>OZ020613.1:56936223-57654192 GCA_963971575.1 Liopterus haemorrhoidalis
ATAAACGATGTAGAATGTGCAGAGAAGAAAGTGAAGAAATGAGAAGCAAAGGAGGAACAAGAGAAGATATTTTAAACGGAAATGGCTGCGGATACACATGGATGAAAGAGGTAATAGAAAGGAGAAAGGAAATCAAAGAAAAAGAAAATAATAAGAAATAATACAAAATAGATTTAAAGCCAACAGGCAGAAATTAAATTTATATTTTATTTAAAACTATAATGTAAGGAATAAATATATATAGAATAAATTGTAATAGGTTAATCTAATGTAATAGTATTAATTAAAATAAATTGAATAAAAAATAAAGTCTGATCCTCTTCCAGTAAATATCAGTGTTCCTCAGGGTTGCGTTCTAGGCCCGTTATTATTTCTAATTTTTATTAATGATTTTCCCTTGTCAATAAAGATCAAATGCATCATCTACGCTGATGATACTACGTTAAATGTTAGATCTAATGACCTAGATGAAACACTGTCTAGTAGTAACGAATTTCTAAGTCAAGCTAAAATGTGGTTTAATGCAAATGGACTATTAAATGAAAATAAAACTCAGCAGCTAGTAACAAATTTTAAACATCATAATTTCAATAACCCACTTTCCGTTAAATTCTTAAGTATCCATGTTGATCCCACTCTCCAATGGGATCAGCATGTAACCCATCTCTCCAATAAATTATGTAGTATCATATATCTATTTAGAAATTTAGCGAATTCGTTAACTGAGCATGTTATGTGGATAGTTTATTTCTTATTTTTCCAGTCTTAGATCGCTTATGCGCTATTAGCATGGGGCCATTCGACCGCTGTAGAATGAATTAGCCTAGCAACGCAGAGCGCTTAGAATCATTGCTAGTTTGTCCTATAGAGCCAACTGCAAGTCATACTTTACTAAATTAAAAATCATGACTTTACCCTCACTTTATATATATTACTGTCTCTTGTTAGCTTATAAAAATTTAAGCGAATGTGATACTTTTGAACAAATCCATAATTATAACATAAGGAATAAAAATAAGATTTATCCACCATTTTTAAGATTGACTAAATCTAAAAATAGCACCTACTATTATTCTTATAAATTCATTAACATATTGCCAACAAATGACTAAAACCAAAAACTCCTTCAAATCTAATAGTTTTAACCCTTAATGCTTTTTATTCTATAAATGAATTTTTACAACATACATTATGAATCCTTTTTATGGCATTTAAAATTGTAGTTGTTGCTATTTTGCATTATTTTATGTAATTCTCTATTTTCTTTCATTCTATAAGTATATCATTACTACCAACCTAAATGTTTTCATATTGCATATATGTAAATATTGTTTGCCATATTGTTTTCTGTATCTTTTATTGAATATTATATTTATGATTGTACTGACTGACTTAAACAGTGCTACTGACTGAAAACATATTATTGTAATTTAGTCAATAAATAATTATTATTATGTCTTTGATATTGTCGCTAATAAGAACAACATCGTCAGTGAATTGGTCAGGTTACGCAGGTATGTTCTATCGATATTAATGATTTTGTTGTCCCAAGGTTGCCTTTTAAATATGTCTTCCAGGACTAAGGTTTAATATAAAAGGTCCTAAGGTCCAGGATAAAAGTGCCAACCCGTCTTTCTTGGTCTGTCTTGATTTTATTGGTAAACAATGGTAATAAATAAAATGATGCAAATTAAATGCAGTATATTTCATTATATTTTTTTTACTCGTTACAATTAAAAACATCAACATGCCATTGAAATGATTTTATCATTGTATAGATGCTCTAATTTTTCGAAAAATATAAACAATATTCGATAAATTTGAGGAAATAACGGGGTCATCTTATTAACTACCATTAACTAACATATGTTAATTGTGATAATATTCATAATATGCGATAAAAGTTAGTACATGATATAAGATTTACAAAAATCTGTGATAATAGTTGGATTCTCTGGGACTCACGCCGAGGAGCTGAGTCAAAGAGTACATGTCATCTCTACCCTGGCTTGGACCGTTCAAATATCGCAGTTCCCGGGTTGGGTCCTGGCGTTTCTTGGTTACCATGAACCTGCAACACAATATATTGATTAAAAACATAGAATTACATATATATTACACTATTTGAGAACATTAGAACTTCAGTTTCAGGTGCTTTACGTTACGTATTAGGAGGTTTTCGCAAATGTCTAACATCTCCGTCGCTGTTCAGTCAATTTTGTCAACCTTGCTAGAATAGAACAACAGAAAACACTTGACTAAATATGTCTTCCAATGGAAACCTTGGGTAGATAAACGGAACATATGAAGGCGGCCTACTCGCTGGACTGATGACATTAAACCTATCATCACAAATTGGATGCAAGAAGCCCAAGATCGGCCAAGACGGGAAATGCTTAGGGAGGCCTATTAGTACAGGAAATGAAGCATTTTGGCTCGCACATTTTTCGTCCAGCATGGAATTACGTGAAATTTTCACAGAAGGTAGGGAATAGCCCAAGAATCATTTTCTACATCATGTCGGTGTACGCTAAAACCTTGGGGGTGGTTGCCACCCCATCTCGGGGGTGAAAATTTTTTACTACATTTTAACTATATGAATCAATGGGAAAAGTAATTCTAAGGAAAAAATGTTCTTTACGTTTTCTTCGTAAAACTAATATTTTTTGAGTTATTCGCGGTTGTAAGTAACAGTTTTTTGACGAAATAATCGATGGTTTTAACAAATTTTTTGCGAATAACTCGAAAAATATGCATTTTATCAAGAAAACTGTAGAAAGCAAAATTGTAGCTTTTAAAAAAATAAACAAAATCCTTTTTTTTATTATTTTGCTACGACCAATACGAACCGAGATACGGCATGTTAATAGTTAACTTTTTTTCGCCAAATGCATAATTTGAAAGATTCAAAGTCAAATAACAGGAAAAATTTGCATTTTTCGAGGAAAACTCATTGAATATTTTTTAAAGTATTTAATTAGGCCTTTCAAAAAAAGGCTCTAGCATAAAAATTAAGCGACTTCAAATTAATCAAAATAAGGTCGGTACCTAGTTTTTTCTACGAAAATCAGTGAAAACAACCCCCTATTTACCCCCGTAATTAAAATTGATCATCACCCTTCTGTGGTTCTTTTCATATATATATTTTCAGTACACCCAAGAAGTTTGACCAATTTAAAATGCCTAATTTTAGAAAAATTGGAGTTTAAAGAAAAAACGATTTTTTGCGATTTCGTATTTTTCACCCTTTTCTTCAAAATATCTCCGAAATTACTGGAGATACGAAAAAAATGATATACACTAAATTGTAGCTTTTTTAATGACTTAAATTTCCGTGTGCATATATTTTCTGTACAGTGAATATTTGGCGAGATATAGCCGTTTAAAACCTCTATTACTACAAGCGAACACCACCTTATTCCAGCCCTTCAAACTCACGCCATTTAAAAACTAAGGGATCTTAAGGAATTTAATTTACATAGTCTTATAGCTCTTAAAAAGTCCTACAAAATCGTTTTTGAAAAAACTTTCTATCACTAAAAATGAAGGAGCTATGTTTAAAAAACCAATAATTTTTTTTTCGAAACATTCGAATAGCACGGTTCGGAGCGATTTTTTTTATATCAAGCTCTAACAAGGGTGGGTTTTTAAGGGTTGAAACATTAGAAATTGTATTCCAAAGCATGAAACAATCATTTGATTCAACTAATCCAAACCAAATTTTACCCATCTTAAGGTTTACAACGTTATTTTATAATTTTTGACAATTAGGGGTAGTTTTCACCCTTAAAAAATAAACAGTGCCCAAGAGCATGATATAAAATTTGTAGTAGAGGGTGAGACGAACCTAATTTCAAATTTTGGTGCAAATCGATGCAAGATGAAATCATTTTTTAATCCAACAAGGGTTGATTTTTAAGGGTTGAAACATTATGAAATTGTATTGTAAAGCATAAAACGATCCATATTTAGCTAATCCAAACCAAATTTTACCCATATTAAGGTTTAAAATGTTATTTTATAATTTTTTACAATTAGGGGTAGTTTTCATCCTTAAAAAACAAAAAGCGTACAACGGCACAATGTAGAAAATAAACTAGAGGGTGAAATGAGCCTAATTCCAAATTTTTATCCAAATCGATACTGGACGAAAAAATTGCGAGGTTTTGTCATTTTTTGAGCTTCATTTCCTGTACTATATATCCAGCAGTGGATTGCATTTGCTGATTGATAGTGAAGATGATGATGATGGGTGCACCCAGGAGAGGATGCACTGAAAAAAGCATTTCTTCCTAGTTCATAATCACATTTTTGGTAACATCGGCTATGCTATTTATTGAATTGTAATACAGAATCATTAATATATTTAAAAAAATCAAATTTTAACATTGTAGATTTGTTAATATAGTTAAGGAGTCTCGGTTTTATATTTGCAAATTTGTTAATAGTAAACAAGTATTTATTGAATGGGTATTTTTGTTTATACAGTACCACTCAAAATGCTATAAAAAATTAGATAGTGTCATTTCTTGCTGTTGCAGAACACATAAATAGACTTTTCGAAGACATTTTACAGAATTTTATTGCCGAGGCTACTACATGGTATGAGATATTGAAAAATGAAGCAACTCCATATAAATCTCGCTAGTATGTAGATTTAATTTGTTAAGTTCACACAGTTCTACCAACTGTAACTGAGGCAATCAAGATTGTTCTGTCTCTTTCAGGGACAACATGTAGTACTGAACGCTCATTTGGTACATTCCTAAAGACAATGCATTTGTTTTTTGTGTGCTTCAACTGTTAAACAAATTTGATTATACCACAATAATTACTATTATGGCTAGTCAGGACCTTGAAGAACGATTACGGGCCCTGGTACTATATAAATCTAGACCCCACTCTTTTGCGTAAATAACAGCTTGTAAGTAGGGATGGGAAAAAAACATCGATGTTTTTACCATCGATGGTCAGCTGGTATCGATAAAACATCGATGTCTACTACCGATGTCGATGTTTAAACTTTGAAATTCAGAAACTACCGCTAGAGGCGCTGGAATCTTAAAAATTTAATTTTTATTAAAATTAGTACACAAAATATAAGCGCCATCTATTGTGATATAACAATACTAATAGTGTTAGTTCTTATTCTTCTTAGCAGTTAGCAGAACACGAAAAAATAAGAAGAAACTTCTAATTTTTGCAAACAATGCGAACAATCAACGACGCCAACACACTTTTTCTTTTTGAGTCTTGTTGACACTTTCCCAGTTGTTATTCCTCCAATCCCTGGATTTTTGTAAGTTGTCATTAGCTATTTTTTATATATTGAAGTTGGCTTTTCCTGAACAAAATGATCAAAAGCTTCAATTAATCGGTAAAAGTAACTAGAATTGAAAATCTAGTTCCGCCTAAACCAAAGGAACAGACTTTATTTCAACTTAAAAAAGTATTAAAATAATTGTGTATGACAGTGTTATTTTTATGTTAAATAATGTAAAATTAACATTAAGATTACTATATTAGTATTGTAATAAAATCCAATATTTCATTTTAGATATGTAAAAATAGTAAGGTCTGTTCCTTTGGTTTAGGCGGAACTAGATTTTCAATTCTAGTTATTTTTACCGATTGATCAGCTTTTGATCATTTTGTTCAGGAAAAGTCAACTTCAATATATACAAAAATGAAAATTGCGGTTAGTTCCGTCTAATCGTTTGGAATAGACTGTAGGTACAAATTAGGATTATTATATTGGGTATAATAATGTTAATGTGAAATTAATTACTATTAAAAAAGAATATTTTTATTTCAAAATCAAATAAATGCTTTTTGTGTATTATATGTTACTTTTTTCGTATTTTATCTTTACATTATTAAATAAAACCTATATAACATAAATAAATAGCTTTTTTAATATTAATAAAACATCGATGTTTCCGATACATCGATGTTTTTCCTTCGATGTTTTTTCAACATCGATAGTAAGGCGCCGATGTTGACATCGATGTTAAACATCGATGTTTTGCCTTCGATTTACAACCCTACTTGTAAGTATAATTCCACTAAGCTTTGGTATTATTTTGTTGCGACAGTGTTCCATTCTTTTTTAAATACCATTCGGTGGTAGGTACTTTATTGTCCAATATTGACCAACAATTTTCAATCGGATTTAAAAATGGACTTAGTGCAGGTCATTCAAGTACATTAATATCATTGGCTTTCTTTGATTTATGATTTATTCATTGTCCTCCTGAGAAAAAATTCTTCTGTTCCCATTTTGAGCACAGATTCTTCTAAATTTTCAGTGTCTATAGTTTTCCGGGTTAACAATGACCAAATATTTGGCGCCATGCTATGGAAAACAACCCCAATTCATAATGAATATACATGTACAAAATCTACATTAAAATTAAAGAAATTTTTGTAGGAAAGGTTATTTGTTTGGAAAGGTAGGTACTATCCATTTAATTAAGTCCCCAACTCTACAATCAACAATTTCATAATTGAAATTATTTCTGAAAATAAAATATTTTTTCATGTAAATTAAAGATAAAATGATAAATTCATATTACGTGAACAATGGTACAAATATTCAAAACAATGAAAAATGTGCAAACATTGTAAGATAAACACAAAAAGTTAATTAGAAAAATTGCTAGTAATTGCTAATTTTCATACAAGGTGTCTCAAAAGAAATTTTATATTTATTTAGCTTACTGCGTGAACGCAATGTATCCGAGGGGCGCGAGGGTTATGTCAATCGATAGCCTGGCTCTTGGGAATTGAGTCGCTATGGAGCGTTTCTCGGGAGCAGACCGCGCGTTATGCGTACGAGAGTTTTACAAAAACGGTGATTCGGCGATTGTAGCGCGTAGAAAATTCTGCAGTATTCGAGGTTTTCGCCACTTAAATGATGCGCCAAGCATTCCTCTCATTCGACATTGGGTTAAAAAGTTTGAAGAGACTGGTACAACGCTGGATAAATCAAAATCCGGGCGACCTAGGTCATCAAGAAAGGTAGAAAACGTGGAGAATGTTAATCAGTCTGTTCGTGACGACCCGAACCTTTCAATTCGGAAGCGCGCAAGTGCTTTAAATGTGCATAGATCATCATTACATCGCATTATGCACAAAGACCTAAAGCTGCACCCCTACAAAATTCAATTGGTGCAAGAATTAAAGCCCCAAGATGCCAGTCAGAGGCTTAATTTCGTAAATCAGGTGATTGAGCGATTTTCAACGTTTACCAACATTTTGTTTTCGGATGAAGCTCATTTTCATCTTAATGGCCACGTAAATAAGCAGAACTGCCGCTACTGGAGTGCAACGAATCCGAAACGCAAACATCAGAAACCCCTACATTCGCCTAAAGTGACCGTATGGGCTGCGATGTCGGCGCGAGGAATTATCGGCCCTTACTTTTTTGAAGACGAAAGGGGGCGTGCAGTTACAGTGAATTCAGAGCGTTATGTGGAGATGTTAGACAACTTCTTGGTACCTGAATTGCAAAACTTTCCTGGCTATAACCAAAGAACATGGTTCCAACAGGACGGAGCAACTTCACACACGTCCAATATGTCTCTGCCACGTGTTCGTGAAATTTTCTCAGGCAAATTGATCTCCCGGAGAGGTGACATAAATTGGCCTCCACGCAGTCCAGATTTAGCCCCTATGGACTTTTTCCTATGGGGTTATCTTAAATCTAAAGTTTACGCCAATAAACCGACTTCACTGGCGCATTTGAAAGAAAATATCCTTCACGAAATGGCAGCCATCCCTGGGTTCACCTGCCGAGACGTCATAAGTAATTTTACTGTTCGATTAAATGAATGCCGAGAACGCGAGGGTCTACATTTAGACGATATTATTTTTAAGAAATAAATCCCCAAAAAGTGTATTTTAATAATTAATAAACGGCTTACTTTTTTTTTAATCGATCCACTAAATATAAAATTTCTTTTGAGACACCTTGTATTTTAACAAAATTTTATTTATTGTAACTTTACATTTATAGAAAAACAAGAATTAATCTACCGGCAATGGCCATGGTGCATTTGTCCCTTTTGCCCCCCCCCCCGTACTTTAGTTTTATAATATTAATATTAGATTATTAAAATAGTATATTATAACTAGTTAGTTAATTTGGTGGCAGAAACAAAAAGTGAAGCAATTTTTAGAAAAATAAATTGCACTCTATAAGAAGAATGAATAAAGAAGGTTTCTTAAAATTAGAGGTTTTAGAGAGCGGTGGAGGCGATTTATTTGTGGTACTGGTGTAAATATCTAAAAATAATGGACAATTCGACTGAAGATACAGAAGAAATCCAACGATATGAACGACTACATTTTGCCAGGTACGGAGAGATCTTAATTTCTTTACGTCAAATACCAACCTTTTGCGTTTCTTGTCATAAACACTATCACCCCACTGCCTTTTTGCGTATACGGACTGTTCTGGTTCATAAGTCTTATCAAAGTATCCAGTGTTGTACGGAGAAAGTCGTCCTGAGAAAGGCTGCAGTGCGTTTCTTGATCCTGGGTACACGGGTGATTCCATCCAGCTGTCATCATCTTCATCTATGTCATTCTCATCATTGTCATCATCTTCATCATTATTGTATCGCCATGATGGATGGTAAGGTTGACGAAGACGATCTTCTTCCCACAGAGAAAGAAGAGTTAGGATGTCCTCTGGACTTAGCTCAACTTGTCGCTTGAATCGCTTGGAGAATCTAAAAACAAAAAAGAAACTTATAAATTGAAATTACAATTCAAAATTCAAAATTTTAGTTATGAATAATATGTTAAAAATTATTTATAATATCCATTTATTATAGTTTGTCTTCAATTCACTCTACATATAATACATATATAGATTTGTACCGACCGCCAACGTATATAAGGGAGGTATTGTAATCATACCCATTTTAACATTTCGAGATTTCGATGGATCTCCACGAATTGAGGTTCCTACATAACGTTTTGACTATTTTTAGCATGATTTCTGTTGGTCTGTCTGTCTGTCGGTCCGTGTACACGTGCAGAGCAAATTCGGCTAAAAGGATTTATATGAAACTTTATATTTAAGCTTTTGACATCAATGGCATGAGTTGATTGGTAAAAATCGGTTAACTAGAAATGGGAGTTTACTAGTGTCGGTTTTAAGATTTTTGCGAATATTTCAAACAGAGAAATATTTCGAAATTATTTAACAAAAGTTGCTATAAAAGCAATAACTAACAACTTTTATTTGCGAGATTTTTTGATAAATCAGCATAAATTAAACAAGTACTTTGTGATGGCGGCCGGTCCTGTGGTGGCCACAGTTGATTTTTTAAAATTATGTAGGTATCTATAATCATAATCATCAGTATCTTCTTCTTCTATTGGGGGACCTTAAACCGTGGACTTCTTCCTGCAGGATCAACCGCAGAGAGGAAACCATCATCACACGCCTACGTATAGGTCATTGTTGGTGGACCCATGGACACGTGTTCGATACGTGTGACACTGCCTTGACTGTGTTACACATTTTAACTGCGAGCTGTTAGGTCTGTACTACGATCTATCAGTTGCCTTAAGCCTGGTTTATAATAGATATGCTATGGATACATAAGCATACAAATTATACTACTCTCTTTGTTCCGTTTATTGCCAACAGATGTTTTGAAGGATCAAACCCATTGTTCTATACGTATGCGTTATATTATGGAGTTATTATAAACCAGGCTTCAGGCGACGGCAGTGTACTTTTGGACAGGCTGAGACTCTTCCTGAGGAAATCGAACTTATTGTTCTATGTCTGAAATCTTGCACCTTATTATAATCAGAGCCGCAGTAAGGAACACTTGCGCTAGGGGCACAACTGTGTTTTGGCACCTTAGGCAAAAAAAAGGTGGTCCTCACTTCCCAAAATCCAAGTGATGAGAAAAAAAAAGGTCCTCACCTCCCATAATTCAAGTGATGAGCAAAAAAAAAGGTAGTCAAGCTCGTCGGCGCCCTTTTCCTTAGTGCGCTAGGGGCCGTCGCCCCCTCGCCCCCCCCCCTTCCGCGGCTCTGATTATAATGTGTCTTATTATTTTCTGTGATAGCTGATGGTAATTAGTCTCTTTACAGCCTCTTCTGTTCTTTTTTCGCACAATTTTTGTGTATATGTCTAGAAGTATTTATTTATTTATTGTTTTATTTATTCTAAGTTAACCCTTTACAGCATAGTGTGCCATATATGGCACATTCCGATTTTTATTTTTTATTTTACTTTTAAAACTGAATCAGAACGTTACTTCATGTATGTTCATGTATGCCACATACATAGCAATGGATCCTGCAGTATCTCAAGTAATGGGCTGCAATAGATTTGAGGATATCAAGCGGAATTTGCATTTCAACGATAACTCTGAATTTATTGAGAAAGGACAACTAGAAGATACGACCTTTTCTTTAGAAAATTCGAGGGCGACTGCTTTTAATCCCTAATGAAAAACACCTAGCAATTGACGAGCAAATAATACGGAATCATTTTCTTTTGTAACATAATGTAGAATCATAATGTTCCATGTATGGCACAAACCCTAAATTATTATTTTAATTATAATTTTTTCTTAAAAATAATAATTAGTATTTTAAATATATTTTTTAAATAAATTTTTCTATCAATAAGAACCAATACCTAATACTCATGAATTATTTCAGCCAAAAATAAAAATTCATGCAGTAAAGGTTTAATAATATTCTATTCATAAAGATGGGCTGTGTTAGCCGCAAATAGCCATCGTTGCTGTGCGTCAAAAATCTTAAGTAACTAATTAACTTCTAATACCTTCCTCAGGATGGCAAAAGCTTACGAAATATAAAAAAAATAACTAAAATTATTTTGAAATTGATGCTAATATTCCAAAGTATTAGTCTAATAAACAGCTAAAATGCAATTAATTGCTGGTTTTAATAATCAGTGATCACAATAAACGGCGCTTACTATATATATTTAGTAATGCAACCAATTTAACGTACGCGTGTTTCTGGTAATATATCTATCTTAATGATACTTAACCGGGTAGTCCTTGATACACTTCTGATTAATTTCTGAGGAGGTAGTTGTGATTATCTAAAACATGTGTTACTAACATGTTTAAATCTAATTTTTGACCCCCATTATCAAAGTAATAGTACGATTTTTAAAAACGACCATTGTAAAAAGAATTTGATAGACTTTCGAATAAGGTTTATTATTATTTGTAGTGCCATTTAACTTTTATTTAATTTAATTTTTAAGTCAATGCCACCCCCAGTAGAAAAAATTGATGTGAAGTGTGAATTTTCACACATTACTGGGTTTTGCAGGTATTTAGTAACTGAATGATGATTATTTGGGATGCCAAAACAAATTTTATGTCAAAATATTTTTTTATGAATTTTAATTCGAATGCCTATTACCATTATTTAAGTTTCTAAATATGTGCAGTATTTTTTTTTTATATAGCAAGGTTCATTAAGATTTTGAAAATTGCGCCTATGGCTTCCATTGGTTGCTTAAATCATAAGCCCCACCCTCTGATTTCGTATACATTCAAACATAGAATTAAATTATAATTTCAACACTTCCCACTGGTTATTAAATTTACGCTTTTAAAAATTAAATGCAACATTTACCAAAATATAACTAGAATTTTGACATAATAATTTAAACAAAATAAAAATGCAAAAAAAAACAGAAAAAATCAAATTAACAGGATACGAACTCTAGTTTGCAAATTACAAAGCGCACGACAAAACCAACTATGCTACTAGAGCTACTGATCTGGCGTGTTACATAGCGAATTAAATATTTAACATATTTTAGTTAAAAACATAAAAAATCCGTTATTTTCCAAAAAAATAATCTCATCAAAAATTCCTGTTGTACTATTCCGGTTCACACCAATGTACATTACTTAGAATTTTTTCAGATTTTTAGTTTACACCATCTGGGCTACAGGGTGTGGGACAAATTTTTTTTTTGCACTATTTTGGCAAAAATCGCTTCAAAATAATTTATTTTGCAAAAATAAAATTTTGATCGTTAATCCTCGTACTAAGGGCTTTCATTTGATACCCTACTCAGAATTTTAAAATAATATTTTTTTTTTTCGATGAGCACATATTTGTTTATATTTTTAGGGGGATATGTTTTTAGATGTTTTAGTATTTTTTCTATGTGCGGGTCAAAGAGTTGTAAAAGCATGCCAAATTTCAACTCTCTAGGTTTAGCCGTTTGGCTACAAATTTTACCGAACAGACAGACAGACAGACAGACAGACAGACAGACAGACAGACAGACGACAAAATGACGGTATATGGGTTTTTTGGTCATACCTACAAAACCCTAAAAAGAGTAGAAATAGTAGTAAAAATTGAGTGGAAATAGTAGTTAAAAAGCACCAAATGCTTTGTTTGAATCACCAAAACGAAATGCAGTATTGTCCGAAAAAAATAATTAATTCGCTCCTGTAACAGCCAAAAAGAAATAGCCACTTTCATTTCAGTGCCTAATTCCGACAGTAGAGAGTCCAACGCCGGAAGAAAATGAGAAAATTTATTATTTGACAAACTTCTATACAAAGAAGATATTCAAGTTATCGATAATGAGCTTGGGATGAGTGAATTCGAATTATGGTTTTCTAAACATTATGACACAACAGCTTTACCTACAACTGGAATGGACGCTTTACATGATTGTAACGAAACTATGTATCATTATACAAGGTGTCTCAAAAGAAATTTTATATTTAGTGGATCGATTAAAAAAAAAGTAAGCCGTATATAGAAAAAATGTTTATTAATTATTAAAACACACTTTTTGGGGATTTATTTTTTAAAAATAATATCGTCTAAATGTAGACCCTCGCGTTCTCGGCACTCATTTAATCGAACAGTAAAATTACTTATGACGTCTCGGCAGGTGGACCCAGGGATGGCTGCCATTTCGTGACGGATATTTTATTTCAAATGCGCCAGTGAAGTCGGTTTATTGGCGTAAACTTTAGATTTAAGATAACCCCATAGGAAAAAGTCCATAGGGGTTAAATCTGGACTGCGTGGAGGCCAATTTATGTCACCTCTCCGGGAGATCAATTTGCCTGAGAAATTTTCACGAACACGTGGCAGAGACATATTGGACGTGTGTGAAGTTGCTCCGTCCTGTTGGAACCATGTTCTTTGGTTATAGCCAGGAAAGTTTTGCAGTTCAGGTACCAAGAAGTTGTCTAACATCTCCACATAACGCTCTGAATTCACTGTAACTGCACGCCCCCTTTCGTCTTCAAAAAAGTAAGGGCCGATAATTCCTCGCGCCGACATCGCAGCCCATACGGTCACTTTAGGCGAATGTAGAGGTTTCTGATGTTTGCGTTTCGGATTCGTTGCACTCCAATAGCGGCAGTTCTGCTTATTTACGTGGCCATTAAGATGAAAATGAGCTTCATCCGAAAACAAAATGTTGGTAAACGTTTAAAATCGCTCAATCACCTGATTTACGAAATTAAGCCTCTGACTGGCATCTTGGGGCTTTAATTCTTGCACCAATTGAATTTTGTAGGCGTGCAGCTTTAGGTCTTTGTGCATAATGCGATGTAATGATGATCTATGCACATTTAAAGCACTTGCGCGCTTCCGAATTGAAAGGTTCGGGTCGTCACGAACAGACTGATTAACATTCTCCACGTTTTCTACCGTTCTTGATGACCTAGGTCGCCCGGATTTTGATTTATCCAGCGCTGTACCAGTATCTTCAAACTTTTTAACCCAATGTCGAATGAGAGGAATGCTTGGCGCATCATTTAAGTGGCGAAAACCTCGAATACTGCAGAATTTTCTACGCGCTACAGCCGAATCACCGTTTTTGTAAAACTCTCGCACGCATAACGCGCGGTCTGCTCCCGAGAAACGCTCCATAGCGACTGAATTCCCAAGAGCCAGGCTACCGATTGACATAACCCCCGCGCCCCTCGGATACGTTGCGTTCACGCAGTAAGCTAAATAAATATAAAATTTCTTTTGAGACACCTTATATTATATAAACTTTTGAAAATATATGTCACCATTCCTGTATTAACAGCTGTTTAACAGCTGTTCCTGTATTAACAGAATGACCGTTTTCTGCCTTAACGCTACGTACAACTCCCAGAGATTATTAGTTAGTTATACAAAACTAACAATCTGAAATAAAATTAGTGACAATCTATACATCAAATTTTGCACAGAATTTTTATCTATCTAATAGGATATTTTTCATTGTAGAAAAAATTATTGTAAAAATGTTATTGCTAAATAACTTAATAATAGGTATTACACAACAATGTTCTGTAATTTTTTAAATATATTTTTAGGTTTCAAATAATTTTTATATTTATATAGTTTTATGTATAAATGTTCAAATAATACATTAACATTTTTTTCTACATGATTGTTTATAGTTTAGAGCCTTCGTCGAAAAATATTATACTTAATGATAATGAAATACCACTTGGTACAAGTATTCTTTACATAAAATGAAACATTTTTATCCGCCGCACCTATATTGAGAACCGCGGCCGATTCGAGGTGGCGGCAAAAGTAGATTACCAAGTACAATAACTTTAGTAATTTTCACAATAGAACAAATTATCTCCAAACATATTTGTAGAATGAAGCTTTAGCTACAAATTGCCGCATGGTACACAAATATGCGTCGAATGGTTTACAAGATGGCGTCTATAACGCAAGTTTTTTATTTACAATTACATGACAGTTCTTTTGACAATTAAAAATATCCTATTAGGTAGATAAAAATTCTCTGAAAATTTTGATGTATAGATTGTTACTAATTTTATTTCAGGTTGTTAGTCTTGTATAGGAAACTGTACGGTTGTGCGCACCCTTAAAACAACTTAAACAATAATAAAAGTCTACATATTAGTTTATTTGTATTTTTGATTCGGCCCTGCCCAAGACAAAATCCTGGCAGCGGTACTGTTTATAGCTTATTTTTATAGTTACATTATATTTGTTTTTGTTTTATAGCAAAAAGCTTTTGAACGAAAGAATTATACCGAGCATTAAGTTCAATATAATCATCATTTTATTCAACATATAAACATAAAAGAACACTAGAATCTCATTAATGCAAATGTATAATAATATAAAAGAGTGTAATTTTATCAATATATGTTTAAATGCAGAAATTATCACAAAAGTGAAAGAACTTAAGAATAAATAGTGCGGAAATGTTGAATCTTTTCATGTTGAAGTTGTGCGGTCATAGAAAAATAATTTAAAGGATGCTTTTACGAAGTCACTCAAAAAGAATTGTCCATGAAACATTCAACAGTTTCAAATTGAGATAAAAAGCTTTCAGAAGCTATTGCTGTTAAGGTCAAAGGTTCTTAGTATTTTATGCCATTTGATTCAGTCCTATATTGTCGAGATCTTTACATAATACGGATGAACTTATTCAAAATTGAATGGAAGCAATTTTCTTTATTATTAGATACTCCTACGTCAAGAAAAATGTCAAATACGAACATTTGTATGCAGCATTTTGTAAAATAGATACAGTAAGTAAAATATATAGGATGTAGCAAGATAGAGGGAACAGATTTTCCTCGAAAACGTGATATGTGACAAATTGGGAAAGATATTTTAATGGCCAAAGTTTACCAAAATAATCGAATGGTAGTATTAAAAAGTACAACTATAAATGCCAACTTTGATATTTTAAATGATAACTTATGTTGAATTGGGTATTTTTGAATAGTTCTTTTGATAAGAAACAACTTTTTCATAAATATTTTTTGGGCGATAGTATCAAAAACAGTTCTTTTTTATCATCTAGTATTAGCCAAAAAGTAAATCTTTTTCGGTTTAGGCCGATTATAAGCAGTTCACTTTTGTAAGAACAAACTAGATCTGGTTATTTTGGTTACTTTTATAGTGTGTTACTGACTTTAAATGTCAATTAAAAATATTCCTTACGCTGTAAAACCGACTTTAGGTTGATAAGGTTATGATCATTATAATTAAGATATCATTTTTCATTATGACATATGTCAAATGGTTCGACATTTTAAAAAAGTGACATTTTTTAATACCAACATGACATACAGCTTCAAAGGTGCAAACTATTGAAAACAAAATTTCCTCTTGGTTTGTTCTTACAAAACTGAACTGCTTATACTACAGTCTGTTTCAAACGCTTAGGCGGAACTAGATTTTGCAATTTAGTTACTTTCATCGCTTAAATCGTGCTTTTCGGCCGTTTTGTTTAAGCTTTGTAAATCATACTTACAATAAACATTTTTTGGTTAAGGTTAATATCATTTTAAAATGTCATTTTCTTCGTTTTTTCATTCGTTTCCATGGTTTCATTGTTGTAATATTGAATTTTGACATTCCAACGTGAAAAAATTAAATAACCCAAGCAAGGTCCCTTGTCGTGACAACCTAAAAGAACGAAATTCCCATTTAGTTCCGCCTAAGCGTTTGAAACAGACTGTAATTTCTTTGCCACTGGATGCTAAAGCCATCTATGTGTCATTTTTGAAGTTATAAGATCTCTATGGTTACAAGGAAATAACAGACAACCGAAGAACATCAGCGTCATTATTAGCTGATACCAGAACAGTATATTAACATTAAAACGTCACGGGGGGTTGAAATCTTCAACTGTGGATGAAGGCTACGTTGAAAACTCCATTTCAAGTAAAATAGCCATTGCTAATAAGATTATAAAAAATAACAGCAGCTCGTCAGACAATAACAAGTATGACGGCTGATCGTTTATCCGGTTTGAGTATGATAAGTGTGCTACTAATAATAGAGTAGATTTTATAGAAAAAGTTATTAATGTCAATTTATCAATGATCGCAGATGAATTTAATGTCAATTTAAAAAGTAGTCTGTATTTCTTTTTTAATTTAATTTATTTAATTTATTAGAAATAACAGCACAACAGACCGAAGTCCAAAATGTACCTTTATACATATATATATATATTGTATTTCTAATATTCCGTTCCAATATTATAGTAGTAAAAGTTATTGGGAGTAGCGGTGGAAAAAAGTAAACTCAATATTTACTCATACCCGATATTTCGGTCTAAATTTTTAGAACTTTTTCAAGGGCTGAAAAATTTCATAAAGAATTATTTTAATTTAAATAAAATTAAGTTGAGTTGTACATTTTATTGTATTAATTATAATGCTATCTTAACTCTAACTAATAACAGCAATAATATAATATTTTATTGAATATTTCATATTACAAGCAAAAAATAAAATAAAAATAAAAAAAAAAACCCCAAGAATATAGAACAAAATTTAAAGGATAATGAAAAAAATTTTTAAGTCAATATTTCAGTTCCAGCGCTTCTAAAACCAGCATAGCTTATGTTAAAAATGTCGATGTCTGTGTCACTGATCAGAAGAGAGTTATATAGTTGGGACATTCTAGAGATGGGACTCATTTTACTGTAGTTTGTAGATAACTTTGTTACATTAAACAAGTAGTTCCTACATCTCAAACCATTTGTTGGAACTTTAATGCCAAACTCAGCCAAAATGTCCGGACAAGATACTCTATTGTCAAAAATTTTATATAATAAAAGTAGGCTATGCAGATTAGGACGTTTTTCAAGTGACATAACTCCATACTTATTTTGTAAAACCCCACGAGATACATGCATTAAGGGGGGGGGGGTATGGTCAGAAAATCTTTTTTTTTTAATCGATTGTATAGTGACTCAGGAGTGTCCATACAAAATTTCAGGTCGATCCGAGCAAAATTAACGAAGTTATCTGCTTAACAATACAAATAACTCAAATTCATATTTTCGCGCAAATCGCGTGTTATAGCGTTCCTTTCAGAACGCTGCTTTATTAGCCGCGCGCAGCTCTCATATACGTAATAGTAGAGTCTTCCCACTCTATCCACACCTGTCTGTGCTATATTTGTGTTGCAGGTTTCACTCAAAATAATAATGAGAGCTTGAACCAACTTATTTGGAAAATAAGTCCAAAAATACTGAGTGGAACCTCCACAATTGTTGAAATTGCAGCTGATGTAGCAGCTAGTTATTTCAATGAAGGCAATTTCGCATATCTAACGTTTATGGAAGAGATGGGCATAAGCGTAGGGACGAGCTCTCATGAATGGGCACGCGAAGAGGATAAATTTCGGATTAGCAGAGCTAATCAAAAAGCTGCAAAGGCTACTAAAGAAGCTCGGGTTTTAAGAAGACAACAGCAAAAAGATGCATTGGACATCCTTGCCGATGGCCCTACACTTTACGGACCCGGAATTGATGACTTCGTGTGAGTATGAAGAAAAATTAACATGTTTAAAAAAAAAAAAAATTAAAACGCGTTTTTTGAGGAATTTTATTTTTCAAGTCGTTGAGACATGTAACTCGAAAACTACTCGACCGATCTTTCTGAAATTTTGCACACTATTTCTGTAGGCAATTTACTAGGTAACGCTGTCGAGATATTTTTTTTTCTTGCTTTTTTTTATGGAATTTTTTACAACTGAAAACAGAAATTTCGAAAAAAAAAAATCCGTTTTTTTCGTTTTTTTGACTTAAACCAAAAATTAAATAATCTAGATATTTAAAAAAACTCGACAGCGTTACCTCAAGAAACTCATAAACTAACGAAATATTTTTGGTTTTTTTGTTTTAGATAATCCAGTCATTAGTTATGTGTCTCACCGCAAATCAACTCTTTGTCCTGACTGAAAATTTCAAATTCATGTCACGAGCTTAATTTTCGATATTTTTCAATAAAATTTTTTTTGGATACTCTTCAAAGGTTGTTCTTTACTGTAGGTATTATCCCAATCAAGTTACTATTAACAGTTTTCTAAAAAAAAATCTTAAAATGAGTATAAAATGTGCTGCTCTGACCATACCCCCCCCCCCCCCTAAACAGAATTATGTAAGTTATAGTATTTTTAAATTCATATCCCGTCCGTAAAACAAAACCGAGATTCTTCGAAGCTTGCGCAAAAATATGTTTAATATGATATTTAAAACTTAGTTTTTACTCTTAAGCTATATTTAGCTGGAGCATAATAAAAATAAAAATAATTAAAAATATTCACTTTCAATTCGTACTTTCAAGTACGAGTTAAAAGTGCAATATTTTTAATTATTTTTATTTTATTATGCATCAGCTACACAGAGCTCAAGAGTTAGGATGAAAAAGTATTTAATTCAAAAAGAAAGACATTATGAACACTGGTAAATAAATATACTTAAATTTTAATTCGTTATAAATAATGACATTTTTCGTAAAGATTAGAATAAGATCAGTCTTAGAATATACAACAATGGATACTGAAAATCGTAAAAAGTCGTAGAAAATTTTAAAGTGAAAATAATAATAACAATAATATTGCTACGTGCGCTCTGTTCATTTTATGGTGTAGAATCATGCATCCTGATGAAAGCAACAAGTAAAAAACTGAAAACATTTAAGATGTGACTTCATCGTTGAATGTTGACCGTGTCATGGACAGATCCTTGTCACGAACGTTGAAATTCTCCAAAGAATAACAAAAGATAAGGAAGTGAAAACAAGAAAGCTCCAGTACCTCTGACAGTAGGAACGAAAGCAGATTTCATTTACTGTATAATACAATCACTAGCAATATTAGGTTTGTTTCAACCATCAGTTCAGAGTCGGATCAGAACTCGTTCAATTATCGTTACAGAATTACTTGTGCTCTGCGTTTAGAGTGAATAGTTTTTGGATGGTTTAAGACAGTAATGTAGCCAACTCAATTCAGTAGCTCGCCTGTGTATTTGTAGATGTTTTTCATATAAATAGTTGTTTCATTGTGAGGAGACAGAATTTGTGTAAATATTAATTATTAACAAACAAGGACTTATTTTAAAGATAAAAGTACAATCTAGCCTGTGATAATGTTGAAATTTGCAATATTTATTTATTTACTGAGTGACGGTAAGGTGAAGTTAGGTTAGGAAATAGTAAAACTAAAAATTAGAAATAAAATCAAAATTTCAACATTATGGCAGACCAGGTTCAATATTTATCTTCAAATTAAAATAAAAAATCAGCTGTGGCCACCACAGAACCGACCGCCATCATAAAGTACTTGTTTAAAATACATTCTAGCAGCACAGTAGAAATAACTTGGCCTAATATTTTATACCAGAGATATTATTTATCATGACCATGGAAACGTTACATATAAGTATAAAAAATTGAGACTTGAAAAATTTGAAAATTTAAAAAAAATTTACAATAATTTTTCGAAATATTTCGTTTTATCAAAAAACGTCTCAAATAAAAGTTATTAGTTATTGCATGTATAGCAACTTTTGTTCAATAATTTTTTTCGAAATATTTTTCTGTTGCTAAATATTCGCAAAAATCTTAAAATCGACACGAGTAGACTCCCATTTCTAGTCAACCGATTTTTACCAAAAGTTGATCAACTCCTACCATTGATGTCAAAAGCTTAAATATGTAGTTTCATAAAAATCCTTTTAGCCAAATTGGCTCTGCACGTGTACACAGACAGACGGACGGACGGACGGACAGACGGACAGACAGACAGACAGACAGACGGACGGACAGACAGACCAGTAGACATCATGCTAAAAATAGTCAAATCGTTATGTAGGGACCTCAATTCGTGGAGATCCATCGAAATCTCGAAATGTCAAAATCGGTATGATCACAATATCTCCCTTATATATGTTGACGGTCGGTAAAAATATCAAACTGTTCTGACAATATTTGGTTTAAATTCTTTAGCCCAAACAAATGCAACCTATCCCTCACAAAATACAACAAATCTAATACCAACCCAATGCTATACCCAAATTCCTACAAATCGATAGTGGAGAAATACTCACCTTTCCATGCAGTATATACTGACGGTTCTAAAGTAGAAAACAAAACTGGCGCAGGACTCTTTAACGAAGAAAAATCAAAATTTCACCTACCCGATATCATGAGCATATTCTCTGCTGAAGCTTTTTGTCTTCTAAAAGCAACAGAAGAAATAAAA
Organism: Liopterus haemorrhoidalis; assembly: GCA_963971575.1. Taxonomy (NCBI): domain Eukaryota; kingdom Metazoa; phylum Arthropoda; class Insecta; order Coleoptera; family Dytiscidae; genus Liopterus; species Liopterus haemorrhoidalis. The sequence goes on from OZ020613.1 coordinate 56,957,275, forward strand.
AACAACAATGAAACCAGGGGCTATGTATTATAGACTGACTCGCAATAGCAAGCTGACCATCTAGCTAAAGAAGCCATAAATGAAGAAATAATTGACATACCCATACCAAGTTATGACCTAAAGAACTACAACCGAAGAAAACTAGAAGAAAAGTGGGAAATAGCATGGCAAAATACCCAAAATAACTTAGACTTACACAAAATAAAAGAGTAGGTTAATGGACCTCCTGTACAAATAGAAGAGAGCAAATGATCCTAACAAGACTGAGACTTGGGCACACCATGTACACCCACGTACATATATTCCAAAGAACCGACCCGCCACAATGCAGTACATGTAACACTCGCCTAACCGTAGAACACATCCTTCTAGACTGCCAAGAGTACCAATTACAGAGAGCAAAAATATCCCTACCAGCTACTCTAAAGTCTTTGAAAACCATGTTTTTGAGATACCAAGTTCAGAGTGGAAAATATGTTTCGAGAATTGGTTTGAACGCATACAAAAGTGTATAAATCTTAAAGGCGAATATTTTGAAAAGCAATAAAACAGTTTTTCCAAAATAATAATAATAATAATAATAATATCGTTCTTAGGTTTTGTAAAAACTTAAAAAGTAGCCCTCGTAACAGTCATATGACATATTAGACTTCTGGATCATCGCAGTCAACAACGTTGAATTTATCCAGTGAATGTTGCCAACCTTAAATAAAAGGAAATAGGAACGAGCATATTACCGTGTCTTACAAAATACTTTATAGACAAAGGTTGAAGAAGGAAGAAGTCCTGAAGGTGCAAATAGCCTTCGTTTTATACGTCAAAATTTTTAAATAACTAACAAAAGGTCCTGGAAGACGAAGGATGACTACCTGACTCAGGAACTTAAGGAAGTGGTTTGGAGATAAATCCACTGAACTATTTCGGAATGCGACAAGGGATGAGACAAGAGAAGAAGATATATATTATTTGGCACGTAAGCACAAAGAAGTTCGCCACCCCTCTTCTAAAAGGTTCAATCAAAACTAAAAACCAAATTCAAACATGGGACTAAGCATTTTATGAACGGTTCTAAGCAGAGCCACAGTAAGGGGGGGGGCGATGGCCTTGGGCGCACTAAGGTAAGGAAAGGGGCGCTGACGGACTTGACTAAAGGGCGCCATTGCGAAGGCGAGGACCTTTTTTTTTCTCATCATTTGGATTTTGAGAGGTGACCACCTTTTTTTTTGCTTATCACTTGGATTTTGGGAGGTGAGGACTTTTTTTATTTGCCAAGGGCGCCAAAAACACGGCTCTGCCCCTAGCGCAAGTTTTCCTTACTGCGGCTCTGGTTCTGATCTCTGTTGAAAAACTTTTACGTAAGTGCGCAAACGAGGAACGAATTTGGACCGTTGAAACAAACCTATTATTAGAGGCAGCTTGATTTTTCTAGAATAGAATATAATTCAGGTTGACAGGAGAAAATCTGTACTAATTTTATTTAGACATATCTAAAAGGGATCACTTTATATCTTTGAACATTGATAAATTAAACAAATATTTGGTAGTTAAATTATTTGTTAAAACGCCTCTGGTTGTTCAAAGTTTTGATTTGCCTTCGCATATTATTAATGCCTGGTTTTACAGTGTTCTGCATCTGTGGGCGATGATTCCAGACATAAATAACTTTATCAATTAGATAAGTTTTGTGATAGTAAGTTCCTTTATCACTTCTCTTTCAATCAACCCCCACAAATTTCAATCTGATGTTGTTACGGGCTTAAACAAATACCTTCTATAGAACAAAGTTTTCTAAAAAGTATTGAATATATTGTTGATGGTTTTAGTTGGTGAAGCTCAAATATAGGTAAAAGATAATTAAAAATTAAAACTAGTTTTGGTGTTAACTATTCGATAATAATAGTTCAGTAACTTCTTTAATTTGTGAATTCTTACAGTAGCCAGGTCAAATTTACTATAGAAAAAGAAAACTGGATCAAATTTTGTACAGATACTCCTTGAAAAATGTATAAGTGAAGACTTTTTTTTTAGGTCATCATTTGTATTTTCATGTAAACATGAAAAAAAATATTTCAAATATTTCCTGCCTCCCCTCAATTTTACTCAAAATTTTCTTGGCGCATAGAAGTGTCTAAGATAGAGATGGGAATTTCGGCTCAGTTTGCGGAACCGGATCAGTGGAGGTCGTTCAGTTTGTTGAGCCGGTTCATTGATCCAGCTCAGTGATCCGGTTAAGTAAACATGTTTTCGAGACACAGGTCGGTCGTTAGTTCGTAGGTAGAACGTCGCTTAGAGCCGGTTCTTGCAATATATGAACTGTAAACATGATCCCGAGACACAGGTCGGTCAGTCGTTCGTTCGTAGGTAGAACATCGCTTAGAGCCGGCTCTTGCTTAGACCCGGTCAGTTGCCGGTCGTTCGCTCGTAGGTAGACGTCGTTTAGAGCTGGCTCTTCCTTAGACCCGGTTAGTTGTCGGTCGTTCGCTCGTAGGTAGACGTCGCTTAGAGCCGGCTCTTCCTTAGACCCGGTCAGTTGTCGGTCGTTCCCTCGTAGTTAGAACATCGCTTAGAGCCGGCTCTTGCTTAGACCCGGTCAGTTGTCGGTCGTTCGCTCGTAGGTAGAACGTCGCTTAGCCCCGGTTCTTATCTAACATTTTTGAAACAAACAATTCACTTTATGTAGCTACTGTATTTTAAACCAGATGTGTTAAGTTTATGGCGATGTTTATTGGCCTTATAAATCGAACATCTGGGATTTGGGAAATATTTTTAATATTTTTATATTGTATGGTTGTAAGAAAATACAGACTAAGCCTATTAGTTTCAAATAAACTGCCCTACAAATTGATGACAATAAATAATACATTACAAGCCGAGTTCTCGCGAAGTTCAACATGACATCGATCCAGATCCGGATCACTCCGGTCACTGCTCACAATCGCCCGACCAATCGTATCCTTGAAACTTGAAACTATACAGTGAGCTGTGAGCCGGCTCATTTCGATTTGGTGAACCGTGTCACTTCGGTCAGTGTACTGAGTCGGCTCAGTGAGCCGGTTCGTTCATGAACGACCCATCTCTAGTCTAGGACAGTGATGGCGAACGTGTGACCCGCGGTTCATATAGTGAGCCGTATCCCTATTTCAAATGATCCGTGCAAAAAAAATTCTTTGTAGTTCTGAAAATTTAAAATGCGATTCTATGATAACTAAGGTTAGGATTTAGGGACCGCATTCACGAAACATGATAGGGAAATTGACAAATATGATAATAATAGTGAGATGGAATTAACTATTACCTGTTAAATATCTGAATTACATACGTCAAACATACGGCCGCTAGCTCAGGTAGAGTAAATGAGATTAACCGGGGATTCCACACAAATATTTACGACCTAAAGGGGCAAAATTTTATTTAAGCTTTATATATTTGACCTGTGATTTGAATCTACAAAATTCCAAATTCAATTTTGACCCGTCTGGAGAAAAAGATTCGCCACACTCTAGGGTTTCGTGTGCATATCCAAGAAACTCAAGACAGTAGGCCGTTTGATCGATTTGGACTAAATTTAGCATAGTTAATCTTTAAGATGCTGCGGAAGTAATGGCGTATAGAACTGTCTAGGACAGGGCTTCTTAAACTGTGGGTCCCGACCCCCTGGGGGGTCGCGAGGCTATTGAAGGGGGGTCGCAAAGATCTACTACTTTTGGATAATAATAAATAAATTTTTAGAATCTACAAGGTAGATTCTACAATGTCGCGATATTACGCCTACATCTACGGTCAATATTAATTTCATTACATGGTGGGTCGTTTAAAATTTCCTAGGCTTGAAGGGGGTCGCTATATGAAGAAGTTTAAGGGGGGGAATGGTCAGAAAATCTTTTTTTTTTTTTTTTAATCGATTGTATAGTGACTCAGGAGTGTCCATACAAAATTTCAGGTCAAAATTAACGAAGTTATCGGCTTAACAATACAAATAACTCAAATTCATATTTTCGCGCAAATCGCGTGTTATAGCGTTCCTTTCAGAACGCTGCTTTATTAGCCGCGCGCAGCTCTCATATACGTAATAGTAGAGTCTTCCCACTCTATCCACACCTGTCTGTGCTATATTTATATGCACTGCTAGAAAGATGCGTTGGAGGTTTCACTCAAAATAATAATGAGAGCTTGAACCAACTTATTTGGAAAATAAGTCCAAAAATACTGAGTGGAACCTCCACAATTGTTGAAATTGCAGCTGATGTAGCAGCTAGTTATTTCAATGAAGGCAATTTCGCATATCTAACGTTTATGGACGAGATGGGCATAAGCGTAGGGACGAGCTCTCATGAATGGGCACGCGAAGAGGTAAAATTTCGGATTAGCAGAGCTAATCAAAAAGCTGCAGAGGCTACTAAAGAAGCTCGGGTTTTAAGAAGACAACAGCAAAAAGATGCATTGGACATCCTTGCCGATGGCCCTACACTTTACGGACCCGGAATTGATGACTCCGTGTGAGTATGAAGAAAAATAAACATGTTTAAAAAAAAAATTTTTTTAAAACGCGTTTTTTGAGGAATTTTATTTTTCAAGTCGGTGAGACATGTAACTCGAAAACTACTCGACCGATCTTTCTGAAATTTTGCCAAACTTATACCAAAAATTAAATAATCTAGATATTTGAAAAAACTCGACAGCGTTACCTCAAGAAATTCATAAACTAACGAAATATTTTTGGTTTTTTTTAGCTTAATTTTCGATATTTTTCAATAAATTTTTTTTTGGATACTCTTCATAGGTTGTTCTTTACTGTAGGTATTATCCCAATCAAGTTACTATTAACAGTTTTCTAAAAAAAAATCTTGAAAATGGGTATAAAATGTGCTGCTCTGACCATACCCCCCCTTAAGAGGAAGATATAGAAATGTTTCCACTTTTGGAAGAATTTTTGATTTCTGCTGTTATCAACCAGAAAGTCATATTCAACAATAAGTCAACATTTAAGAGCATTAGCTGAAAATACAATCATTGTCTCAATTTTGGAAATCGCTAAAAAAAGAATATCCATCTTTAAGTTATAAAGCTATCAAATTATTAGTCATTTTTTCGACTTTTTCAGCCATGTCAATAATAAAAATCAAACAGAGAAATCGAATGGATGTTAACGCAACGCTTCGTCTCTCAGAAACAACTCTGCAGCCACATATATCAAATTTTCTAACAAAGAAGCAGCAGCAGATGTCGCACTAAAAATTATAATTATATAACTGTATAACATATACTTATATAATAATAAAATACTATATATATATTGGTTTTTATTTGTGTCTTAGCTTTCAGCCGGTCCGCGAAATATTTATCCTATTTTCACCGGACCGCGGGGCAAAAAGGTTGCAGAACACTACTCTAGTGCAGGGCTTCTTAAACGGGGGGTCGCGAGGCTACTAAAGGGGGGTCGCAAAGATCTACTACTTTTGGATAATAATAAATAAATTTACTACAAGGTAGATTCTACAATGTCGCGATATTACACCTACATCTACGGTCAATATTAATTTCATTACATGGTGGGTCGTTTAAAATTTCCTAGGCTTGAAGGGGGTCGCTATATGATAAAGTTTAAGAAGCCCTGGTCTAGGAGTCTACGTTTTCGTAGGTATAACCAAGACACACTAGATACTTAGCCTCTTTTATCGATATGGACCAAATTTTGCACTTCAATCCGAAACAGCGTCAACAACATAATACATCTGAATGATCATCACCTGTGTAGTGCCAAGTAAATCAGTTAATATACAAAGACCAATTCTTATTTTTGAAAATTCCATGCCTGAACGGAATTCGAACCCAACACCTTAGCAACGCAGAGCACGTGTTACCACTATACTACGTCGGTCGGCCAAACAATTACTGTTGAAATATTATGTTATTAACCAACATTCTTGTGATATTACTTATTTATTGTCACAGTAACCGCGATTAAATATCACATTACATGGTTTCAGTTCTAATAGTTGCCAACCTAACAAATTGAAACAAGATCTCCTGCTAGCTTGTTAAAAGTTAACAATACAATACAAATCCCTTAGTCCTTCAGTAAATACCATCTAAAACCTTCCGTAATCCATTTAAACTGCTCGTTCAAAAACATCCACAAATTAATGACGTGTAAAACAGCATTATATTTTCTTATAACTGTTAGGTAGACGTTGTTGACAGGCATTTGAGAAATTATCATAGCAACAAGTCATGTCAACGATGTCATAATCAACAGGTTTCCTAACCTGAATAACAACAGTGACGTAGGTTAAGGAAACGAACTAGGGGAGTTTATTTCGCTTTGAATATTACATAAACATGGAAATGATTGTATGACAGAAGTTAAAGTCTGTTTTCCGAATATTTTTAGATTGTTTAAAACTGAACGGATGAATTTTAAGTTTTAAATTTGTTTAAAACATTGGAAAGATGGGATTTAAAGTATTCTTGCCTAAAATTACTGCAGTACTTAGTGTTACTAAGAGATTTAGATTCAAGGGAATACTGGGAAAAAAGAATAAAGAACAAAAAGGCAAATTGTCGGCATGGGGAGAGACAAGAAAAGATTACTTTTGGAGGTGTGAGTTATATATTCCAAACTGATGATTCTTAATATTTTATTGATGACTTTACTACTTGTAATTATTGTGAAATATACAATTAGCTTACTTTGTAAATATGAAAACCATATATATAGAGAACATTTCAATATTGTAAAATCTTTTGTTAAACCATTGTCGGTTAAATTAATAAAGTATTTTTTTAACAGACTTAACAACTTATTTTTAAATTTTAATTGGCGCAGTCGGTAGGGCGACTGCACCTGAATATTTTTCTACCAAATTTTAAATGAGCGTCGTGAGTTAAGCTCCACAAATTATTTGAAAAAATTAGCACCAGATCTAATTGACGATCCACTTTCCTTTCAACAATTAAATTTTCACATCCCATCTTTCCGTACGAGGCATTCTTCACTTTTCTGTCTCACCCAGGCACATACCAATCTATTCCTCAAATCCCCATTGAACAGGATGTGTTCATATAATTAGTAGAATACAATAATTGAACTGTTCTAGTAATTACTAATTCTTGTGTATTGTATTTTCTTATGATTTATAGTTTTTAATTTTTAAGTCGTAATATTCTTAATTATGTACCTGTTCAATTTTGGCTATGCTGTTGGGACAGATGTATTAAATAAATAAAATAAATAAGTAAACATGTGAAAATGTGTGCTATAAAAATAAAGTATGAAAATGTTACGGGAATTTTTAATTTATAAATAAACTAAATTTGAAAATAGTTTAAAAATTCATCGTTGAATTTTAAAAGAATTTTTAAGAATATAATAAACTAGCAACGTCTGTACGCTGCTACAATATGTGCCTCTAGACTAGAATTAGTTGTTATTAACATAGTTGTAAGTCTAAAGTGTATAATAATGTAAACATAAAACAAGTAAGCGTAAACATAAATCAAGTAACCTGAAAGTAGGTTAAAATATAACTTTTATTCATAAACCCTTAAGTCCATCCTGAGAATCAACGCAACCAGTCAGCGAACCCGGAGAGTTTATATCCAAAACCACTCGCGGATTTCCAATTCATTATGCCGAAGTCCTCGGATTGCAGGTATGTACAGGGTAAGTACAACCATGAACTGTATTAGTACCAATATCTTAAATAAATCAACCAATTATAGCATTAAATTCGTATATAAGCCTCCACACCAGGATAAATGTATCAAACTTTAAGGATTCATTAATTTTAAGCAACAAATTTGGTCTGATTAGAAATAAATTATGGTTTATTTAAAGAAAAATGCAAGACTTTTCATAGTAATGACTAAATACATCGTAAGTAATAACTAAATACATCACAATAATTGTTCAACATAACAACTTGCGACTTGAATGCATAATTGGGCATGCTCAACGGAGTTTGTTGTATTTTCAAAAATTTGAGGATTAAGTCGATGTTCAGTGGCAGCATTAACAATTATCTATAGTAATTTGTCTCAATTATAGTTCTTTTCCACATAGACACGTTTTTCCATGTTTTCTTGAAAGCAATAAACTAGTGGTGTTAAGTCGGATTATCGTGTTAGTCAAGAGTTTGGTCCCACTAGTTGCTGTGTGCCAAAAATCTTATCTAACTAACTAATTCGCCTTGCCGATCTAGTAATTTAAATAGGTTTGATTCTTTCAATAAGCCGTTGCTCTGAAACTGTTTCAGATCGGACCTATGTGATATAAACTTTTTTGCATAAAATGAATGAAAATTCGTCCCAGGACACCCTGTATATTCATATGGACCGTTCCACCAAATATTTTGGCAGTTTCGCTAAAAATTAGAAAATATTAAGATATACTTCTTTTTTCGGTTGAAAATCACTGGCCCAGACCATATTGGAAATGAAAAGATTAGTGCCAGAATAAATACCAATAAAAGCATCGTCAAAAGAACAGAAGAAAAAATTATGGTAATACCGACATTTCAAAAGGATGAACAACAAAAGATGATAATTTAAAAAATTATTTGCATGAATTCCACCGGGTAGAAAAAAGAGATCAATCATGACGAAAATGTATGGACGATATTCAAGAAGCAATGGAAGCAAAACAATTAATTGAAAATGTATGGAAATAAAAAATTAACTTGCGTAAAAGATACGATAATCGATAGTTCTTAATATCATATATCTGCACAATTAGATCATAAAGAAAAATCGCCAGACAGATCTAACAAATATTGGTAAGCAAGACACTTATCTTGCACAACTCTCTCTTTTTACAACAAAACTCATCTCTAGGAACGCCAAGCTAAGGTTATTCTAAACTAAACTAGACCTCGTATTTATGTATGGTTCTGAAACATATACCTTAACAAGCCAGATCAACATAATCTTACATATTTTGAAAACAAAATACAACTACGAAACTTGGGTCCCATTAATGGTAAATTGAGAAATCGTAAGAATGAAGACATTCGAAAACTCAATGCACATAATTTGATCATGCTCCATTATCATCGTGACAATTTTCCTGGTCCTATTATTCCTGACTCAACTCCTGAACGTCTGCATAGTATCTTCTTCTTCTTTTTCAGCCTATGAATGTCACTCCTGGACGTAGGCTTCTCTTAATGTTTTCCATTTCTTTTTATCTTTGGTTAACTGGTGCTTTTTTTCCCCCACTTTTTTTAATGTCCACTCATCTCTTCCGAGGTCTACCTATGCTGCATTGGAACACTTTTGGTCTCTAGTTTATTACTCTAGGAGCCCATGGACTGGGGTTTTGGCTAGCTACATGCTATACCCAGCTGCATAGTATCAGCAGATGAAAATTCTGGTGTCGAAGATTTAAACCTTCCTCCCTGGGTTTCGAAGTCAACCGTCTTACGACAGAATCGCCGCAAAGAATTATTAGTGATTGTTAATAGTTTGAAAATCCAATTGAACCATTTCTTATACTGTAAGTACAAGGAATACAAGAAATACAAGAAATTGATCTAAAGAAATGTGAAACTGAATTGAGACATCAGATTGAAGACTGACGACAACCTGATTAACTTAGAAATGGTTGTCTGGGCTGTATCCGTTATCTGTCTGAGTCCTTAAGTTCCGGTGCTCTATGATGTTTAGCCCCGGCACTGCTCCGCCGTATCGACCGGAGAAACCCGGAGTACGACCTCCGTTGCCAAGACAACACATCGTCATGTGACACTCACACAGGTGTTCTACAATTCATTGATTTTCATCAACCGCTGCGCACAATACAAATATGTTGAAATGTTCAAGATCAACTTTAATTGGAATATTTATTGGAAATTTATAACTTTTAATGGTTCTTTAAAAAAAAACTTTTATGAAGGTTTATTTTTATAGAAATGTGGAAAAATTCAGTGCAGTCTCGTATTCACAATTTTACAAAGATGCTTACTAGTTAATATCAATGCAAACAAGGAAATTTTCATCAAAAGTACATAAACGTAGCCGAGGAAGACCACCCACGCGCTGATGATCTAGAGCAGTGTTTCCCAACCTGTGGTCGGCGGACCACTTGTGGTCCACGACTTAGGCAGGAATAAAAGATTCGTTCTGTCAGTGGTTGAAAAAATGCAAATGTTTTTGTACACGATCAGTACCAGTTTTGAAACTAGTAACTTTTAATTCATTTGTAGAGTTAAAGGTTTTCAAGTACTTGCCAATCAGCTGTAGCATCTAGAGGCAACGAAAAGTAGCTGCATTAATATGTTTAGTTTTTGGATTATAATTCGTGAAGAATATCCAGCACTGAGCGAAAAAACACTTAAAATATTCCTTCCTTTCCATTCAACAAACATGTGTGAAACTGAATTTTCTGCGCTTAATGCCATTAAGACGAAGCATAGAAACCGTTTAGATATGAAGCCGGCAGAAAACTGGTAAGCGATATGCAAGCACAAGGCTTCCACTGAATGAATTGTAAATTGTTGTTACGAATAAACAACATAAAAAATAATTTAATGCTTATTTCTACACCTATGCATTCTTTTTGTTACCCAAACTTTATTTTTAGACGCTGTGACTTCTTTTTCTTGTTACATTTTCCTTGTTATGTTTTAGTGAATGCCAGTTTGTATTATTGAATATATGACTATTCCTTTAGTAGCGGATATTTAAAGATTTTAATTCAAGTCACTAATCTAAATCTAAATAATACGTGGTGGTGGTCCGCGACTCTAATGTGTTTTGGAAATGGGGCCCGCCGGTGTAAATAGGTTGGGAACCACTGATCTAGAGCGTATAAAGTTCTTTCAGTATAAATATGAAATGACGTAGTGATAGATAAATTTGGTATGTTACTAGTTATTTGTTCACAAATGTCAAAAATGTTAGGTTATATTCAATTACTTCCAAAAATGGCCAGAATAGAAAGTTGAGCGTTACAAAAAAAAAATAGGTATCAAGCTAAGTCTAATGATTTCTACATTATCAACGTGAACTAAGTCAACGTAGTGCCATTCGATAGCTGGGAGAACAAAGACTTGTTCGTGATTTTAAGTTGGCGCGCCGTGATAAGAGGGGGAGCGTGTTGGAGACTTTCCGCTGCGCCGCACAAACTTCCAATCAGTACAACTCGAAATTACGAACCGCTACAACGTCGAAATTACTCTCAAACGTAAGATAACGTCGAAATAACGTCGAAATTTAAGACATGGTTGTGAAACTTAGGATCGCAGTTAAAAAAATAATAATAATATCACAATAATTTCAAATATCAACATTTTAGCTCCCGTTAAATCTACCAGATCAAACGGACTTTTTAAATTACCAAAATATCACACTAACTGTTACAAAAACTCACCTATTAATAGGCTTATGTCAACTTATAACAATAATTTTCTACATTTTGACTTATTTAGCTTATCCCTGCAACAATTTAAAAACAAAATAAAATCCAATATTTAATTTCTAAGAAACATACGTATTGTAGTTTATTTTCTTTCTTTTTTTAAAAAATATTACTGTTATTAATCTATGAATGTGTACAAATATGTAAAAAAATTGTTAGATATGTAACACAACTATAACAATTCGTGGAAGCCATTTATAGGGTCTACTGTTGGCTTTCCTTAAAAATAGTAAATAAATAAATAAATAAATAAATAAATAAATAAATAAATAATAATATCACAATGGCATATACTCGTCGAAAAGCCAAACATAATTTAATGCAACAATCAAAAACGATCAAAATCGAATATATCCGATTCTGAGGAATCCAAAAATGTGCTACAAACCTTTGCGGAAAGGTGCAGTGCTTACAGAAAACGCATAAGACCAGACGCCGTAAAGCCGAAAATGGAGCATAGTACCGTAAAACAGGAGGTCCACGCGGACGTATTCACGTAAACCCTAGCTGTTGTGTCCCAGAATTGAACCTACCGCTATTTCTTCTGTATTTTTTCTTCCCCGTTCTCATTTCCCTCCATCCAACTCAATTTAATTCATGAAACCAGTGGCGGATTTAGCTTTTTGGGGGCCCAGGGCTTAAAAATGCCAAGGGGCCCCACACATGCTCTTCACTTATGCAAAAAAAAGGTCCTCACCTCCCAAATCCAAAGTAATAGAATATAATAGGTATTTGTCCGAGAGATTGGGGGGGCCCTTGCGGATCCGGGGCCCAGGGCTTAAGCCCTATTAGCCCGTATGTAGATCCGCCACTGCATGAAACATATCTCTCTCATTAAATATGACTCTAGCATTTGAAAAGATTGGATACAACTGCCATAGAGCCATATAACAACAATAATGCTCGTATATAACGAATGCACTGCAGTACATGTATTGATAAGTACAAAAAAGGAATATTAAAGCACTACTTTTGCATTGTTAAGATTTATCGAGACGAGTCGTTAGAACCCTAATATGTCGTTAGTGCGGAATATGTCTGTAGTTGGTAGAAATTTTGTTACGATTTCAACTACTATTAATACACAACGATGGCGTTTACGGACTATGCCATTTATTTTCATTGTTAGTTAAAAAAATATCAGTTTGCTGCAGAAGTTCATGTGTTCGCATATATATGGTTGTACGCTTTAGAATAACTGAGCTTAAAATTTTTTAGTTTTCGTTTGTTGACTATTTTGCATTTAAAGTAACACACGACAAGCAATAAATGTAAGGTTAAACATCGATTGAAAATGGAGCTAGATAGAAATGCATATTCATCACTGCATTTTGTTTTATTTTCATCAAAAGAAAACAGCTACAGAAACGAAGAGAATAATCTGTGAGACTAATAGTGAAATTGTTATAGCCGCTTGGGCGTGTGAAGAATGGTTTAAACAGTTTAAAAGTGATGATTTTGGCATAAAAAATAATAAACGAAAGCCATTTGAAAGAATTGCTTCGTGAAAACGATGCTCAATCAGCAAATGAGCTTGCAAAGTAAAAAGAAGTTGAATACTTCACTGCTACTCGTTTAAATGTAATCGCAAAGATCCAAAAGCTCAGAAAATGGATTCCACGAATATCTGAAGTTACGATTAAAATCGCAACAATATTTACCTTTCACTGTTGACCAAGCAGAAAAACAAAAGATTTATTTTGTGGCGCGTTGTAACGGGTGATGAAAAATATTCATTTTTCATCACCCGTTACAACAAGTCTAACATGGGTGGACCCTGGCCAACCAACCACATCAACGCCACCTCCCAACATCCACAGACATAAGATTCTGCCTATTTGGTGGAATCAAGAATATGTGGTCTACTATGAACTGCTACAACCAGGTTAAACGGTGATGGGAGATCATTACAGTATGCAACTAAGTCATACATAGAACATGATCAAAAAATGTCCTTAAATAGCCGCAAATTGACGCAAAGTCATTCTTCTCCATAACAACACCAAAACCCATGTTACGAAAGAGGAAAAAGAGGTGCCGTTAGACCTGGAATGGGAAGCCTTTCGTCACTCTGCTTACTCACCAGACATTGTCTCTTCTGATTACCACCTATTTAGATCGATGCAGCGTGTGTTGTATGGTGAGCGCTTCTCGAATGCCGAAGTTGTGCCAAAATGGGTGAATGATTGGATAACGTCAAAACATGTTCTTTCATCTTGGGATCCGTTTGCTGCCTGACATATGGTAAAAGTTCACAGATTCAGATGGCCAATCTTTTGATTAAATACAGTGTATCAATTATTTATTCTATGCAGCAAATTTAAGCCCATTCACCATAAATCCGAAAAATGCTTACTCCCAAATTGTTATGCAGAATTTCATGGATTTGCCGTGTACCAAGGCAGCAACGTTAGCGTCGTCTCCAGCAGTACTTAGTAGGGTTGTAAATCGAAGGCAAAACATCGATGTTTAACATCGATGTCAACATCGGCGCCTTACTATCGATGTTAAAAAAACATCGAAGGAAAAACATCGATGTATCGGAAACATCGATGTTTTATTAATATTAAAAAAGCTATTTATTTTATATAGGTTTTATTTAATAATGTAAAGATAAAATACGAAAAAAGTAACATATAATACACAAAAAGCATTTATTAGATTTTGAAATAAAAATATTCCTTTTTAATAGTAATTAATTTCACATTAACATTATTATACCCAATATAATAATCCTAATTTGTACCTACAGTCTATTCCAAACGATTAGACGGAACTAACCGCAATTTTCATTTTTGTATATATTGAAGTTGACTTTTCCTGAACAAAATGATCAAAAGCTTCAATCAATCGGTAAAAATAACTAGAATTGAAAATCTAGTTCCGCCTAAACCAAAGGAACAGACCTTACTATTTTTACATATCTAAAATGAAATATTGGATTTTATTACAATACTAATATAGTAATCTTAATGTTAATTTTATATTATTTAACATAAAAATAACACTGTCATACACAATTATTTTCATACTTTTTTAAGTTGAAATAAAGTCTGTTCCTTTGGTTTAGGCGGAACTAGATTTTCAATTCTAGTTACTTTTACCGATTAATTGAAGCTTTTGATCATTTTGTTCAGGAAAAGCCAACTTCAATATATAAAAAATAGCTAATGACAACTTAAAAAATCCAGGGATTGGAGGAATAACAACTGGGAAAGTGTCAACAAAACTCAAAAAGAAAAAATGTGTTGGCGTCGTTGATTGTTCGCATTGTTTGCAAAAATTAGAAGTTTCTTCTTATTTTTTCGTGTTCTGCTAACTGCTAAGAAGAATAAGAACTAACACTATTAGTATTGTTATATCACAATAGATGGCGCTTATATTTAGTGTACTAATTTTAATAAAAATAAAATTTTTAAGATTCCAGCGCCTGTAGCGGTAGTTTCTGAATTTCAAAGTTTAAACATCGACATCGGTAGTAGACATCGATGTTTTATCGATACTATCGCCAGCTGACCATCGATGGTAAAAACATCGATGTTTTTAAAGCAAACATCGATGTTTTCGATACATCGATGTTTTTTTCCCATCCCTAGTACTTAGCTGTCCACTACGGAGATTGTCTTCTAGGGCTGTTCTGTCAGTTTTAAATAGATTAACTCAACAATAAACCGTAAGACGATAGTCCGTCCGGTCGCATTATACGGATCTGAATGTTGGCCGACCATAAAAAGCGCTGAACGTCGAATACATTCCATAGATATGCATATGTTTCGCTAGTCCATGGTCATTTCTTTCCTGGAGCACACACCGAAGGATGTTATTCGGCAGTATATTGTTGTGTCACCAATTCAGAAAAAAATTCAGGAAAAATGCCTTCAGTGGTTTGGATATGTCAGACGATTAACACATAGTACCGTTCCCTACATTTTTAACAATTTTACAACAGATGGCAAACGTTTTCGCGGTAGACCAAAACAACGATGCCAAGATAAAGTCCACGATAACATGGGGTTGCACATCTACATCCAAATGCCGTTTGATCGGCAAAAGTAGGGTTCAAAAATCCAAAAAGATGATCCCGCACTAACGGGAAAACATTAAGAAGAAAAAGACAATCATTTATTTTACATAAATAAAGAAAAATTGCAAAACATCTCATGAACTTTTGCAACAAATAATTTCAAAAGACACTCGTATTTCATTGAACAAGCTTTTACATGTTTCTAAATTACGAATATATATATGGAAAGGAATGTAATTTTGGTTTTCAAATTTCCTAAATTAAGCCATCGATAATAATCTAGAATCTACAAAATTTTATGAACCATATCGTTATATCAACAAGGGTTTTCGATTGACCTAATGTCCGCTGCTGTGAAAGTGATATGACACGCGTGCTATAAATGGCACATAATAAATTTGATCTGCGCGTTATATATTTTATGTCTGGCCATGCCCATTAAATATTTCACGATTCTGTTTAGCAGAGCTTTCGGTAACTGAATATTCATATTATTATGTTTGACAGCATTGTTCCTTTGACAAATGAAACTATTTTATAAAGGTCAAGGTATGTATACAGTAGCATCAACAAAGTGGGCGAAAGAAAGGTTAACGATTTTTTTATAGAATCTAAAATAAATTTGTGGTTTTCTTATTATACCTTCTGGGAATTGCGTTATGAATTTTATATTTTATTAATTTTCGTATGTATTATATTGTAATTTTTCTATATAATATACATTCTAATTTTCATTTAATCATCAAAATTTAATTTGTCGCCTTCAAAGTAAGCCCCATTTGATGCAACACACATTTTCCAGCATTTTTCAGTTTTCGAAACACCTTATATAGGCGCTTTCTGCTCATTCCACGAATTTTATTTTATGGCCTCGATCGACTCAAAACGGGTTCCACATAGCGGCAAATTTCGGAAATAAAAAGTCACACGGGGCCAAATCTGGTGAATACTGTGGTTGCTCGATGGTATTTGTCCCGTTTTTGGCCTTAAATTCAGTCACAATTGCTGCTCTATGCGATGGTGCATTATCATAATGTAAAATCCACGAATTCTTCTTCCATAATTTTGGTCGTTTTTGACGAATTTTCTCACGCAAACGTTTCAATACGGCCAAATAATATTCTTTATTGACCGTCTGCCCTGTCGGGACGAATTCATGATGCACCAAACCACGAATATCAAAGAAAACAATGAGCATGACCTTGACTTTTGAGCGACTTTGACGTGGTTTTTTTGATTTTGGTTCGTTTTTTGTCCACCATCCTGATGTCTGCTGACTTGTTTGCATGTCAAATTCATAGACCCATGTCTCATCACCTGTTATGATGCGTTCCATGATTGTGGGAACAAAATTGACGCGATCCAGCATGTCTAAAGAGACTTGTTTACGCTACTGTTTTCGTAGAAAATTCAGCTCTGTTGGAACGAGACGAGCGGCAACGCGTCTCATGCCCAAATTATTCGCCAAAATCGATTGAGCGGACTCGTGAGAAAAGTTCAAATCACGTAAAATCCCTCTTAAGCTAGAACGCCGATTATCGAGCACAATTTCCTTTACTTTTTATATGTTTTCGTCGGTTGAAGCGGTCGAAGGCCGTCCGGAACGTTGTTTGTCTTCGACGATCTCTCGACCGTTTTTAAACGTTTTGTACTACTCGTACGCCCGTGTTTTTGATAAAGCTGATTCACAAAATTTAAGGCAAACTCTTTGTTCAGTAGTTTTGTTCATTGTAAAAATCGCGACGCACTATTGAAGTGTGTTAACTAAAACAGCCGATGTAATCAAACTGGTTGACAGATGGCGCTCATATTTGAGACAGTAATTAGGGACAGTGCTGCCATCTTATGAAAAAAAGATTTAAAAAAAATTATTAGCGCGGGCTTTTTAAATCACAAACTCCCGCTACTTTTTTGAGCGAGTAATAAGTTCAACTGAATTTTTACTATACAATTGTCCCAGCACGAAACTAGTTTTTAGGGCTTTTTCAGGAAACTTTTTGGGAGTCTTTTTCATCGACTGGTTTACATGTCGTTTTACGTCATTTAAGTCCATACCACTGTATTTTTTTTATTTATTTTTTATTATATTTAATTATTTTCAAAAATATTTATAACTTTTAATCAAAATTTTTACAATTTCTCCTCTAATTTAACTTGATAGAGACAGAGACACACAAAAACAAGATCGACAAAACAGAATTGACCAATCAAGATAAAATGCAAAATATAAAAAAAAATTGATGTGAAGTGTGAATTTTCACACATTTAAGGGTTTCGCAGGTATTTATTAACTGTGTGATGATTATTTGGGATGCCAAAACAAATTTTATGTCAAAATATTTTTTTATGAATTTTAATTCGAATGCCTAGTACCATTATTTAAGTTTCTAAATATGTGCAGTATTTTTTTTTATAGCAAGGTTCATTAAGATTTTGAAAATTGCGCCTATGGCTTCCATTGGTTGCTTAAATCATAAGCCTCGCCCTCTGATACCTTCAAATATAGAATTAAATTATAATTTCAACACTTCCCACTGGTTATTAAATTTAAGCTTTTAAAAATTAAATGCAACATTTACCAAAATATAACTAGAATTTTGACAAAATAATTTAAACAAAATAAAAATGCAAAAAAAACTGAAAAAATAACAATTGACGGGATTCGAACACAGTTTCTTACAGTAGTTTCAACTCACTAAGCGAGAACGCTACCACTGTGCTATACAGGATCACTCGTTTACTATCTTAAATAGCGGATTAAATATATTACATATTTTACTTAAAAACACAAAAAATGCGTTATTTTCCGAAAACATAATCTGATCAAAAATTCCTGTTGTACTATTCCGGTTCACACTAATGTACATTACTGAGAATTTTTTCAGATTTTTAGTTTAAACCATCTGGGCTACAGGGTGTGGGACAAAATTTTTTTTGCACAATTTTGGCAAAAATCGCCTCAAAATAATTTATTTTGCAAAAATAAAATTTTGATCGTTAATCCACGTACCAAAGGCTTTCATTTTATACCCTACACAGGATTGTAAAAAAATATATTTTTTTTCGATGAGCATATATTTGTTTATATTTTTAGGTAGATATGTTTTTTAGATGTTTTAGTATTTTTCCTATGTGCGGGTCAAAGAGTTGTATAAGCATGCCAAATTTCAACTCTCTAGGTTTAGCCGTTTGGCTACAATTTTTACCGAACAGACAGACAGACAGACAGACAGACAGACAGACAGACGGCAAAATGACGGTATAAGGGTTTTTTGGTCATACCTACAAAACCCTAAAAAAGGACAGCCAAGACATACCAGGTCTACAAGTATGAAATGCGGATTTTTTTCAAACTTGCCGCGCAAACAGATTGTATAGTTCAAAGTTTCAACACATATGGCGTTTTGTTAAGTTATCATTAAGTGTCAAATGCGTATAGGTTATAATTTGAAAAGTGCTCATATAGTTTTGTTTTACTGTGTTAAAAATGTCACATTTTGTGCCAAATAAAGAGCATTCGCGGACAGTACTACTGTTTTGTTTTCATTTGAAAAAAACTGCTGCTGAATCACACCGACTGCTTCTAGAAGCTTATGGTGAATATGCTCCATCGCAAGATACGTGTGAACGATGGTTTCGGCGTTTCAAAAGTGGTGACTTTGATCTTATAGACAAAGAACATGGAAAACCTCCAAAAAAAAATATGAAGATACAAAATTGGAAACATTACTACAGGAAGACGATGGTCAATCACAAAAACAACTAGCAGAGCAGTTAGGCGTTAGTCAACAAGCTGTTTCCAATCGCCTACGAGAGATGGGTAAGATCCAGAAAGTCGGCAGATGAGTTCCGCATGCATTGAATGAGAGGCAGATGGAAAAACGCAAAAACACTTGTGAAATTTTGGATACAAAACGATACAAAAGAAAGTCTTTTTTGCATTGTATCATTATTGGCGATGAAAAATGGATTTATTTTGAAAATCCCAAACGCAAAAAATCATAAGTAAACCCAGGCTCACCATCCACATCAACTGCAAGACCGAATCGCTTTGGCAAAAAGACAATGCTCTGAACTTGGTGGGACCAAAGGGGTGTGGTCTATTATGAATTGTTAAAACCTGGTGAAACAGTTAATACCCACCGCTACCAACAACAACTGATCGAATTGAACCATTCGCTGCTCATAAAACGACCAGAATACGAAAGAAGACAGCACAAGGTAATCTTTCTTCACAATAACGCTCCATCACATAAGGCAAAAGCAGTTTGCAACACATTGGAGGCACTCAAGTGGGAAGTGCTACCCCATGCCGCTTACTCACCAGACTTGACCCCTTCAGATTACCACTTGTTCGCATCGATGGGTCACACACTTGCCAAGCAGCACTTTTGTTCATATGAAAATGTAAAAGAATGGCTTGATGAATGGTTTGCGGGAAAAGGGGAAGAGTTCTACTGGCGAGGTATTCACAAATTGCCTGAAAGATGGGAAAAATGTATAACTTCTAATGGAGTATACTTTGAATAAATAAACTTTTACTGTAGTACTTTTACTTTTACTTTCATACTAGTAGACCTGGTATAAAAATAAACAGGAAACATAACAAAATAATTACAAGATTCTGCTGCTGAAACGAAGAAAACATAAACAACTTCTGCTTAAGTGATACATAAAAACTGTCAAGATGGACAAGTCACTGTAAAATATAAAGCATCTATGTAAATGCAAGAAGATGGAACAAGAAACGAGGAACAGAGAACATTACTGGATGGGGAAGCAGGGGGAGTGCAGTGGATGAAGAAGATTAAGAATAGCATACTTCAGCTTAACAATAGCAGCCAGAGGACCTGAAGAAAAAGTTCCCAAAGTCATTCTATATTACCTATTATATGATTATTGTTTATATTGTTCGATTATATACTCTATTATATCCTGTTCGAAGCCGCACGGCATGAATGTAACTGTTATAATTACTTGTAGAAAGAAAATAATGGTTCTTTGAGATTACATAAGTCCATAGTTGCAAAATTAACACTTAAAAAATACGTCTGTATTCGCCAAGTAGCTAAATCATACTGATCGGCATTGACTAATATCATTGGAGCCTGTCAGGACTTGTCTGTACCTGAAAGCTTTTATCATTAGCACAGCATTATTCAGCCGGATCGTTATACCCAGGACTTTGTGGAAACATCCCTTTTATTTCATTTACTGAGACAACAATTATTGGAATATGATTAGATAGTGATTGTACGTCAAGATCACCGTCTATTTAATTAGGTTAGGATGGACAGATGTTCTACATAATAATCGCCACTGAGACTGAAAATCTGTAACTGACTTGACTTCCTTTTCACAGCTAAAATGTTAATGACCATAAAAAAAGACCTGTGCGACCTATGAAAGATATATATTTTAAATAAAAGATTACGTTTCTAAAATGCATTAAAACATCGTTACATAAAAGATTTAGGTTGGGCGATAGGACTATCTTCTAAACTCATCAAATGAACTTTGCACGAATGCTCCACAAAAATTAGACTTTTATGTGGATTTTTAACGACATCTCGGATCCCATTAATCGTAAAAAATAATTTAAAACCTCCATTAGAACAAAAAGTTCACATGTTAAATTTATTACGAAGAATATTCTTCCGAGAGAACTTAGGACTATTATTAATTTAAGACGGGCAAAGCGGACGCAGTATTTAAGAGACGAAAAAAACACATTTCCACCACCGAAACAAAAAGGAAAGGAAGTGTGAATTTTCACACTTTTCAGGGTTTTGCAGGTACCGTTAATTAGCTAAGTAATGGCGGCAGTGAAGGCATCCTAAATTTTCAGGAACCGGTTCTATAAAGTCATGTGATATCTAGGAACCTATTCTGTATTTTTAAGAGTGAAAACAAATCACTTATTAAATATAAGGAAATAGTTTTAAGAGCGTATTAATAACCTATAAAATAAATATTACAAAACTGAAGTCAGAGTAATTCATTTATTTTTAATAATTCTAGCAACCGGTTCGCTATGGTTTCAATAATTTTAAAAAACGGTTCGCGCGAACCGGTCCCAACCGGTAGGATGCCATCACTGAATGGTGGCCAAGAGAGGATTACGTCAGAACGACATGTTTTTGCTACATCAAAATGAACAATATTTTCAAAATCTTTTATTTTCCGTTAATCCATGTACTAAGAGCTTTCATTCAATTATTCAAAATCAAAAAAAAAAAAAAAATACAAGGTGTCTCAAAAGAAATTTTATATTTAGTGGATCGATTAAAAAAAAAGTAAGCCGTATATAGAAAAAATGTTTATTAATTATTAAAATACACTTTTTGGGGATTTATTTCTTAAAAATAATATCGTCTAAATGTAGACCCTTGCGTTCTCGGCACTCATTTAATCGAACAGTAAAATTACTTATGACGTCTCGGCAGGTGGACTCAGGGATGGCTGCCATTTCGTGACGGATATTTTCTTTCAAATGCGCCAGTGAAGTCGGTTTATTGGCGTAAAATTTAGATTTAAGATAACCCCATAGGAAAAAGTCCATAGGGGTTAAATCTGGACTGCGTGGAGGCCAATTTATGTCACCTCTTCGGGAGATCAATTTGCCTGAAAAAATTTCACGAACACGTGGCAGAGACATATTGGACGTGTGTGAAGTTGCTCCGTCCTGTTGGAACCATGTTCTTTGGTTATAGCCAGGAAAGTTTTGCAGTTCAGATACCAAGAAGTTGTCTAACATCTCCACATAACGCTCTAAATTCACTGTAACTGCACGCCCCCTTTCGTCTTCAAAAAAGTAAGGGCCGATAATTCCTCGCGCCGACATCGCAGCCCATACGGTCACTTTAGGCGAATGTAGGGGTTTCTGATGTTTGCGTTTCGGATTCGTTGCACTCCAGTAGCGGCAGTTCTGCTTATTTACGTGGCCATTAAGATGAAAATGAGCTTCATCCGAAAACAAAATTTTGGTAAACGTTGAAAATCGCTCAATCACCTGATTTACGAAATTAAGCCTCTGACTGGCATCTTGGGGCTTTAATTCTTGCACCAATTGAATTTTGTAGGGGTGCAGCTTTAGGTCTTTGTGCATAATGCGATGTAATGATGATCTATGCACATTTAAAGCACTTGCGCGCTTCCGAATTGAAAGGTTCGGGTCGTCACGAACAGACTGATTAACATTCTCCACGTTTTCTACCGTTCTTAATGACCTTGGTCGCCCGGATTTTGATTTATCCAGCGTTGTACCAGTCTCTTCAAACTTTTGAACCCAATGTCGAATGAGAGGAATGCTTTTCGCATCATTTAAGTGGCGAAAACCTCGAATACTGCAGAATTTTCTACGCGCTACAGTCGCCGAATCACCGTTTTTGTAAAACTCTCGCACGCATAACGCGCGGTCTGCTCCCGAGAAACGCTCCATAGCGACTGCATTCCCAAGCGCCAGGCTACCGATTGACATAACCCCCGCGCCCCTCGGATACGTTGCGTTCACGCAGTAAGCTAAATAAATATAAAATTTCTTTTGAGACACTTTGTATATATTTTGTTCAATAACTTCGATATCTTTCGAAAAAATAATCTAATTAAAAATTCATACCCAACAATTGTGCAAGCCAATGTGCATTATTTAAAAAATTTCAGATTTTTATATCAAGCCGTCTGGGATACAGGGTGTGGAACAAAAGTTTTTTACCATGTTTATGGAAACAAATGTGTTGAAGTAAATAACTTTTAAGAAACTATTTTGCTTTTCTCTACGTTTCCAGAGCTTCAAATTTTACACAACAAATTTTTAAAAAAATTGTTATTTTTCTAAAATTTAACATAAATTGGCTATTTTTCAGAAAACTAAGGTGATCAAAAATTCCTGTTGAACAATTTTTATTTCGACCAACGTACATTATTGAGCATATTTCAGATTTTTAGGCAAACCCATCTGGGTAATATGGGGTGGAACAAAAGTATTTTTGTCGAAAACTACGTATAAATATTAGATTTTACAAAAATAAAATTGTTATATTAAAATGTTTTTATTTAACAGCCTCTTATAATTATTATGTTGTCTGTTTATCTACATTTTGAGAGTTTTTAGGGTTTTGTAGGTATGACCAAAAAACCCTTATACCGTCATTTTGTCGTCTGTCTGTCTGTCTGTCTGTTCGGTAAAAATTGTAGCCAAATGGCTAAACCTAGAGAGTTGAAATTTGGCATGCTTATACAACTCTTTGACCCGCACATAGGAAAAATACTAAAACATCTAAAAAACATACCCCCCTAAAAATATAAACAAATATGTGCTCATCGAAAACAATTTTTTTTTTTTAATTCTGAGTAGGGTATCAAATGAAAGCCCTTAGTACGTGGATTAACGATCAAATTTTTATTTTTGCAAAATAAATTATTTTGATGCGATTTTTGCCAAAATTGTGCAAAACAAATTTTGTCCCACACCCTGTAGCCCAGATGGTTTAAACTAAAAATCTAAAAAAATTCTAAGTAATGTATATTGGTGTGAACCGAAATAGTACAACAGGAATTTTTGATCAGATTATGTTTTCGGAAAATAACGCATTTTTTGTGATTTTTGGTTCACAAAGTACAAAAGTTATACCAATGTAAGACACTCACGTGCAAGGCGTTCGATGGCGTAATGGGTTAGAGCACTGGTGTGAAACGAAGGGTTTGGAGTTCGAGTACGGAGTAAATTTTATTTTTTCTGTTTTTTTTTTTGTATTTTTATTATGTTGAAATTATTTTGTTAAAATTCTAGTTATATTTTGACAAATGATGCATTTAATTTTTAAGAGCGTAAATTTAATAACCAGTCTTATTATATGATTAACAGACGATAAATTATTTTAAAAATATCGTTCATTTGTCCTACACACTCAGCATACCGCCTTCACTTATTATATACCTGCGAAACCCTGAAATGTGTGAATATTCACAATTCACATCAATTTTTTTTTTTCAAAATTTAAAAAACTTTTGTTCCACACCCTGTAACCCAGACGGCTGGATATAAAAATCTGAAAATTTTTAAATAATGCACATTGGCATGCACAATTGTTGGGTATGAATTTTTAATTAGATTAATTTTTCGAAAGATATCGAAGTTATTGAAAAATTTTTTTTTTTTTTTTTGATTTTGAAACATTGAATGAAATCTCTTAGTACATGGATTAACGGACAATGAAAGATTTTGAAAATATTGTTCATTTTGATGTAGCAAAAACATGTCGTTCTAAAAATTCAGCATGCGGTTGCTGACCGTAATCCTCTTTTGGCCACCATTCAGTGATGGCATCCTACCGGTTCGGATCGGTCCGCGCGAACCGTTTCTTAAAATTATTGAAACCATAAGGAACTGGTTGTTAAAATTTGTCCTACACACTCAGCATACCGCCTTCACTTATTATATACCTGCGAAACCCTGAAATGTGTGAATATTCACACTTCACATCAATTTTTTGAATTAATATCGGAATACAATTTTTATTTATTTTTTTTTAGTTTTTATTTTTTATTTCATAGAAATTTGATTATATTCTTCTCTCTCTTATATTCGGGAGATATATTGTTTTGAAGTGAGTATTTTTACTATATGCGTGTCATGGAACTGTATATGTATGCCAAATTTCATCTCTATAGGACAAGCCGTTTTTTATTGTAATGACAGATACACATGAGTAACGCTATAAGGGTTTCTTGGTCATACTTCAAAGTTCTAAAAAGTGTGACATAAGAGCAAAAACGCAAAAGAAAGACGCAATAAAATTTGCCAAAACCTCAGAATGAAAAACGACAGGATATAAGTTGAGAACAAAAGATGAATTACAGATTTAAATGTGTAGAATAAACTCCAAGAAACCACAAATAGAACAGAGGCCGATTGACGAGGCAGAGAGATGAATTGAACTCCTTCAAAAAACGGTGACAAACTATACCTAGCGTGAAAATCGAAAGAAAACAGGAGTGGCCTTTGCCCATCAGTAGCCTAATTTAAATAAATTTGATTCCCTCATCATCAATCATCCGCTGACATCCACTGTTGGATATAAGCCTCCTTTAGCCTTTTCCATCTTGTCCGGTCTTAGGTTTCCTGCAGTCACTTTGTGACGATGCTTTTAATGTGGTCAATCCATAGAGTAGGTGGTTCTCCTCTGCTTCGTTTACCTGCCTAAGATCTCTATTGGAAGGCACGTTAGGTTTAACATCCGCCTTCCATTCTGGCTAGGTAACCTGCCCATAACGATTTAATTGTTGCTATTTTCATAAGACTGTCAGTAGTTTGATTTTGCTACGAATTTCGGCGTTAGGTATTTTGTCTCTTAAGGTGATGCCTAAAGGCGCATCCCCACTATGCCGCAGTTTGCCATTTGGCAAGTCCAGCTGGCAAAGCCAGTGGCTGTATAAACGTCCACATCTGTGTTGGCATTTAGTTTAGTCGCACAATGTTGACCGAGGAAGATTTACTAATTGCTTCAGCTGCTGATATCATACTTGACAGTGAAGAAAAAATACGCAAACGGCGCAAACGACTGTTTTGGGTACGTCCAAGTCTTTAAAAGTAGATCACGCACCGGACTTATTACCTACTCTCTTTTTTTATTTCGCGCGAAAAATGACACACCCAGTTTTTGTATCAATTTCTTCTTTTTGTACTCCAAAACTAACCGCAATTTCCAATAGAGCGTCAAATCTCTTATTCCTGTCTTTATAGTCCTTTAAACGACAGTCCCACAAAACAGGACGATCCCGGTATAAATCGATCAAATTAAACACTTTTTCGTTTGTCCACTTCATCTATAAACAAAGTTGCTCATATGCGTCTGAATCACAACCTGAATTTAAGCCTAAAGCCGCGTGATGCCAGTTGGCACGTCCCCACTCACCGATCTTATCGGCTTTCTTTGAAGGAGACCGACACTCGAGCGATTCTCGTTGGCATGCCGCTGGCACGATGGCATGTGCCAACGGTCACGTCTACATTACTGCTGGTATTGCCAACTGGCCTTGCCAACTGGCAAACTGCGGCATAGTGTGGACGCCGCTTAACACTATTCGTTCCATAAACCTTTAAGTTGTTTGATGTTTTGTATCTGAAGTTTTTGTTAGTGTTAGGGTTTAGAAATTGAGGTACTTTTGAATATTTAATGAAACAATTTTCTTTTTATAAAATATAAATCAAAGTTTATAAATATTAAAAAATGTCTTTTCTGTGTCATTAAATAAAGGCAATTAATAAAGATCAAAAGGTAATGAATATTCAAATATACAAAATTTTAATCAAACCAAATTTTAACAAACTCCGCAGTATCTTTGAAGGCTGCCCTAATTAATTTTTATTATCGTAAATATGAATGTTCAGTGAACGTAATATATAAAATATATAGTTGATTGGCAGGTCTATTAGTACTGACAGGACAGGGTAGTTGTTGCTTCTATTTACACTTCAATCTGTCAATAGCAGGTTAGCGTGATAATGCTTGCCACCATTCATCCCTTACTCATCCAGCCAATGAACCAGAAAATGTTGAATTATTATTTCGTCATGTATTTGTTTTCCTCAATACAATTTAAAAAATCCGCAATATATAGTTATTAACTGGAGATTGTTTTGACGTACTGGGAATAAGTTTGGATTGTCGAGTAACAACTCATCAACCTATCTATGACAGTGGACCTTCCACATAAGCCAGGCGCAGTTATGCTTACAAATATACGATCCAAGATAACTGCATCGATCAATCCTGTTAGAAATAAATGCATGAAGCTCTCAAAATCAAGATAAAATAACGACTGTAAAATTCCTTCCCAAATACCAACTTGGTTTTCTTCTTGAGCTTTCGGTTATCATGTTATACTGCACAAATATCTATACCCAAACTATACACAAAAACATACCGTTTAATATTATCTATCTGGATTTGGCAAAATTAAAAGGTAGCAATCCGATGTTTAATTAGACATCGAAGTAATTAATGAATTACTATGATATACGGGACAATCTAGGCCTCCGGATCAAATGATTCCTCTGGTTTATTTTTTCAAGATAAAATAGGGTAAGTTCATTCATCATCCAGATCTATAATCAGTGGTACTCCTCAAGAATCTGTACTTGGCCCGTGGTTCTTTCCAATTTACATTGCAGATATTCCTTCGGTCATCACCTTATGCTATGTTTGCTGATGACACAAAATTTTTCTAAGGCTTTGACAGCCTGATTAATATTACATAATGACTTAAACAACATCTTTTTGTGGTCAACTGAGTGGTTAATACAGTTATATATAAGCAAGATAGCTGTGTTGCATCTAGATTGAAACAATACCAGATATGACTACACTTTAAATGGTGAGAAACTAAAAAAGTTGAATTACATGTTGAATTCGGCATTATTGTAATTTCGGAGCTAAACTGGTCTCAGCAGGTTTTGTAATGTGCCAAAAAAGCAAACTACCAGTGTATTATCTATAAATATTTCATCGTCCGTCTTCTGTAATGGGTGAAATTTTATACAACATATGTAAGACTTCATCTGGAATTTGTAGTCTCAGTTTGGTCGCCTTGGTTAGTTAAAGACTGCAGTCTGATGGAACAGGTCCAGTATACCTGTTAAAATCTTTACCCTATGAAAAAATACTTCGACACTTGAAATTAACCTACCTAAATGATCGTCGTAGGCGTGAAAACTTAATATTAACATATCGAGCTGTGACAAATAAGTTTTAGATCGATCTTTCGAAATTGTTTGTACGAAGAACGGACGCTAGACTGCGTAGTAACGCATTTAAACTAGAAAAAAGTGCGTGAGTGTATCCTCAGTAACTGTGTATTCTGTGCGGAATGTTTAACTTTCGAATGTAATGTGTTCCGAAAGCATTATTTAATTTCAAAACAATTTAGACAATCTTCCTAAACTTTATTAAAATATGACGCAAATTAGTGTAAATTTAATAACAAAGAATATCTTAAGTTAATCTGACAGATATAATTAAATATGGCTGAATGCTAAACCACATGTAAACACCGGCACTGTCAATACTACCAATAGAAGCAAAATAAAAATGTTAATTTATAGGAGCTGTAAGGTTTTTTTTTTTTTGATTTCCACCGAATAAATATAATATTGTCAATTGTGTATAATCTTTATTCTAGTTAAAATTTGAAGTAGAAAAATATAATTTTGAAGATATAAATTGGTCAAATGATGATAAAATAAAAATAAAATTATAAAAAATTGGTGTGAAGTGTGAATTTTCACACATTGCAGGGTTTCACAGTTATATAATAAGTGAAGGCGGCATGTTGAGTGTATAGGACAAATTTTGCTTTGTAGTAATCACGGCAAAATAAACGATATTTTTAAAATAATTTATCGTCTGTTAATCTGAGAGCTTTAGAAAACAAATTTTATGTTAAAATAGTTTTTTGTTAATTTTAATTCGATTACCTAATACCATTATTTAGGTTTCTAAATATGTGCAGTATTTTTTTTATATAACAAAGTTCATTAATATTTTGAAGATTGCGCCTATGGCTTCCATTGGTTGTTTTAAGTCATATGCTCGACCCCTCTAGTTTCGTATACATGATACAAAGTATGCTGGGTAGCAACGAGCAAGCTAACCATTAAACCAGGATACGCCTTCTAATATACAATTGTTACTTAATTATAAATTTTGTGCATCGACAAAAAATAATGCGTTATTTTCGAAAACATAATGTGATCAAGAATTTCTATTGTACTATTGCGGTTCACACCAATGTACATTACTTAGAATTTTTTCAGATTTTTAGTTCAAACCATCTCGGCTAAATGGTGTGGGGAAAAACAAATTGCACAATTTTGGCAAAAATCGTAACAAAATAATTTATTTTAAAAAAATAAAATTTTGATCGTTAATCCACGTACTAAGGGCTTTCATTTGATACCCTACTCAAAATTTAAAAAAATATATATTTTTTTCAGTGAGCACATATTTGTTTATATTTTTAGGGGCATATGTTTTTTAAATGTTTTAGTATTTTTCTTATGTGCGGGTCAAAGAGTTGTACAAGGTGACTCAAAAGAAATTTTATATTTATTTAGCTTACTGCGTGAACGCAACGTATCCGAGGGGCGCGGGGGTTATGTCAATCTTGGGAAGCCTGGCGCGTTATGCGTGCGAGAGTTTTACAGAAACGGTGATTCGGCGACTGTAGCGCGTAGAAAATTCTGCAGTATTCGAGGTTTTCGCCACTTAAATGATGCGCCAAGCATTCCTCTCATTCAACATTGGGTTAAAAAGTTTGAAGAGACTGGTACAACGCTGGATAAATCAAAATCCGGGCGACCTAGGTCATCAAGAACGGTAGAAAACGTGGAGAATGTTAATCAGTCTGTTCGTGACGACCCGAACCTTTCAATTCGGAAGCGCGCAAGTGCTTTAAATGTGCATAGATCATCATTACATCGCATTATGCACAAAGACCTAAAGCTGCACCCCTACAAAATTCAATTGGTGCAAGAATTAAAGCCCCAAGATGCCAGTCAGAGGCTTAATTTCGTAAATCAGGTGATTGAGCGATTTTCAACGTTTACCAACATTTTGTTTTCGGATGAAGCTCATTTTCATCTTAATGATCACGTAAATAAGCAGAACTGCCGCTACTGGAGTGCAACGAATCCGAAACGCAAACATCAGAAACCCCTACATTCGCCTAAAGTGACCCTATGGGCTGCGATATCGGCGCGAGGAATTATCGGCCCTTACTTTTTTGAAGACGAAAGGGGGCGTGCAGTTATAGTGAATTCAGAGCGTTATGTGGAGATGTTAGACAACTTCTTGGTACCTGAACTGCAAAACTTTCCTGGCTATAACCAAAGAACATGGTTCCAACAGGACGGAGCAACTTCACACACGTCCAATATGTCTCTGCCACGTGTTCGTGAAATTTTCTCAGGCAAATTGATCTCCCGGAGAGGTGACATAAATTGGCCTCCACGCAGTCCAGATTTAACCCCTATGGACTTTTTCCTATGGGGTTATCTTAAATCTAAAGTTTACGCCAATAAACCGACTTCACTGGCGCATTTGAAAGAAAATATCCGTCACGAAATGGCAGCCATCCCTGAGTCCACCTGCCGAGACGTCATAAGTAATTTTACTGTTCGATTAAATGAGTGCCGAGAACGCGTGGGTCTACATTTAGACGATATTATTTTTAAGAAATAAATCACCAAAAAGTGTATTTTAATAATTAATAAACATTTTTTCTATATACGGCTTACTTTTTTTTTAATCGATCCACTAAATATAAAATTTCTTTTGTGACACCTTGTATAAGCATGTAAAATATCAACGCTCTAGGTTTAAATGTTTGGCTACAATTTTTACCTAACAGATAGACAGACAGACAAACAGACGACAAAATGACGGTATAAGGGTTTTTTGGTCATACCTACAATACCCTAAAAACGTACCTGATTGTCGAAAACAATTAATAAATAATAAATAATAATTAAATATAAGTTCTCAATAGAGTCAAAATACGCAATAAAACCTTGTCAAAAAATAAAATGGAGTATGTTAATGGTCGTCATCACATAAGGCAAGTCATCACTT
The DNA here is from genome assembly GCA_963971575.1 of Liopterus haemorrhoidalis. Lineage (NCBI taxonomy): Eukaryota > Metazoa > Arthropoda > Insecta > Coleoptera > Dytiscidae > Liopterus > Liopterus haemorrhoidalis. Next base: position 56,988,347 of record OZ020613.1, read on the forward strand.
TTGAATACGTCCGATCTGTATTGTTAAAATTACTAATTTTAACAATACACAAAAATTGTGAAGTGGATGATAAAAGAAATTTCAGTGTCTCATTCGGAGTCAGAGTCCAAAGTATTATCAACTCCACACCCCTGTATAAGCTGTTCACTTTTGTAAGAACAAACTAAGAGGGAATTTTGTTTTCAATAGTTTGCACATTTGAAGCTGTATGTCATGTTGTTATTAAAAAATGTCACTTTCTTAAAATGTCGATCCATTTGACATATCGTCGGCTGAACATAATAAGGTTGTATGTGAAATTTTTTGTCAAATGCACTTTTCAATACTATAGAGTTGTATGTCACGTAACCTACTTGTTCCAATAATTTCCATAAGATAGCATTACCGGTGTCGGAGAAAAACGCAGAAAACCATTTGTATGGCTTAAAAAATAAAAAACTTACAAAACATAGTTGTATGTTAAAACATACACCCTTGTATTTTAATTGTTTTTTTTTTTATTCATAATTTATGGTTGTATGTTTGACATACAACATCTTTTATGTTAAATATAAAACATCTTTTTCGGGCACTTGGGTTACCAAAATTATTAAAAAGAATAAAACAAGGTCTTGAAGACTTGTTAAATATATTTAGAGACATTAAGGTTTCTACAAATAAAAATCCGTTACCAGAAAACAAGGTAATCGTTTTAAAATCTATGCTGGATTGGATGCCTACTATGGATAAATCTTATTATGAAACAATATTTCCAAGAAATTAAATCTCAAGAAAATAATAAAAATACAATTTATTTCGTTTAATTTTTTTTATTTCGAATGTTTCAGTTTCAGTTCAAATTATCTTAATTTATCTTAATTTTTAATTTGTTATTTTGCAAGCATATTGTTTAATTTGTGTTATTTAATCAAATAAAAATTTAATACGTGACTAACATTTCTTTTACCTTTTCTGGTACCTTTTTAACAATTTTCAGAAACCTAAAAACTGAAGATTTACCTATAAACTGAATTTCCCCCCGATATTACTTTGAACTACAAAGCTGTATGTAACGTTAAGGTACTAAGTTTCGTGTTTTTCTTAATCACAAAGTTGTATGTTCATTTTTCAAATTGTTAAAATGTATTATTCAAAAATTTTTTTTTTCAAAATAATGCCTTAATGATAATTACATATCAATATACAGAGTGATTATTTAATGGCGAGACGACGTCACCGAATTATCAAATAAAATAATAGAAAATCAAATAAAAGAATGGCAGGAAATCATTGACTCAATAATTTGGAGATGACGGAAGTGTCTACTACGCGCATGCGCGCATAATCGCCTGCTACGATGTGTATGAAACGGTAAATTATTAAAACTTCCAGTGACGTCGTCTCGCCATTAAATAATCACTCTGTATAGTTATTAAAAAAATTTCTTCCTTGTATTGTAATCTTATATTGGTTTTTTCCATGTCAAAATTTTTGAAGCTTGTTTTCTCAAATGTAATACACTTCGACATACAACCTTATTATTTTCAGCTGACGATATATGATATTGAAAAATGATATCTTAATTTACAGCGTAAGGAATATGTTTAATTGACATTTAAAGTCAGTAACACACCATAAAAGTAACCAAAATAACCAGATCTAGTGTATTCTTACAAAAGTGAACAGCTTATATAAACTCAAATTAAATATAAAACTTTGCTGAGTGACCGCACGTGCCTTTTTAAAAATATTTGATTGTTTCATGGATTATTCAACTTTAATTCCAATTTTAAATGTCAAAGGTCAACAAAGGAAAAAAGTCAAGTTATTATGTGAAATTTCAATTATATCTCCAACTTAATTAAAAGGATATTAAAAAGGAATGTCTACAATTCCTTCTAATTAAAAGTTGAACAAGAGACAGTTCTGCCAAGTCCCATTGTGACAGAACAAAAATCCCTGAACAAGTCTGCCAACTGTAGTTTAATACAGAAACTTCTCAACACGAAGTTACATTTCTGCAGGAAGAAAACATATCTTGATAAATTAACTATTCATAAATTAAATGCTTAGTTTACAAATCTAGTAAATTATGAGGTTTTATTATTATTATCAGGATTTTTTTCAGGGGATACGGGCACCCTTAAACACAAAACGTTTAATATTCTTAAACATTTTTGATAATTTCAAATAAAATTATTTTCTGACGACCGGGTGTAAAACCCGGTGCGGTATGTAGCTAATTTTTGACATATAACGTGTACGTAGGGAAATTTTTTGAACTTTATAATAATACTAGCAGACGCGTTGCCAACAACGTTGGCAAACTGATATCGAATAAAAATCGATATAAGTAGGATTAAAATTTGCATGATTCTGCGTATATTCACAAAACAAAAACGTTTCTTGCTTATATCTAGGAAATTCTAAAAAGCTGCTTATTGCGTGTCGTGTAAAAATTAATATCGGGTCGGGTACGGCCCGCGGGCCATATGTTGGACATCAATGGTATAGCTGTTTCTGATTATACCTAGGAAATCCTAAAAAGCCGCTCAATGTGCGTCGTTTAAAAATTAGTATCGGACCGGATACTGCCCGCGGGCTATATGCTGGACATGAATGGTATAGTTGTTTCTGATTATACCTAGGAAATCCTAAAAAGCTGATTAATGCGTGTCGTTTAAAAATTAATATCGGGCCGGGTACGGCCCGTGGGCCATATTCTGGACGTCAATGGTATAGCTGTTTCTGATTATACCTAGGAAATCCTAAAAAGCCGCTCAATGCGTGTCGTTTAAAAATACGTATCGGGCCAGATACGGCCCGCGGGCATAACGTTAATTGACACAACATTCTTTAATTAAGTCAAGGTATATACTGACTGGAGAGCTAAGAGCTATATTCTCGCTAGGGCTAAACACATCTGTGATCTTTATATATAAAAGAGAATATTTGTGGCTATGTCCGGAAATTCTAACCCATTTCCAGATATGCTACCAAGTTGAAATTTTGCATACAGGTAGGAAATGATTTCATCATAACTAGAAAAATCGAAAATCTCAAAAAAGTCCCATCAGAAACGAGAAATTAATAATTTTGTATTTAATTATATTGGACCATCGAAGTATGTGTGATGCGTTCAGTGAGATCGCGGGAATTTCGTTTCAATGGTTGTTTGGACAACTATAGTAAGTTCGTGGAACATCGGCCAATATCGTTCGGCTCGATTCATCATTGTTCTGCTATAGGTCATTTTATTCAGTTATTTAGTAAAATTTATGCTTAGTGTATGTAGAGCGAGGCTTAAGTCGAGCATCCGTTTTCTGGTATTTTATTTTTGCGCATTTTTAAGAATTTTGTTAATTTTATTTATGTATTTATGTTTTATCTATTATTTTATATAAATATTTAAATATAATAGTAAAATCCTTTATATAAATAAAACTAAAACTAAAATACTGGAAATATCTAGCTTATTATTTACTTTACATCAATTTGCTTTGATTGAAGGACGATTAATTTCTGTTTAGTGTAGCTTTTGAATATTTAGGGGGACAGAGGGAGCGCTACTTATAAACTTGAAATTTCTCTCTTATTATTGACTTAACATTAAACATGTGCATAACAAAAGTTGTTATAATATCAATAATATAAATAAATAAATAAACAAATCTTTCCTCAATATATCAGATCTATAATGACATATCGACTTAGGTTTTGCTTCCAAAGGTTACCCATGCACATGTACAAAAACGCATTTTGCTCTGATCAACCCATAAACGGCAAATCTAGATTCAAGGTTAGTTATAAAACGCTTCGGATGTTTAGAATCTGTATATGTATTAAAACTCAAAAACGGCTTAACCGATTTTAGTGCTATTTGCAACAGCGTATTGCAAATTTGTCTGGAAAGATTTTAAGCTATATATCATCGCTGTATGACACCAGGCTTTTGATCAATTAAGAAATATTTAGAAAAAAGTTGGAAAAATTTTCCGTATTATAAAAAACTATAAAAGATACACATATTCAAAATGTATATTAACGAATTTTAGGGTTTAATATTGCTACAAAAATGTTCCCGATTATATATCACAATTTTTTTTATTTTCATTTTTGACAATAATTATAACGTTAAATTCGCTGTTGAACATTATTTTAACCCCCTAAAGCAATACGAAGAAAAAACTTCCTTGGGTGGCAAGAATATTTACTAATGAAAAAAAGTGCTCCGACCTATATAGGTACGATTTATAAATCAGGAATTATCACGAGTAATTATAATAAATATCATAAAAATTATAATAAATAATTTCGTAAGTAGCAAGATAAAATGTTTCACGTGATCGGCGCTGCTTTTGGCGATGAGTGATTCTCAAACGGGCATTTTATGTGGCATTTGCCTGGTTTAGCACAACGGGACACTTATACGTGTTGTTACTAAATGTCTATATTACTAATGTTTACAAAGAAGTTCGTACTTAAATTATTTGTATAAGAAGCACATATTAATACAATGGTAGGTTAAAACAAATAAATATATTTGAATATAAAACGATTCGCAGCAACCAGTCTTGAACCGATTTCGAAATGGGTCCGATCTAAGCGGGATACGACTATTTTTTTCGGCAGCGAAGCAGCGGATATACTGCTAGTACTTAATATTTTATGACTTTATAGTGTTTTTAATCTGGTTTTTTATTTGTTTTTAAAAATATTCTATAATAATATGACAGTTTTTTACTATCCACCCTCATCTAAGGGAGGACTACTCACATCACTTAACATATACCATTATTGAGTAAGTTTTATATTTAATTAAAACATAATTGACTAATTTATTGTATAATTCTTAATTTGTTGTTTCTCTCTTTTCTAATTATTTAGTGTACTGAAGAAGATAATATAAGTTTATCGAAACTAGTTTTACGTCAATACGGAGTAATTCTTTGTTCCTGACCTACCATCCCGAAATCTAATAAACTATTCATTATTTTTTATATAATAAAACTAGGTACAAAAAAAGGGGGCCGTAGGTTATGCTACTAGCAACTTGCTAGATATCTACAAAACCCTGAAATGTGTGAAAATTAACACTTCACATAATTTTAAAAAATTAATTTATAACTTCTTAGCTGGTTTCTGTTTTAAAGAGTGTTTTATCAAAATCTTTATTAAAATAATTAAAATTAATTGCAACATTTTAATTTGGTGCAATTATTTTCAAAATTTTTAAAACTACTGGAGTATGGTTCTTTTTCAGATCATTTACGGACGTCCTCCTTTACAACTGCCTTGGGAATTTCACTTTAATCAGAATCTGGTTTAATTCTTTTCGTTTCCAGGCAAACATGGCCATCCAATTATATTTGCGCATTTAGATTTTTTTCTGAACTTAATTTAGATTGGTATCCAAAGAAATTGCTTCTGTTTGCTATGTGATTCTGCAATTTTATTTGCATTTTGCATCTTTCGAGATTGGGCTGTTAGATTGGGTTATAAAATTGTCCCAGCTCTTACTTAAAATAATTTTTCTATGTCTAAATTTACAATAGTATGATACTCTTTGATATAATTTATTTTTCATTCCTCTTCGACGTCATTCAATAAAATTTAAATTAAATATTGACGTTCGAATTATGGAATGTAATCCTATTATCCAGAATAATTGACATGCGATTTAATAAAAATCTGAATAAAAATTTTAAATTCTATTGAAATTGTGGTATTTTAATAAATTATATAGAATTCTATTCTCATGACAATGAAACGTTGATATTAAAGCTGGATTTTTATTGTTGGTATTAAAGAAGAGCTCGGGATGGGTAAAAAAATGGAAAGGTAAATAAAGTATTTGCGGAATCTCATATTATGAGGTTTCCTTAATGGAACACATTTAAACGAAAAAATCTCATAAGGTCAGGATATAATCCCTCCATTTTATTTTCTTTTATTACACACTATCTAATGAAGATATTTAATGTGACGATTTATAGTCCACGAAAGAAAATGTAGTAAAAGAATTTAATCATACTCTGAATATTTACATTCGAAAACTTAAATCTCGTTGTGGATATGTTACTATCCGTTATTCTTAGCTTTGTGCGGAACTCGATAGTAATTTATTTTTTTATGTGGCTGATTTATGTAACATATATATTTTTAATTTAGTTGATTAAATTTTTTGGCGCACAGCAACATAGGCTATTTGCGCCTAACGCAGCCTATCTAAATGACTACACTGCATATTTAAATCAATAAATTAAACAATAAATAAGTAAATAAAATCAATAAAAATACGCATACTCAATAAAAGAAAACTAGCACCGACAAACACAAATAAATAAGATAAAATATCTGTTCGAAAAATTGAACAGGCGTAGGGTGATGTTAAGATGATGTAAAGGGACCAATTACCATCGAATTTCACAGTCTAGAAATAGAGCACATTAAAATAAGGTGCAAGATTTCACAAATAAAACAGTTCGATTCTCTCAAGAAGAGTATCAGCCTGTCCATGAGTACTCTGTCGTCACCTAAAGCAACTGACAGGTCATAGCACAGGCCTAACCTCTCCCTGACATCCTCGAACTGTACACATTCTATTAAAATGTGTAAGACAGACAAATCTGTGTTACTCGTCTCACTTTTGTGAGAAAATGGATATTACTCATGAAGGTTTTCGTTGGATGATTTTTTACGATTTTAGTAAAGGCCTAATTCAACAACAATGCATTGATTCGCTTCGTTCAACTTTTGGTAATGAAGATCCATCAGAAAAGACGTTTACAATTGGTTTGCAGAATTTTGTCGTGGTCGTGTGTCCGTCAGTGATGAATCTCGTGGAGGTCGACCAAAATCGGTTGTGATTCAAAAAAACATCGATGCTGTGCGCAAAATGATTGAAGAAGATCGGCATGTGACTTACCGTGAGATAGAGGCATCCTTTGACATATCAATACATTCGATTTTGTATGAACATTTAGCTGTGAAAAAGATTTGTTCCCGATAGATTCCACATAATTTGATCGAAGCTCAAAAAAAGGCTCGTGTTGATTGGTGTAAGGGAATGCAAAAAAAATTCAACCTAGGCACTGCAAAATCCTTATACAACATCATTACAGGTGACGAAACTTGGATTTATTTATATGAACCAGAAACTAAGCAATAATCCACTGTTTGGGTCTTTCAAGATGAACCGAAACCCACAGAAGTTGTTCGTTCACGAAGCACTTCTAAGAAAATGATCGCTTGTTTTTTAGGTTGTACTGGACATGTCGCTACCATTCCTTTAGAGCAGTGGTTCCCAACCTTTTTTGTGGTGAGCACCCCTTTGAATGAGAAAATAAGCTCCCGCACCCCCATAAAAAATGTGTTCAGATTTTTTCAGTTGACTCATATTTATATGTCAAATTGATCAAAATAAAAAGTGAAGAGCAAAAAAAAGGAAATCGCATGAATATTTCTTTAAAATTAATCAAATTAATTGATGTAGCATTCAGCGGTTCTTAACCTTAATAAAATTAGAGAGAAAATATACTTATTGAAAAATATTTTTTTTATTATTATTATTCGTCTCGCACCCCTCAAAATACTTTCCCGCACCCCCGGTTGGGAACCACTGCTTTAGAGGATCGGAGAACAATTAATGCTGAATGGTATACAACAATTTTTTTGACAGAAGTCATCGAAAAATTCAGGAAAAACAACCAAAAACGTCGCATCATTCATAACAATGCAAGTCTCCACACAGCACGTCAAACAATTGATTATTTGAAAGAGAAAAACATCGAATTAATGTCTCATTGCCCGAATTCACATGATTTATCCCCTAAATAATTTTTGTTGTTCTCCAATGTCAAACAAAAAATGCGTGGACAGCGATTTTCATCACCTCAAGAAGCTGTAGAAGCCTTCGAAAACCATGTTTATGAGAAACCAACTTCTGAGTGGAAAAAATGTTTCGAGAAATGGTTTGAACGCATGCAAAAGTGAATAAATCTTAAAGGCGAATATTTTGAAAAGCAATAAAACAGATTGTTCAAAAAAAAAATTTTTTTCTTTTTTTAGTTTTTGTAAAAAATTAAAAGGGCTTCCTTTTCATTTTTTACATTTCGTATTATTTAATATTTATGATATATGATATTTATGATAGATATGCCGAAGGATGCCTCTATCTCACGGTAAGTCACCTGCCGATCTTCTTCAATCATTTTGCGCACAACATCGATGTTTTTTTGAATCAAACTATTATAATTATTTAATATTTCATATTATTAATTTTTAATATTATTCAATATTAAACGTATTATTTAATATTTCCTGATGATTGATATTTAGAGAGTTTTTTGATAGAAAATGAAAAATCTCGACTTTAAATTTGACAATCCCATATAATTTGTTTTTGCAAAATTTATACATATGTTACAATAGATAAGTAAAAACGCATAAATCTAGATATATAAATATTGTTCTATCACAAACATTAATCGAAACACGATTTTTAAAATGACAGATAGCGGTATACGTTCAATTTTATATATTATTCAAACGCAAAACAGTTCCTGTAATCAAATATAACAATTCAAAACAACTGTCAAAATTACACCTGTGTATAATCCCTCTTTCAAACACATAATTTAAACAAACAGGATTACATATAACAAAGCGGTTTGACTACAAAGAAAAGAATAAAGATCCCATTATGGAAGGATTATGAATTATATAAATATTGCACGAGGACAAAACTTTTTCCATATCCTTATATAAACACAAGACTCGCTCTCGTACTCCAAATGAATTACACTACATAAATGTGTTAAAAGTTTCCACATGCAAAGTTAATTTTCTCCCTTTTTACACAGTAACTATGTTTTGTTTGTTAGTATAAATTTTAATATTTTTAAAAGCATAGTAATTTTTTTGTTAACTTTAGTTTTTTTACATTTACCTAAATATACGACGGTTATTTGGAAAGCTTGCTGCGAAAGCGAACTAACGAAATACTGTACAGGAAGTGCTCGCTCAACGTACATCTGTTTAACGTAATTTCGATGATAGGTAAATATTTTTTAGGGCATTTTATCAGCACGAAAGTACCAATATCCACACGAACGTACATCATATAGAATAGGGGATAGGCATGATTTTTAATTTTTGTTTTATTATATTCCTCTTGTTGCATATAAACATAAAAAACAGTCTTGCATTTTTTTTTTTTTTTAATTTGAAGAAAAATCATAAATGTATGTAGCGCGCGAAAACGACGTGTGACGTCATACCCCTTCTAAGTGACGCAGTAGACTACTAGCCTACCCAGTGTACTGCGTACGGCCTGCCCAGTGTACAGCGTGCAGCCTACACAGTCGTGAACTTATTTGCTTGTATAACTTTTATAGGTTATGTAAAGTTAGAGTGATTTTAATTAAAATAAAGTTTAATTCAATAAAAACAATTTATACATGTTTACCGAATTAAATTTTATATTAAAATATATAAAATATGGAAGATCCAGGCGTTTGACATCATACTCATTCGTATTTACTCGGCAACCTTTGCGCCGTGGTCGGCTTATTTCAAATTTATAATATTTTAATTAAAAAATTTGGCTATAATATTAATTAAAATGTGATTTTTGTTTTTTAGGTGACATAACTAACATTAACATATCAAAAAAATGTAGTTTTAAGGAAATATAAATTTTATGCGTATCCTCTATTACGTCAAAAAGTTAGAAAAAACCCTAAAAATTATTTACCCTATAAAGTATTTTTATTGAATTGATACACGAATTTGTATGTTTTTGTTAATATTATATAAAGTGTGATCCAATTTGGACTCTAGGATTTGTTTGTTGAATAAAACACAACATATTGGAAAAATTCGAATTTTATTGTTATTAGCGTAAAGTACAGACTTGGCAATTATTTATGAAATATGATGTCGGCCAAATGCCCTCCACGACTCTGCTGACATGATACCATTCTTTTAGCGAAGTTTTCCGTAATCGTTTCCAATAAATGCGGTTCGATTTCAGCAATTGCACGTCTGATGTTCTCTTTTAGTTCTGGAATCGTAGCAGGCTTGTTGACATAGACCCAACCCTTCAAATAGCCCCAGAAAAAAATCGAATGGGGTTAGATCGCAAGACCTCGCTGGCCAATTGATGTCGCCCCTCTGAGAGACAACATGACCAGGAAAATTGGTTTGAAGTAAAGTGAGTGTTTCACGTGCTGTGTGACATGTGGCTCCATTCTGTTGAAACCACATGTCATTTAAGTTTAAATCGTTGGTTTCGTTCAAAAAAAGTTGTTTAGCATCTGTCAATGGTGTACGCTACCACTGACATTAACAGCGTTACCAGCTTCGTCCTCAAAAAAGTACGGGCCAATGATTCCTCCAGCCCATAATGTACACCAAACAGTGCATTTTTGTGGATGCATTGGTTTTTCTTGGATAGCATGTGGATTTTCACTACCCCAGATGCGACAATTTTGACGATTAACAAACCAATTCAAAAATAAGAGCTTCATCGCTCCATACGATTATTTTTTTCAAAAATCAGCATCAATTTCTTTGTTTTCTACAACCCAGTTCACAAATGTACGGCGTTTCTGGTGGTCCGCTGCTTTGAGTTCTTGCGTCAATTGAATTTTATACGCCTTTAAATGCACGTCTTTTTTAAAATTCGTTGAATGAAAGATTCAATTGCTGTGAATGGACGAATTGACGTGCTTGATTCTTCTTGCACACTATCACGTATACGAGCAATATTTTCACCTGAACGACCTCGGCGTTGATAGCGAACTCTTGGTGTATCAATAAGCATACCACTTGTTTCAAATTTTTGCAGTAGTTCAGGAATTGCACGCTCACTTGGAACATTATTCCGTCCAAAAAGTGGTCGAAGTTTTCTTCGCGTAATCGTAACTGATCGCCTGTTTTCATAATAAACTTGCACAATATTTATGCGTTGCTGTACAGTATACGGCGCCATGATGAATTTGCAATGTGTTTAGATACTAACTGTAAAAATGCAAACTTCCAACATTCACTGAACGAAAATAGCGCGCAATTCAAATCCCGGAGTCTAATTAGCAACAGTAGATTTATTTCAACACTGCTCCACTAAGCCTATAAATATAATCTTTGCGTTTCACCGATAAAGTTGCGGACCACCACTTTGACAAGCGCTGCGTTAACTGAGAGTTTCCTGTATTTTTCTTTTTGAAATTACTTTTATTTTTCAATATATCCCTGAACTTCAGCACAATGTTCCAGGGTTCCTGGGCCGTTATTCCATCCTAGAATGCAATTCCTCAATTCTCTCAAAATAGAAGTTTACCGCCGCTTCTAGCTCATTATTTGAAAAAATCAGCTGTGGCCACCACAGGACCGACCGCCATCATAAAGTTATTGTATAAAATACATTCTAGCAGCAGAGTAGAAATAACTTGGCCTAATATTTTCTAACAGAGATATTATTTATCATAACCATGGAAACGTTACATATAAGTATGAAAAAATTGAGACTTAGAAAAAAAAATCTGTCTGTCTGTCCGTCCGTCTGTCTGTCCGTCTGTCTGTCAGTGTACACGTGCAGAGCAAATTCGGCTGAAAGGATTTTTATGAAACTTCATATTTAAGCTTCTGCCATCAATGGCACAAGTTGATCAACTTTTGGTAAAAATCGGTTGACTAAAAATGGGAGTTTACTCGTGTCGATTTTAAGATTTTTGTGAATATTTCACAACAGAAAAATATTTCGAAAAAAAAATATGGAACGAAAGTTGCTATAAAAGCAATAATTAATAACTTTTATTTGAGACGTTTTTTGATAGAACGAAAAATTTATAAAGACTCAATTTTTTCATACTTATATGTAACGTTTCCATGGTCATGATATAAATAATATTTCTGTTAGAAAATATTAGGCCAAGTTATTTCTACTCTGCTGCTAGAATGTATTTTATATAAGTACTTTACGATGGCGGTCGGTCCTGTGGTGGCCACAGCTGATTTTTTTCTTTGATAAAGCTGATCATTCTTTAATTACCGACCGCCAATATATATAAGGGAGGTATTGTGATCATACCAATTTTGACATTTTTGAGATTTCGATGGATCTCCACGAATTGAGGTCCATACATAACGTTTTGACTATTTTTAGCATGATGTCTGTCTGTCCGTCTGTCTGTGTACACGTGCAGAGTAAATTCGGCTGAAAGGATTTTTATGAAACTTCATATTTAAGCTTTTGCCGTCAATGACATAAGTTGGTCAACTTTTGGTAAAAATAGGTTGCCTAAAAATGGGAGTTTAGTCGTGTCGATTTTAAGATTTTTTTTTTTTTAGATTTCATAAAATTAATATAATTCATAAAAGCAATAACTAACAACTTTTATTTGAGATATTTTTTGACAAAACGAAAAAAATTTGAAAATGTCTAAATTTTTTCATACTTATATGTAACTTTTCCATGGTCATGGTAAATAATATCTCTGTTAGAAAATATTAGACCAAGTTATTTCTACTCTGCTGCTAGAATGTATTTTATACAAGTAATTTATGATGGCGGTCGGTAAAAAGACACTTGTTTGGGGACGTGCGTCAATCTGATGATTTTCTTTTCTTTGAAAAACCTGATTTACGGTTTGACTCTTTGGAAGATAATCAATGAGCAATATCCTCTTCGCATCGTTGGAAATGGAGGTCATAACAATTCCTGTAAATTTACTTGATCAATCGAATTGATATTTTACAACTGTTTATAAAACAGGTGTAGGAATAAATTTTTTAGATAAAACATCTCTGAAATGTTCCTCGTAATACATTGTTCATGTTCTGAGCGACGATTTGAAGTATCGTATCATAAAAAAAATGTTTCAGAACGCAGAGAAAAAAGTACGCATTGCCATGACAATAGCCAACATTTGGAACAAATAAGTCAAAAGAAGATGAAAAACATCGTATCTAATTAATTTACTTGCCCATTATAATGAAAGAAAATGTCAAAATTAAATTTTTAAGTTAAATTAGTTAATAAAAATGGTTATTTTAAGAGGATAGAAATCAAATAATACGAGAAGTTTTTAAAGATACATTTGCTCTGAAAAATTAACTTTTGTATCCTGGTTGTCGCAGTAATTAACGTCAAAGAGCGTTAATTGTGTGGAGCAAGAAGAGGCTTATTACTGCTCCGGAATTAAAGACAGTAATCAGCCTTTGCGGTAATCGCCCGCTCGCCAGTGACCTATGACATTTGATATACTGGGAGAGGTAATAAAAGAAAAAGGACGGATCTTAGAATAAGATAAATGAATTTCATTAATGTTATTATATTTTACTAGCAGATGTACCCGGCGTTGCTCGGGAAAAATATTAAGTAATCTATAAAACATTTATAAATACAGAACACTATTAAAATAGAAATTAAATGTGACTACGATCATTGCAAAACTGGTATTATCTCTGGCATGATTTTTTCTATAAAATCTACTCTAAGTGCGTTCGTCATAAGCTAATAATCTACACATTCTGCATAATTTACACAAGAAGCGTTCGTCATAAAGTTTCTTTGTGCTTTGTGCTGTACGAAGATCGTTCGGCATACGAGGTCTGTTCAAAAATTATCGCTAATTTTGAATTTCCGCGGGTTACGTATATTCGATTTTCGATTTTTTTGTAGCGTTATGTTGGTACTCATGTCTCTCACTTATGCCGACAAGTTCGGCCATTTTGAATGTTCAGTTAATTTTTGACAGTTGCTTGGCTTGCACGTGTTTTGGGTCGTCTTCGATTTTTGCCTATACCAAAAAATGGAACAAAGAGTCTGTATAAATTTTTGTGTGAAAAACAAAATTAAGTGCGCGGACGCATTCCGAATGTTGACTGTGACATATGGTGAAGCTACCTTGAACCGAAGCAACGTTTATCGGTGGTACAAAATGTTCTCAGAGGGCCGAGAAGATGTGAACGACGAAGAGCGTGCCGGACGCCCGAGCACGTCAACAACAGACGAAAACATTGATGAAGTGAAGAAAATAGTATTGGCCAATCGTCGAATCACCGTTAGAGAAATTGCTGAGGACCTAAACATATCGATTGGCTCGTGCCAGTCGATTTTTACCAATGATTTGGGCATGAGACGGGTCGCTGCGAAACATCGTCGCCCACACATTGTTGCTTGTGCCCGAATTTTTGGCAAAAAACAACACACTAATAATGCCGCAGCCACCGTATTCTCCAGATCTGGCCCCCTGTGACTTTTTCTTGTTCGCGAAACTGAAGAAGCCCATGAAAGGACGACGCTACGCTACAAGTGAGGAGATAAAGACGGCATCGAAGGAGGAGCTGAACAAGATCACAAAAAATGATGCTTCGAGGATTGGAAAAAAACGTTGGCACAAGTGTATAATATCTGGTGGGGATTACTTTGAAGGAGACAAAATAGATATTGATGAATAAATAAATAATTTTTGAAAAAAACACAAAATTCGCGATACTTTTTGATCAGACCTCGTATACTGTGCAGTGCAATTTATGTAGCACAATCGTCACAAGTTCAGATCGTACGGTAGTATGTGCAATAGTGTTTTTCGCGGTAAAAAACAAAGTTATTATTTCTATTAAACAATATCAGAGAAAACAATCACGATATCATTGTTTATGCCTGCAGTATTTGCAAAATAAATAGTATAGACATGAACCTCATGATGGAACATGTAAATACACTCAAAAAGACTTAAAATTTTCTGGATATAACCGGTAATGTACTTTAAATTGATTTGTAGTTATGTTTGGAACAGTACTCTGCATATTCAAACACTTTTTCTAAAATATTTTCTGGTTTGAAAAATTCTTCTGAATTGTCTTTCTCATCAAATAAAATTTCTTTTATATTACTTAAAAGCATCGGAAAACCTTCATGCGCCATTTATATATTATCGTACAAAACAATTAGCAGGAGACAGACTTGATGTAATCACACACATATAATTCATTTGTTAAAAAAAAAAAATAATAAGTTAGAATAATAGTTTGAATAACTGCACAATCTGAACAAAGCGTTCGTTTTTGACTTTCTTGCACAGTACGCACCCCAGCAAACATTTTTATACTGGCCAGTACTGGTAAAGCACATACTCCCCGGCATTGAAAGTAATGGGCCAGTACCCCGGTGTCCCCGTGGCCGTTACTGGCCCATTGATGTATCAGTTGCCGGCCCAGCAACGGTAAAGTGCAAAATAATCGCATTAGCTGCAAGATTTATTTTTGATGGTTTTAAGTAAAAAGTATGAGTGAAGAAGAGTGCTTATAAAATGCTGGTAAAGTACTTCGTATAGGCGGAATGCGAAATAAAAATGTGAAGTACATTATTAATACTGGCGTTGCACTTACTTTTGGTGCCAGTAATTTACCAGCATAAAAGCAGTTTGCCAGCATTCGGCCGTTAGTTGAATGTTTGCTGGGACAGTTGTCACGTGACAAAAAACTTGCACAACACAGAGTTAACACTGCACAGTTATGCCGAACGCACCTTCTGTTATTATATTTGTTTCCATTTGCACACTTAACATACTCAAATCGGATATTCGATCATCCGTGATAGTCGACCTCAGAGTTGACCTAATAATAATTGAAATAATAGTTATTATGGATCCGGGCCAGACCCGATTTGGGTGCGGATGAAGCGGAATTATTGTCAACTTTAACCGAGTAAATGCATATGAACTAAAATTTGTTTAACATTTGATTGCAAACATGAACTAGACATAATAAAGATAGTTATAAAATAGACATATAAAAATAAATAAATTTGAGGACAAAAAAGCATAAGGGTTTGGCATAAAACACATAAAACACGCAAATGTCCCTCTTTCCTTTTACTGCTAGCGCCCATGAGTAGAAGACTAAATAGCAGAAGGACTTCGTGGTTCAAAAATTTACGACCATGGTACGGGAAGACTTTAATAGAGCTATTACGTGTTGCCGTCAATAAAACTATTATAGCCAGAATGATCGCCAAGATTCGATAAGCGGATAGGGCATCAGAAGAAGAAGGAGGTTGTACGTACTGTTAAATTTAAAATAATATATAGGTTTACAAAACATCCTCATACATAACATTCCATTATTCCACTATTTTTAACCCTCTATTTATGTTTACGAAATTTCACGTTCCTTTTCATCATTATTCATATTCATGTAAAACATTAAATTATTTATGTATCTACGGACGTGTGAACAAAAACAACCATATTAAATAATGTTTAACGCAATATTTCTCTCATAAAATATTATTCTGGAATGTTTATACATTATTAATAAGCTTTAGACTAGCCTCCATATTTTTGATATTGACGTAGAATCTTGTGAAATACGATAAGACATCTCAATGGCGCACCCAGGGGGGTGGCCCGGGCCCCTCCAAGAAGGAGGGAGATATCAATTTTTTATCACTACTTCTTAGGTAAATATATGGATTTAAAAAGAAATGAGGACCTTTTTTTTGTCACTACTTGTATTTTACAAGTGAGGACCTTTTTTTTTAGGTCATCACTTGTATTTCAAAAGCGAGGCATTTTTTTTTGTCTTACGCCCCCCCCCCATAAAAATTCCTGGGTGCCCCACTCAGAATTCTTATAAGAACATACAGAACATTTTTTTATTGAACCAGACATTATTTAAAAGTACCTAACAAAATGACTTGGTTTTTGTTGGATCAATGTTTTTGTTCGTCCTGGCTACGGTATGTGGTCGTGGTTTTTCATGATGAAGAAGGATTCTTTCGTTTAGTTGTTTTTCGCGTGGTTTTTGGGGCACAACCGGCAAACAAATTGTGGTATACCATTCAGCAGTGACTATACGACAATGTTTCAGTGGACAGAGTCGCTGAGAGCGAGCCTAGGCCCCAGTAAAACAATAGTTTCGGGCACGGGGAAACAATAATTCCGCTCAATATTCCAGAAAAGGATAATTACGGGCCCGATAGCGCAGTTAAGTATCTGTGCCTGAATTGAAATTGGTCTTTACTTTTCTATAATAAATTGTGTAAGATATTTTTACTTGACGTGCCCATTGTTTACGCAGAAGCTACTGATAGAAAAGCTACAATGGAACGAAAATACTGATAAATGATGACATCTAAATACATAAACAAACTGTGCAGTAAAATCGGGTCTGGTACCTGGGCCTATAAACAATTATTTCAATTATTATTACATATTACAATTACAACGCGCCACAATAATTTGGAAAAACTTATTGTACAGGGGAAACTAGATGGAAAGCGTCACCGCGGTAGATCACTTACTCCAGGGTTTCCCTAATGGTGTGTGGCGACCCAGTACCGGGTCGCGGTAAGCGAAATGCAGGGTCGCATAAAAACTCGCGAAACCTAGATGTTTTTTTCAAGAAACACTAGAATACGATTAAATATTTTTGAATCCGGAATCATCGTTTTATCCTAATCTGAAATTATTAGTAAAAAATAAACAGCACCACACTTCTCATTAATAATTTATTGGTTCTCTAATTTTTGTTTAATTTCTATAAATTTTTGTAACGGTTAATGCTTTTTACCGACCGCCAACATATATAAGGGAGGTATTGTGATCATACCGATTTTGACATTTCGAGATTTCGATGGATCTCCACGAATTGAGGTCCCAACATAACGTTTTGACTATTTTTAGCATGATGTCTGTCGGTCCTTCTGTCCGTCCGTCCGTCCGTCTGTCTGTGTAAACGTGCAGAGCAAATTCGGCTAAACGGATTTTTATGAAACTGCATATTTAAGCGGACACCTTTATTTTGGATGTTTGCACTTGCTGATAGTACTAGGCTAGAATAGTACAATATAATGAGTATTAGTATCAACAAAAAAAAATTCATCACTTCCCGTGATCGCTGAAGACGGAAACAGATTGTTGAGCAGTTTCCGAAACGTCCGAATTTATTTATTTTTTTATATACTCTTGAAGTATTACATCTTTTTGATACTAATAATCATTATATTGTACTATTCTAGCCTAGTACTATCAGCAATAGCAAAATAAAGGTGTCCGCATTAATTTTGGACCATTGCAAAACAATAAGATATTATGAATATTTAAGCTTTTGAAATCAATGGCACGAGTTGATCAACATTAGGTAAAAATCGGTTGACTATAATTGGGAGTTTACTCGTGTCGATTTTAAGATTTTTGCGAATATTTAGCAAAAAAAAATATTTCGAAAAAAATTATTGAACAAAAGTTGCTATAAATGCAATAACTAATAACTTTTATTTGAGACGTTTTTTGATAAAACGAAAAATTTCGAATTTTTTTTCATACTTATATGTAACGTTTCCATGGTCATGATAAATATTATCTCTGTTAGAAAATATTAGGCCAAATATTTCTACTCTGCTGCTAGAATGTATTTTATACAAGTACTTTATGATGGCGGTCGGTCCTGTGACGGCCACAGCTGATATTTTATTATAATTATTATGTGAATAAATGAAAACTGTATGGACATCCATATGTTTTAGCTTACCTATGGGCTATTATAGGCGGAAAAATTTTAGTGGGTCACGAAGAAAAAGTGTGAAAATTACCGGGTCACGGAAAAAAAAGTTAGGGAAACAAATTATAGTGGTGTATTAAAATATTACTCTGTTTGAAATACGAAATAGTGTAATTTGAAATATTCGGACTTAAAAATATACACAACGTCAGTTGTAAGTCTGTCCTTTTCTCTTTCCATTTATAAAGGCATTATGGCTAAATAACTTCTGTTTAATACGCTGAAAGATATATTAAGAATGGGAAAATTTTGATTGAATTTAATTAAAATATTTGAAGTACAAGGTGTCTCAAAAGAAATTTTATATTTATTTAGCTTACTGCGTGAACGCAACGTATCCGAGGGGCGCGGGGGTTATGTCAATCGGTAGCCTGGCTCTTGGGAATTTAGTCGCTATGGAGCGTTTCTCGGGAGCAGACCGCGCGTTATGCGTGCGACAGTTTTACAAAAACGGTGATTCGGCGACTGTAGCGCGTAGAAAATTCTGCAGTATTCGAGGTTTTTGCCACTTAAATGATGCGCCAAGCATTCCTCTCATTCAACATTGGGTTAAAAAGTTTGAAGAGACTGGTACAACGCTGGATAAATCAAAATCCGGGCGACCTAGGTCATCAAGAACGGTAGAAAACGTGGAGAATGTTAATAAGTCTGTTCGTGACGACCCGAACCTTTCAATTCGGAAGCGCGCAAGTGCATAGATCATCATTACATCGCATTATGCACAAAGACCTAAAGCTGCACCCCTACAAAATTCAATTGGTGCAAGAATTAAAGCCCCAAGATGCCAGTCAGAGGCTTAATTTCGTAAATCAGGTGATTGAGCGATTTTCAACGTTTAACAACATTTTGTTTTCGGATGAAGCTCATTTTCATCTTAATGGCCACGTAAATAAGCAGAACTGCCGCTACTGGAGTGCAACGAATCCGAAACGCAAACATCAGAAACCCCTACATTCGCCTAAAGTGACCGTATGGGCTGCGATGTCGGCGCGAGGAATTATCGGCCCTTACTTTTTTGAAGACGAAAGGGGGCGTGCAGTTACAGTGAATTCAGAGCGTTATGTGGAGATGTTAGACAACTTCTTGGTATCTGAACTGCAAAACTTTCCTGGCTATAACCAAAGAACATGGTTCCAACAGGACGGAGCAACCTCACACACGTCCAATATGTCTCTGCCACGTGTTCGTGAAATTTTCTCAGGCAAATTGATCTCCCGGAGAGGTGACATAAATTGGCCTCCACGTAGTCCAGATTTAACCCCTATGGACTTTTTCCTATGGGGTTATCTTAAATCTAAAGTTTACGCCAATAAACCGACTTCACTGGCGCATTTGAAAGAAAATATCCGTCACGAAATGGCAGCCATCCCTGAGTCCACCTGCCGAGCCGTCATAAGTAATTTTACTGTTCGATTAAATGAGTGCCGAGAACGCGAGGGTCTACATTAAGACGATATTATTTTTAAGTTTTTTTTGTTCCAATCAACACGCGCATTTTGAACATCAGTTAACTGGTGTTGTACCTACTGATCACAAATCTTCCCAACAGATGTTTATGTAGGATTGTATTGATTCGAGTCATCCCAAGGATTCCTCAATATCCGTCAGTGCAGCAGTTATCCACCTTTAATGTATTCCGAACAGCGTTGATAGTTTACGGAGAAACAACACTAAAAGGTCGTCTAAACCTTTACGATGTTTATCTTTGAGATAAATCCTCCCAGACTGGAACTCATTGACGGGTCTATTCTCTAAGTATGATGTTAAAATCTTAGCGTCAGAAACTGACGTTAATTTTTTAACACCATTTTTAACCTAAATGCTATTCGCTAAACATGTATGTGTTAAAATTATAGCGCGGCGGCGTTAAAATAGCCAGTTAACGTTCTACAATAATCGCCTACCGAAACGGTGGCTTTAAAAGTTAACGCTAGTGTTTAATTTGCAAAAATGGCTGATCCTATTTAAGTAATTGTCATGATATTTAAAAAAAAATGGATAAAACACAAGACGGTAGGAATATTAATCAACTTTCTATTTCTTTATAAAGTGAATTCTTTACAGTAGAGATAAGAATGACGCTTCATAATTTTTGTTATACAAGTAACCCAGACGCAAGTTCAAGTAATTGTATAGAAAGGAAGTAAATGGACTATTGGAGAGCAGTTTTGGTTTTTGTTGAGACACAGAACTTAAAATTATAATCCTCTGAAAGCTACAAAACTTCACTTATGCCTCCGCCGTGTTTCAAAATATCGCAGTATATTTTAATGGTGTATTATTTGAAGAAACAATTAATGAGATTGATAATGACGATCACAACAGTGTTATTCCAGGGTAGAAATAGCGTAATAAATCAAATTTAGTAATTTCTATCACCGAACACCTTTTTAAAAATAGAATGAACATATAATTCACATATTATTAAAAAATTAGATATACTGTTATAATACAATGTAGTATATAAATTGACTAAACAAAAGTTGAATAAAGTTATATTTTTATTTAATACACTGTAGAAACCAGTTATAATGAGTATCACAGGACCAAACATTTCTGTTACATTTTTAAAATAAATTTCGCCACTGAATATTTAATTCAACACCGAAATATTAGGTTCTCTTGGCATTTGACTAAATAAATACTCCTGTTAAAATTCAAAGTAACAGCGCATGCGCGTGCAGTTAATATTAGCTTCTCTACAGGATGAGTTAGCGCCTCGCGTTAACAAATATTGTATTAACGCTTACCTTAACAAATGCTCTTACAGAATAGCATTTTTGGATAATGACGTTAGACATGGAGTTAAAATAAAAATATTAACCAGACGCTAATTTTAACGCATTTCTTACAGAATACACCCGTGAATCACCGTTCTACAATAGACGATGATGCTTCATCACCAATAACCGCTTTAATTTATTGTTGTCGAATTAGGCCATCTTTAAAATAATAAAAAATCATAGCTTTAAAAGACTCACGTGTTCCATTTTAATAGAAATGGTTTTATTTAAAATTCGTGCAAAAATCGTCAAGACAACTTATTTCTGTGAATCATTAAAAAAAGAAACATAAAAAACATGAACAATTCAAAAGAAAACTTGTCGAATCCAACATTTATTAAACAACAGCTAAACCGCGAAACTTAATAAGCAACCCTCGTACATTATTAATAAACTTTAGCTATCCTCAATATTTGTGATGTTGTCTGAGGCAGTATCTTGCGAAATACGATAAGAATACTTATTAGAACATACAGTTCTTTATTGAACCAGGCATTATTTATTTAAAAGTACCTGTAACAAATTTACTTGGTTTGGATCAATGACTTTACTCGTGTATACAATTTACAAAGTAGAAAATAAAAGAAAATTTAATCTAGAGTTGTAATTTGAATGTAGCATGCAAATTTTGTTGCATCTGAGAGATTAGTAACGCAAACGTTAACTAGATGTGGCAGAGTCATGGAGTCAGCAAATTATATTAGGTCTTCACATAAGTAATGTCATATTTCAAATTAAATGTATACACTGCGTCCTATGACTGCGTCATGCGTCATATGAGTTCGCCAAGACCTATTTTTTCATGTAAACTGTTATAAACTGAGTTTTGAAGAAACGCCACTTTTGAACCAAAAATCCTTCACGTCAACAGAAAAGGCCTTATGCTGAATTTACTGAAAGCCCACGAAATCAAGAACCACAAGAACAAAATCAATATTCATAATGATATAACAGTCGTGCATAACTTCCCGCTAATAGGATTAAGTTTTAACATCTTAGCGCAATTTGGAATTTTGTCTTACCTGTATAATATTTTTTCTAGTTTGTATCTACTTTTGTTGTATGTAAGTGTAACTTGTAATATGTAATTCATTGTAACTCTGATAATGGCGAGAGCCGAAACTGCAGTCAGTACATTAGTAAAAGAATCTGTTTAAAAACACATTGGGTCGTATGAATAAAGTTGAAGTAAATACTCATAAGTAGAAGGTAGAAGTATAAGCATTTGCCTCGAGTAAAAGGTCGGAGTAAAAGCATTTGCTTCTTTTTATATGAATAACGATTACCTTTTACTTGCAAGTAAATGCTTCTACCGTTGAGTAAAAGGTCAAGAGGATGTTTATGTTGAAACCTGAAAATAAGTATTTATCAAAATCGTACTACTTCTTTCCGATTGCCGTCAAGTTGAAAATAGTCTATAAACACTATTAACAATGTGCTAGTGCTGTATTGAGTTCCATGTTTGGCATTTCAAGTTATTTTTATTGGTGTAAACTTTACACCCATTTACAAAAAATTACTTTACACTGTAAAGTAATTTTTTTCTTCTTTTTTTTTGCAATAATTTCAATTTTTTCTTCAATCATGTCGTCTTCAAGTGACAATGAACAGGAACAACAAGATACGAGTACTGATTTAAATTTATAGCTGAAGAACTCTGCTCTTATCCGGAGATTTTAGAAAAATCTCAGGTTCCAAAAATTAAAAAAATGAAAGAAGTAGCTATTGCTAAAATAGTCCATAAATATCAAGGACTTTTTGGGAAGGAAATAAATGCAAATAAATTATTGACAAACAGAACTACAACGGTTATTATTGCTGGAACAACTTAATACAACCGGATTATTTTAAAGAAAAACTGCCAAATTACATAGTGGAAATTATAATTTTGAAAATAATATTACAACAGAAGATAATGAGCCGTATGAATAAAGTTGAAGTAAATGCTCATAAGTAGAAGGTAGAAGTAAAAGCATTTGCTTCGAGTAAAAGGTCGGAGGAAAAGCATTTGCTTCTTTTTATATGAATAACGATTACCTTTTACTTGCAAGTAAATGCTTCTACCGTTGAGTAAAAGGTCAAGAGGATGTGTTTATGTTGAAACCTGAAAATCAGTATTTATCAAAATCGTACTACTTCTTGCCGATTGCCGTCAAGTTGAAAATAGTCTATAAACACTATTAACAATGTGCTAGGGCTGTATTGAGTTCCTTGTTTGGCATTTCAACTTATTTTTATTGGTGTAAAGTAATTTTGTAATTTTTAACTTCTTAGCGATGTTGTGCAAAATAACACAAGCTACAACTATTTTTGGGATATTTTTATGTTTGACGCGGCAAACATACTTTAAGATCGGGAACCTTCGTTTAAGTTGACCAAAACAACGCTCGATTATTATCCTCTCCTCTTTTAGGAGTTTATTAAAGCTCATTTGAGCTCTATTATCAAGATTTTTAAATGGAGTCATAAGAAATGGCTCTAATCCACACCCCTCATCAGCAATTAGTACAGTATTTTGCATTCTTGATAAAATTTGTCTAATGTCTGAATTTTTCAAATCCTTGAGTCATGTACAGACCCAGGCCACCTTACATCTACACTTGTGAATATTTCACTGGCATCACAAGTTGCCTGCACATTTAGCGTAGGTTTTCCTTTACGATTGACATATTCATCTCCATGGATCTTCGGTTTTTCTATACCTATATGCGTACAGTCAATGACACCAATCGCGGTTGGAAAACGGTATTTTCTTTGCCACAATTCTTTCGCCTCCACTAATGAATTTTGGGAAGTAGGAAATTTAATCCAGGTGCCAGCTTGTGCAACAATTTCATCAACGACACTGCTGACAGTCCGTGATACTGTGGATTGCTCCACCCCAAGTTCCTCACCAATACCTTTTTGAAACCCAGGATCGGCTAGATACCTCAAAAATAATTTGATTTTATGCCGAGAAGACAACGCACCGCCTCCAGATTCTGTAGTGTTACCTAAAAAAGTATTAGCTAACCACTCCACGTTTTCCTCTTCAAAACAAAACAAACTTATAAAGTCACTAGAACGTGGTGAAGAACGACACCTATAGTGTTTCACATTTCTTAAATGCAAATTATCCGCCATAGCAACTAGTTCACTATAACACTTTCTCACAAGTGAGTATACGAAAATATAGATGCATGTTATTCGAAGCATTTGCTTATAATTTAAAGTAAAAGGTCTGCTTTATTCATAACCATTTACTTCTGTCGTGAGCAAAAGATCAACAAAAAAAGCATTTGCTTCTTACTCATAAGTAAAAGGTTTTGCTTGCATTTTTATTCATATTGTTTCGAGGATTTGCTTCATAATTTGCAAGTAAAAGGTTAAGCTTATTTTTATTCATTGGGCAAGCAAAACCTTTTACTTATGAGTAAGAAGCAAATGCTTTTTTTGTTGATCTTTTGCTCACGACAGAAGTAAATGGTTATGAATAAAGCAGACCTTTTACTTTAAATTATAAGCAAATGCTTCGAATAACATGCATCTATATTTTCGTATACTCACTTGTGAGTCTGTAATGTTAAAAAATAAAATAAAATAAGATCCAAACGACCTAATAAGGGTATAAAGGCCAGAGAAGGTAAGTTCTCCGTTTCTAGATCTCTGGCCGTAGATATGAAGGCCACGTGGTTAGTGTGACGTTTCTACCGGTCCTATTATCCCTATATAAACAGCTACTTATTTGAAGTAATGAATACTTGAGGCTGAGTTGACCCCAGAGCTGATTGAACAATTTCGGAAGATAATAATCCGACTCTCTTACCACCTCTGCAGTTCTTATATACCAGTCACCACTGAAGCACAGTACCCAAAAATAAATTAAAATTGTAATGTATTTGTTTTGTTTTTTCATAACCTATTGTTATATCTTTGGACGTCGTACTTTAATTTAGAAGACGCGATAAGAAATTAAATTACACCTTTAACCCACAATTTGTTCACCTTATCTAATAAATAATAATTAAATTAAACCTAATTCAGTTAACCTATAACACAACTACAAAACAAATAAATCAACTTACCGTTTGAAGCTTCGCTTTCCATTACTCCTTTTTCTACGTCTATCATCAGAACCCCCGTAGTAACGATACTGATTGATAGCCGCTGGATCTCCGTACATCTCGGATTTCAAAATAGCATTTTCCATTTGTTCATCCAGTTTCGCCTTGTTAGTACCGTAATGGAATCCCTTCTGATATTCGCTAATGGTTTTATCTTCGAATGGATCATCGTCTGGTGCGAATAGTTGTTTCTCAAGAATTTCTGAACGTCTTTCACTGTCGAATAATGGTTTTTCTTGGTCCCAATCACTTGATTCTGAATCTGGGTCAGAGTTTGAAGCTGTAAATAAGATAAAAATATATCAATACTCTAAGAAATATCATAAGAATAATAATAGGTAGGTTTAACATTTATGAGATTGTTGTAATATCTTCAGTGGCGTAACTACGGGGTCGCAAAAGGACACATTGCGTCGGGGTCCGTCGATCATTTAAATGTTTAAGGGACTATTACTGGTTATAATTTTCAAAATCTCGTTTTTTTTTTACATTTTTTGATTCCTTATACCTTCAGAAATCATATCCTAAATTTTTATAACGAAATTCAAAAAAATAAGAAATTGGTGGCAATTTTAGCGCATGCGCTTTTTCGGAGGTCCAAGAATATATTAAACCGATTTTTGAAAAACTAACAGATGAAGAGTTGCTGAAACGATGTTTGGGAAAGAATACCCAAAATAATAATGAGTGTTACAACAAAACACTTTGGGCTATCGTTCCCAAACATACGTTTGTGGGAAGAGAAGTTACTGAGTTGGCTGCTAATATTTCATTAGCAATATTTAATGAAGGTAGAACGTCCCTCTTGAAAATATTGGAGGTAATGGGATGCATAATTGGACACTCTGCGTATGATTATGTTTAAAAAAAAGATGAGGAACGCATTTAGATGGCCAATAAAGCGAGTACTGCGGCGTCGAAGGAAGCTCGCTTGGCAAAGCAAACTGCTCAACAAGAGGAACAGCAACAAATGATTGATTCGAGAGTACTTTTATATGGACCAGGGATTGCTGATTAACCAATTGTAAGTGCTGAAACTTAATTTTTTTTTTAAATATTACAATACAAATATTAAAAAAAACTTTAAAAGTGATTTTCTCGAAATGGTGTTTTTTCAATCGGCCCAGACTTATTCTCCATAACTACACAACGGATATTTTTAAATTTTAGTGAATTTTTTTCATTTTGATGTCCTCTACCGTAATTTACCAGAAAATTGCAAAAAAAATTGAAAAAAAAAAAAAAATTGATAAGGGTAAAAGGGGAAAAAAACATGATTTTTAGAAAAAAAATTTCACCTATCCGCCATTTTGTTTTTACACCCCTTTTTTTATAATAGGTGGTAAATTACGATGTAAGACACCTCCATCTTTAAAATTATTTTTGAATTTTTTGTTTCAAACTTGTCAATTTCGAGATTAACCCCGGGCCATGGAGCATCATAATTTTTTGTTACCGAACTTTGGCGCCATCTATATAATTATCTATGTATTGAAAAAAAAAAAAAAATTTTTTTTATAATCTTGAATATAATATTAATAAAATAAAAAAAGTTGCACAACGTTCTATAATAAAGGAAAAGAGAAAAAAAATATTTAATTATAGGTCATTTTTTGCCTTTCTAACCGGTAATAGTCCCTTAAAGTAAAGATTAAAAATTTAAAGTAAATTTTTTTAGTCGCATTGAATTGCAAGGAATTGTTTCCTTATAGGGCCCCTTATTTTATTTTTTTTAGGATTTAATGTTAGGCAATACAGGTAATCCACATTTATCACGGTTTCAATTAACACAAAAAGTGGATCAATTCCCTCGATTATCCCGATTTTGCGGTCATGCGCATTGCAATTACTGTGCTAAGCAAACAACTTAGCATGAAAGGGAGTCTTTTTGCATAAAATTCTAACATAAATTGATTTAGCTTCAAAGGTTCGACAAAAGAAAAATATAGATTTAGATGAAGCCAAAACTGTTTTGAACCAGGCTTATAATAAAAAGTCTCAGAAATTAGGTCTAAATTTATTGAAATAAAAGGTGAAGCTGCAGAAATTGCAAGAACTTGGAATGTTGCCCCTGAGTTTAAAGAAATACGACAGCCTAAAGTGAAACACCATTTTGATGAATTTGCGAAGAATTATCACTTTTCTTGAAGAGAAGATATGTTTAGAATTATAATATTTAATGTTGTCATAGATACTATTTCATATCAATTACATGAAAGATTTAAAAGCATGGAAAAATTAAGAAATTATTTTGGATTTCTGGATCCACATAAATTATTACGAGGGATGTTTCCAAAGTTCTGGAAATTTAGCTATAATTTTTATTATTTTGTTAATTTTCGTCAATATTACAATGTAGTTTTTCAACATATTTTCCATTTAACTGAATACATTTATCCCAACGATAAACTCATTTTAATTTTTTAAAGTATCAGACCTATTGAGTTTCTGTTCTGGTCCCAACTGCCTTGGCACCCAGCGCGGCGAAACCTTGCTAGCGCTCAAACAATCATGCAAGATGTCATGAACTTGTCGTGTACCTATCCCTAGGCGCACACTAATTTGACGAATAGTCATTCGCCTGTCCTCTTTCAGTAGGTCTTCGACGGCAGTAATGTTTCTTTCATTTACCGAAGTGCTTGGACGCCCCCTGCGTGGATCGTCTTCTAGTGATGTTCTACCGGTTTTAAAACGATCGATCCACCGACAAACAGTACTTTTATCTGCAGACTCACCAAATACTCCTTGCAGACACTGAATAATTTTTGATGTTTTCACACCTTCTTTCCACAAAAAGAAAATTATTGCTCTTTGATATTTTGCTGCGTCTTCCATAGTTACAAAAACAGTGCTATGAAAACGCATCTATATCAGTAGAACACCTAAATCAGACTGAACAATATTGCACTAGATAGTTGCATAAACATGTCAAGACTTGTCTGGCACCAATAACATTGCCTATAAGTTCTGCGTAATTTAATTATAGCACAATTCCCAGAATTTAGGAAACATCCCTCGTAACTTTAAAAAACGAAGATATTTTAAAAGAATGTGAAAATTCCAAAAGAAGTATTCTACTTTTTTAAGTGAACGATTTCCATTGCAATTTAATCATGTTCATTCGCTTTTAAAAGACGAATTAAAAGAACTGCAAATTGTAAAAGATTTTGCTAACTTAGTAATGACCAAATATAATTGTTTAGAAACTGATATATCGGTTGTATTTTCTGTTTTTATATTGTTCTTTACAGTCCCTGTAACAGTTGCTTCTGTAGAAAGATCATTTAGAAAGTTAAAATTAATAAAAGACTATAGAAGAAATAATATGGGACAATCGCGGCTAAATGATCTTTCTATATTAGCAATTGAAGGCTAAGAAAATGGATTTAAAAAATTTTATAATTAAATTTCCAGCGATAAAATCTAGAAGAAAACAGTTTTTGTAATAATTTAGTTCTTAGTTCATAATAAATGTGTTTTCAACTTAATTGTGTGTTTTTTTTTTTTGTATACCATACATATACATAGTAATACTATCTTTGCTATAAAGACAGGGCCCAAATTTTCTAGTTACGCCATTGAATATCTTCGAACAAGAGAAGAGCAGGGATTAGGGGGAGATATTATTAAATAGAGAGAGATTACAATAAACGAAGGAGGAATGCTATGTATTTTGTGTTGGCGATACTGTGTTCTTTGCCTTTAGATTCAGTGCGGGTAAAAATGTATATACACTCATCAACATAGTCTAGAGCAGTATTTCCCAACCTTTTTGACTTGCAGAGCCCTTTTTGGAATCAGTATATGTGGCAGAGCCTCTTAGGTCTACACCATGTCTTACAAATTGATTGTATTTAGAAGTAATGTTGGAGGCTTAGATTTTTACACTATAAATTCACTTTTCTGTTTTACAGCTCACTTATTGATAGATAGACAGATTTTTATAAAATGAAGCAAATAATCAAAATACACGCAGATTATTAAAACTACAATGCATCTCGCCTCTTACATTCCAGCTTGCGTTAAAAATCACTCGGACATACATTCAACTTGGCAAATTTTCATTTAGAATGTAATTTCCAGTTTTCTTATTTTGATTCTGTTTTTTATTTCTAATTATTTCGTTTTATTCAATTTTTATTCATTTTATTTCCTGGAATGGCTGCGGAGCCCCTGAGAAGTGCACACGGAGCATTTAGGGCTCCGCGGGGCACAGGTTGGGAACCGATGCCCTAGAGCAGCGGTTACCAAACTTTGTTCAATAACGACCCTCTTAGAAAAAATCCCATCTCTGCCCCCCCCCCCCCTATTTAGGAAATTTATAAACAATTTGTAAATAATTTCTTTATTGAAATAATAAACACAATTGGCCTGGCTAATTGCAACAGCAGCAAGGCCATTAAATTTAAAAAAATAATAATAATAATAATCACAAAAGTAGCAAAAATATGTAATGTAAATAGTTTCTGTAATTCCTAAATATTTATTTTCACAACATAAATCACGAAAATCATATAAAAATAAATTATATTAATATTAAATATGTAATACAAATTAAAAATGTAATAAAAATCAATTTTAATGGGCAGTATGGGATTGTTTCTTCGCACATAATTCGTTAAATCGCGGTTTATATGAAGAAAGAGCCACTCTTATTTCGTCTTCCACTATTAACCGTGCGCGATATTTTGTTTTAATAACAGCTTATGTGGAAAATCCTATTTCGTACATGTATGATGTGACATATGGTAATAGAATTTTTACAGCTTTTGCTGATAAGGCAGGATATTCCTTGCTTACTTCCAGCCAGAATTTCTCCGGATTATTTGGATTGAAGCGATATTTTAGAAAGCTATCACAAGAAAGTTCTATTAATTTTTCTTGTCCATTAGTTGTTAGCTCAAAATTATCATTATAATCGATAGTAAAAAGATTCCATATCCATTCATATTTTGCATTTTCTTCCAGATCTTGAAAATAATGATTAAAATATTTCTTCAAATTTTGTAAGTGTCCTATAAATAGAGACTTATGTTCTTTAATTTTGTCAATGCAACAATTATTTTTTAAATTCGAAAACATATAAAATTTGTCATCTTGAAAATTTTTAGTCTATAATTAAATTTTTTTAATAAACGAGGTTATTTTATCTTTTTGAAAAAACGATCGGAATAAAAATGGCATTTGCAGTGAACCCGCGAAC
This sequence comes from Liopterus haemorrhoidalis, assembly GCA_963971575.1. Taxonomy (NCBI): domain Eukaryota; kingdom Metazoa; phylum Arthropoda; class Insecta; order Coleoptera; family Dytiscidae; genus Liopterus; species Liopterus haemorrhoidalis. The sequence continues at coordinate 57,018,988 of OZ020613.1, forward strand.
CCCTGGTGAATCTTGTACGATCCCCCAGGGGGTCGCGGCCCCCAATTTGGAAACCACTGCCCTAGAGTATCCAACGACCGCCAAAGTGAAATAATACAATGAAGGACTATATTAATAACGGACCGATTACACTGATAAACACACTATTTGTGACATAGAAATTTTTAGGTATTACTCAAGTATTTTTGTTATGTATGAGTTGATTTTTAAATCGAAAAAACGTAATTTTACCGCGCTTGTGCGAAAAGCCTTCGCACTTTATTTCGAAGTTAAAGTTGGAAACCAAGACAAAACATGGGCCCCTCATGTATATTGTAAGACTTGTGTAAGATTGTTAACAGGTTAGTTGAAAGATGCAAATCGTAAAATGCGCTTTGGAAATACCAATGGTTTGGAGAGAAGCAAAAGACCATATTACGGATTGCTATTTTTGCCTCACTAATATAACAGTTATTGGACCAAAGTCTAAACATACTATGCAGTAACCTAATTTAAAATCAGCTTTATGACCCGTCGAACATAATAATGAACTTCCTGTCCCAAAACGACCAGAATCTTGGACTTTAGATGAAGAAGAACCTGAATCCGCTGCTTCTTCAAGTGGCCTCGCAGAATTCGTAAAATAAATCGAAACTGATTATTTATTTAACGTACCAAAATGTTCAACAGAGCCGCATCTGATATCACAGGTTGAACTTAATGACTTAGTTCGAGACTTAAATCTATCAAAAGATATTGTGAATGAAGTACTTGATGACTACAGAGAAATGGGATGTAGGATGTCTTTAAAAATTCACTTTCTGGACTCTCATCTAGATTTCTGCCCAGAAGATCTGGATGCAGTAAGTGATGAACATGGGGAACGATTCCAATAGGACATTTCCGCCATGGAAAAGCGATATCAAGGTAAATGGAGCCCAAATTTGGTTACTGAACACTGGAGGACATTAATTAGGGATGCTTCAGAAACAAAATATTCACGTAAAACAACATTTTGAGGTAAGTTAAAATTAATAATAATACGTCTATCGCTATATTTCATTGGAAACCAACAATACCTCATAGCATAAATATGATCATTTTCGGCTTTTAGATCAAATTTTGTGGGATACAACATGTTTTGTCCATGTCACAAAAAATAAGTTCATTTTTGTATACCAGTGTAATTAACTACATGAAATCCAATGTTGCTACAGTCCTCTAGAGTAGGAGTTGACAACCGGTGGAACGAATGCGGCCTGACGAACGATTTATGCGGCCCCCGTCAGTAAGAAAATATAATATTTACTTTTCTTATCCAGCGTAATCAACAAATTAATGGCGCACTGCTTTAGGGTTCTTATACACTAGGCGTATTTATGCCGACGTAAATACGTGTAAACTGACGTGAAAAAGAACTTAAGATAGTAATAATAGAAAATACAAAAGAAGTATGACCCGCTAAAAAATCGTTACTGAAAACCTCGCAATGGATGGAGAGATATTAGCTAATCGAAGATCTAACAAGTATTACGAGGGCTATTCGGAAAGTAACCTCCATTGTTGCGTAGCGTGAGTAGTAGGCGGTGGAGCTCCGCCATTGTTACATCGGTGTGTGCAGTGGTTCAGTAAGCTTTCAGCTGTGCAAGGGGTAGCGTCGTACTGCCGAGTGGTCGCTTGTTATAACCTCAAAACATGAGTGCCGAAATAGAATATACCACCAAATGTTAGAGAGAACCGTCGGTTTACGATCTCGAAACTTTTCCTCTACTTTTTCGGACTGTTTTATTCGAGATAGTCACCGAAAAATTAAGCTACCGGAAGTTTTGTGCTCGTTGGGTAACAAAACTGATGACCGAGATGCACAAAACCAAACGAATGGTTTCCGCCCTAGACTTTCTTCTAGACTTGCTCCAAGTGATTTCCACCTGTTCAACCACATGAAGAACAGGCTTGGGTCCCAGTACTTCGCTAATGATGAATATCTTCCAAACGCTGTGACAGGTTGGCTACATTTCTCTGCCAGCGGCAGAGTTCTATGAAGAAGGAATTTCAAAGCTGGTTAAACGCTATGACAAGTGCTTAAATTTAAATGGCGACTTGGTGGAAAAATAAAGAAAATATGTAGTTTTAAGATTTATACAATAAAATATTTGTACAAGGTGTCTCAAAAGAAATTTTATATTTAGTGGATCGATTAAAAAAAAAGTAAGCCGTATATAGAAAAAATGTTTATTAATTATTAAAATACACTTTTTGGGGATTTATTTCTGAAAAATAATATCGTCTAAATGTAGACCCTCGCGTTCTCGGCACTCATTTAATCGAACAGTAAAATTACTTATGACGTCTCGGCAGGTGGACTCAGGGATGGCTGCCATTTCGTGACGGATATTTTCTTTCAAATGCGCCAGTGAAGTCGGTTTATTGGCGTAAACTTTAGATTTAAGATAACTCCATAGGAAAAAGTCCATAGGGGTTAAATCTGGACTGCATGGAGGCCAATTTATGTCACCTCTCCGGGAGATCAATTTGCCTGAGAAAATTTCACGAACACGTGGCAGAGACATATTGGACGTGTGTGAAGTTGCTCCGTCCTGTTGGAACCATGTTCTTTGATTATAGCCAGGAAAGTTTTGCAGTTCAGATACCAAGAAGTTGTCTAACATCTCCACATAACGCTCTGAATTCACTGTAACTGCACGCCCCCTTTCGTCTTCAAAAAACTAAGGGCCGATAATTCCTCGCGCCGACATCGCAGCCCATACGGTCACTTTAGGCGAATGTAGGGGTTTCTGATGTTTGCGTTTCGGATTCGTTGCACTCCAGTAGCGGCAGTTCTGCTTATTTACGTGGCCATTAAGATGAAAATGAGATTCATCCGAAAGCAAAATGTTGGTAAACGTTGAAAATCGCTCAATCACCTGATTTACGAAATTAAGCCTCTGACTGGCATCTTGGGGCTTTAATTCTTGCACCAATTGAATTTTGTAGGGGTGCAGCTTTAGGTCTTTGTGCATAATGCGATGTAATGATGATCTATGCACATTTAAAGCACTTGCGCGCTTCCGAATTGAAAGGTTCGGGTCGTTACGAACAGACTGATTAATATTCTCCACGTTTTCTACCGTTCTTGATGACCTAGGTCGCCCGGATTTTGATTTATCCAGCGTTGTACCAGTCTCTTCAAACTTTTTAACCCAATGTCGAATGAGAGGAATGCTTGGCGCATCATTTAAGTGGCGAAAACCTCGAATACTGCAGAATTTTCTACGCGCTACAGTCGCCGAATCACCGTTTTTGTAAAACTCTCGCACGCATAACGCGCGGTCTGCTCCCGAGAAATGCTCCATAGCGACTAAATTCCCAAGAGCCAGGCTACCGATTGACATAACCCCCGCGCCCCTCGGATACGTTGCGTTCACGCATTAAGCTAAATAAATATAAAATTTCTTTTGAGACACCTTGTATAAGAACTTTTTATAAGAGTTGCGAGTAAATGACGGAATAGATGAACTACTTCTTTTGAGACACCTTGTATATATGCTGCTATTATTTTTATAGCCAAACGGAGGTTACTTTCAGAATAGCCCTTGTAGTATACAGGACACATTGAAAAACCTGACAATGAACAGATCAAGATCAAGACGGCTTATGTGAATGAGACCAAAAGTCAACCCGACTGACAGAGCCCAAAAAAGAAGAAGAAGAAATACGTTATTAATTAAATCCTTTAAAAGCTCTCAGAAGTCAACGAGTTCTGTATACAAGAAGAGGTAGTTTATCTAGGAAAAATTACAAAGCAATTCTTGGCAATACACATTAAACTTCTGTGAATCTATGTTTGAAACTAAAATAAATCAAAAATATAAAAGTCTTTCCTCCAGTTCCTTATATACGTGTATTATTTGAAATTTCAAGGAATAGAACTCATATTTCACAAGGAAAAATAATAGGATTTATCCTGCTGTGAGCTGAAATTTTTCTCAGCTCACGAGATTCGTGTCTGACATTTATTGACTTACTCGTTCGTAGCACACTATTTCTCACTATGTGATGTATTAAATACAGAACAGCAACAAGGAGAAAAGGAAACAGATGTAGGACTTACAAGAAATTATGGGCAATAGCTTGGAATAATTCTAAATGTCAAGCAATAGATTCTTATTGATGATTGACTTAAATTTTTGATAAATTATTACAGACATGTCCGAAACACAGGATTAATTTAAAAAAAAAAAATTGTAAATTTAAAAAAGTGAAAAAAGATTTGAATCCAGCACATGTCGAAAAACAATTGTACCATTAATTTGAATTAAAGATTCGGCGTAATATACAGTGAATATATTTTTTAATGCAACATGTACTATGTCATTACCATGGATACAGTTTTTGAGAGCAATATAAATCGTGTTCATTTTCATTTGCAACATAGAAAAAAACATATTTACTAGCAAAATCAAAATATTTTATTGAAAATACAAATAAAAAAAAAAAAAAAAAAAAATAATAATAATAATAAATAAATAACTAATAAAATCTTATAATAAATGTTCAAAAGTTTCTCCGTTTACTTGCATACAAAATGTTAAGCGATCATAAAAATGATTCAAAACATTCAGCAATTGCTCTTGAGGTATATTGTTGGATGCTTGAACAATTTTGTCTTGCAGTTCAGCAACATCCCTAAGTTCTCCATTATATACTTTGGCCTTTAAATATCCCCAATAAAAAAAAACATTGGGTGCCAAATACGGAGATCTCGCTGGCCAGTTCATCGACCCTCCTCTTCCAATCCAGCTATTTGGGAAAGTTCTATGTAAATATTCTTTAACTATTCTAGAACAATGGACTTGTGCGCCATCATGTTGAAACCATACATGTCCATTAATATTCAGGTTTCGCAACGCAGGTAATATTTGGTTTTGCAAAAGGGCTAGGTATTTTGCGGCATTAAGGTTACCGTCAATAAAAAAAGACTCTATATATTGGTTCCTATTATCCCTGCCCAAACATTTAATTTTTGTGGCCTTTGAGTTCGGGAGGAATGAAACAAATGTAAATTTTGTCGACTCCAGTACCTAAAATTTTGTCTGTGCACTTCACCATTTAGAGTAAACGTTGCTTCGTCAGTAAATAAAATTCTTTGAAGCATTGTTGGGTCGGAATTAATTTTTTCAAACAATTCAAAACAAAAATCCATACGTACTGCTGCGTCCCTTTCTAACAATTCTTGATGATTTTGAAATCGAAACTTTTCTATTTTTAAGAAGTTAAAAACAGATCCAATACTGACACCAACGGTTTGTGCAATTGATCTTAAAAGATTTTGATTGTTTTCTTCCACTTGTAATAATATTTCCAACTGCTTCTCTTCTGTAAGCACGTGGGATGTTGTTCTTTTTTTATTATGTTTTGACTTAAAACATCATTCGCGATGAAATTTATTAACTAGTGTTGAAATTGTAGAGGGATTTGGTATGAGCCGATCTGGATAAGTTGCACTAAATACAGCAGAAACTTCTCTTAAACTCATTTGGGTCAACCAAGTTACCATCATTATTTTTTCTTCATCTGTATACATGTTGATTAATTTTTAAATCAGCAATGAACAAAAGTATACACACTAATTGTCTATGTTGCAAATGAAAATGAACACGATTTATATTGCTGTGAAAAACTGTATCCATGGTAATGACATAGTACATGTTGCATTAAAATATATATTCACTGTATATACCGTGAATTTATTTTAATGTGAACCATAGCGTATTCATATCCATGGTTACGTTATGATTGATAGCAATGTATTAGAGCGTTTATTTTAAAGTGAAACATAGGAAATAAGAATAAGTAAATACAATAACACAATATTTATTGAAAATATAAAAAAAATACAACAAATTTTCATAAATTCCTCTATTTACTTCTAAACAATGCCTTAAGCGATTATAAAAATTATTAATTATTCAAAACATTATTTAGGTATAAAGGTGTTATTTCATTTGAAAAGTGTCTAATTCTAGCTTTTAATTGTATAAAATTTAAATTATCACCATTAAAATGATTTCAAATAACCCTAATTAATAAAGTTGCTCGGAGCCAGATCGGGTGATCTAGTGGCCCACTCTATTTTACCTTCACGTCCAATCCAACGATACGGGAATGTACGATCGAGAAAGCTTCTAACATTTTGGGCGTAATGTGTCGGGGAGCCATCCTGTTGAAACCAAATCTCTCCCGTAACATTAAGTGCGTTTAGTGCTGGTATTATATTGGTTTGAAGTAACAGTAAGTACTTTTCTGCAGTTAAGTTACCTTCTATAAAAAATGGTCCAATAACATGGGTACCTATTTAACCTGCCCAAACGTTAATTTTTTCGGGGCGTTGATTTCTGGTAGCATTGCAAATAGGTAATTTTTCCATACTTCAATATCTATAGTTCTGAGAATTTACTTCTCCAAGTATATAAAATGTTGCTTCATCCGTAAAAAGATGTTGAAGAATGCTTGGGTCGTGATTAATTTTGTCAAACATTGTTTCACAAAACGTTGTATTACTCTCCTCATTTTCTCCAACTAACTCTAGGTGTCCACTACCTCAAACTAAAATTTTCACAAAACCATTGAATTAATTCCTTTTTTTTTCATTGGTAGTATATATTTTTACAGGCCATGTTCCACATTTAAATTAACGCTTTAATACATTGCTGTCAATCATAACGTAACTATGAATATGAATACGCTCTGCTTCACATTAAAATAAATTCACGGTATTTTTTAAGCTGTGCGATGTTGTCAATCTCGCGTACTATATTTTGGGGCGTATAGTGAAATTTAAGATACGAAATTACTTTTGACTGTTCGACGATCGTCCAGCTAAGCTGGTAATAGCCACAATAACGACTGTTATTATAAGAGAATTATTTACAGGTCCACAATAGGCAACCATGTTATTGATACCTAGTCATATCTTGTATCCACTTACAAGGACAAAAAAGTATTCAGTGTTACGAGTCAACAAAATTTTTAGGTATAATGATAAGTGATAATCTGAGTTGGCAAAATCACGTTAGATATATGCTACCTAAACTTAGCAAATCTTGTTTTATATTAAAAAAACTTAAAGATATGGTTTCTTCTGATATACTTAGAACTGCTTACTTTGGAACTTTTCACGCAACAATGAGCTATGGCATTTTGTGTTGGGAAAGTTACTCTGAATCCTCAAAGCTTTCTGTACTTCAGAAACGTGCTATTCGCATAATAGCTGGTGCCCCCTTTAGATCATCTTGTAGATCCGTTTTTCCAGTTTTGTCCATATTAACTCTTCCATCCGTTTATATATTAGAAGCAGTAATGTTTATTAAAAATAATACGCACCTTTTTGCTACCAATTCAGACTTTCATTCTTATAATACCCGCAGTAAACACTCAATTGTATGTCCCTCTCATAGCTCTGCACAGTACAGTAAAAGTCCTCACTACATGGCTTTAACATTATTTAACTGTGTACCACCTGCATTAAAGTCTATAACGTCCAGTAGAGCATTTAAATTAAAATTTAAATTGTTTTTACAAACCAACTGTTTTTATAGCATACAGGAATATTTACATCATAAGGGCTAATATTAAATTCTGTAATCTCCTAACTGTACTATTTGTTAAATTTGTTTGTATTGTCTAAATCATGTGGTTTCAATTTATACTATATGTGTCATCTTGACTAAACCACAACATTTCTGTAATGTGTTATTGGTTGAATAAATTTATTATTATTATTATTATTATTATCATTATTATTATTATCTTTAATTTCACTTTACTGAAGTTTGATAGAGCCCGTTTTTTTTTTTTTTTTTTCTTTTTGCTGACCACTAGAAAATTTAAAATATGCTGTCTTGGTTATCCATTAAAGGTTGTAAAAGATGAAAAAGATACCTGACGAGCAAAGAAAAAGAGATTTCAAGATATTTCGAGAAATTTGACGAGAGAAAAAAAAGGTTTTCAAGAAATCTGACGAGCAAAAAAAATCTGAAAATATCATGTCGTGCAAACCCAGCAAAATTCTTTTATGACCTAACTTTGGGTCGCGACTCAGTGTTTGGATACCACTGGTATATAGGATATTTGTTATGAAGAAAGAGACTAGTGCGAAGTAAGACATTATCAGCATGAACTATTTTCTAAATTTTTTGTGAATCAGATTTACCTAATTTATTATGATACCTAGGTATTTGAAAATATAAACTCTCTCAAAGAAGTTACCATTAAATTGTAAATTGATCTTTTTTATCAGGTTATCTGAATATTCAGGTCATCAACATATTATTATAATGATATGTTCGTTTACTTTTCCTAAAACAGGTCCATTGTTTTATAGATGTTTTTATCATGAAAACTGTCAAAACATTTGATAAACAGGAAAAACTGGTCAATACGTTGACAAATTCTTGAACTGACACCTCAAAAATCAATTTACTATTTCAATATATTGTTTTCAAGTTATTTTGTGTGTTTCTGACACATTTTTACTTATAGAGGTTGACATCAAGGCTATTTTCACTTTAAAGATTCTGGCTCGAAGTAAATCTCCAGATACACATTTAGATCACTAGTGTAGATTTCTTAGCCGGGAAGTTTTTCGTCAGTACTACACTTGTCCAAAATTTGAAAATGATCATCATTCCATGCTCGTTGCATAATATACAGTTACTCACAAAATTGAGCGTACAAAAGTTTTAGAAATATACCTCTTAGGTAAAGATGCCTATAAAACAGATTATTTAAACCAATTAATTTTTATTACTAAAATACATTTTAGAGATACAAAACTATCATAAATTGTATAAAATTAAATAATATTTGATAAACATTTGTTAAAGAAAACAAATATATACATTTTCAGAGACACAAAATTGAGCGTACAAAAAGTAGTAATACTAATAAAATAATTAGAAAACAAACAGTTAATTTAAATTAATATTTTGTCGCGTCACCTTTTGCCAAAAACCTTAATTTTAAATTAATTTTCGTCTCGTCAGAAAAACTAACTTTATTCCAGAAGCTATTTGGTTTGTTTACATACATTTTTGCAAATCCTAAGCGTTTCTTTTTATTCGTTCTTGAAATCAATGGTTTCTTGCGTGCAATTCGACCATTGTAGTTATTTTTCCGGAGTACTGGGCGGACTGTTTCTACTGAAATTTGTTTATTTAATCTTTGTGACAATTCTGACATTAACTGGGGTACACTAATTTTAGGATTTGCTTGATTTTTCGCAAAATAAATCTTTCATTCACAGTTGATAGCAATTTTTTTCTGCCTCTGCCCGTTTTGTTTTTGATAGTACCTTCATATTTAAATTTATTTATTATTTTTTGAATTGTGGAATGTCTTCGGTTTACTATATCACCTATTTCACGCATTGTATGACCCCGGGCGTATAATTTAACTATTAGTTTTCGTATAGATTCGTCAGTCTGTTTACATTTATTTTCCTTTATAATAGAAACAAAATCACTGTACTTGGATGTGGCCTAATGCAAACTAAACTAATGAAAAAAACGATCTGTTGCAAGATAAAACCTATGCAATATAATTTCAGGAAAAGACAGGTCTCAAATCAATCAAAATTAACTAGTACGCTCAATTTTGAGACTAAAAAATTATTATTTTTAGTTTCCCTTAACAAATTTTTAACAAATATTACTATACTTTATACTATTTGTAATAATTTTGGATCTGCAAGGTGTATTTTATAAATAAAAATTAATTAGTTTTAAAAAAATCTGTTTTATAGTCACGTTTTATTAAAAAGTATCTTTGTCAAATTCTTGTATGCTCAATTTTGTGAGTAACTGTACTATTATAAACATATTTCGTATAATTAATGACTCTTTCGTATAGGCATAGGACTAACTCTTTTTGATTTAATACTTTTTCCAACATGGAAAATATAATTTTCTTCTGTGCACTCAAACAACGTCATATTCTGATTACAGATTTGAATGTACTCCCACGCATCAGAACAGTATGTCGTAATTTTAATCACACGTCACCAGAAGAAAGAGCCCTTTTCATCCCACAACATTTTTTGCTTTGTAATTTTCATCAAGTATACTGCTGAAAAACCTCATCAAACTAAAAATAATTTCCTCGTGTTTTATTCACTATTCAAATTCACGATTTATTTAAATCTGATTTATTCTAAATTACGTTGCAATATAATACTTCCTTTAAATTTGATTTAGATTCGATTTATTAGGATTTCTTGCCAGAGGTTGAAAGGGCATCAAATTGACATGAGATAAAATTTGATCAACTAAATCCGATAAAGGAAGGTGAAAACTCAATCAGACGTGAAAATATTTAACGTGAAATGTTTGATACAGATTTTGCTTTTTGTAGGTCAGAATACTTAGAAATTCATGAGAAAAATAAATAAATAAAACAACATAAATACGAGAATGATCTAGTGCTTAAATGTATAAAGAGATGTAGCAGCGCTAGCTTTTAAAATTTGGGAGGCAAGCTGATAAGAGAAGATATTTAGCAGGCGAACGTTTTTTTTTTTTTTTTTTAATGAAAATTGAATTTCAAAAGATGAAGGTCGCAAATGGTTATTTGGCCAGCTTCCATCTCTTGCAATTTGAAATACTCCCGTCCTTAGTTTCCTACCCTGGACAAGATATTTAATTTTCTGCATATCTGGGGGGGGGCAAGTCCTGGTGCCGTTCTCCAAACTCCAGAAGTATATACTTTCGATGACCATACGCAGCAGCGGCGCTAGATTAATCGTGGACGTCGGCGAAATTAGCTTTGCGAGGAACCTTTAATTTCTCAGTAAAAAAAAATAAATAAATAAATAAAAACAAACCTTGATTTGGCCTAGTCTTCTGGCTTGACTTTTTAGTCACTAAACACTATATTTTATTATGGTAGAATTAGGAAATAATTTCATTCAGCTTTTTGGACAAGAAGCATTTATTTTAAACAACACAACGTTTAATAATAAATGAAATAAGAAATGAAATCCGGAGCAATCATACAATTCGACGCACCAATCCCCCAAGAACAATGGTACGCACAAGAGTAATGAGAGAATGGTACCTCGAACGGTATATCAAGACCGAAGTTCAGAACCCTTTGAGAGCTGAACACCTATTTAAAATACAGATACATTAATTGCAAAAACAATGACAATTACATCGGTAAAACACCGAAAAAACCCATATCGGTAACAGTGAGAAACCTATGCTGCTCTATTTCTTTTTAGGTTTCTCACTGTTACCGATATGGGTTTTTTCGGTTCTTTCACTGATTTATTTGGATGTGAAGTTTGATGATTTTAAGAGTTATTAGTGCATCATGTTGTACAGGGGGTGACACTGGCAACCTTGCGATTTGTGCGTACCAGGGTGTCATATTGATGCGTTGGTCAGTCTATCATTCTTAATTATTGAATTTTTGTTAATCTTGGACATTAGTATATTTATCTCTAGTCTTGTTTGAAATGTAAAATTTAATTAATAGTCACTACCTTTGGTTATCATAGTATTATATTTAAAATTTAACTCATGTTTTTCCTATTTTCTGTATTCTTCAAGTTCATATATTTTGTCATATGCTATTCTGCAATTTCACCATCCTTGGAGATGACTGATGTACAGTTTGTTAGAGTTACGTTTAACTAACATAGGTAAATTAATTTATAACTATATAAGATTGTTACTTTATTGTTATGTTATTGTTATAGCACCTGAAGAAGCCAACAATGTTGTTGGTGAAACGTTGTGTTGTTTAAAATAAACGCTTCTTGTCCAAAAAGCTGAATGAAATTATTTCCTAATTCTACTATTATACAAAATTGGACGTTAAATACTATTCTACTATATTTTATATAAAGTTATAAACACAAAATTTTCAATATTTGCGAACCCGATTTTCATTTTTAAATAGTGAATTTTGAATTTATAAGTTTTTATGCACAATATATAAAATAAGATTAATACTTAGAAAACGTTATTAGTAATAGAATCCAATGATAAAACCGACAAATATACAAATAAACATATTTTTGTCCAGCAAAAGTAAAAAAGTTGGAAAGTAATCGGCCTAGGCAAGAGATGGCGACACCAGTATCAAATCAATGTGGTTTTTCGTAAATCCTAACCTTTAAATGACTACTGTAACATTTTCAACAAACTGCGTAATTAAGAAAGCGAAACAACTTTTGCATTTTTACCAAAATTAATAAAAAAGAATACCGTGATTAGATACTTGTTTTTGAAAAAGAAAATGAACGATGAGTTCATCACTAAATTAAACGATGTTTATGGGGACTCTGCACCTCTGATATCAACAAATAAATATTGGACAGCTGAATTTAAAAGCGGTCGTAAGTGCATTTTTGATGATGAGTGCCAGACCGTTCAAAAGAGGTCACCACGCCAGAAATGGTCGATAAAATCCATGAATGATAAGCGACGATCGACAAGTGACTAAGCGCGAGATAGCTGAAGCTGCGGGCATCTCAACTGACGGGTGCTCAACATTTTGCATGAATATTTGGGAATGAGGAAGCTCTCTGCCAGATGGGTGCCGCATTTGCTCTCAGTCAACAACAAACACGATCATCTGACCATTTCGAAGAAATGTTTGACGATGTTCAACCGCGATAAGAAGGACTTCTTGGGCCGTTTCTTAATCGTGGACGAAACGTGGATCCATTACAACACACCAGATACCAAGGAACAGTCGAAATAGTGGACTGCTTCTGGCGAATCGAAGCCGTAGAAGGCCAAGGTGGATCTGTTGGCCAATAAAGTCATGGCCACAGTTTTTCTGGGATGCGCACAGTATCACGGGTGCGTATTATGCAGAGCTGTTGGACCGATTCGACGCCGATTTAAAACGAAAGCGGCCGCAATTGGCGAAGAAAAAAATGTTGTTCCACCAGGACAACGCACTGATCCACAAGTGCGTAGCCGCAATGGTAAAACTCCACGAATTACGGTACGAATTAGTTTCTCATCCACCATATTCGCCATATTTGCCCCCCTGCAACTATTATTTATTTCCAAACTTGAAAAAATGGCTCGGTGGTAAGAGATTTGGGTCAAATGAGAAGATCATAGCTGAAACAGAGGCCTATTTTGAAGGCTTCGAGAAATCGTATTATTTGGAGGGCATCGAAAAATTGGAGAATCGTTGGACGAAGTGTATAGTTCTAAAAGGAGACTATGTTGAGAAATAAATTGAGTTTTGCCGAAAAAGTTGTGTTTTCTAGCCTAGACCGATTAGTTTTCAACCGCCCATCGTAGTAGTTCTTTATTGTAGAGCCTTCATCTGCGACCTTGACTGTCCCAGTGAGTTTTATGCATTCAACTTCAGCATAGAGTTAGACAAGTGGAATTCAGTACGGCGACTGAGTGATTTAATTAATCGAATTCCTGGACAAGTATGGACTATATGAGGATATACCTGGAACAGTTAACTGTATATTAACTGCGATATAAGTATAGAAATTAGTGGTATTTCTTGTTTAAGTGTTATTGTTGTCTTGGTGTTTAGTGGCTGTTTCCCAACTTTGTGATAGCTTTTGGAGCTCGTTTAATTCTCTTTTGAATTTTAACTCTTCGATGCGTTAGATCACAGCTGTACTCAGATCTTGTACTGTTAGAAAACTTGAGCCTCGTAGTGACATCTTTAGCCTAGGGAAAGGATTGTAGTCAGGTAGACTTATATTCGGACTGTAGGTTGGGTAAAGCAGTACTTCCCACTTGAAAGCGGCCATTACAGCCGTTGCAACGGGGCTATTTGTCGTCTTGCATTATTATGAAGAAGCAGTACGTTAGACTCCAATAGCTGCGCTGGATTTTGGCGAATTATTGGGGGAAATTTTGTTGGCTATATCTTCACAAGTTTGCCTGACTCCTCCAAAATACTGGCAACAATGTCCACTGATGTCTGGTTAGTAGTTTTCCTCGATGTTGCAGGGCATTGGTTGTTTTCTATAAAAATACGGCCTCATGAAACGTAGAGACCATCCATAAATCCAAAAACTACACTCAACTGTAGAGTTACCACATCTCTTGCAGCAGTATATAAATTTCATATGGCGTACACCCACATGAGTTTCACTTTTAATAAACAATATCTTATCTAAGACAATAGCTTGATCTAGCGAATATTTTCATCAATTTTTTTCAAGTTATCCAAGTTTTTAAAAAATTGAATTGTACGTGTTCGAAGGAACTACTAACGTAGGAAACAAGAACCATGCAGCTCAAAGAAATCAGAAGCATATGCACAGTGTGCATTACATACGATATTTCTCTCGTACTATATCATCAGTACTGACTAAAATATTAACAGTTTGCTGAAGTTAAATGCAATTAGAAGATCGTAAATATTGATGTTATATACGGTATCGTAATTATGAATATTAAATCTCTTTGAACTGTGCCTACATGTTGTTATCAATATCACTCACGTGTTTGATTTTGGAAATTAATTATTTGTAAGCTCTGTAAACTGATTAGTACATGAAACTATTACATTTATGTTGTTATTGTGTAGTTGGTTACATTTTTTTAAGCACAGCTGTGATGTTTATTTGCGATATTACATTTATGTATATTGATAGAACGATGTTGATCTTGATCTTGAACGATGTTGAAATTTCCTTGAGTTTTTACCGACCGCCAACATATATAAGGGAGGTATTGTGATCATACCGGTTTTGACATTTCGAGATTTCGATGGATCTCCACGAATTGAGGTTCCTACATAAAGTTTTGATTATTTTTAGCATGATGTCTGTCGGTCTGTCTACCTCTCTGTCTGTGTCTGTCTGTCCCTCCGTCTGTCTGTGTACATGTGCAGAGCAAATTCGGCTAAAAGAATTTTTATGAAATTTCATATTTAAACTTTTCAATGGCACGAGTTGATCAACTTTTGGTAAAAATCGGTTAACTAGAAATGGGAGATTACTCGTGCCAATTTCAAGATTTTTGCGAATATTTAGCAATAGAAAAATATTTAGGACAAATTTATTTAGCAAAAGTTGCTATAAAAGCAATAACTAACAACTTTTATTTGAAACATTTTTGGATAAAACGAAACATTTTTGAAAAATTTTTCGAAATTTTTTCAAAGTATTTATTTTTCGTACTTATACATATGTAACGTTTCCATGGTCATGATGAATAATATCTCTGTTAGAAAATATTAAGCCAATTTTGGCCTAATATTTGCTGATTTTATTTTAGTTTTTTAAACAAATTATAGAATTATTGTACATTAACATATAATTCTGAAATGTGAGTATCCATATAATATATTTTTCAGACTTCAGGAGGTTTCCTCGATTTGGAGACCCCAAGCAAATATAATGTCAAAATAACACATAATACATTTTTTTATATTATATTTAATCGATACAAAGATAAATAAATTTACCTAGAGTGTATGAAGCAAAACAGTTTATTTTTGTCTCTACCTCTTTTGTCTGCGACCTATGACGCATATAGAAGTACAAGAAAACAGTCCATGAACACAAGCGCTATGAGGACACGTGACTTTATGTTACTCTGTTGCTGGTTGAACAAATTAGCATAAAAGCATGTGTTATTTGTGAAAGAGGACACATTTGCACATCCACATATGCATGTGGCTGTTCGCTTCTTCGCGAAAAATACACGGAATTCAACAAATCTCTTCTGATAGCCTTCCAGGCCACCAAAAAGGAACCACCCTTGGACATAAATATCAAAGCAACCGACCTTAAAAATGAAATTGGTAAAAGGCTTAATACAAAAAGAAGAAAGAAAATGGCAAGACCTAAGAGACAATAAACTACGACGAAGAAAAGAAGAAACCAAAAAATGGAAATTGGAAGGGACAAGAAGACCGCAAATAGAAAACTAATAATTGGACATTCCAGACTGACAGACCAACACAGTCTTGAAAGAAAATATCCACCAAACCTGTGAGTTAATACAAGACTGACAATCTAACATATTATACTAGACTGCACAAAATACGAAACGATACCATAACGACACCATATGCCTGACAACTTACAGAAGCCCTCAGTGACAAGGCGGAAAACCTGGCAAATCTCCACAAATTTTAATATATTGGTTGTTTAATAGCGGATTTACAAAATTGCTTTTTAAAGCGGGACTTTGTTAAGCGAGGTACGCTCGTAAAAAGTATCATATCATTCAAGTGGCAATATTATTACCATAATTATAGTTGAAGGTAATGGGATTCGGACCAGTCAGAAAATAAAAACAAATTTATTAACTTCGCTAACGTTTCGATTTTAATTTAAATCTTCATCAGAGCTACAAAGATATATAGAAATATAGAATTATTAAATTGGTGAGTTTACATATATAAAATTATGATAGTGTTCAAATTTAACAAGTCAAGTAGTTAAAATAAGCATTACAAAATTGTCGGAATTTAAAATATAACATATAATTATTAAATAATAAAAACATATTAAATATGAGTTAAAGAATAAAAATCAATGTTAAATTTATAATACCTTAGTTAATAGTCACGATATAAAATAAAAAATTTAAAATTAATAAAGAACACATCATATTGTCCGGTTATTGAACTCAAAGATAAACATATGAATAAGCCACGTATGAATTTGAAAAAGGGTTTGAGATGGTTGAGAAAAGTAAGCAACGCTATCTATTAATAAATTAACAACAGAAGGTTAATAATCAAATTCTAATTTATTAATAGATAGAGTTACTTACTTGTTTCAACCATCTCAAACCCTTTTTCAAATTCATACGTGGCTTATTCATATGCTTATCTCTGAGTTCAATAACCGGACAATATGATGTGTTCTTTATTAATTTTAAATTTTTTATTTTATATCGTGACTATTAACTAAGGTATTGTAAATTTAACATTTTTTTTTTATTCTTTAACTCATATTTAATATGTTTTTATTATTTAATAATTATTTTATGTTATATTTTAAATTCCGACAATTTTGTAATGCTTATTTTAACTACTTGACTTGTTAAATTTGAACACTATCATAATTTTATACATGTAAACTTACCAATTTAATAATTCTATATTTCTATATATCTTTGTAGCTCTGATGAAGATTTAAATTAAAATCGAAACGTTAGCGAAGTTAATAAATATGTTTTTATTTTCTGACTGGTCCGAATCCCATTACCTTCAACTATAATTACTAACTTACGGACGTAACTCATCTAATCAAGATTATTACCATATATACAAAATTTCATCAAAATCCGATCTGTAGTTTTTGAGTTTATTGTGGACAAACAGACAGACAAAAATTCTAAAAATGGACAAAATGGTCGTAGCTAGAAATTCTATAGCATCAAACTTTTTTTTTTTTTAATTTACAATCTACTTCAAGTATTAAGTAAATTAGTTGAAAGTAGTCGGCATGTAAGGGAGACATCCAGTGACGTTTCTCCTTATATATCACTGTCTTCAGTGTTGCGGTAGGTCGTTTGGCCAAATTTTCTTTAACCTTCTGTTGTTAAGGTCATTTATTAAATTTCCCACAAGTACATTTTAATGTCCAATGAGTTGGTCATGGTATTGGCTGCCAACTGTATGAATTTCTTCCGTAATGAAAGGGATTTTGAGGTCTTCATGGATCATTCTATTTTAGACGTGCCAAGGTGCATTCACTAAAGGTAGAAGCACTTTTGATTGGAATCGCTGTATTATTTTTAATCTGGTCGGCTTGGCACATCCCCTTAATAGGGGATACGCATAAAATTTGTATTTCCGTAAAACTACATTATTTTGATATGTTAATGTTAGTTATGTCACCTAACAAAACAAAAATTACGTTTTAATTAATATTATAGCCAAATTTTTGAATTAAAATATTGTAAATTTGAAATAAGCCGACCACGGAGCGAAGGTTGCCGAGTAAAAACGACTGAGTATGACGGTAAACGATAGGGGTTTCACGTCACAGATACAGCTACAACATAATCTTTACACGTGTGTGTATTGTATTGTTCGAGAGTTTTGTATTTGTTTTTAAACAATTTTTCACGCATTTATTATTAAAATGGTAGATAAAGATTTTGTTAGGGCTCAGAGTGATAATTTACCCAACATTGATGCATTTATGCTCATTGAATATATGAAAAATAATGAATGCTACAGTGCTGAAGAAATACATGGTGTCAAAGCAGACCTGTAAGTAATTTTTATTTTATATTCTATAACTTTATGTAAACAAACGCTGCAACTCTGTAAAATGTAAATATTTATGTAATTTAGATGTCAGAATTTTACTACATTGTTCACATGAAGTTACAAAACGTTAGAGGCATAATTGAAATACTGCAATATAAGTTATCTATTTTAATATAAAATATAATTCGGTAAACATGTATAAATTGTTTTTATAGAATTAAACTTTATTTTAATTAAAATCACTCTAACTTTACATAACCTATAAAAGTTATACAAACAAATAAGTTCATAACAGACTATGTACGCCGGTAAGCTAGTAGTGTCATGCGTCAGTTAGAAGGGGTATGACGTCACACGTCGTTTTCGCGCGCTACATACATTTATGATTTTTTTAAGCCTTCAAATTAAAAAAGAAAATTACAAACTGTTTTTTATGTTAATATGCAACAAGAGGAATATAATAAAAAAAATTAAAAAAATCATGCTATCCCCTATTGAAATCCATACGACCATATGGGCTTGAGTATGGTCTTATAGAACAAAATTTTATTTGAAACTGATATTTCTGATTTTCTAACAAGAATCCAATACATTTGGCGAAATACTTTTTAAATATTAAAACTAATTTTAAACAACTTTTTATTTTCATATTTTTGCTCTAAAATGTACAGAATGGCCAATTTCCGCACTTATTTAAAATCTCATGATAAACCGCTATGTTCCACGTTTCGTTGCATATACGGTGTATAGATAAAGCAGGCACTTGAATGTAGAAAAGGACTTCTTTTAATCTCAAAGGATAAGTTACCAAACACGAGACGTATAGCGTAGATCCTGCAGGGTTTAAAAATAAAATTCTATTTATCTGCAGTACTTTTGTAATATCCATCGTAGTATCACTTTAGAAATGGAAGATCAAATAGCAGTAAGAACAAGTAATCCATTACTATATTTACAAGTAATACATTTTCATGAATCTGACACAGAATAACGTAGAAAAGCAATAAACCAAGAAACCCTAGTAATGTTTTAAAGATTTATGTTGATTCTACCGCCATCATGACTGGTCACTTTCTTAATTAACTGACTTGAATAAATAAACAAAATGCTACCAAACCCAGATGATTAATGATCCTTTCTGTTATAAAAAATGTACATTTTGCATTTCATATCCAACTTGAATAAATAAGGTTGGAAGTTACTACCAATTTAAATACATAACCGCGAGGCAAACAAATATTGTCGCATCAAATTTACTAACATTTCCAGCAGTTTCAACACAAGTTTAACTGAAAATGAAACACAGATTTTGCTAAATAGAATATTTGCACAAGCGATGTCAAACCATTAGATAATTAAGTTGATATTTTGCTCAGAAAAGGTTTTATTTTAGTTGTCAAAGAAATAATTACGCGGGAGGATTAATTAATTAAAAAAAAAAAACAAATGTTAAAGCAAATATATAAAAGTGACCCGTACACAACTTTTCATATCCCACGCTTTCCTTTTGTGTATATAAATTAATATAATAAAAGGAGGGCGAAGTATTTTAAAAGCTAATCGCCGACGGCTTGGTTTCCACTGGGGTACGTTCCAAAACATAAGTCTTGGAGTTCGAGTTTACTCAAAGATAATGTGGTCATGTGATCAGGTTTTGGAACGGCGATGTTAAGGATAGGAGTGCTTATTTGAAAATTCCCGCTAAAATATTTTCAACACGACATATTATTTTAAATAATTATTAATATCTTTAAATAGTGATGGATAAAAAGATGAGGGAAGTACGTATTATTGTTGCTGATTTGAGTCAATAACTGTTCAACAACGTATATCTATTAACGGTAATTTTACTAAATATTTACAAACTATTGTATTATAAATACCTATTTAAATTAAGTAAAAAATTTCATTTTTATTTCAGAATCATGAATTTCTGTTAATTTACTTTCCATAATTCCTGTTTTCCATAATTAATATGTGTTAATTTCGATATATCAAAACTTACATTACATGCGTACGTTTCTGTGCATGGGAGTAAATATTACCCACCTTCCAAGCAGAGTTAAAAGAGTAAACTCTAGGGTTAACTCAAACCGGACTCTAATGTTTTGGAACGATCTTACTAAACTTAGAGTTAAGTTTAGAGTAAACTCCATAGGTTTTGAAACGTACCCCTGTAGTCAACCAAAATGATCGTAGTAATATAATAATGGTACAGATAGTAATGGGTGTTTTTTTTTAGAGGTATAGAACTTTAAATTGCAATAAAACAACGATGGATTATTCGATTGACATGAATTTTTTTTTATTCGAAAGATAATCTTGTGGCATTACATTTTAAATATGATTTCTGGCATATGACCGCCACGGCTGGCTCGGATGTAGTCCAATCTGGACGTCCAATTTTCGATGACTTTTTCCAACATTTGTGGCCGTATATCGGCAATAACACGGCGAATGTTGTCTTCCAAATGGTCAAGCGTTTGTGGCTTATCCGCATAGACCAATGACTTTACATAGCCCCACAGAAAGTAGTCCAGCGGTGTTAAATCACAAGATCTTGGAGGCCAATTCACAGGTCCAAAACGTGAAATTAGGCGGTCACCAAACGTGTCTTTCAATAAATCGATTGTGGCACGAGCTGTGTGACATGTTGCGCCGTCTTGTTGGTATGATTTAATGTAATGCCACAAGATAATCTTTCGAATAAAAAAAAATTCATGTCAATCGAATAATCCATCGTTGTTTTATTGCAATTTAAAGTTCTATACCTCTAAAAAAAACACCCGTTACGTTCTGTTTTCCTAGACCTCCGGTTCTATATGAAAATCACGTGGCTAGCGTAATGCTTCATCCTATTATTCCAGTATAATCAGGTACCCATTTCAATCCTTACTGGGTATAGGAAGGTGAATATTACATAAATTCTAAAATTATGCCTGGAATTGTAACCTGCGTCATTGTGACCCGTCGGCAAAGGCTACCTCGTGCGGGTTTTTAGGGTGTGCGCTGAACATGGCTGGCTCATCAGTAGGGTGTCAGTGTTGAGCATTATCTAGATAATTTTATCTAGATAATGCATTTAGATGACATATTATTATCTATCATCTATTTTAGATACTGTTTTACATTTTTATCTATTATCTCATTTAGATAGGTATTTTCATTATCTTTATCTCTAATTTCAGATAATTTTTACAGATAATAGACCATATTAGTGTTACGTCACGTACATGTGTTGCCGTCGGGCAACGGTTTCCTTTGGATTTTTTTGGGAGATTTAAAATACATGTGTCATTACTTTTGTTACCTTAATTTTATGAATATTTTCAATTTAGGAGCAAAAAAATTATATCTTTGATAAGTATATACTAATATATACAGTTCAGATACCTTATATTATAGAGTAATGTTTTTATAAACATATAAATAAGAATTCGAAGATATATTTATAGGTTACGTTTTTGAATAATTTGAAAATCGAAATATCTTTAGTATTTATTTAATTAAAACTAAGTAAACATTAATATTGTGTTTCAGAATGCATAATGGTGTATTATTTTGCTCCAAATTGGAACCATTACAGTCACATTCTTCATTTTTTCGTTTTTTGACAAGTAAAAATGAAAATCAATAATAATTAAAATAAGAACAATATACTGTTCTGCAAAAATAATGACGTATTAAATTATAATGTATAAAATAAGAATTTTAACTAATAAATATTGACTTGTAGTTTTGATGTGAAGCATTTTCTTACTTTGAAAACTTAATTTATACTTATACCAAAATATAATTTAAAGAAAACAACATGCTAAATTCAAATAAAAGGAAACCAACAGCGAGGCGGCAGCACTGAATCCCATTTTGTAACGTAGTTACTAATATGGTCTATTTAAAACTTAACCACAATATTCTGATGTTCTGCAAATGACAAAACTAGGTAAACATATATGTAAATATGAATCAACAATATTTATTAAACGAGATACTTTTAACTGAATCCCCCATACCAGCCCAAAAAAGGTGAGTTCTCTGTGTCTAGAACTTCTGCTTGAAAGTCATGTGATTAGCATGTTTTTACCTTTCCTATTATTTCTCAATAATAATTATTTGTACACAATTTTAGCATTCAATGTAAGAGGCCACGTTATAATTCTTTACACATTATTACGAATGCTGTTAATTTACCTGTTTTGATTCGATGTGATATAATTAAAATTTTCAATCTTAAGAAACAAGATTTTAAGTATTTGTAATTACTTACAAATTTAAACAGGAGAAAATTTCCTCTTATTTAAAAGAAATTTTACCCGTTAATCCTTTTCAAGATAATTTCTCTTTTGACTAATAACAAATGTTTATAATTTTGTTTGAATAATGAATGAGAACTTTGCATTATTTTAATTAAAAATAAATATTACCTCTCTTCGCCGCTGAAAGGCTGCCATAGAACTGGGAACCCGCGATCGGCGAAGACTGCATTTGTTCCATAGAATGTGCTCGTTTTACTGAAAAAATAAACAAACACGATTTCATTAGTCAATGAACAAGAATATCAAAATATTTTGCAGTTAATTTTACCATCAATATTTATCAGAAATGTATAGCTACAACATATCTGTATTTTGATGCTATTTTTGCGTAAATATATCCCTATTTCCTACAAGAATTGATTTAAAAATCTGAAACAATTCAAATTAACACACATTGATGTGAACTAGAACAGTGTTTCTCAACCGGGGGGCCGTGAAAGCTTTGTCGGGGGGCCGCGAAGTCATAGATCGAAGCATGAAATTATAATAGAAAAACGCTCAATTTTGCAAGATATATTCATAAATATATGACATTTATATTCATTAAAATATACCTTTTAAATAAAAATAAAATAAATTATACTTATTTTGACAACTAATTTAAACTAATTAAAACGGTTCGCGTTGGAGGTATTTCGAGTACTTTCAAGTAGGTACGACTTGAACATGCAATATTTTTTGTTATTCTCCGAGCTACTTTTAACTAAAGAGTAAGGATGCGAAAGTGTTCAAAATGGAAAGCAACTTTGAACACTTGTAAATAAAAATATTTGCAAGCCATTATAGGTAACCGTAACAGATATTAAAAACATGTTTATGTAAAAGTTGTTTCTTTTCAAAAGCTTTATCCAAATATACCCATATCCTGTACTTCCGGTTTATTCCGGAAAATTTAAATACTACCATCCATTTATTTGGGCAAACTCTGGTCACCAAATTTTTTTCACAACTTGCTCACACATCGTCTATTCGAGAAAAATCGTGTATCTCTATCATGATACACCTTGTTATCCCTCCCCCCTCTCTTTCTCTCATATATATATATATATATATATATATATATATAATAGGGCGGCCGCAGACAATATTTACGTTATTTTAGGGGGTCTCATACTAGAAAAGGTTGAGAAACACTAAACTAGAACAGTGCTACTCAAAGTCAGTAACGTAGTTTCAAATTACACCCCCCCCCCCCCACACACACGTTTCTTTTTCTTGAGGCCCCTGCTATATTCGTTAATATTATACTCCGCTACAGAAATATATTATGTACCTGTTTAATACGAGGGCTACCTTTTAAGTTTTTACAAAAACTATGAAAGAAAAAAAAAATTTTTTGAATAAACTGTTTTATTGATTTTCAAAATATTCGCATTTAAGATGTATATATTTTTGCATGCATTCAAACCAATTCTCGAAACATTTTTTCCACTCTGAAGTTGGTATCTCAAAAACATGATTTTCGAAGGCTTCAACAGTTCTTGAGGTGATGAAAATCGCTTTCCACGCATTTTTTGTTTGACATTTGGGAACAAAAAAAAGTCGTTAGGGGATAAATTAGATGAATACTGGCAAGGAGACATTAATTCGATGTTTTTCTCTTTCAAATAATCAATTGTTTTATGTGCTGTGTGGAAGCTTGCATTGTCCTGATGAAGAATAATGCGACGTTTTTGGTTGTTTTTCCTGATTTTGTCGATGAGCATTAACTGTTTTCCGATTCTCTAAAGGAATGGTTGCGACATGTCCAGTAGAACCGAAGAAACAAGCGATCATTTTCTTGGAAGTGTTGCGTGAACGAACAACTTTTGTGGGTTTTGTATACGGATTTTGTATTCCCTTACATCAATCAACACGAGCTTCGGTTCTTTTTTTTGAGCTTCGGTCAAATTATACGAAATCCATCAGGGACAGATCTTTTTCACAGCTAAATGTTCATGCATAATCGAATGTATTGCAGTCTGCGATATGCCAAAGGATGCCTCTATCTCACGACATGTCGATCTTCTTCAATCATTTTGCACACAGCATTGATGTTTTTTTGAATCACAACCGATTTTGGTCGACCTTTACGAGATTCATCACTGACGGACGCACGGCCACGACGAAATTCTGCAAACCAATTGTAAACAGTCTTTTCTGATGTTGTTTCATTACCAAAAGTTGAACGAAGCGAATCTATGCATTGTTGTTAAGTTAGGCCTTTACTAAAATCCTAAAAAATCATCCAACGAAAACCTTCACGAGTAATATCCATTTTTTCACAAACTTTAACTTTATTTTAAACGCTCACTGTCAACAAACTACTGAATCAATTTATACGCTGCCACTGATGTCACAATATCAAATGTAAAATTTTACGAATATAGTAATGACACATTTCAATATTGGTCTTTTGTAAAAACATAAAGTTTTAATGTAGGAATTTTTTTTTCGAGAATTGGTTTGAACGCATTTAAAAGTATATACCAGGTCTACAAGTATGAAATGCGGATTTTTTTAAAAAATAAAACACATTAAACTCAAACGAACAGTAAAAGTTTATTTATTCAAAGTATGCTCCATTAGAAGTTATACATTTTTCCCATCTTTCAGGCAATTTGTGAATACCTCGCCAGTAGAACTCTTCCCCTTTCCCCGCAAACCATTCATCTAGCCATTCTTTCACATTTTCATATGAACAAAAGTGCTGCTCGGCAAGTGCGTGACCCATCGATGCGAACAAGTGGTAATCTGAAGGGGCCAAGTCTGGTGAGTAAGCGGCATGGGGTAGCACTTCCCACTTGAGTGCCCCCAGTGTGTTGCAAACTGCTTTTGCCTTATGTGATGGACCGTTATTGTGAAGAAAGATTACCTTGTGCTGTCTTCTTTCGTATTATGGTCGTTTTATGAGCAGCGAATGGTTCAATTCGATAAGTTGTTGTTGGTAGCGTTGGGTATTAACTGTTTCACCAGGTTTTAATAATTCATAATAGACCACACCCTTTTGGTCCAACCAAGTACAGAGCATTGTCTTTTTGCCAAAGCGATTCGGTCTTGCAGTTGATGTGGATGGTGAGCCTGGGTTGACCCATGATTTTTTGCGTTTGGGATTTTCAAAATAAATCCATTTTTCATCGCCAGTAATGATACGATGCAAAAAATACTTTCTTTTGTATCGTGCAAGCAAAATTTTACAAGTGTTTTTGCGTTTTTCCATCTGCCTCTCATTCAATGCATGTGGAACCCATCTACCGATTTTCTGGATCTTACCCATCTCTCGTAGGCGATTGGAAACAGCTTGTTGACTAACTGTATCGTCTTCCTGTAGCAATGTTTCCAATTTTGTATCTTCATATTTTTTTGGAGGTTTTCCATGTTCTTTGTCTGTAAGATCAAAGTCACCACTTTTGAAACGCCGAAACCATCGTTCACACGTATCTTGCGATGGAGCATATTCACCATAAGCTTCTCGAAGCAATCGGTATGATTCAGTAGCAGTTTTTTTCAAATGAAAACAAAACAGTAGTACTGTCCGCGAATGCTCTTTATTTGGCACAAAATTTGACATTTTTAACACAGTAAAACAAAACTATATGATCACTTTTCAAATTATAACCTATACGCATTTGAAACTTAATGATAACTTAACAAAACGCCATATGTGTTGAAACTTTGAACTATACACTCAGTTTGCGCGGTAAGTTTGAAAAAAATCCGCATTTCATACTTGTAGACCTGGTAAATCTTAACGGAGAATATTTTGAAAAGCAATAAAACAGTTTGTTCAAAAAAAAATTTCGTACAATGATTAATCTTTTAAGTGTAATAAAGATTAGAATAAATTGGAAGTAGAATAAAGATTGTAGTTCTATATTTGATGCAGACTAGTTTTATTAGTGTCCAGAGTGATAGGTGTTCTAACATGTATTTGGGTTCTGACATGTATATTTAGTATTTGTTTAACTTTAAATTAATTTTTTATTTACTTTATTTAATCGATTATCATGTTCTTTTTTACTTCTACCCCAAATCAAAATGTAATCAAAATATACATGGCAGAACCCAAATTCATGTTAGAACACGTATCACATCCAATACTGTTGAAATTCAGTTTTGTGAGACATCACATATATTGTATGTATGCTTAACTCAAAGCATTTTTTTAAACACCTTTTTACTTGCCCGACCTTAATATATAAGGGGCAAGTATTGTAATCGCGAAAATTTTCGATGTCGAGATTTTGACTGATGACCACGTTTCATGGTCCAGGGACTCCAAAAAACCTATTTTCGAAGTGCCGTCCGTATGTGTGTGTGAGTGTGTGTGTGTCTGTGTGTATACACGATAACTCAAGAACGGTGCAACTTAGAGAATTCGTTCTGGTACTAAAAAATTCTCCTATTATATGGGAAGAACCCTATTGTTTTTTATGAAGATCGGTTGACTAGAAATGGGAGTTTACTCGTGTCGATTTTAAGATTTTTGCGAATATTTAGCAACAGAAAAATATTTCGAAAAAATTTATTGAACAAAAGTTACTATAAATGCAATAACTAATAACTTTTATTTGAGACGTTTTTTGATAAAACGAAAAATTTTGAAATTTTTTTGTAAAATTATTTAAATTTTTTCATACTTATATGTAACGTTTCCATGGTTATGATAATTAATTCGTAACTAGTAAACTAAGCCTTGGACAAAAATTTCTATAGAACATAATTTGATGTATTTTTGAAGATTTATCTAAATACAGTCTGTTCCAATCGGTTAAGCGGAACTAGATTTTGCAATCTAGTTACTGTCATCGTTTAAATCGTGCCTTTCGGCTGCTTTGTAAATCATACTTACAATAAACATTTTTTGGTTAAGGTTAATATCATTTTAAAATGTCATTTTCTTTATATTTTGATTTTTTGTGTCATTCTTAATACAAATTTCCCATTTATTTATTTTTTTGTCATTAAAATATCTAAAAAAAATATTTAATTTTGACATATGTCATGCGTTTCCATGGTTTCATTGTTGGAATTTTAAATTTTGACATCCCAACGTGAAAAATGAAATAACCCAATCAAGGCCCCTTCTCGTGACAACCTAAAAGAACTAAATTCCCATTTAGTTCCGCTTACCGTTTGGAACAGACTATTTAAAAAAAAAAAAAAAATTAAATTAATTTTTTTTTTATGGGAGGGCAAGTCTAGCGGAGGTTTCCCTTCGCCACTGGTTTTTATATATTTTTCATCTAACACAATCTTAAAGAAACTTCAATAAAGCGAACGATTGAATTGTCCAAGACAATCCGGCATTACGCAAAAGTAAGCGCTGCGCGAATAGTTCCCGCAGGAAATAAACGATTTCCTTTCGAATTTCTCTGAGGTTACAAAAGCAAAAAATCTATAAAAGTAAAATGTTGCATACGACTTCAGTTTGAAAAGATTTCTGAATGCAGTAGTGCAGATTCATGTTTAGTAGATTGAACGAACATATGAGTTGAACAAGCGTATTGAAAATAATTTTCAAAATATGCTTTCAATATTTTACTCGGTGGCAAGCAAAAAAAAATGTGGTAAAAAATGTTCTCAGAGGGCCGAGAAGATGTGAACGACAAAGAGCGTGCCGGACGCCCGAGCACGTCAACAACAGACGAAAACATTGATGAAGTGAAGAAAATAGTATTGGCCAATCGTCTAATCACCGTTAGAGAAGTTGCTGAGGACCTAAACATATCGATTGACTCGTGCCATTCGATTTTTACCAATGATTTGGGCATGAGACGGGCCGCCGCAAACTTCGTACCAAAATTGCTCAATTTAGACCAAAAACAACACAGTAATAATGCCGCAGCCACCGTATTCCCCAGATCTGGCCCCTTGTGACTCTTTCTTGTTCCCGAAACTGAAGAGGCCCATGAAAGGACGACGCAACCCTACGAGTGAGGAGATAAAGACGGCATCGAAGGAGGAGCTGAACAAGATCACAAAAAATGATTTTTTCAAGTACTTCGAGGATTGGAAAAAACGTTGGCACAAGTGTATAATATCTGGTATCTAATAAGTGTATAATATCTGGTGGGGATTACTTTGAAGGGGACAAAATAGATATTCATGAATAAATAAATAATTTTTGAAAAAACACAAAATTCGCGATACTTTTTGAACAGACCTCGTATGTAGTCTGCGCAATAGGTCTGTAATTATGTAATTGATCAGAAGAACCTCCTTTTATGCAATGGTGTTACAATGGCTGATTTTAATTCTGTAGGGAATTATCCCATTTCAAAACAACGGTTAAATAATGAAGATAAACGCCGAGCAATCATGGGAGATATCATTTTTATTAATTCTGTTGATATGCCATCAGTATCGAAAGATTTTTTATATTTTAGGGAGGATATAGCATCTTCAATGTCACTTTGAAGTGTAGGATAAAGAAGAACGAATTCATTAGTGGACTTATATTTGGACAAAAATCAGTGTCTCTAGTTTGAATATTATTTGCTAAATTTTCAGCAACATTTAAAAAATAATTGTTAAATTCATTAGCGATGTCCTTATTATTTGATAAATTAATACCAATAGAATTTTTATTGACGTAATACGCTTATGGGGTATCGTTAAGTTTACTGCTTCTTTAGTTAAATTCCAAGTCTTATGTAATTTTTACAATAGATTGAAGAAAACAACTTTTATTGTTTTATAGAAATGGAAAAAAAAACGAGTTTCGTGCAGTGATTACTAGAGCCCTGCAAATCCGCGGGTATCCGCGGATTATCCGCGGATATCCGCAACTTTTCTGCGGATGCGGATAAATTATCATTTAAACCATGCGGATGCGGATCGGATGCGGTTTAAATGTCATATCCGCTTATCCCCAATATCCGCGTGAACATTAAATCTTCGGTTACTTTCGGAGAAACAAGCAATTGTGTTCTGACTACGCAGTCCTCGGTTATTTTCGGTTGTCTGTATATACATGATATTTTGTAGCATTCAATCTCACTTTATGTTATTTTTATTAAGACAATTGTCCATGATCAAGACTGTTGAGACAATCAACTTAACTTTCTTTTTATTATTGAATATATTATAGAAAATAATATTTTGGACAAAAGTTTCCTGGTACACTTTCGACGTAATTCTTCCTACCTCTGCTCTAATTCTGGCTTTTAAATCTGATAAAGGTTTTTTTTTTACATAAAACTGATTAGTAAGTTTTATTTAAATACCAAAATTTACCTACATAATTTTTTCTAGAAAATTTTATTATGTAACCTGCCAATTGTTTTATACTACCCGAAGTAAAAAGTCTTGCAGATCCCAAAAATTTGAAAAATGACACATGTTGCTATTTGAAAAAGTTGCAACGCCTAACTCATGCGCGAAATGGCGTAAGAGAATTACTTGATCCTAAAAATATGATGCACCTTCTACCAAGTAACTTTTCCGATTTTTTTTTAAATTCAATATTTAAAAAAAGCAGCACGCCACTTACTTCCTACGAAAAAGAACGCTTAGGCCCCCCAAAATTGTTATCTCTCTCTAGATTTAAATAAGTTATTAACGCATCTAGGCCTTAAAACTTTTGGGGTCCCTTAGGTTAGGTTAGTAATAAATAAGCTGGTAAATCCAAAAATTTTCAGTAGCGTTTTAGAGCAGAGATTACCTAAACAGGCGAAATATGTTAGTTCTTTCCAAACTGACAGCAAAACCTGTAGTGCGGATAGTGCGGATATTTTTGCGGATGCGGATCGGATGCGGATTTGTTATTTACAAAAGCTGCGGATGCGGATCGGATGCGGATCATGGATGTGCGGATGCGGATCGGATGCGGATACAGAAAAGCTTATCCGCGCAGGGCTCTAGTGATTACAACTTCATTTGAAAGGCAAGAAAGAAATTATAGCTAAGTTGGATGAAGTTCACTTCTTAGCACTAGTAATTTTTTCTTTATAATTTATTTGATTTTAATTCATTCTTCAAATACCATTTTCTGTTAATATAATCGCATATTGTTGTTGTTAATATATTTCTAGTAATAAGAGCATAACAGTATTTTACATTAGTTTTGACAGATACTAAAACTCTGTATAAGCATTAAAACGCCGAATTGCACGTTTAAGTTCGCAACGTATTTTAACTGTTATATCACGATATTACAACGCATTTTTTATATATATCTAGTTTTAGCTTAGAATTAGTTGTAAGACTTTAGGCAAACAGGCATTATAGTCCAGTAACCTAGTACATCATAAGTTGCATCAAGTGGGGGTAGTTAGTTTCGTTTTTTTTTCTTGTATGGGTTGTGCCTGAGATGCAAAATCCAAGTTTTCGACCTCGGCAGCCTTCCGGAACACTTTTGAATTTCGCAAAAACTGCTAAATTTTCGCACTCTTTTCGGTTTCTGCCCATTTTGACCATAAAGGAGCACGTTTTAGACAAACACCATTCTATGCATTTTTAAACTACGATTAAATTTTCTACAATTTGAGACCAAAATGGGCTCGGTAGTCTTAATAGTTTCCGAGATACAGCTTTTCAAACTTGAAAATTGTATGCTATATAATGCTCATAGGCACTGTTTATTTTTAGAACTGAAAACTACTCCTTATTGTCAAAAATTATAAAATAACATTGCAAAACCTTATATTGCTGCCGAAAATACTGGTTATGTAGATTATTACGCTCCGAACCGTACTATTCGAATGTTTCGAAAAAAAAAATTATTGGTTTTTTAAACATAGCTCCTTCATTTTTTGTGATGAAAGTTTTTTCAAAAACGATTTTGTAGGGCTTTTTAAGAGCTATAAGACTGTGTAAATTAAATTCCTTAAGATCCCTTAGTTTTTAAATGGGGTGAGTTTGAAGGGCTCGAATAAGGTGGTGTTCGCTTGTAAATAGAGGTTTAAACGGCTATATCTCGCCAAATATTCACTGTACAGAAAATATATGCACAGGGAAATTTAACTCATTAAAAAAGCTACAATTTAGTGCTCTATCATTTTTTTCGTATCTCCAGTAATTTCGGAGATATTTTGAAGAAAGGGGTGAAAAATAAGAAATCGCAAAAAATCGTTTTTTCTTTAAACTCCAATTTTTCTAAAATTAGGCATTTTAAATTGGTCAAACATCTTGGGTGTACTGAAAACACATATATGAAGAGAACCACAGAAGGGTGAGGATCAATTTTAATTAGGGGGGTAAATAGGGGGTTGTTTTCACTGATTTTTTCGTAGAAAAAAGTAGGTACCGACCTTATTTTGATCATAAGTTGCTTAATTTTTATACTAGAGACTTTTTTTTTTTTGTTGAAAGGTCTAATCAAATACTTTAAAAAAGATTCAATGAGTTTTCTTCGAAAAATGCAAATTTTTCCTGTTATTTGACTTTGAATCTTTCAAATTATGCATTTGGCGAAAAAAAGTTAACCATTAATATGCCGTATCTCGGTTCGTATTGGTCGTAGAAAAATAATAAAAAAAAGGATTTTATTTGTTTTTTTAAAAGCTACAAGTTTGCTTTCTACATTTTGTTTGATAAAATGCATATTTTTCGAGTTATTCGCAAAAAACTTTTTAAAAACATCGATTTTTTCGTCATAAAACTGATACACTCGTATTGTAGTTGAAAGTTACCATTATTTATAATATTTAATTCTTACCCACATGCTATAGATACCATTACTTCTATTTATTAATGCTTACCAACTTTCATGTGCGGTGTATTTATATTATGACAAGTTTTACCTTGGGACATTGAATATATAATTTTTCATTTCAGGCGATTGAGGACGATGAAAAAAACGGTGAACAGTGACTTCCCTCCACCCATACCACCCTTCCTCCTCCTCCCCCTCCTTCAAAATGTTAAATTGAATAAATGTTTACTTCACTGACTCATGTTAGACAGGTTGTTGAAGATATGAAGGCAATTGTATATGATGAAACATGAAAATTAGCATAAAATTTTCAAGTTTGGAGATTTTTTCAAATTTTGAAAAGCTGTATCTCAGAAACTATTGAAGCTACTGAACCCATTCTGGTCTTAAATTGTATCAAATTTAATCTAGTTTAAAAATGCATTGAATAATGTTTGTCAAAAACGTGTTCCTTTATGGTCATAATGGTAAGAAACCGAAAAAAGTTCGAAAATTTAGTAGTTTTTGAGAAATTCAAAAGTGTTCCGGAGGGCTGCCGAGGTCGAAAACTTGGATTTTGCATCTCAGGCATATCCCATACAAGAAAAAATTGATGTGAAGTGTGAATTTTCACACATTTCAGGGTTTTGCAGGTATTTAGTAAGTGAATGATGATTATTTGAGGTGCCAAAACAAATTTTATGACAAAATATTTTTTTATGAATTTTAATTCGAATGCCTATTACCATTATTTAAGTTTTTAAAGATGTGCAGTATTTTTTTTTTTATATATCAAGGTTCATTAAGATTTTGAAAATTGCGCCTATGGCTTCCATTGATTGTTTTTAGTCATAGCTCCTCCCCTTTGATTTCGTGTACATTCAAATATATAATTAAATTATAATTTCAACAATTTCCACTGGTTATTAAATTTACGCTATTAAAAATTAAATGCAACAATTGCCAAAATATAATTAAAATTTTGAAAAAATAATTTAAACAATATAAAAATGCAAAAAATAAATAAAAAATAATATTGTCTCCTCACGTAGGACTCGAACATGAGTCCGATTACGAATTCTTGGACAGAACGCAAGTATCTTAGCCACAGCACCAAGAAACACGTTACTGTTGAGCGTATTATATAACTATAAGTTGTCAACATTATTAGCAAAAAAACACAAAAAATGCTTTTTTTTCCAAAAACATAATCTGATCAAAAATTCCTGTTGAACTATTCTGGTTCACACCAATATACATTACTTAGAATTTTTTCAGATTTTTAGTTTAAACCATCTGGGCTACAGGGTGTGGGACAAAATTTTTTTTGCACAATATTGGCAAAAATCGCTTCAAAATAATTTATTTTGGAAAAATAAAAATTTGATCGTTAATTCACGTACCAAGGGCTTTCATTTGATACCCTACTCAGAATTAAAAAAAAATATTCTTTTTTTCGATGAGCACATATTTGTTTATATTTTTAGGGGGATATGTTTTTTAGATGTTTTGGTATTTTTCCTATGTGCGGGTCAACAAGTTGTATAAGCATGCCAAATTTCAACTCTCTAGGTTTAGCCGTTCGGCTACAATTTTTACCGAACAGACAGACAGACAGACAGACAGACAGACAGACAGACAGACAGACAGACAGACGACAAAATGACGGTATAAGGGTTTTTGGTCATACCTACAAAACCCTAAAAAAGACGAAACTAACTACCCCCACTTGATGCAACTTTTGCCCCATAATCATGACAAGGTTACTGGACTATTAGTTTATATCAGAGGTAGCCAATCCGCGGCCTTGAACATTTTTCCGGCCCGCGACATTCATCACACTTTTACAAAATATATTTATTTTATAATGGCCCAAAAAGTTTTGGCGCTTTTGGTTCAATTTACACCTGTCGTTTTTTTTTGAAAATGAAATTGACCAAACACAAATCAGGCTCAACATAACGGACGCTAACTTGCAACACCAATTACGATGTACAGATACCCAAATTGAGATCTATTTGCAAAAGCTACAGGCGGACAAACTTCTCGTGGCCGGGCGTGGCTTATAGTGCGCATCGAGAGGGCACTATGAAAGACAGAGACAGATACAGAGAACAGTCAAAGAAACAAGTTCACATTCTTATGGTTGGTTTATATACGGAACAAGAATAAGGAATAGGAAATAAGAATAGTACACAAGAATAAAAAATATTAACCGTTTATATAGGACATAACATTTCGTCGCTGCGCCTGCGTACTTGCGTTGGCCTGTGCTTAACGTTTGTCACTTGACAGGTTCTGATTCATAAAACCTTTTAAAAAATTTCGTTTATTACCGTTAAAAACATTTTATTGTTGTTTACAACCCTCTGATCACAACTGAAAAACATCTGTTGACCAAACTTTATTACGGCAGACATTTTGATTGCTGTGCGCAGGCTTATCGTGTCTTATTCTTGAAATAAGAATAAAAATGTTGAATGTTATGGTGGGTTTAGTCAACACTTAGCGATAGATGTTGCGTTAATTTGAATCTTACTCTTAGTTTTAGTCTTGGCTTTAATCGTCTTGAATGAATACGGGTTTATACAATGTTTTAACGAGTTTTAACTTTTAACAAGTAACCAATGAGACGTCGAGTTTAACGCACGCGCATAGTATCATTTTTCTAAATGTCAAAAAATTAAAATTTTTGGTTATTGACAAATATAACATTGTGTGTAAACATGTACCGAAATAAGTCTAGAAGTGTTGCTGCTATTTATGGCCTTATGTTGGCCACGATGGGTGCTTTTAGAATTTAAATCGGGGTGCGCGCATGCGCATGGTGCGTTTTAACGTGATTTACTCCCAGCCGTAGGAAAGTTAGAATTTAGTTATCTTTCAAGGCCAGAACCATAGGACTAAAATTAAAGAAATGTGTTGTATGAACTTGCTCGTAGCGATATGATAGTTTATCTTTTAAGGATAAAATTAAAATATAGGAGTAAAACTAAAGCTATCGCTAAGTGTTAACTAAACCCACCATTACCAACTATTCTTATGTTTAAGTTAAATTTCATTCCTACATAAACCGATATACGGCGCAGCCATGTTTTAACATTTTGTGCACTATTCTTATTTCCTATTCCATATTCTTGTTCCGTATATAAACCAAGCATTACACGTGTACATTATATTTATCAGTTAGGTACGTCTATAAACACAAGTTCCTCCCATCACAGTCGAACAACAAAACTATAGAATCGTAGCTTCTTGATTTAAGTGATTACTGAATTTGACGTTCACTTTGTCGACTTGTTTATTGGCCAGAGCACCCCCACCCCGCGTCATTTTCCAAACTCCAGCAATTTCAAGTAGATTGTAAATAATATAGGCTTACAAAAATCAAGAACATTGCTAAATATTTCTGGACTTTGACTATTAATAGCACGTCCACCTATTTTGCTTCTTGCCTCCATGATTTTAAATATTTAATATATTTTGAATGTTGCGCTTATGCACTTGACTGTAATAGCGTGTGTAGGAAATAATGCAATTCGCCAAAGTTATAATCCCCACTACAAATTTCACGCGCATGTTTCACGCCCGGCCGCGAAACAAATATCGCACTAGTAAAATAAATAATTTTTAATGATTTAATTTTTTTTTTTTTTAATTTCATTTATATTTATATATTTTTTATATTTCATTTTTAGTGTTATATATTTCTTTACAATGTGCGTTTAGTTTCATTATTATTATATTATCTATGTTTACATGTAAGATTAATAGTAAACACAATAAAAATAACTCATTATGTTTCAATATTTCACTCCAAAACAATGTCTATAATAGACCGGGAGCTCATGACAGTTTTTGGTCTCCGATTTCATACAGCATGCCTTTTGGAGGAGAGAATATTTACCCTGTGACAACAAAAAAGGGATGGTACTAAACCCCTGCACGCTTTCCGGTCATAGGGAAAATTGCATTTCCACTAAAACACAAAATTTTTGTGCTTTTCTCTGATTTAATATTGCTTGCCCTTTTGTCAAAAGAAAGTTATAACAAATTTAAAGTCTTTTAAATATATGCATGCGATTCGGAGGGTCCCAAAGAGCTCAAACGGTCATATGATCTTGTAATAAAAAAATATGATTTTCCGCGTTATCATACAGCATGCCTATAATTAAAAGACTTTAAATTTGTTATAACTTTCTTTTG
Organism: Liopterus haemorrhoidalis; assembly: GCA_963971575.1. NCBI lineage: Eukaryota > Metazoa > Arthropoda > Insecta > Coleoptera > Dytiscidae > Liopterus > Liopterus haemorrhoidalis. Next base: position 57,055,339 of record OZ020613.1, read on the forward strand.
ACAAAAGGGCAAGCAATATTAAATCAGAGAAAAACACAAAAAATTTGTGCAAGTGGAAATGCAATTTTCCCTATGACCGGAAAGCGTGCAGGGGTTTAGTACCATCCCTTTTTTGTTGTCACAGGGTAAATATTCTCTCCTCCAAAAGGCATGCTGTATGAAATCGGAGACCAAAAATGTCATGAGCTCCCGGTCTATAATGTGTCTAAATCTAATATGGTGATATTTAATTTTATATGCGGCCCGCGGAATTATGATGCATTTCCAAAGTGGCCCGTAAGATAATTTGGGTTGACCACCCCTGGTTTATATAATAAATATCGTTCACCTATTTTCGCTGTATCATTTACTTTCAAGACATAAATTTACTATAATCATACTTTTATGCCACATTGTATGAGAACTGACGTCATTAAAATTCATTTATTGTTGATCCAACTCTACTTTGAACAATAAAGTTAGAGCTCTTTGTACTTCTAACATAGTCTTGACGCAATTAACCTTATAATTAAAGACGCAGAACTCTCATCTCAAAGATAATGTTCCAACTTGTCACCAACAGGGTGACAGGTAAAGAGCTTCACACAATATTTTTATAAAAAAGAAAAATAAAGTGATATATTACCAACATTTTGTTGCTGACCGAGCTTAATGGATTGTACAATGTTGTAATTTGTTACTGATGATTGAATTTACACTGAGGGACTTTTTTACAAGAGAAAAGTAATGATATAATCGAAATGTTAGAAAACAAAGTGGTTTAAAGCAGTATACTTACTAACCGGTTGAGTGTTATGGGCTAAATATGGACCTAAACTTAATTTGTGCGCGCGGGTAAAACGAAATCCATGTTTTCTGTTTATGTTTAACGTATTTTCTTAAATTAAAAGCGACAACATAGGTTTCGTCAGTGGCAAGGTTGGTACCTGATTTATGCACCTTAAAATTGAATAAAAAATTAAAATCTATTTCTTCTTCTTCTTCTTCTTTGGGCACTATCAGTTAGGTTGACTTTTGACCTCACTCACATAAGTCCTCCATCTCGATCTATTCATTGTCAAGTCTTGCCTAGTACCCTGTATACCTAAGCTTGTCAGATCTTCTGTTAGCTGATCTCTCCATCTCTTGCGAAGTCTTCCCACTGGTCGACGGGTACTCAATCTTCCTTTCTATATCTTCCTAACCATTCTGTCCTCCATCATCCTCATAACGTGTCCTATCCACTGTAATCGTCTGCCTCTGAGTTCTTGGGTGATACTTGGCCTTGAGTACAGTTCTCGGATATCTTTGTTCTTACGGATTCTCCATTCCCCATTAATTTGAATGGGACCAAAGATTCTGCGTAATATTTTATTTTCGAAAACTATGAGGTGTTGTCGATCTCGCTTTGTTAAAGTCCATGTTTTGGAGCCATACATAAGTACGGGGCATACTATAACTTGAACTCGGTGCTCCTCGACAAGAATTTCGTTTTGAAAAGGGGACCAAGTGCAAAAAACGATACATTAGCAGCTTAAAATCTATTTAGCAGTTACCAAAAATATAAAGATTTTTCTTGCGCGGCTAAATCAAAATTCTTCTTTTCTGTTTATGTTTAATGTATTTTTAGGGTTTTGTAGGTATGACCACCAAAAAACCCTTATAATGTCACTCATGTGTCTGTCCGTTTTAGAGATGGGTCGTTCATGAACGAACCGGCTCACTGAGCCAACTCAGTACACTGACCGAAGTGACACGGTTCACCAAAACAAATGAGCCGGCTCACGGCTCACTGTATAGTTTCAAGTTTCAAGGATACGAGTGGTGAGGCGATTGTGAGCAGTGACCGGAGTGATCCGGATCTGGATCGATGTCATGTTGAACTTCGCGAGAACTCGGCGTGTAATGTATTATCATAAAGTGTATTATTTATTGTCATCAATTTGTAGGGCAGTTTATTTGAAACTAATAGGCTTAGTCTGTATTTTCTTACAACAATACTAAATAAAAATATTAAAAATATTGCCCAAATCCCAGATGTCCGATTTATAAGGGCAATAAACATCGCCATAAACTTAACACATCTGGTTTAAAATACAGTAGCTACATAAAGTGAATTGTTTGTTTCAAAAATGTTAGATAAGAACCGGGGCTAAGCGACGTTCTACCTACGAGCGAACGACCGACAACTGACCGGGTTAAGCGACGTTCTACCTACGAGCGAACGACCGACAACTGACCGGGTTAAGCGACATTCTACCTACGAGCGAACGACCGACAACTGACCCGGTCTAAGAAAGAGCCGGGTCTAAGAAAGAGCCGGCTATAAGCGACGTCTACCTACAAGCGAACGACCGACAACTGACCGGGTTAAGCGACGTTCTACCTACGAGCGAACGACCGACAACTGACCCGGTCTAAGAAAGAGCCGGCTCTAAGCGACGTCTACCTACAAGCGAACGACCGACAACTGACCGGCTTTAAGCGACGTTCTACCTACGAACTAACGACGGACCTGTGTCTCGAAAACATGTTTACCTAACCGGATCACTGAGCCGGATCAATGAACCGGCTCAATAAACTGAACGACCTCCACTGATCCGGTTCCGCAAACTGAGCCGAAATTCCCATCTCTAGTCCGTTTGTCTGTCTGTACGGTAGAAATTGTAGCCAGACGGCTGAACATAGAAAGTTGAAATTTGGCATATTTGTACAACTTTTTGACCCACATATAGGAAAACTATACAGAGTTCAAAAAAATACAGCGCGGGATAAATATAAACAAATAAGTATTGAATGGAAAAATAACAAATTTTTAAAAATTTTGAGTGGGGTATCAAATTAAACCTCTTAAGCGTGGATGCACAAACAAAATTTTATTTTTGAAAAATCTTTTTTTTTATGTGTTTTTGTCAATATAATGGCAAAAAACTTTTGTCCTGCACCGTATCTCCCAGAGGAGTTAAACTAAAAAACTGAAAAAAATCTCAAAAATGTACATTGATAGAAACCGGAATAGTTCGACAGGAAATTTTGATCAAATTGGTTTTTCGCAAAATATTGATTTTTGTGTCAATGAAAAAAAATATATTTTTAAAATTTATTGTGTGGTATCAAAAAAAGCTCTTAAGACGTAGATAAAGGAACGGTAAGTAGTTTTTTATTTTTTTATTTTAATACGATTTTTTTCCAAAAAAGTACTTAAATATCAGTGCCCGCACCTTTTAACCCTAAGGGGTTAAATTAAAAATCTGAAAAAATTCTAAACAATGTATATTGCTTTGTACTAGAAACGTACGAGAGGAATTTTTTATTCGATTTCGTTTTTGGAAAATATTACAGCTTTTGTGTTATTGAAAAAAATAATAATAATAATAATTTAAATTTTATTATAGGGATATTAAATGGAAGCTCTTTAAGTGCAGATTAAGTTTTTTGAAATACATTTCATTTTGACTAAATTTTGCCATGTATTAAGATTTTCGTTTAATATCTTAGCTAAAATTTAAAAAAATATATTTGTATATATGGATACATTTTGTTGTGGGTATAGAAGAGGTACGTAAATTTATATTGCAAATATCGACTAGGAAAATAAATAAATAACTGGCTGGTTGCTGGGATACCATTTCTAGTAGAGAATCTGTTAGTTTTTCATATAGTCGCAATATAAATAATGTTAGGCGTTATGCTCTTGCGTGACAAAAAATCGCCCACAGTGTTGCCAGGTCTGGATTTAAATGAAATTTTTCCAATTATAGAAAAAAAGAAATGCGTTAAAATATATATTATGGTATTATTAGACATATATGATACACGAAAAAAAATCTAACTGCAACCTTCTTGTCGTGCCTATTGATTTAAAGGATTTAAAACCAACACTTGTAATTGTGTTATATAGTGACAGGCATTCATCATTTGGCCTTCTAATAATCATCATTCACTGACTAAATACCTACAAAACCCTGAAATGTGTGAAAATTCACACTTTCCGTCATTTTTTTAAAACAAGAATGACAACATTTATTTCTTCTGTTTGCAAACTTGGTGCACAATTTATACACTAACCAGAATTCTAAGAATTTTTAAGATCGGTTTTGTAATCGAATTACGACAATTTTTACTGAGAATTTTGGGTCAGTTTCTCTCTCCCGTACTTACATGTCTGTCGACACTGTTGTAGATGAGCAAGATGCCATTCACTATCCAGTCGAATTTTTTAATTTTCTTCACCCATCAAAATTGCTAAGAAAATTACAGAATGTATTTCGAAAACCACTGGTCGAAATAAAAAATTGTTCACTCATTGATATTCTATTATAAAATAATAATTATTATATAATTTAACTAACTTCGTAGCTCTTATAGTTCTCGAGATAGTAATAGTGAAAAACATTAAAAAGAACACCCTGATTTTACGAGTTAAATATTTATTGCAGGCAGATAAACCCCCGGTATAACTCATTTACTTATTTATTGGCAAATTTAATAATTTTCAAATTAATAACGAGTTCATATTCCCAGTAATTAATTAATATCAATTATTAATTAATTAATTTCAACGGTACGTTTATTGGTTCTGTAATTTTGTTATTGATAAATGTCAATAACATACAAAATGCTCCAAAACATCTGTTGATCGCTTGTCAATATATATAACAATTCTATATTAATATTAGGATTATTGATAAAGCAATATACTGATTAGTTATTATAAAATACGTATGTGTATAAAATATCACCAAACAATGGATATTTATTGAAGAAACACATATATTTCTTATTTCTACAATTGAATTGGGAGGCGGAAACTATATAACACACAAAAAAAAAAAATCAGCTGTGGCCACCACAGGACTTACCGCCATCACAAAGTACTTATATAAAATACATTCTAGCAGCAGAGTAGAAATAACTTGGCCTAATATTTTCTAACAGAGGTATTATTAATCATGACTATGGAACGTTACATATAAGTATGAAAAAATTTTAAATTTTATCAAAAAATATCTCAAATAAAAGTTGTTAGTTATTGCTGTTATAGCAACTTTTGTTTAATAATTTTTTTCGAAATATTTTTTTCTGTTATGAAATATTCGCAAAAATATTAAAATGTGCATCGTGCCATTGATGTCAGAAGCTTAAATATGAAGTTTCATAAAAATCCTTTTAGCCTAATTTGCTCTGCACGTGTACACAGACAGACCGACAGAGCGACAGAGCGACAGAGCGACAGACCGACAGACCGACAGACAGACAGACAGACGGGCAGACGGACAGACAGACAGACCGACAGACATCATGCTAAAAATAGTCAAAATGTTATGTAGGGACTTCAATTCGTGGAGATCCATCGAAATTTCGAAATGTCAAAATCGGTATGCTCACAATACCTCCCTTATATATGTGGGCGGTCGGTAAAAATTTGATGTGAAGTGTCAATTTTCACACATTGCAGGGTTTCGCAAGTATATAATAAGTGAAGGCAGCTTGCTGAGTGTGTACGAAGTTTGCTTTGTAGTAATCACGGCAAAATGAACTATATTTTTAAAATAATTTATCGTCTGTTAATCTAAGAGCTTTGAAAACAAATTTTATGTTAAAATATTTTTATGTTAATTTTAATTCGAATACCTAATACCATGATTTAGGTATCTAAATATGTTCAGTATTTTGTTTTATATAGCAAGGTTCATTAAAATTTTGAAAATTGCGCCTATGGCTTCCATTGGTTGCTTTAAGTCATATGTTCCGCCCCTGGTTTCGTATACATGACACATAAAATGAAAATATAATTTCCACAATTCCAACTGGTTACTAAATTTACGCTCTTAAAAATTAAATGCAACATTTGACAAAATATAACTAGAAATTTGACAAAATAATTGAAACAAAATAAAAATGAAAAAAAAAATAAAATAAAATTGTCTTCTCTGCCCGGGGTGAACCCTAGTTTGCTGCGTAGCAAACTAGGCAACAAGCTAACCATTAGACCAGGATACGCCTTCTAGTATAGTGTGTTACATAACTATAACTTTTGTGCATCGTTTTGTGAAAAAACACAAAAAACGCGTTATTTTCCGAAAACATAATCTGATCAAAAAATCCTATTGTACTATTACGGTTCACACAAATGTACATTACTTTTTCAGAATTTTAGTCTAAACCATCTGGACTACAGGTTGTGGACAATTTTTTTTTCACAATTTTGGCAAAAACCGCATCTAAATAATTTATTTTGCAAAAATAAAATTGTGATCGTTATTCCACAGAATTTTAAAAAAATATCTTTTTTTTTTCGATTAGCACATATTTGTTTATATTTTTAGGGGACATGTTTTTTAGATGTTTTAGTATTTTTCCTATATGCGGGTCAAAGAGTTGTATAAGCATGCAAATTTCAACTCTCTAAGTTTAGCCGTTTGGCTACAATTTTTACCAAACAGACAGACAGACCGACAGACAGACAGATGACAAAATGACGGTATAAGGGTTTTTTTGGTCATACCATATCATATATAGTTTTAAGTAAATATTTTTCTAAGGATATATTTTCACAGTATTTTTCCTATATGCGGATCAAAGACAAAAAGTTTGACACAAATTTTGATATTTGACAAAAATCCCATTAAAAAACTGATTTTTAAAAAATAAAAATTTGTTGTGTCCACATAAGATTATTATTAATTCATTTTCTCGTTCAATAGATAATTGTTTACAATTCTCAATAGTTTTTTTATATGTGAATCAAAGGGTTGTACTAGCATGTCAAACTTCAACTTTCTAAGTCCAGTCGTTTGGCCACAATTTCTCCCTTACAGACATACACATGAGTTCAAAAGGATTCTTGAATTTAACTACGAAACTCTTAAAACATTGTTACTACTTATTTTAAAGGTATGCTAACGTGAAGATGTAATAATTATAAACACTTCTTTTATTAATTACTATATATACATTTCGACAGCTATGCTGTCATCTTCAGTAGTAGAGAAGATGACAACTACAGTACTAAACTGCTGATACAGTACTACTGAAGATGACAGCATAGCTGTCGAAATGTACATCTAGTAATTAATAAAAGAAGTGAAGAAAAGATATAGTTTTTATTTTATAATTGTTACTATTACTCTATTTCTATTTTCTAGGTTTAACATTTTGGCCAAATTTTTATCGACAGACAGTTAAGCAAATAAATAGTCAGACCGGAAATCATTTCCATTTGGCCATAGTTTCTCCCTTACAGACAGACACATGAGTGATGGTATAAGGGATTCTTGAATTTAACTACGAAACTCTTAAAACATGGTTACTACTACTGTGTCAAATTTCTAACTAAATTTAACATTTTGGCCACATTTTTATCGACAGACAATTGAACAGACAGACAGAAAATCATACAGACAGACAGTCAGACTTATAAACAAACAAACAGTTTTTTAATAATGCCTATACGCTATTCCAAAGGTTGAAGCGGAACTAAATGAAATTTTTATTTTTATTAATTGTCAGGAGTTAACATTTTGTCTACTGAAGTGACTTTCTGCTAAACAAAATGTTCAAAAGCTTCATTTAAATTATAGTTGAAGGTAATGGGATTCGGACCAGTCAGAAAATAAAAACAAATTTATTAACTTCGCTAACGTTTCGGTTTTAATTTAAATCTTCATCAGAGCTTAGTTAATAGTCACGATATAAAATAACAATTTTAAAATTAATAAAGAACACATCATATTGTCCGGTTATTAAAATCAGAGATAAGCATATGAATAAGCCACGTATGAATTTGAAAAAAGCTTTTTTTCAAATGCAAACATTAACTAAGCTCTGATGAAGATTTAAATTAAAATCGAAACGTTAGCGAAGTTAATAAATTTGTTTTTATTTTCTGACTGGTCCGAATCCCATTACCTTCAACTATAATTACTAACTTAAGGACGTAACTCATCTAATCAAGGCTTCATTTAAATGTTAAAAGTTACTAGTTTTCATTTAAGCAGAGCTAAACTAAATTTTTATTTTTGTAAGTTTCATGAGCTGACATTTTACTTACTAAAGTGAGCTTGTGCTAAACAGAATGATCAAAAGCCTAATTTAAATGTAAATAGTTATAGTATTCCCAAAATGAAACGGCCAGTCTTGTCAGAAGCTTAACAATGCGCCAATGGGTTTATGGCAGTAATCTTAAGACTTATTGCAGTAAAAAGAATATAAGGGGTATTAAGGGAATTTTAAATTTAAATCGAATAGATGTAACACTAGTTCAATTGAAGTTTCTTAAAAACCATTAAGGATATTTTCCAAATTTATAGTCCTATTCTAAATTTTAGGGGTTGTTATACTTGTTTGTTAGTTACTTTTCAACGTTCATAGCGTGCATACATTAACAACATGGCTCTTTGGCGACCATTTGATTTTGAAGTAATTTCTTTAGTGAAAATAGTGAATCTGTGCAAGGTCATTTGGAGTGCGAAAATATGGACGTTGACGTGGAATGCGAAAATGTGGATGTGGCTACTAAAGAAAAATGCCAGAAGATTGCGAAGTTCTGATACTGAACGTTTATAAAAAGTTAATTTCGGAAGGTAATGGCAAACCTATACTTTAGAACTACGGAATTAACTAGTGTTCCATACAGAACAATTCAACGTATCATTGTTCGTGTTTTAAACTCTATAGAACTAATATGGAGCCAATTAAAAGGTAATGTGCGCCGGAAAAATACAACACCGACAGAAAGTGACACTGTAGTACAATTAATTAAAGACAAAACAAGTGCAATAAGTGATTTGTGGAAAAAGTGTGTAGAACATGTAAAAACATTTGAAACATTTTTTTTTATAAATCCACCAAATAAATCGTCAATAAGTATTAATTTAAATAACAGTGATAGTGACACAAACTCCGATAGTGATATAAACCAGTGTTTCTCAACCTTTTCTGGCATGGGACCCCCCGAAATTATATCAATATTGTCTTCGGCCCCCCTATATATATATATATGGTGTATCAAGATAGAGGGAACACGATTTTTCTCGTGTTGGGAAAAATTTTGAACTAAAATTTATACAAAAAACATTAAATGGTAGTATTGAAATTTTCCGGAAGTACAGGATATTAAGGACAGTTTCGAATTGTTATATGGGAACGTATGTCATATTGAGTATTTTTGGATAGAGCTTTTCGAAAGAAACAACTTTTACTTAAACATTTTTTCAGTATCTTTTACTGTTGACAAAAAACTATAATATATATGACGATTATATTCCCTACAACGACTTGAAAGTAAAGTATTTTTATTTACAAGTGTTCAAAGTACCTTATATTTTGATTTAAACACATTCGCATCCTTGCTCTTGAGTTATCTGTAGCTCGGAGAGTAATAAAAAAAATATAATAAAAAATATTGCACTTTTAAGTAGTACCTACTTCAAAGTACAACTTGAATTTTGATAGCTTTTGATCAGTTTGTTTAGCAAAGGCCCATTTTACTCATTATAAAGTTAGCTAGTGACAACATTAGAAAATTAATACTCCATTTAGTTTCGCTTAAACGTTTGAAATAGCCTGTAGCTTAAATTAGTTATCAAAATAAGTAATTAGATAGAATAATAAATAAAATATTTATTTTATTTATGTTATGAAAGGTATATTTTTCTGAATATAAATATAGGACTCGTATTTATAAATATGAATAAAATTTATATCTTGCAAGATTGAGCGCATTGCTATTATATTTTCATGTTTTGATCTTGTATGACTTCGCGGCCCCCCGATGTAGCATTCACGGCCCCCCGACGAAGCCTTCACGGCCCCCCAGGGGGCCGCGGCCCTCCGATTGAGCCCCGGAAACGCTGATATAAACAATGATATATTATAAACAATGATAATAGTAATAATGCTTAATATTTTGATAATTTTAAATTACCATAAATTGACAAGTTCAAGAAAAGAATTTTGTTTGCGCAAATTTGAAGTATTTAATACACTATAAAGACAAAATGATTTTTAAAGATGCCTATATTTATAATTCAAATATAACCAGTCCTAAGCCTGATAAAAATGTGAAGGAATGTCATGTGAGTATATACAGTTCATTCAGCATGTAAGAAAACACGTTTATTTTAAATAATTATTACGGTCCCGGCAACTATTTTTAACAGAACCATAAACTCAGTAGGTATAATGGTTATACTATCAGTCATTATTGGAATCAGAAAGTGAGGGTGGCCTTTTCATTTTGGAAATACTATACTAGTTTTCATTTAAGCGGAACTAAACTGAATTTTTACTTGCCCGACCTTAATATATAAGAGGCAAGTATTGTAATCGCGAAAATTTTCGATGTCGAGATTTTGACGGATGACCACGTTTCATGGTCCAAGGAATCCAAAAAACCTATTTTCGAAGTGCCGTCCGTATGTGTGTGTGTGTGTGTGTGTGTGTGTATCTGTCTGCTGTGTGTCTGTGTGTCTGTGTATATACACGATAACTCAAATACGGTTTAACTTAAAGAGTTCGATCTGGTACTAAAAAATTCTCCTATTAAATGGGAAGAACCCTATTGTTTTTTATGAAAATCGGTTGACTAGAAATGGGAGTTTACTCCTGTCGATTTTAAGATTTTTGCGAATATTTAGCAACAGAAAAATATTTCGAAAAAATTTATTGAACAAAAGTTACTATAAATGCAATAACTAATAACTTTTATTTGAGACGTTTTTTGATAAAACGAAAAATTTCGAATAATTTTTGTAAAATTTTTCGAAATTTTTACAAGTCTCAATTTTTTCATACTTATATGTAACGTTTCCATGGTCATAATAATTAATTCGTAACTAGTAAAGCAAGCCTTGGACAAAAATTTGTATAGAACATAATTTGATGTATTTTTGAAGATTTATCTAAATATTTAATTTTTTTTTTTTAAATTTACATTTTTTTTAAATATTTTTTTTTATGGGAGGGCTAGTCTAGCGGAGGTTTCCCTTCGCCACTGGTTATTTTTGTTGTCACGAGCTAACTTTTCAACTACTGAAATGAGCTTTTGCTAAACAAAAATGATCAAAATCCTTATTTAAATGTTAAAATACTAGTTTTCAAAATCTAGTTCCGCTTAAATCAAAGAAACAGACTATACATATCCTACTAATAACTGTAGTGATTTTTAACATACAATTATGAATTCTAGAAGAAGCTCTATTGACATAATTGTTATTAATATAACATATTATTATTGTCAAATTGTTCCTAAGTGATATAATGTATACATGCGTAACCCGTAACGTACTTGCTGCATATTCAATAACATAACAAACAAGTTAAAACACGAATAAAACAATGATTTATAAAAGTAGTAACATTTTACCTTTATTAGTATCAATTCTAGCTTCAGCAGCTTGTGCATCTTCGAGTAATGTTGTTGGCAAAGCCACAATAATGTGGCCCCAGAATACAAGGGCTAGCAACACACCCCAACGTGCTTCCATGATGTATTAACAAGTGCGAATCGCGACCTGGACGTCCAGCGTCTTTATTCTATCCACCCTCCGTTACTGCGCAGACGCATATTCATTCGCGACGTCACAATTTAAATGACAGCGCCAGAAGAATGCGAGAACGTGATGGTATGAATTTAAGTGAAATTCCATGTTTTTCGAAATATATTTCGGGCGGAAACTGGCTTTACTGAAGATGGTCTCAAATATTTCCCTTAATATATTATATTTGTGCCTAGAGAATTTTAAGGTATTTTAAGATAATATTAGATTTATTTAGATTGCTATGTGCTTAGAGATGACATAAATGAAATATATTCTAGATTTGTCTTTCTTTCAACAAAATAGAACCGGCGCTAGGATTTTAACGCTTGGTGCAAGACCAGACAAACTGCGCACTTTTATTAAGATGTGCAGTGGCGTTCCGAAGAGGGGTTTGATGCACATGTGCCCCAAAAAATTGTTCAACAATATCATCAAGAAATGAAGAAAATTATTTAAAAAACTATGATCAAAACACTATGTCAGAAGAACGTATACAAAAATAGACACTATTTGAAAATAATGTTTTATTTATTTATTTATTTTTTTTATTTTACATTTTAAGAACACAAACAGGACGAACCCACAACAGTGTTCAAGAATTTTCTTAACAATCACGTGCGTAAAGTTTACATATTACACGATACTGCAAGACTGCAACAATTTTATTTTTGATATGACAAATGTTAACATTTATTTATAACTATTATATATTGAATTGAAAAATTCGCCACAGTCATGTACGAAGAAAGTATTACAATAAATTAGTTACATATTACAACAATTTAAATAGAAGCAACTGGAGTTAGACTGAACTTGATTCCAAATATAATATAATTTTACAAAGTGATTTAAATTTATATAATGTGTAATTTGAAATGTCAACATTATTAAAGACATTGGAAAATATATTATTACTAGGTTATTACCCGTTATCAATGACTGATTTATAATATAAAAATATCAGTTGTTTGTATCGAATCACGGGACAGGATATAACCAGTAAGCCAATCACGGGAGAGAGAGTCACCTGTCAGCCAATCAAGAGACAGAGTGTCTCCAGTTAGCCAATCACGAGAACCTTAGGAAAAATTGACGTCACAATGTTATCGACACTACATACAGACACTTGCAAATTATATGTCTGATTCTTAGAATATAAATCAACAAAATATTGTTCATATCAGTTAAAGGATATAGCAGTGTCTAAAGTTTCTTGTTTATGCCTACAAAACCCTAGACATTTCTGTAAATAATTATATTTGTAGATTCTTAGAAAGTAAATCTGCAAAATATTGTTCGTATCAAAGGATATAGCAGTGTCTAGACCAGTGTTTCCCAATCTTTTTACTCTCGTGGCACATTTTCCAGAGAAGAAAAATTTCGCGGCACACCTACGTAGTCATAGAAGAAGAAATTTATAACGCTAGTTTTTTACCGACCGCCAACATATGTAACGGAGGTATTGTGATCATACCGATTTTGACATTTCGAGATTTCGATGGATCTCCACGAATTGAGGTCCCTACATAACGTTTTGACTATTTTTAGCATCATGTCTGTCGGTCTGTCTGTCTGTCTGTCTGTCTGTTGGTCCGTGTACACGTGCAAAGCAAATTCGGCTAAAAGGATTTTTATGAAACTTCATATTTAAGTTTTTGACATCAATGGCACGAGTTAATCAACTTTTCGTAAAAATCGGTTAACTAGAAATGGGAGTTTACTCGTGTCGGTTTTAAGATTTTTGCGAATATTTCACTACAGAGAAATATTTCTAAAAAAAATATTTAACTAAAGTTGCTATAAAAGCCATAACTAACAACTTTCATTTGCGACATTTTTTGATAAAGTAGCATAAATTAAACAAATACTTTGTGATGGCGGTCAGTCCTGTGGTGGCCACAGCTGATTTTTTTCTTTAAATTGCATAATAAATACACGTTTTGGTTTAAAAATATTGCTTTTAAAATTTATAAAATATCTTCGTAACAACAAATAATAACAAAAAATTTGAAAATTTGTTTTTTTGCCCCCGTTTCATTTTTCAAGTGCAATGTGGCCCGATAGCCAAAAGATTTTCCCACCCCTGCTTTAGAGGATCGGAAAAAAGTTAATGCTGAATGGTATACAACAATTAGTTTGCCAGAAGTCATCAACAAAATCCGAAAAAACAACCAAAAACGTCGCATCATTCTTCATCATGACAATGCAAGGTCCCACACAGCACGTCAAACAATTGATTATTTGAAGGCGAAAAACATCGAATTAATATCTCATTGCTCGTATTCACCTGATTTATCCCCTAACGACTTTTTTTCCCCCAATGTCAAACTAAAAATGCGTGGACAGCGATTTTCATCACCTCAAGAAGCTGTTGAAGCCTTCGAAAACCATGTTTTTGAGATACCAACTTTAGAATGGAAAAAATATTTCACGAATTGGTTTGAACGCATGCAAAAGTGTATAAATCTTAAAGGCGAATATTTTGAAAAGCAATAAAACTGTTTCTTTCTTAGTTTGTAAAAACTTAAAAGGGAGCCCTCGTATTCTTATAAAATAAATAAATATAAACTATTCCAAATCTATACCTAAATTAAATGGAATTTAAATTTACTTAAGTTGTCACTAGCTAATTTTTATATATTGAAGTTGTTTTTTTCTAAGCTTCAATCAATCGGTAAAAGTTACTAGATTAAAATATCTAGTTCCACTTAAAGCAAAAAAAAAAAAAAAACGCCTATAGATACAGTGATACTAGTATAGATACATGACTGTAATTTAAAAGATGTTTCAGCTATTTACCTATCCTTTGTTAAAATAAAAGATTATTCAACTGAGAGTACGCCAAGAAGAGTAAGAAAAATATCTATAATATAATATCCCAACCTGTGTCCCTGGCTGTCTGGGTGCGTGGAAATCTAAAACAATTGAAGCGAGTTTCTTATTATATAGTAGTATTAATTTATGTATTGGACAGTAGTGTGCTGTGAATTTTAGTTTTCAGTGTTGACAATAAATTAGTAAAAATGACAGTTGTGTTTTTCATTAAAAAATCAATTCACAATTATTAATTTAGTTGTGAAACAAAACACAGAAAAACGTTATCCTTCCGTGATATTCGACATTTTTGATTAAAATTATTATTAGCAGAAAAATTATTATTTTAAAAAATATTTGGATTTGATGAAAGTAAGAAAAATGTGCCTTTTTTTCTTTATTATTATTTTTTCAATGCTTTATTATTTTTTTATTTCTACGCAGTGCCGGCTGTGGGTTTTGCGGGGCCTTGAGAAAATAATGCATTTGGTGTCAAAAACTTGCCCTAGCTACAAATAATTGTTAAAACTATCCACTTATAAGCGCGGGGCTTCGGGAAAAATCTCCGAAGTCCCGACCTCTGAGCCGGCCCAGTTTCTACGATTTCTAGGACAAGATTTACAATATCCCACTGCAAACTATACAGATGGCAGCACATAACGACTACACTAAAGAGGTATCAGTGGCTCTAAAACAATGGTTTCTGTTTATTTATCACATTAAAATATCATTTACCTTTTAGTTTAGGTTAGATTCACTTTAAAAGCACTATCTTAGGTTATGGTTGATAACTGTTTATTTTTATTTTTTTATAAACCACCTAAAAATAAATTGTGTTTTAAAAGTTCTGCACAGTCCCACCTGTTTAGAATCTCTGTATATTGAACAAATGACGTGTGTGTGACGCATGCGCAGTGTTCAGTGGTATATTGTATGTATATCTACCCCCAAATGTGAACGCAATATATTAAAGCGGCCAAACAATTAAATTTTACTGTGCAATAGTTTCTCACGATTTATTTCAAACTGATTTGAGATATAGTGTAAGTACGCTTTATTCCGTGTGTGTATTTTTTCATGTGTGCTTTTTTCCGTGTGCGTATTAATCCGTGTGCGTTTTTTCCGTGTGCATATTTTTATATTATATAAGAAAATGGAAAATTAATTTTAATAAATATATTTTAAATTTAACGTCTCAAATCATTTTTAGTTTCAACATTATAAATAAAATGCACTGAGTGAAAATTAATCGTTTTCCTATCTTAAAAAGTTAATGAATAAATAATTCGGAATAATACTCATTATTTGTCCAGTTTTTAATAATACGCGAAGAGTTTATTCAATTTGAATTGGATGAAGTTAGGCGTATGGATAGAGAAAGAAGTCTGAGGTGTCGAGCAAGTTCCACATTAAGGTAATGATTTGTTTGCCAACACAGTTGGCAATGGGTCCACTAGTAAAATAATAACGGTCCAATTATTTTAAATCAGAATGCATCTCATTTTATGCATTTTTACTAAAACAAATTTGTAGTTACCGTGGAGAAAAATTTCTACGTCGTATTTTTGAAGAGTAATTATTTTTCAATATTTATTTAAGATAATAAGGTCAACTGCGATGCAGAAAAGGAAATTAATATATGCAAAATAACTCGTCGTAAAATTGAGGCATAAAAAATGTAATATCGGTTCACTGCATAATTCTACGTTTTATATTTATGGAAATTAATGTAGTGAAAATCTATTTGATATTCGATAATGTCGTAAAATGATGTGATGATTTGCATCGAGCATAAATTTTACAGTACTGAGATGTTTACGTTGAAAATATTTATGGGATATAATGTTTCGAGGGTGGCAGTGTTTCTCAACCCACGTAAAAATGCGAATATAATTTATGATCGTAAGCTTCTATCCGTTTCAATCTTTTTTTTAGGGTTTTGTAGGTATGACCAAAAAACCCTTATACCGTCATTTTGTCGTCTATCTGTCTGTCTGTCTGTCTGTCTGTCTGTCTGTCTGTCTGTCTGTCTGTCTGTCTGTCTGTCTGTCTGTCTGTCTGTCTGTCTGTCTGTCTGTCTGTCTGTCTGTCTGTCTGTCTGTCTGTCTGTCTGTCTGTCTGTCTGTCTGTCTGTCTGTCTGTCTGTCTGTCTGTCTGTCTGTCTGTCTGTCTGTCTGTCTGTCTGTCTGTCTGTCTGTCTGTCTGTCTGTCTGTCTGTCTGTCTGTCTGTCTGTCTGTCTGTCTGTCTGTCTGTCTGTCTGTCTGTCTGTCTGTCTGTCTGTCTGTCTGTCTGTCTGTCTGTCTGTCTGTCTGTCTGTCTGTCTGTCTGTCTGTCTGTCTGTCTGTCTGTCTGTCTGTCTGTCTGTCTGTCTGTCTGTCTGTCTGTCTGTCTGTCTGTCTGTCTGTCTGTCTGTCTGTCTGTCTGTCTGTCTGTCTGTCTGTCTGTCTGTCTGTCTGTCTGTCTGTCTGTCTGTCTGTCTGTCTGTCTGTCTGTCTGTCTGTCTGTCTGTCTGTCTGTCTGTCTGTCTGTCTGTCTGTCTGTCTGTCTGTCTGTCTGTCTGTCTGTCTGTCTGTCTGTCTGTCTGTCTGTCTGTCTGTCTGTCTGTCTGTCTGTCTGTCTGTCTGTCTGTCTGTCTGTCTGTCTGTCTGTCTGTCTGTCTGTCTGTCTGTCTGTCTGTCTGTCTGTCTGTCTGTCTGTCTGTCTGTCTGTCTGTCTGTCTGTCTGTCTGTCTGTCTGTCTGTCTGTCTGTCTGTCTGTCTGTCTGTCTGTCTGTCTGTCTGTCTGTCTGTCTGTCTGTCTGTCTGTCTGTCTGTCTGTCTGTCTGTCTGTCTGTCTGTCTGTCTGTCTGTCTGTCTGTCTGTCTGTTGAAATTTGGCATGCTTATACAACTCTTTAACCCGCACATAGGAAAAATACTAAAACATCTAAAAAACATATCACCCTAAAAATATAAACAAATATGTGCTCATCGAAAAAAAAAAATATTTTTTTATAATTCTGAGTAGGGTATCAAATGAAAGCCCTTGGTACGTGGATTAACGATCAAATTTTTATTTTTGCAAAATAAATTATTTTGAAGCGATTTTGACCAAAATTGTGCAAATTTTTTTTTGTCCCACACCCTGTAGCCCTGATGGTTTAAACTAAAAATCTGAAAAAATTCTAAGTAATGTACATTGGTGTGAACCGAAATAGTTCAACAGGAATTTTTGATCAGATTAGGTTTTTGGAAAAAAACGCATTTTTTTGTGATTTTTGGCTAATAATGTACTCAAGTTATAGCTTTGTAACACGCCACACTGTAACATGTGTGCTGGTCTAGTGGTATTAGACGCTGATTTTTCACGCAAGTAACCTGATCCGAAAGGGATCGAACCATGTGAGAGAAGAGACTATATTATTTTTTGTTTTTTTTTTAAATTTTTATATTGTTTAAATTATTTTTTCAAAATTCTAGTTATATTTTGGAAAATGTTGCATTTAATTTTTAAAAGCGTAAATTTAATAGCCAGTGGAAATTGTTTTAATTATAATTTAATTCTGTTTCAATGTACACGAAATCAGAAGGGCGGAACTTATAACAACCAATGGAAGCCATAGGCGCAATTTTTAAAATTCTTAATGAACCTTGCTATGTATAAAAAAAAATACTGCACATATTTAGAAACCTAAATAATGGTATTAAGAGCGTAATGTACCTAGGTTACGCGCAACGGAAACGTGCATTTGGAAGGGACAAAGAATTTGAACCAAATGTTGTCGGATCAATTTGATTTTTTTTTTAATTTGAAGATAAAGATTGGCCCCGTTGGATTTCAGTAGTAAAATTTGGTTTTATTTTTAATTTTCAGTTTTACAGTGTCCTAAACTTTGTCTAACTTCACATCACTGTTACTCCGTAAATCAATAACAATTGCAATTTCCATAGCTGAAATCCTATAGATTGTACTTTTATCTTTAAAATGAGCCCTTGTTTATGAAAATTAATTAATATTTAGCACCAATTCTTTTGCCCACACCGAAACACTATTTATATGAAATACTGGCATTTACAAGCATCGAGAGATGTATCCATCTGGTAGCGTGGTTTTAAACTAATCTAGTAATAGTAGAGGGAGTCTCTAAGCTCCGCCTTAATTTTCTGCACATATCTTTGAATTCGGTGTTTATTTAGTTGACTATGCTTAAAAGTTGTTCTATTCAATAATTTTCTATTGATTTATAAAAATGGGCAACCGAAGAGGTAAAAAGTCAAAGGTAAATTTACATGCCGCCAAAAAAAAAAGTAACAACTTACGGGAGTATGTATATTTAATTATTATTATAATATTAATTTATTGGCAGTGTCTCCTTTGAAATTGTTATAGATGTACCCTCCATTAGATAGAATACATTTTATAATTACTTTGTTAATGTATTGTTACATACGGGATTTAAAAAAATGGTTGGAAATTTTAAAAATTAGTAATTGTAGTAATAGTTTCAATTTATGAGTCATTTTCAGTATTGCATTATCTGTGGAATAAAACAGTTTGTGGTGTAGAATTTACGTGTTTAAATAAAATTACACTTAAAATGAACTGAATTACCTACATATAATTATATATAGAAAATATGTAACATTTTCAAATATTAGAATAATTTCTCCTTTCTTCGTTCTTTTAGTAAATTTTTTTATTTAACAATGTAAACACTCAAAGTAAACAAAATTTATAACGATTGCCATAAAATAAACGAACAATAAGGTTTCAGATTTTACGATCGTATTTATCTTGCCTAAAGATAACGTAACACCTGCAATTTTAAAAATGGACATAGAATTGAAACTGTACAGGCGCGTACACAGAAAAATGGTCTGGGA
Source organism: Liopterus haemorrhoidalis (assembly GCA_963971575.1). NCBI lineage: Eukaryota > Metazoa > Arthropoda > Insecta > Coleoptera > Dytiscidae > Liopterus > Liopterus haemorrhoidalis. The sequence continues at coordinate 57,074,537 of OZ020613.1, forward strand.
CAGGCGCGCACACAGAAAAAAGGTCTGGGACAGGCGCGCACACAGAAAAATGGTATGGGGGTCTAAATCGAAAAAAATATCCGTAAAATAATACAAATTTATTATTGTCTTTTTATGGGCGGGGTAGGCTTATATATTAATTTAATATTGATTATAATTTGTTTTTTTTTTTCAATAAAAAGGGAATTTTTATAGGTACAAATATACGATGTTTGCTATAATGGGGAGGGGGGGGGGTCTGGTCCCCTTTGTGCGGGCTTGGTCTTGGTGGGGGGCTTTTCGAAAAATTATGCATAAAATTATACCAAATTTTTTATTGTTTATTTATGAGAGGGGTGGGCTTATATATTAATTTAATTTTGCATATAATTAGTTTTGTATCAATAAAAAAGGTGATTTCTACTTTCAGTTGCTTAATTTTTATTAAATAAGTATATGATTTTATGGTTCCTGGGGGGGTCCGGGCCTGAGGACCACAGTCTTGTGTGCGCACCTGAAACTGTACTACATACATCGAATTGTAATTTCTAATACCTAGTTACAAAAACAACCATTTTTTGTTGTGCCCCAGGCTGTAGCGGTGAAAGGCAGAGGTGACAGGGGCACAGGCCCAGGGCGCAAGCTGTTAGGGGCGCCAAAACAAACTCTTAGATATACATATTCTAAGTTATTATAAAGTTTTTCTATTTTTATTTAACTCAAACATATAATTTTTTTGTCTTAATTAATCTTGTACATATTAAATACAAAATTTAATTTAAAGATGTACACACTAATTGATTATATAATAATATTCAGTCTTCTTTTGGACTTCTGCAAAATATTTAAAGCTTCATATATGCATATATATTTGTATATAAATAACAAAGAAAGTCCATTTTTCAATATTTTTACTTGTTTAAAGACGGTGTTTCGGAGATAGATTTTTAAATAATTAAACCTAGAAAATGATCGTTCAGCAGTACGTTGTTTACTGTTAACGTTACTAATATTTTTAACAGCTTCTATACTTGATTAACTTTCTTACACATCTGAAAACATCTATAACTGATTTTGGTTGCACATTTTGATATCAACGGCACCTTGACTTACAAACTTAATTTGTTCCTGACCGCGGTTCGTATCTTAAAGTATGTATTTAGAAACCCAATTTTTCATTATATCTTATAGAAAATTTATTAATCCGTTCCCAGATTAAATAATCATAAAGAAAACCCAAAAAATTAAAAAAGGAACTAAATGAAAAAAAAAAACTGTACCATATAAAAAATACAACTGAAACAAGGAACAATCTATGATCTTTACATACTTATATTTTTGTTAGATTTTGATCCATTGAATAGCATGAGTAAAATCTGTAATTTTATGAAATAATTATTAATTATGTTATAAAATCTCGGGTGCGCAGTTTTTACACATTTCATTGACCAACTTCAAATAAAATATATGTGAATTGATTATGGGTTGATTCAGTTGTATTATTTGTTTTAATTTCGTTTTTCTTTATCAGTTATTTACATATACAGTGATTTACTTTCGTAAACAGTGCAGGATCCTCTTAAGTTACGGTCCGTAGGCTGTACGGACTCACACGGTACTACTTCCTTATGCCTAATACACAACGATTGTGGAAGTTATTTAAACGAAGTTATTTATACTTGTTATTTAACCTATTGAATCAACTTCCAAACCGAAGTGAGGTAACCGTATATATAGTCTACGAACTGTTTAACAAATAGTAATAGAAAATAGAAAGTTTTTTTTGTCGCTTTTGTTTTTAAAATTGTCTAATTTAACATTACGAATATATATATTTTTTTATTTTGTAATGTAATGTTTTGTGTGCATAATAAAGCTTATAACTATACTAATTTTTAAATTAATTTTGAATTTCCTATTTATCTCCCCTACTATAATTTTAGGGATGCTTAAGTTTCTGACACGCCAAGGAGTACGTCAAGAAAAAATGTTGAGAACCACCGGTCTACAATAAGGTTCAGAGACATAGCGGGGGGGCATTGGGGAGAAACTTCTTCTCACATATTATTATTATTACATTAATGATTATTAACATAATTTTTTGATGATAAAAAAAAAATTATTATTTCTACAAAATTATCTGTAAAATCAGAATTGGTAATAAATATTAATCACTTTTCGCATACAAGGGCTTATTTAAAAGTTAAAATTTGTAATTTTTATTCATTTACTGAGTAACAGTGATGTGAAGTTAAAAAAAAGTTAAGCGCTGTAAAATTGAAAATTAAAAATAAATAAAAATGTTTCTTTCATATCTTGAAATTAAAAAAAAAATCAAATTGATTCGAATATATTTAGTCTTTATTTTATGATTCAGAAACATACAAGTAGATTTATAAATTAGTAGATTTATTATTAGTACTTTTCCCTCTCCCTGTAAGCTACTTCAAGGTTCCCCCACCTCGAAGTAGCCTGTGTAGCCACGCCCCCAATGACGTAATAAGTTATCTCGCCACCGCACCCCGCGCAGAATGACGGACTTTTCAATTGTCTACATTATACCCTTAAGCGTTCGAATTAAAATTAACAAAAAAAATATTTTAATATAAAATTTGTTTTCGCATCCAAAATAATCATCATTCACTTACTAAATACCTGCAAAATCCTGAAATGTGTGAAAATTCACACTTCACATCATTTTTTTTTTTTATTTAGTAGAAAATAAGGCACATCAACTGCTAAGGTCATTAGTGCCTAGGTACATTTGTTTACATTTTAACATCAATTTGGAAAAGAAAAACATGGTATAAATACATAAATAACAATCTTAGGATGCACTATTTAACACTTATATTTCACTGAACAGTTTAGAATCTTTTAGAAATTCAATAAGATTTCTCAATTGTGCCATATTGTTTCCTAGGGCTACTTTTGGGTCGTCACTTATATTATGTTTCTGCCTGTGTAGGGAGAATTTCCGACATCGAAACAAGTGGTCGACTGTGACAGGGGTGTCACATATATCACAGAGGGGTTGTTCTCGTCGCTCAAAAAGATGTTGGTGTGAAAAGTTTGTGTGACCGATTCGCAACCTTGTGGTGGCCACTTGTTCGTTACTACTGAAGGGAGTGGTCCATTGCTTGGTGTCGGGTTTAATTCTTCTCAACTTATTGTTGCTGGTATTGTCCCATTCTAGATTCCAGTCCTTTTTTATGAATTTTTTTATATGAGATTTTATATCTTCTGGCGGTATTGGGAGAGTAATTGGTAGTAGGTTTGTGGCATCTTTGGCTGCTTTATCTGCCTGATCGTTCCCTGTGCGATGGAATCCATACTATTGAAACGGGTTTTCCTGATGAGATGGCCTGGTGAAAATTTTGTTCCGTAGTCTGGTGGATGGCAGATGTTGGGGACATATCCTGAAGTGTTTGGACTGAGCTGAGGGAATCTGTGAAGATGACATATTTTCTTGGTGTTAGCTCTAATTTTATCATTTCTGATGCTTTTAAGATGCTGTATGCTTCAGCGGTGTAGTTACTTGCTGGGTCGGGGAGGCGGAATTTTTCAGTGGTTTCATCGCAGATGTAGGCAGATCCTGTTTTGTTGTTCCAGTGTGAGCCATCTGTATATATTTTCTTGTACCTAGAGTATTTATCCTCAAGTTCTAAGCATTTTTGCTTGAATAATTGTACAGGGGTGTCGATCTTCTTGAAACGGCTGAGTTGAAGGTTGTATGCAGGCTGTTGTATAGTCCAAGGGGCAACTGTATGGTGTAACTTCTTGCTTATATTGGGAATGGTGAAATACCAGTTTTTTAAAGAATCTGTGGCTATTGTTTGTATTGCTGAGGTTATGGCGGTGGACGTACTGGCCGGGTTTGTAAAGAGATTGGAATGGAATGGGATATTAGGGTTAGTGGCTGCATTTATTATGTAAGAGAAGGTTAATTGTTGTCTTCTATAATTTAATGGCATTTCACCAGTCTCTATGTGTAGACTTAGAGTGGGGCTGGTTCTGTAGGCGCCAGAAGCTATTCTTAAGGCACAGTTTTGAATTGAGTCTATTTTTTTTAAGTGAGTTGTTTTGGCTGAGTTATAACTGATGCAACAATAATCTAGTTTAGACCTGATTAGTGATTTATAGATGTTTAGGAGGATTTCTTTTTGAGCTTCCCACTTGAGGTGTCCTAATACTTTGATGATATTTAGTCGTTGTGTGCATTCTTTCCTGAGGTAGGATATGTGTTCAGACCAGTTTAGCTTTCGATCAAAATTTACTCCCAAGAATCTTATTTGGTTTACAAACTCAATCTTTTTGCCATATACCATAGTTCTAGAAGTGGAGCTGCGCTGTATTGTTTTTGGAAAAATTTATTGCTCTTGTTTTATTGACGGAGAAAGAAAATCCTGTAGATTTTCTTTTATTTCTCAAATGGATTGTAAAATTATGATTCCTTAGTTTTTATAATGATTTACCACTTTTCTCTGTTTTGAGACACTTGTTTGATTCGTACAATGTGCGATCTATTACATTTTCATCTGATCACCATCTATGACTAGAGCCCTACGTAGATACGTTTTTCTATGTCCGCATACGTGGCATTTGTAACTAAAAAATCCGCATCCACAAAAATATCTGCATAATCCGTTCAAGATGATTTGGTGTCAGTTTGGAAACAACTAAGACGTTTTGCTTTATTTGGCATATGGCTGCTCTAAAACACCACTGAAATTTTTACTAGACCTCTTTGCACATATTTATATTAGTAATACGTTTATCGGAGAATAAATTGAATAATTCCTCTGTAATAAAGGTCTTCCAGGCTCTCACCAATAATTTTACTTGGGGAGGGGGCTCAGAAGATGACTTCTAAACTACAAGTGACCTAAAACAAAAACGGCCTCGCTTCTAAAATACAGAATGCCCAAAATTCGCGCTACTATTTAAAAACTGAATGTCTTTTATTTCTTTATTAAATGAAATCATGTTTTTCTATATGGCAATATAACATGTGGAAATTTGTTTTAGTCTATTTATGGAACATGATGTCACGCAAATGGCTTCCATTTTCCGATTTGGAAACGCGCAATTCTTCAGGTAATCCTAAAGGAAAAAAAGCTGGAGCGGTTAGATCGAGAGAATAATCTGACCAGTTGAAATAGGCTTTCTTGAAATTAATCACTTTCCAAAGTCTGTCTCGCGGTATGGGCAGTCGCTCCATCTTTCTGCCACCAAACCTCAGGAGTGTCCTGAACAGCTGGACGGACAAAATTCTCTAACATTTCGCGGTATCGGGTCCCAGTCACCGTTGCTTCATTACCTTTCTCGTCTTCGAAGATGTTTGCTCAACATGAGACCTGTTTACCGAAGTTCGCATGAAATATGGTCTCCTGACTCGTGGCAAGACGATCACAGATCCCTCTTGTTGGAAACGATGAATTAGATGGATTTTCGCCGATTTAGAGGGCGGATTCCTCACTTGATAATGACGCATGTATAGAGAGTATACATGCGTCATTGAGTACAATAGACCGCCGATTTTCAAAATAAAATTCTACGATTTTGGTTCTTTGGGGAGTGCTAAATTTTTCCAAAACAAATATCCAAGGTTTGAAATGTTTATCTGAAAGGAAGAAAAAAGAAAATTGTTATGAAGAAAGATTGTTATGAATTTTTCCTATGGTAGCGCGACTTTTGGATCACGTTGACAAGTGATAGTCTAAAAAAAAAAGGTCCTCGCTTCTAAAATACAAATGATGACCTAAAAAAACGGTCCTCACCCCTAAGATAAAAGCACGAAAAACCACGTAAAAACTACATGTTTTTGGAGCTATTGGGGGGAGGCTCAAGCCCCTGAGATATTCTACAGTAATTGATAGTTCCATATTACTGTCTCCTCCTCTAATTCTTAGAAATAATATTACATTTAGAAAATTGCGGTTAATCCGATCCCATGGATAGGGATGGGAATTTATTTTTTGAATATCGATATATGCGCGATTCGATACATCGTAAGTGTGATATCGATATTCGATATATATCGAAGTAAAAATATCGATATTTTCGATATATTGAAATAACTAACACGTAACATGTAAGATATATAAATTACATATTTTTTACAATCACTTTACAGTTGGTAGTCACCCAGAAACCAACCAACTTTCTAATATTATCCTTGTTAACTGCTCTCTTAATTAAATATATATATATATATATATATATATATGCTGTTCACTTTTGTAAGGACAAACCAGATTTTTTGGTAACTTTTATAGTGTATTACGGTCTTTAAATATCAATTAAAATATTCCTTACACTGTAAGACCGACTTTAAATTTATTGGTTATGATCATTATTAAGAAAGTGACATTTTTTATAATTTTTTAATACCAACATGACAATTTCAAAGGTTCAAATTATTGAAATCAAAATTTCGTCTTACAGGCTATTCCAAACAGGCTATTCCAAACGATAGGCTGTCACGAAAAGGGACCTTGCTTGGGTTATTTCATGTTTCAGGTTTGGTATGTGAAAAATTAAAATTCCAACAGTGAAACCATGGAAACGAATGACATGACATATGGCAAATATTTTAATACATTTTTCCATATTTTGAAGACAAAAAAATTAATAAATGGGAAATTTTTATTAAGAATGACAAAAAACTAAAATGTAATGAAAAGGACATTTTATAATTACAATCAATTTAATCTAGAATTTGCAATGTGAGCATGATTTTCAAAGCTTAAACAAAATGACCAAAAGTCCGAATTAATTGATAAAAATTACTAGATTTCAAAAATTAGTTCCGCCTAAACGTTTGGAATAGCCTATAGATTGTTTCTACAAAAGTAAACAGTATATATTTAAATGTAAAAAATATACAATAATACCTATATTTTGTGCGAATATCGATATTTTGCGCGATATATCGCATTTCAAATATCGATATAAAAATATCGATATATTTTTCTACAGTATCGATATTTTCGATATATCGTTCCCATCCCTACCCATGGATAACTGAGACCCGGATAACTGAGACCCGGATAACTGACGTTTTACTGTTATTCAAAAGAGTGCCAAGGTGGCGGCGTTAGCTCTTAAAATTTGAGGGGGCCAGAATATTTTTGAGTCAAATTTGGGGGGGCCAGGATATTTTTGAGTCAAATTTGAGGGAGCCAGGATATTTTTGAGTAAAATTTGGGGGGGAGGGCAGGAAATATTTGACAGGTTCTCACTTCTAAAATACATTTCCGGCCCCCTCCCGGACCACTCAGTAGCGCTGCCACTGGTAACCCATAACTTAAACTAAATGAATGTATCAGTCTCCCAATTAGAACTGGCACAAGCAGAAAATTGGTTTAGCAATAATTATCTGAAATTAAACTTAGAAAAACTAAAAACTTTCAATTTCATGCAAGCATTACCCATGAATCTGATGAAGAGATCCGTTTTTTAGGCCTAACAATAGACTCAAATTTATCGTGGAAAAATCATTGTGTGTCACTAATAAGTAAAGTTTCAAATTCTCTCTTTGCTTCAAAGAAACTTACTCCAATAGTAACAAGAGAAGCAGCTATATTAGCGTATCATTCCCTTATTAACAGCCAGCTTTCTTATGGCATTCTGTTATGGGGAGCATCCTCTTCCGCCAAAGATGTTTTCATAGCGCAAAAGAAAGCCATAAGAATCTTATGCAATTTAAATAACATGTCTTCCTGCAGACTTTATTTTAAAACATTAAAAATATTAACTGTCCCCTGTATGTATATATAATATTGCTTAATTTATGTCAAACAACATGCCTTAAACTTCATTAAAATAAATCCGGGTGATAGGATTGTAACTAGGTATGGTAACAACCTAAAAATCCCTAAGCTCAGACTTAAATCTAGCAAAAATAGTACTAGTTACTGGGGCCCGAAGCTCTTTAATAATCTTAGTGAAGAATTAAAGTGTTTAGGTTTAAACAGCTTTAAAAGAAAAATAAGAGAGATTTTAGTTAATAAAGCATATTACTCTATTAATGAGTACATTGATGACCCATTATCCTAGGATATATTTATGTTTGTGTTGGAAGAGCTAAGTGGTAATTGTTGTGTAAACTAACAGAGCAAAGTTAATGTAATTATGGATGTACTATTTATTTTTATATGTGTAATTAATAATTGTTTTTTTCTTAACTTGTACATTTAATTATTATATTATTTTTTTCTCAACTTTACTTATTGTATCAAACTTTATTTTTGTATTACGAGTAGAATCTTGTGACAATTCCATAATGTATTATCATTGACGGAAATAAAGATATTATTATTATTATTATTAATGAACGTGAAAGTAGTGTAAACGTAATTTCTCTTAACTCAAATACTACCACTCTTAATTTTCTTTTCCAATTACCTGACATTTTACAAAAGTTCCACAATATTACGTAACACCAAAGTGACACTCAATTTTAATGTAGTAAATTACTCTTCCATCAAGGAGCGACACTTTAACGTTATTTTATATTTCACTCTCGGTTGATTTTATTTCGTGAAATTTTCCTTTGAACTTTTTTAGTAAATAAAACAGCAAGAAATCTTTATATTGATGTGAATTTTCACTTTTAACTTTATTACTTTTTTTTTCATTTCTACGTCAAAGAAAAATTTATTTACTATCAATGAAGTGTTGATTTTCAAGTTTAATTTGATACATTTTTAATAATGAGATTGAAAGTATTGAAATTCAAAATTAGAAATGAAGCTGCCAATTCATTTAACTCCCGTAATCTACTACCCCTGCAAAATATTACTCCTTTTACAAGTGCTATCTCCTCTTCGAAGATTGACCAGTAATATAGCGATCTGAATCTTAAATACTACCTTCCTGAAAAGATATTATTACTTTGTCGAGTTCTTCAAACAAAAACGCAGAATTTTCCAGAAGGTAAAATGTATTTACACTTAAAATATTACACTTATATTTTTGTATTATACGGAATACTAATAACACTTTTCGCCCGGAGGCACAATCTGTCTATATAATCGCCTGAGCAAGTATAAAAATCGATTAACTACATAAAAACATCTCGTTACCAAGTAAACTCGATTCGATTGTTACAATGTACTATGGTTTTCTAGAGATTTCTCAATTTTTCCATGATTTCGATAGACATGACTTACTAGAAATTTCCCAATTATTCTACGAAATTCAACCATAGGCGTCCTATGAGGGAAATCAAAACATTTTCGTCACAATATACTTAACATTCCGAACCATTCTTTCAAGTTCGAAGATATTCGACGCCTTCCTTCTGATCTCTTGCCATTTATTTTTCTTCCATAATTAAGTGCAATAAAGGTATTAACAATTTCTCAATAAATGGCCCAAATATTCTATTTTCTTCTTTTTGATTTGGAATATTGTAGTTGTAGTTTTATTCCCATCTTGGTAAGTACTTTTTCGTTCTTGTGGTTCACAAAATACGCAATTTTCTTATGTAAAACCACATTTCGAATGGATCTATTCTGCTACTTTTTTTTTATTTAATTAATTAAAGGTACATCAACATCTTGGGTTATTAGTACCCGGTATTGTATTTTATAAGATATTGTTGATTACACTGTAGGGTTGTACATCGAAGGCAAAACATCGATGTTGAACATCGATGTTGAAAAAACATCGAAGGGATAACATCGATGTATCGGACACATCGATGTTTTATTCATATTAAAAAAAAAACTATTTATTTATATTATATAGGTATAGTACACAAAAAGCATTTATTAGATTCTTAAATAGATTGTGTAACAGACACATTCAAATGTCCCTCCGCTGCTTATAACCGTTTGGAACAGACTTTATAAGCTGTTCACTTTTGTAAAAACAAACTAAGAGGAAAATTTGTTTTCAATAGTTTGCACCTTTGAAACTGTATGTCATGTTGGTATTAAAAAATGTCACTTTTTTAAAATGTCGATCCATTTGACATATGTCATAATGAAAAATGATATCTTAATTATAATGATTATAACCTATAAACCTAAAGTCGGTTTTACAGCGTAGGGAACGGATAAAGGGAACAGCTTATATAAGCCGTTCACTTTTGTAAGGGCAAACTAAATCTGGTTATTGTGATTTTTATAGAATATTACTGACTTTTATAAACTTGGTTATATTGTAAAAAGGGCTTTACAGTTTGGGGTTATGTTTGTATTATTTTAGGTTAGTATTATATTTACAACATATTTAAGACGTCACTATTCAAAATGAAATATGACAAACGATATTTTTTTAAATGACCTACAGTATGTTTCAAACGGTTAGGCGGAACTAAATGGGAATTTTGTTCTTTTAGGTTGTCACGAGAAGGGACCTTGCTAGGGTTATTTAATTTTTCACGTTGGAATGTCAAAATTTAAAATTCCAACAATGAAACCATGGAAACGAAGTATATATGTCAAAATTAAATTATTTTTTTTATATATTTTAATGACAAAAATATAAATAATTGGGAAATTTGTAATAAGAATGACACAAAAAATTAACATATAAAGAAAATGGCATTTTAAAATGATGAAAAAAATCACCAAAAAATGTTTATTGTAAGTATGATTTACAAAGCTTAAACAAAACGGCCGAAAAGCACGATTTAAACGATGAAAGTAACTAGATTGCAAAATCTAGTTCCGCTTAACCGTTTGAAACAGACTGTATTTATAATCTGATTTTTCAAACTATTTTTCTGTAGTGCCAACATGACATACAGTTTCAAAGGTGCAAACAGTTGAAAACTTAATTTCTACTTAGTTTGTTCTTACAAAAGTGAACGGCTTATAATTAGTTTATATTAATAAATTCACATTTCCCAATATGGAAATTCTAGAGATTGTAGGAATAATTGAGAAGTGACATTACCGTTGGCGGCACTGTAATTCATGGCAAAATGGCTGAATTGTCTAGTATTCAGCTGTCAATATGCTAACAGGGAACAGGTTAATTTAAGCACAGTACATTTTTATTTTATGAAAATGTATCTATCGACGTTCTAACAAAAAATCAACACCAGAACATATGTAATAATTTCAAACAGTACTACAGTCGCGTAGTAAAATATTTGACCACCAGACTGCGTATCCGAGTGTGTCAGTTCTCAATAACTGGGAAAGTGTCTTTCCCTTTAATCTATTTCTCTGTTGTGATAATGTAAGGCCTGCTTTAGAAAATAACCTTTCTGATGGTACAGAGGTGGCGACAACATTTAAAAATTTCGGGGCTATTTTATATAGGGACGGATATGTGGTAGACAACTCTATATACAATATATAATTTTTGGCGGCATTTTTAGCAAGTAAAAATAGATTATTTCTATTAAATTTCACTTTATTTACCTAGTTCACTTATACAAAAAATTGCTCGACAGTAAAACTCAAAGAGCAAAACAAGTGTGTTGGTGTCGTTGGTCGTTGTCATTATTTGCAAAAATTAGAAGTTCCTTCTTATTTTTTTCTTATTCTGCTAACTGCTAAGATGAATAAGAACTAACACTATTAGTATTGTTATATTACAATAGATGGCGCTCATATATTGTGTACTAATTTTAATAAAATTAAAAGTTTTAAGATTCCAGCGCCTCTAGCGGTAGTTTCTGAATTTCAAAGTTTAAACATCGACATCGGTAGTAGACATCGATGTTTTATCGATACTATCGCCACCTGAACATCGATGGTAAAAACATCGATGTTTTCAGAAAAGACATCGATGTTTTCGATACATCGATGTTTTTTTCCCGTCCCTATTACACTGTATGATTGACTAGAAATGGGGGCTGCGTGAAGTTAGCAGTCCACTGAAAGCACTAACGAAAATTCGTCGGCCATCCGTTAGTGCTTCGTTAGTGCCTATTAGTGCTTCATAAAAAATCGTAGCCACCCTAACCGTTTTCGAAAAAAAAGCAATTCAAAATGGACTGCTAACTTCACGCTTCGTTGGAAGCACTAACGAAAATTCGTCGGCCATCCGTTAGTGCCTCGTTAGTGCCTGTTAGTGCTTCATTAAAATTTGTAGCCACCCTAACCGTTTTTGAGATATTGAGCATTCAAAAAAAAAATCGTGAAGTTAGCAGTCCACTGAAAGCACTAACGAAAATTCGTCGGCCATCCGTTAGTGCCTCGTTAGTGCCTGTTAGTGCTTCATTAAAATTTGTAGCCACCCTAACAATTTTTGAGAAATTGAACTTTCAAAAAATCGACCGTGAAGTTAGCAGTCCACTGAAAGCACTAACGAAAATTCGTCGGCCATCCGTTAGTGCCTCGTTAGTGCCTGTTAGTGCTTCATTAAAATTTGTAGCCACCCTAACCGTTTTTGAGATATTGAGCATTCAAAAAAATAAGCGTGAAGTTAGCAGTCCACTGAAAGCACTAACGAAAATTCGTCGGCCATCCGTTAGTGCCTCGTTAGTGCCTGTTTGTGCTTCATTAAAATTTGTAGCCACCCTAACCGTTTTTGAGAAATTGAGCTTTCAAAAAATCGACCGTGAAGTTAGCAGTCCACTGAAAGCACTAACGAAAATTCGTCGGCCATCCGTTAGTGCCTCGTTAGTGCCTGTTAGTGCTTCATTAATATTTGTAGCCACCCTAACCGTTTTTGAGATATTGAGCATTCAAAAAAATAAGCGTGAAGTTAGCAGTCCACTGAAAGCACTAACGAAAATTTGTCGGCCATCCGTTAGTGCCTCGTTAGTGCCTGTTAGTGCTTCATTAAAATTTGTAGCCACCCTAACCGTTTTTGAGAAATTGAGCTTTCAAAAAATCGACCGTGAAGTTAGCAGTCCACTGAAAGCACTAACGAAAATTCGTCGGCCATCCGTTAGTGCCTCGTTAGTGCCTGTTAGTGCTTCATTAAAATTTGTAGCCACCCTAACCGTTTTTGAGATATTGAGCATTCAAAAAAATAAGCGTGAAGTTAGCAGTCCACTGAAAGCACTAACGAAAATTCGTCGGCCATCCGTTAGTGCTTCGTTAGTGCCTGTTAGTGCTTCATTAAAATTTGTAGCCACCCTAACCGTTTTTGAGAAATTGAGCATTCAAAAAATCGACCGTGAATTTAGCAGTCCACTGAAAGCACTAACGAAAATTCGTCGGCCATCCGTTAGTGCCTTGTTAGTGCCTGTTAGTGCTTCATTAAAATTTGTAGCCACCCTAACCGTTTTTGAGATATTGAGCATTCAAAAAAATAAGCGTGAAGTTAGCAGTCCACTGAAAGCACTAACGAAAATTCTTCGGCCATCCGTTAGTGCCTCGTTAGTGCCTGTTAGTGCTTCATTAAAATTTGCAGCCACCCTAACCGTTTTTGAGATATTGAGCATTCAAAAAAATAAGCGTGAAGTTAGCAGTCCACTGAAAGCACTAACGAAAATTCGTCGGCCATCCGTTAGTGCCTCGTTAGTGCCTGTTAGTGCTTCATTAAAATTTGTAGCCACCCTAACCGTTTTTGAGATATTGAGCATTCAAAAAAAATAAGCGTGAAGTTAGCAGTCCACTGAAAGCACTAACGAAAATTCGTCGGCCGTCCGTTAGTGCCTCGTTAGGGCCTGTTAGTGCTTCATTAAAATTTGAAGCCACCCTAACTGTTTTTGAGAAATTGAGCATTAAAAAAAATTAACGTGTAGTTTGCAGGTCATGAAAAGCACTAATGAAAATTCATCAGCCAACCGTTAGTGTCTCGGTAGTGCCTGTTTGTGCTTCATTAAAAATCGGAATCCACCCTAAGTGTTTTTGAGAAATTGAGCATTCAAAAAAATAAGCATTAAGTTAGCAGGACATAGAAAGCACTAACGAAAATTCGTCGGCCATCCGTTAGTGCCTCGTTAGTACCTGTTAGTGCTTCATTAAAATTGGAATCCACCCAACCCGTTTTTTAGAAATTGAGCATTCAATAAAATAAGCGTGAAGTTAGATGGTGATTGAAATACTATATTTTTCTATAGATGGAAGTAGATTTATCTAAGATATATTAATTTATTTATTTATTTATTTATTTTACATTGGCCTATTTCTGCAACGAGGCTAATCGCCGATGCCAGGGGGCGAACTCCTACACCTGGATGAGGGGTGAATGATTGTAAAATGAGAGTAATGTATACATTATTCTCGCCCGAATAATATTACGAACGGAGAATCGAACTACCGACCGCACAATCCAGACTGTTTTCACCAGTCCAAACTGCACGATATTTTAAATCCCAAGATATTTGAGAATAATTTTTACTACAATTTTACGCCTTCACAAATATTGTATTTTCAACCCTATCTAATTAATGTAGGGCGAACTTGCAAATTAACTTCGATGACAGAATAAGCACCCAGAATTATCTGATTAGTTGAAAAAGGTATGAAAACAACTAATTAATTATATCACAAGTAAAATTAGAAGAAGTCAATGTAATCTGTGTAAAAAAGCGTCTAAATCGTCTAATGTAAATAAGCAATTTTTAATAAGTGTTGGACTAAATATGACTGACGATTTAGGTATGAGAAATGATAAGCAAAATATCTATTGTAATAAAACACAATATTGAAGGAAAGTTTCGATGTTAGTATATAATATAATCAATATAATAATATACAAATAACAAATCATCAAAACACAATTTAAATTTTACTTCAACTAAGCAGAACTTTTGAACCAGCAGTATTGTTAATCCCGGCAGCCCGCTCTACCACCTAACGATCAAACTGACTCATCAGATTAATTTAATTACTGTGATCTTCTTTCTGTGATTACTTCTGACCTATAAACGATAGGTACATGGGTCAAAGGGAGGGTCAAAAGAGGGGGGGTCACGAATATCAATGTATATCTATCTTTGTTACACTTATATGCTACAGCATACGAACACAATAATTTTGGGTATAATAATTTTTAAATATATTTGTGACGAACAAACTAAACGAATATTATCATCGACTATCATCAACTGCATTGCAAACTAAAATATATAGCACCAAAGACGCGTAGTATAATACCTTATCTATCTCAATTGTGTGCGGCTTGCTTTATATTTATTAAAAATATAAAATATAAAAAAATATAAATAAACTGCAACACTTTATATTTACCTATTAAATCTTTGGCCATACTTACTTTCATTGACAGCAAAATCCGCTCTATTTTTCAATTCGATGTTATCGAAAATCAATTTATCGAATGCTCAATTTATCGAATGGCACGTTTATCGAAAATGCTTAGTAATATTATGTTATTTCATAAAAACAAATTTTCTTATTAATATAAATTTTCGGTATAACTAGGGAATAGGTCATACCACTAGCGTCATACCACACATGATTTGTTCAATTTACGGTAATTCTAAACAGGTGGCATTATTATGTTAGTGTGAGTTTGTTTTGTCATTAAACTAGAAGATGGGTAGCTCGCTTCGCTCGACTTCTTCTAACCAAACCCTTACTAACCTAACCTAACCTAAGATAGTGTTTTGTCATTAAACTAGAAGATGGGTAGCTCGCTTCGCTTGGCTTCTTCTAACCAAACCCTTACTAACCTAACCTAACCTAAGATAGTGTTTTGTCACTAAACTAGAAGATGGTAATCTCTCTTTGCTCGGCTTCTTCTAACCAAACCATTACTAACCTAACCTAACCTAAGATAGTGTTTTTATATGTCACTTTATTTACCGTCACAATAATAAATTACAATGTAAACTAAAATTTCTTTCATTATTAATTCCTACCGAAATAATTCAACAATCAATTTTCGATAAACGTACCATTCGATAAATTGAGCATTCGATAAACTAGCTTTCGATAAATTGATTTTTGATAAATTGATTTTCGATAAATTTGCTTTCGATAAATTGATTTTCGATAAATTTGCTTTCAATAAATTGATTTTCGATAAACTCGCCGGTTCCCGCGGAACTAATGGTGCAAAAATTAATCGGTTTTTAAATGATGTACATGTTTTTAGGGCCTACGGACGGAAAAAAGTCGGAAAATATCTTTGGTGCGGAACATTAAAATCGTTACGACGGCTAAACTGTAAGAGATATATCGAAAAAATATATATCGGACTTTTCAGGTTTAATATTACTACAAAAATCTCCGGGAGAGCATATATCGCAGGTCAATAGATAACTCACAATTATGATTTATAATTTTATTTTCGACGAAAATTATAACGCTGTTTGCTGTGGAATATCATCGTTACCTTTAAAGATTTACAAAGAAAAATTAATTTAATGGCAAGGGCATTTACTAACGAATAAAAAGCCCTTTGACCCATGTACCTATCGTTTATAGGTCAGAAGTAATCACAGAAAGAAGATCATAGTAAATAAGTTAATCTGATGAGTCAGTTTGATCGTTAGGTGGTAGAGCGGGGTGCCGGATTAACAATACTGCTGGTTCAAAAGTTCTGCTTAGTTGAAGTAAATTTTAAATTGTGTTTTGATGGATTCACGGTAAGTTCATCGAAAATCAATTCAACGAAAATCAATTCATCGAAAATCAATTCATCGAATGATCAATTCATCGAATCGTCAATTCATCGAAAAAAATATATTTTGTAAATATTTGAGAAGAATGCCGAGGGGATCGGAAAGCCAAAAAAAGCAGTGGTCAATAAAAGTTGACAGACTACACTTGTTAAATTACTATCATACTTGGTCTATTAATAATTTTAAAATTTCATTAAGCTAGATGATGGGTAGCTCGCTTCGCTCGGCTTCTTCTAACAAACCCTTACTAACCTAACCTAACCTAAGATAGTGTTTTGTCATTAAACTAGAAGATGGGTAGCTCGCTTCGCTCGGCTACTAACCTAACCTAACCTAATCTAACCTAATTACCTTGTTTTTAGATGCATAGTATTTTATTTTCCCCCATATTAGCCCAATTAAAATGCGTATCATTGTGTATGAATTTATAAAAATTATTTGCGTGCAATTGCCCATAACCTGTCTTATTAAACCTTAAAAACAAAACATTTATTTGTTTTATTATATAAGTTTTCTTATTATATTTCTTTATTTATATTCAAATACTATGTCACTTTATTTACCTTTTTTTAAACCATATAAAAATTTTATGCAATTATTTCTTAGTCTGTCAACTTTTATTGACCACTGTTTTTTTGACTTTCCGATCCCCTCGGCATTCCTCTCAAATATTTACAAAATATTTTTTTTTAGATGAATTGACGATTCGATGAATTGATCATTCGATGAATTGATTTTCGATGAATTGATTTTCGATGAAATGATTTTCGATGAAATGATTTTCGATGAACTCGTCGGTTACCGTTTTGATGATTTGTTATTTGTATATTATTATATTGACTTTAAATACTAACATCGAAACTTTCCTTCAATATTGTGTTTTATTACACTCGATCTTTTGCTTATCATTTCTCATACCTAAATCGTCAGTGATATAATTAATTAGTTGTTTTCATACCTTTTTCAACTTATCAGATAATTCTGGGTGCTTATTCTGTCATCGAAGTTAATTTGCAAGTTCGCCCTACATTAATTAGATAGGGTTGAAAAACAATGATATGTGTGAAGGCGTAAAATTGTAGTAAAAATTATTCTCAATTATTTTGGGATTTAACATATCTTAGATGCCAACGGAGTGGTCGAGCGCATTAAGTCGTACAGTTTGGACTGGTGAAAACAGTCTGGATTATGCGATTGGTAGTTCGATTCTCCGTTGGTGATATTATTCGGGCGAGAATAATATGTATACATTACTCTCATTTCACAATCATTCACCCCTCATCCAGGTGTAGGAGTTCTCCCCTGGCATTGGCGATTAGCCTGGTTGCAGAAATAGGCCGATGTAAAATAAATAAATAAATAAATTAATATATTTTAGATAAATCTACCCCCATCTATAGAAAAATATAGTATTTCAATCACCATCTAACTTCACGCTTATTTTTTTGAAAGCTCAATTTCTAAAAAACGGGTTGGGTGGATTCCAATTTTAATGAAGCACTAACAAGTACTAACGAGGCACTAACGGATGGCCGACGAATTTTCGTTAGAGCTTTCTATGTCCTGCTAATTTTATGCTTATTTTTTTGAATGCTCAATTTCTCAAAAACTCTTAGGGTGGATTCCGATTTTAATGAAGCACAAACAGGCACTACCAAGGCACTAACGGTTGGTCGATGAATTTTCATTAGTGCTTTTCCTGACCTGCAAAACACGTTAATTTTTTTGAATGCTCAATTTCTCAAAAACGGTTAGGGTGGATTTCGATTTTAATGAATGACAAACAGGCACTACCGATGCACTAACGGTTGGCCGATGAATTTTCATTAGTGCTTTTCATGACCTGCAAACTGCACGTTAATTTTTTTTTAATGCTCAATTTCTCAAAAACGGTTAGGGTGGATTCAAATTTTAATGAAGCACTAACAGGCACTAACGAGGCACTAACGGACGGCCAACGAATTCTCGTTAGTGCTTTTCATGACCTGCTAACTTCACACTTATTTTTTTGAATGCTCAATTTCTCAAAAACGGTTAGGGTGGCTACAAATTTTAATGAAGCACTAACAGGCACTAACGAGGCACTAACGGATGCCGACGAATTTTCGTTAGTGCTTTCAGTGGACTGCTAACTTCACGCTTATTTTTTTGAATGCTCAATATCTCAAAAACGGTTAGGGTGGCTACAAATTTTAATGAAGCACTAACAGGCACTAACGAGGCACTAACGGATGGCCGACGAATTTTCGTTAGTGCTTTCAGTGGACTGCTAACTTCACGCTTATTTTTTTGAATGCTCAATTTCTCAAAAACGGTTAGGGTGGCTACAAATTTTAATGAAGCACTAACAGGCACTAACGAGGCACTAACGGATGGCCGACGAATTTTCGTTAGTGCTTTCAGTGGACTGCTAACTTCACGGTCGATTTTTTGAAAGCTCAATTTCTCAAAAACGGTTAGGGTGGCTACAAATTTTAATGAAGCACTAACAGGCACTAACGAAGCACTAACGGATGGCCGACGAATGTTCGTTAGTGCTTTCAGTGGACTGCTAACTTCACGGTCGATTTTTTGAAAGCTCAATTTCTCAAAAACGGTTAGGGTGGCTACAAATTTTAATGAAGCACTAACAGGCACTAACGAGGCACTAACGGATGGCCGACAAATTTTCGTTAGTGCTTTCAGTGGACTGCTAACTTCACGCTTATTTTTTTGAATGCTCAATATCTCAAAAACGGTTAGGGTGGCTACAAATTTTAATGAAGCACTAACAGGCACTAACGAGGCACTAACGGACGGCCGACGAATTTTCGTTAGTGCTTTCAGTGGACTGCTAACTTCACGGTCGATTTTTTGAAAGCTCAATTTCTCAAAAACGGTTAGGGTGGCTACAAATTTTAATGAAGCACTAACAGGCACTAACGAGGCACTAACGGATGGCCGACTAATTTTCGTTAGTGCTTTCAGTGGACTGCTAACTTCACGCTTATTTTTTTGATTGCTCAATATCTCAAAAACGGTTAGGGTGGCTTCAAATTTTAATGAAGCACTAACAGGCACTAACGAGGCACTAACGGATGGCCGACGAATTTTCGTTAGTGCTTTCAGTGGACTGCTAACTTCACGGTCGATTTTTTTAAAGCTCAATTTCTCAAAAACGGTTAGGGTGGCTACAAATTTTAATGAAGCACTAACAGGCACTAACGAGGCACTAACGGATGGCCGACGAATTTTCGTTAGTGCTTTCAGTGGACTGCTAACTTCACGCTTATTTTTTTGATTGCTCAATATCTCAAAAACGGTTAGGGTGGCTTCAAATTTTAATGAAGCACTAACAGGCACTAACGAGGCACTAACGGATGGCCGACGAATTTTCGTTAGTGCTTTCAGTGGACTGCTAACTTCACGGTCGATTTTTTGAAAGCTCAATTTCTCAAAAACGGTTAGGGTGGCTACAAATTTTAATGAAGCACTAACAGGCACTAACGAGGCACTAACGGATGGCCGACGAATTTTCGTTAGTGCTTTCAGTGGACTGCTAACTTCACGCTTATTTTTTTGAATGCTCAATATCTCAAAAACGGTTAGGGTGGCTACAAATTTTAATGAAGCACTAACAGGCACTAACGAGGCACTAACGGATGGCTGACGAATTTTCGTTAGTGCTTCCAACGAAGCGTGAAGTTAGCAGTCCATTTTGAATTGCTTTTTTTTCCAAAACGTTTAGGGTGGCTATGATTTTTTATGAAGCACTAACAGGCACTAACGAAGCACTAACGGATGGCCGACGAATTTTCGTTAGTGCTTCCAGTGGACTGCTAACTTCACGGAGCCAGAAATGGGAGTTTACTAGTGTCGATTTTAAGATTTTTGCGAATATTTCACATCAGAAAAATATTACGAAAAAATTTATTAAACAAAAGTTGCTATAAAAGCAAAAACTAACAACTTTTATTTATGACATTTTTTGATAAAACGAAAAAAAAAAATTGAAAAATTATCTATTTTTTCATACTTACATGTAACATTTCCACGGTTATGATAAATAATATCTGTTAGAAAATATTAGGCCATGTTATTTCTACTCTGCTGCTAGAATGTATTTTATACAAGTACTTTATGATGGCGGTCGGTCCTGTGGTGGCCAAATCTGATGTGATATTTGAGTTCAGCAGCACCAAATTTGTAAGAAACAAGTCTTAGATGTAAGTCAGCAAAAATTGTGTTGACCAGTGTTATATTTCATTGAGTGGGTATTATGTATGTTGGTGGTAGTCTATATTTGTCTTTATAGTTTTGTGTCTATAGAAATTTATGAAGGATTTTTTTGTTATTGTCGTTAAATGCTTCTTATAGGGTGTCAGGTATTTGGTGTGTCTGTCTTATTGTGTCATATTTGGTCATTCTGTAATAAGGTATTGTACTGTAATAATTGTGTTGCAGTCATTACACAATGGGCGATCTTCTTTATTCATTTTGTAGCTGTGTGTTATTCTTGTGTGTCCAATTCGTAGTCTGGTAATGGAGGTTTGTTCTCTTTTTGTTCCAGAGAATGGCCATTTCTTCGTGTCGGATTTTATTGTTCTTAGTTTAGTTGTATATTTTGTCATATGTTGTCTACTTGTTCTCGGATATTACGTTTTATTTCATTTATCATGTCATAGTCTTGTACGGTCGAGTTATTCATGGGATCATTTCTGGTGGCTTCTTTAGCTACGGTATCTGCTTTTTCGTTACCTTTTATGTGAATGAAGCCAGAGCAAGCTGATTATTGTGTTTTGTTCTTGTAGGCTGTGTATTTTTTCTTGTATTTCGTGGATGATTCTATTGCTAATATATATTTTGCCAATAGTAGTTAGAACGCTAAGTAGAAGTCTGAGTAGGTGATGTATTTGGAGCTTCTTTGATCTTATTGAGCGATGATTTATACACTCCGTAGGATTCCTATGGCCTCGGCTGTGAAGATACTGATTGGGCTGTCGAGTTTGTATTGGTGACTGGTTTTACATTACTTCTTCTATGACCGCTGTTCCTACTTTGTCTCCGCATTTTGAAACATCGTACATAGTCTTTGTATTCTTCTTGGATACAGTATCCATTCTGTATCCAAGAATTGTTTCCACAGAATTCTTTCAATTCTGCTACTTAACTCTTTAGTAAAAGTCTAGACCTTTATGCTCTATATCAATTTAATTATGCAATAAAGGATGTGGATTGTATAATTGAACATTTATTTCATCAATAGTTATCATGACCGGGCAATTTGTCTTTTTAACAGCCTGCTGGGCGTAAGGTTGTGGTTTCAGTCATAGTTACTGAGATGTAAATGAACAGTTGTGGGTAAACTAATTTTACCATCGATGCATAAAAATAAAATTGATGGTTTTAGAGCATTTAATTTATTGACACACAAGTGCTCATTCCATCTGACATTATTCCGGGCATAGTGGAACATAACTTAACACTTCGTGCACTGATTGTGCAGTGTTTTGTTATATAGATGGCGCATTCTAGTTCGTCTTCAGCGTGTTGTCATGAACATGGCGCTTATAGATTAAATAAAATAATTTTCTAAGAATGTTTAACTTATTATTTATTAATTGCACTACATTCTTTGCAGGTTACGGCGATCCTGTGTGTACTGTTTTGTGTTATATAGATCAGTGTAGTTTGGCGCGTTCTAGTCCGTCTTCAGTGTGTTGACGTGAACATGACGCTTATAGAATAAATTAAATATTTTTCTAAGGCCCGGTATTTCGAACCATAGATAAAATTGACTATCTATGGAATAAGTTGTTATCAAGGGAATAAACGATTTTTTGCGTATTTCCCATTATTTATCTATAGAGTAACTAAGTTATCTATAGGATAAGTTATTCACAACGTGTAGGTACTGATAAATATTATCCATTGAATAAAAATGATTTTGACAGATAGGTGTCAAAAAAACATTTTATTGATAAATATATGTACATAATATAAGCATATATACGTAAAATATATAATATAACAGGTACTATGTACATATTAGACATACCTACACTTTATATATATATTTGGATATTTGTATATATATATATATATATATATATATATAGCGTAGTGCACTAGCCGCTGACGCACATCTCCAGGGTCTGGGATGCGGCAGTGTGTATTTTCCCCGTCAGGTATTCGCGTATGACGTGATATGAAATATATATATATATATATAGGTGTATGTAATATATATATATATATATATTACATACACCTGTTTCCATTATGTGTACTATTTTATTGTGTAATTACCTATATCAATATAAATTCAAAATAATTTAGTAATCTACTTTAATTTATACTGAAATAAAAAAATATTGTCGATTAATTTTAGATAATTTACATTTATTTTTAAAGAAAGAAATCATGGATGCTGATTTAGAAGATTTGCAAGCAGACGATGATGAAGAAATTGTAGAGTATTTAGAATGTTCGTATTAGACCAAATCATATGAACCATTGGGATTAGAATTGATGATAATTTATTAATCGATTTCGCTTAGTGAAGAATGTATTTAATTTTATTATTAATTGTGTTATTGCATTTCTATTTTGTCTGCAGGATGCATTAAACATAATACATTTTTTTCCCAAGCCCCTTGTTTATCTTTTAGATTAACAGCGTCAGTAGCTTTATTTTCTATAACATTTTTACATTTTAACACAAGATTTACAAGTTGCCTTGTTTCGGAAATATTAAAATTGGCGCTTCTTGGGCGTTTATCGCACATTTTTCTGTACAAAATTTTGACAGTTGTCATTTATTTTGACAGTTGTATCTATCTCTCTTTTATTTGTGCGAGTCGCGTATATGTCTCTTTTTGTTTAAGATAACGCTACTAATACCAACACAAAAAAACATTCGAAAATATTATTATCAATCAGAATAGCTATCTACGGGATATCTAGAGTTGGAAATACAGAAAGCAATTTATCATAGCGACTATCAAATGGATAATATTATCCCATTGATAGTTATTCTTATGGATAACTGCAAGGTGGAAATACGGGGCCTAAGAATGTTTAATTTATTATTTATTAATTGCACTACACTCTCAAAAATTAGCATCCCCAAAAATTTGCCGCCATGGTACGGGCACCCCTTGTACGTCTAGGTTGCAACGATCCTGTGTGTCCGTCCGGCCGTGGAAAAATCGTAACAGATGGAAAGTCCAGCTAGTGTACGATATAGAGAGTATTGATATACAAAATGCCTGAAAGAACCTGACATAACGGAGCAAGATTTGTGTGTGTGAAGTTGAGTTAGCCCTACTAATAGTGCCCAAGAACAGAAAGATAATGTAAAAATATCATTCAGGCGAATTTCTGAATTTTGATTGTGTTCAAGAGAATTACAACGGAATATGCACCTGCTAAACATTATTTTTTAATCAATATTTAATGTTATATTATCAATTTTTTGATTATCTGTTTGTTTACCGAAATGTAATTTTTTATACCTAAAAATATATTGTAAATATTTGTCCTCGTCTATTATATGATAAGCTTGTATCATTATTACAATATTGTGTAATTTATTACATAAAAATATTAATTTTTTGGACGATAAGATGCAACCTACAGCGGTTATAATAAATCTTGCATCAGCCACGCAGATATTTTCTTTGTTTATACCTATATTTTAAATTTCTCTTTGAACAACAATGTTTACCACATCATTAGTAAAATTCTTAGCTACCTTTCCAGAAACTTTCGGTGAATTTATGTAATAATTAGCGGACTGATAGCCTCCGATACTGTAATTATGCAAATGCCAAGTTTTGAAGATATTTCTTCACCTTATTTATCCACCCCCGTCTTGGTAGTACAAACACGATATAAAATGTTACACGTATAAACAAGAACACAATTTGAAGATGCTCTTGTTATAGATACTGTACAGAATTACTACTAAAATTTTGTCGCGTTAATCTTAATTAAAATCTAATATTAAATTAAATAAATATCATATATTTCATACATAAAATACCTTGCATAATGCCCTAGATACTTGATGGGTTTTGCGAATAAATTTAAAGCAAATTCCATTGAGATATGGAATTCTCCTGGAATTTCCTTTTTAATTTTGAGAGACGTGGGATTAACTTAGCCAATATCGAGAATCAATATCAAGATATTTAACCACATACCTAATGAGGAACAGTGGATTACAGGGTGAGTCGGTCCAAACGAGTGCTAAACTCTGAGAGTTAAACTACGTATGTCAACTTCATACACTACCACAGGGAACGGTATTGGGACCTCTCTTATTTTGAATATACATTTATGATTTACTTCAGTTACAATTACAGGGTGTACTGATATCGTATACAGTTGCAAATGGAGATAGTTGGGAAGAAGTTTTATTTAATATTTGCGTTAATTTAGCTAAAATATAAAAATACCTGGATGTAAATTTACTCACATTAAATCTCGATATAACTTATATATGAGAGTTGATCGGAAAGTTTCTAAAACGGGATAGAAAACATAACTTTTTGGGGTAAAATTGTATTTATTTTTTTTTTTACATACGAGGTCTGTTCAAAAAGTATCGCGAATTTTGAATTTCCGCGGGTTGCGTATATTCGATTTTCGATTTTTTTGTGGCGTTATGTTGGTACTCATGTCTCTCACTTATGCCGACAAGTTCGGCCATTTTGAATGTTCATTTAATTTTTGACAGTTGCTTTGCTTGCACGTGTTTTGGCTCGTCTTCGATTTTTGCCTATACCAAAAAATGGATCAAAAAATCTGTATCAAATTTTGTGTGAAAAACAAAATTAAGTGCGCGGACGCATTCCGAATGTTGACTGTGGCATATGGTGAAGCTACCTTGGAGCGAAGCAACGTTTATCGGTGGTACAAAATGTTCTCAGAGGGCCGAGAAGATGTGAACGACGAAGAGCGTACCGGACGCCCGAGCACGTCAACAACAGACGAAAACATTGATGAAGTGAAGAAAATAGTATTGGCCAATCGTCGAATCACCGTTAGAGAAGTTGCTGAGGACCTAAACATATCAATTAGCAAGCCATTCGATTTTTACCAATGATTTGGGCATGAGACGGGTCGCTGCGAAATTCACATCGTTGCTTGTGCGCGAATTTTTGACCAAAAACAACACACTAATAATGTCGCAGCCACCGTATTCCCCAGATCTAGCCCCCTGTGACTTTTTCTTGTTCTCGAAACTGAAGAGGCCCATGAAAGCACGACGCTACGCTACGAGTGAGGAGATAAAGACGGCATCGAAGGAGGAGCTGAACAAGATCACAAAAAATGATTTTTTCAAGTGCTTCGAGGATTGAAAAAACGTTGGCACAAGTGTATAATATCTGGTGGGGATTACTTTGAAGGGGACAAAATAGATATTCACGAATAAACAAATGATTTTTGAAAAAACACCAAATTCGCGATACTTTTTGAACAGACCTCGTACTTTCCATTTAGCTCTATAAGTCCTATAGTCCAACGCTTTTCAAGATCTTTCTTTCCTTCAGAAAAATAAGATTTATGGACATAATTGAGTTTCGGACCGTTATAAAGTTCCTCAAAAACATAGGAAAACACCTCAAAGCATTTTGGGGGAGATGTCAACTGTTTATGAGGACTGTTGCCCTGGAAAATCCATTGTTTACAAATGGCATAGCCTTTTTAAGCAAAGCGGAGAGTCGATTGAAGACGACTCTCGCTCAGGACGGCCCGCTGAGACCACTTCTTCAAAAATTATTGAATAAATTAAAAAACTTGTATTAGAAGATGCCCGTTTGAAGAAAAAGCAGTTTGCAGAAATGGTTGGAGTATCATCTACAACTATTTTGAATATCCTCCATCCACTAGGGATGTCAAAAGTCAGTGCAAGATGGATGCCGAGAATGCGTGTTCTCGAGAGTTTTTAAACCTCTGCAGAGAAAACAAAGATGAAGTTTTGAAACGGATTGTTACTGGAGATAAAACTTGGGTTTATCATTATGAGCCTGAGTTGAAGCAATAGTCAATGCAGTGGATTAAAAATAGCACAACACCCCCCAAAAAGTTCAAGACTTCACAGTTGGCAGGAAAATTCATGGGTACTGTTTTTTAGGATACCAATATCCCGCTGATCGACTATAAAAATTAGTCACAATAACCGGACACTACTTCGCTGATCTACTGAAACATTTAAAAGAAGCTATGAAGGAGAAAAGGAGAGACAAATGGACCAAAGGAATGCTGCTTTTGTAAGACAACGCAGCCGTTCACAAGAGCAATGTTGCGATGGCTGCTATTTACCTGGCCCCGTCAGACTATTATTTCTTCCCAAAACTGAAAAGAGAGCTTCGAGGGAAGAAATTTACAAGAAAGTTAAAGATGCCAATTCAGCGTATTTTGAGGACTAAGACACAATTTGTTTTTCGTGGGTATAAATAATTTAATTGAAAGATCGGACAAATGTATTATGAGTTAAGGGGTAGTATATTGAAAAGGAAAATAATATTATGTTTTTTTTACCCTTCTTCTCCTCTATTCCGCGAATTTTTTGGCCTCCCTCGTATATTGTTTTAATACAGAGTTTTAATATGTACGAGGGATGTTCGGAAAGTAACCTCCATTGTTGTGTAGCGTGAGTAGTAGACGGTGGAGCGCCGCCATCGTTACATCGGCCCGTGCAGTGATTCATTAAAGTGGGGAACAGAATGCAACGAGTTCTACGGCGCGCTGACGGCGTTCGGACGGCGCTATCTCTCAGAAGAAAGTTAAAACCAAGCTGTCGTATGCAAGTGCACAGAATGTGTAACGTCCTAGCGGCGTTCGAACGCCGTTGATACTGAATGTTCGTCAACTTCCAACTTTGACGTCGTTGAACGTTGACGCAGAACACCTAACCTCAGTTATTACTGAATGGTAAATTGTTTGTATGTATAAATAACTTGCATACAACTTAAATAACATGCACAAGACTTCATCATCCATTATACTTTTAATAAAAGAAAGCGCACGTATAAACACAGATATAGGTTGTCACGTGACTCTTTGACGGCGTTAAAAACTATTGCATTGTGTGCAGGCGAAAATTCTCAACGGCGCCAACGCAACGCCGTCGCAAATGACGGCGCGCTGACGGCGTAGCGCGCTGTGCATTCTGTTCCAGGCTTTAGCTTCCAGCTGTGCAAGGGGGAGCGTTATACTGCTAAGTATTCGCTTGTTATAACCTCAAAACATTAGTGCCGAAATAGAAAACCCGCCAAATGAAAATCCGGTCAAAGCTAGGAAGAGTCATCCAAAACAAAAGTCGTGGTTTTCTGACATCTGGTGTCGTGTTTATGCATGGGAACACTCGACCTCTCAGTGCTCGGCGAACACAAGTTCTTTTGAGCAAGTTTCGATGGGACATTCTTGACCATCCGCCTTATAGGCTGGACTTGGCTCCAAGTGATTTTCTCCTGTTCAACCACATGAAGAATTGACTTGGGTCCCAGTACTTCGATGATGATGAAGATCTTCAAAACGCTGGGACAGGTTGGCTACATTCCCAGACGGCAGAGTTCTATGAAGAAGGAATTTTAAAGCTGGTTAATCGATATGACAAGAGCTTAAATTTAAATGGCAACAATAGATGCTTTCCAGATCGGTGTGAACTACTCTGAACTACTCCGAACTGTTCTACTCCAAACTACTCTGAAAATTTTTGCATTTGGAACACTATAGTTGAGTATTTAGTGGAAAGAGGCGCTGCTATCTTACGAATTAACAAATTTCAAAGGAAAACTATCCTAAATGTACAAATTATTTTAAATTTTACATATTTGTGATAAGATAAATGGATTTTATTTTATATTAAAAAAATACACAGTTATAAATGCGTGATAAATCTTTAACAAGTTTGAATTGCATCATCTGTTTACCCCCACTACAAAGGAACTCCAAGTTCTAGAATAAAGGTAGGTACTTCAGGGGCCGGGGGAATGAAATTCTGGTGTAGTTGAGAGTGTGAAGTTCTTTTACTTGGAACAACTAGCGAACTGTTCGGAGCAACTCCGAGCTACTCTTTACAGCAACCTGGAAATTTTATTTTTTTTTAATTTTATTTATTTATTTCATTTTAGAGCCGAAAACGGGTCGAGCCCAAAATTACGGCTTCGATTTTACAAAAAGAAATACATTTAAATTATTTGTATGTACATAACAATAATATAAAATAAAGAAAGGGTTGGGGAAATAAAGAAGGAGAGAAATACAAAAAATATTTATATAAACAAAAGTAGCAGAGATTAATTAGCATTAAGCAAAAGTTCAGTGATTAGTGCCTGTCATACAGGTAGTGATTGAATAATGTTTTTTTTATTTGGTTTAAGGTATCAGTGAAAATATCGAATTCTGATTTGCAGTTGTTAAATGCAGATATTGCGCGGTATATGGGAGAGTTCATTAATGAGTTAGTTCTTGCGAACGGCTGCAAGAAAGTGTGGTGATGTCTAAGGGTGGTACTCGGTACATTTAAACTAATATTTTTTAGGACATCAGGGCAATCAATGTGATTTGATATTATTTTTTTTAATAGAATTATATCATTAAACGATCGTTTATCTTTTAGAGACAGTATGTTAAAATATTTACATAATGACTGGTATGAAAAATCTGTTAGGGAACATTTGTAGGCTAGATTTTTTAGAAATAATTTTTGCATGCGCTCAATTCGTTTGATATAAACAGTGTATACTGGGTTCCAAATGGAACTACAGTAATTTAATAAGCTAAGTACATGGGCTTGATAAATTCTAATCAGTGGACTTGTGCTTTTAAATAGTTTACAAGATCTCATAATAAATCCTAGTAATTTATATGACTTTTTACATATATAATCTATGTGTACATTGAACATTAGTTTATTGTCTAACATTAATCCTAGATCTTTTACATTACTGACATTATTAATAGTCTGCGAGCCAAGTGTGTACTTAAATTTTACTATGTTTATGTTTCTAGTGAATGTTATGTTATTACATTTTGAGTAATTTAAAAATAGTTTGTTTTCTGAGCAATAATTTTCGAAACAGAAAAGATCTTCCTGAAGTAATAAACAGTCATTCAGGGTTTTCACGGGTTTATAAATTTTCATGTCATCAGCGTACAAAGAAAAATGACAGTTTTTGAAGCATTTTTTAACGTCATTTATATAAATAATAAAAAACAAAGGGCCCAAATGGGACCCCTGTGGCAAGCCAGATGTCGAGTTGAAAAATTTTGACAAGTGACCACTGACTGATACTGCCTGTGATCTATTTTTTAGATATGAGACTACCCATCGCAGGAGGACGCCATGAACACCCATCTCATGTATTTTTTTTACTAGTATATCAATGTTTATTTTATCAAAAGCTTTACAGAGATCAGTGTAGATGGCATCCACCTGAATCCTGTCGTTCATATATTCTAAGATGTTTGATGTATATTGTATTAAGTTGGAGTCTACTGACCGATTTTTGATGAAGCCATGTTGTTCGGGTATGATTAATTGCTGTACAGAGGAGTAAATTTCGTCATAGATAATTGTTTCGAAAATTTTTGGGATTACAGAAATTATGGAAAGCGCCTTATGTGGAAAATAAGTATGTAGTTTTAAAATGTATATAATAAAATATTTGTATCTATGCCGGTTTTATTTTTATAGCCAAATGGAGGTTACTTTCCGAATAGCTCTCGTATTAATGATATTTTCACGTTTAAATTGCAGCAGAGCTTAATCTACTGCCCTGGACAGCACGTCACTGGATTAAATAAGCATCGTTGGTTTCTAAAACCAGTGACTGATGTCTCCTAAATTATTTCCCTAACAATTTTATATATTTACGTTACTAACTCATATTTCGCTTGAACTAACGCATACTTCGTAACTTACCTTTCAAACTTTATAAAATCTCGTTAACGTCTCAAAGTAATACGTCCTAATAAGTTTAGTAACAAGTTGAGAGATAATTCACCCGGGTTTCCAGTAAATTGCTCGATATATTGTAAGTGCCTGTCCATCTATATTAATAATATTTAGTCGTGATTAACCCCATTGACCCATTTACACCGAGATCCATCGACTGAAGTGCTGTTTAATTGCAATACAAGATTTAATAAGCAAGAGATAGCCTCAAGGAAAAAGGATTATATAATTTAAGGATTAATTTAACGGTTAAATTTACACAGTTGAATAATTGATAGTTCTACTTGTTGAAACTTGATTTTAAATTGGTGCGTCGATCTTGAGAGTAACGTCAGGAGACACGGCCCTTACAGGGTGTAATTGAAATGCTTTGCCAAACTTCAGTGGCGTATTCTATGGAGAAAAAAATATTAAAAACGTTCATACAGAAATATGCCCGGAAATGGTTTCTTAAAAATTACAGCGTTTTTAGATTTAAACATTTCGATAATTTTAGAATTTATATTGTGATTCAAACAAAAAAAAAAAAAAAAAAAAAACGTCTAGTAAGCCACAGAAGTGAAATATAGCAAATTAAGGGATGCTAGAGATTACACCGGTCAACAGGAATTTTGAGTCTGGGTTCTGCATATCTGATTTTTATTTCTTCCACATTATTAATTAAAGAAAAAATAGTTTTACCCGAAAAAGTTTGCTTTTGTAGCTATCAGAATGACTACGGATTTTAAAAAAATTCCCTTTTTTCAGACCTATATTGTATGTAAAAATAATACAAACTTTTGTTATGAATTTGAATCAGTTTTATTTACAAGAAAACCATTCGAAACAAACAACTACTGTAACAGAATATATAAAAAAGTTTAGAAATGATTATTTTTCGTATTTCTTCTGTAATTATATGGACTTTCTCGTATTAGCCCCCAAATATAGTCCCCCATCATACTCTCATTGTATTGCCCCTGATAACGACGTCCATCACGTCTTGATGCAAACGTTCACCTTGTTCTTCCGAATAGGCTCCCATGTTATCTTTAAATTGCTCAAAGTACGCATGTAACTTATACACTTTAAGGGACATTCTGCAACCCATGAGTTATCAAGCATAGTTGTAATAAGCTCTTTGTAATTGTCTGCTCTGTTGTTTCCGAGAAAACCATGAACCACTGCTTTCAGGCTTTCCTTTCATGAGTATTGAGTATTTGTGATAATTGTTCACTGGCCATTATTTTCTTTGTTTGTGTTCCGCCAAAAATAAAGGTAGCAAGGATATTTAGTATAACCGCCTATGCAAGGCGGTCGGAATCTCATGCATTCCTTCTGACTGGCGTCTTTTCGTAGACAGTTCTACAAAAAGTTTAAAAGCTATCCTTCTTCACAATTGAAATAGATTTCCATCTCTTCCTTTGGCTCAAAGAAAATTACGAAAATTTTAAAATGGTGCTTGAGAGTTTAAAGTATGATGAGTATACCTGGCCAGTGATAGGGGATTTTAAGATGGTTGGATTTCTGATGGGATGCATTGCCAACTTAAAAAAAGCTGTAAAAAAAGTTATTAACAAATAAACGAATGTTTTAGTTATTTTAAAGAATCAGAAAGTAGTCATTAAAATAGAGACTCCCAAAAAAAAATTTTTTTTTTTTTTTTGTTGACCTGTGTTATCAATTCAAAAATTATTTTTTTTAATTGGTTTATTTAAGGGTGCTCCAACAACTTGGTTATTAGCATCTCGGGAAATTAGTTTCTCCACTATAGAATTTATGAATTCTAAAACCAATTTTGTTAGAAAGTTAATATACTAACACAAGAGTTGGAATGTTATTCTAAAGCACTTTTCTTCTTATGCATTTTGCGTGTATTTCATTCCATCACTTGTTATGGAATAATTATTCTATGCTTGTTGTCATTTGTTTTTGTAGGGTTACATTAAAATATATGCAATGTTTCCATTATATAAATGCAACATAACTTCCTAAAAAGTACTAAAATAGTGGCCGATGTGCGGCAAATTAAATTAAAATTAAACAAATAATAAATAAAAAAATAAGTTTAATTAATTGATTAATTTGTTATGTAATATAAATTATTTGTTAAGATAAAATATTTGTTAAAATAATTATTTGTTTTTTTTTTTTTTTCTGTCTGTGACTTGGTTGGAAGAGAAAATTCGAATCAGAACATATCCCATATTGTTTAGAGTTAGTGATTCTTCTCGAGAATTTCTCGAGAAAAAGTTTTAATTCTCATTTTTCATTTCTTGACAAATGTAAAATTTGCTCGACGCCTTTACTTTAGTACTTTAAAGGTGATTATAATTTTAACATGTTTTTATCCTCTACAATATTTTCAACATTAAAAGAAGATGTATATTCTAATAATTATATAATATTTTTTTTCGAGATTTCTCGAGAATTCTCGAGAAAATAAGTCTAATGTCGAGAAATCAGAAACACTATTAAGGCCCGGTCTTTCCACCTTCAGATAAAGTTCCAGGTAACTATCTGACAGATAAGGTTATTTGTATCTTCATCTGCTGAATAAATGTCAATACCAGTCAGTGAATTCAATACGTCAGTCTCATTATCCGTTAGATAACTATCTGATAGATACATTTGTATAGAAAGAAGGGATGACATTTACTCAGCAGATGAAGTTAAAAATAACCTTATCTGTCAGATAGTTACCTGGAACTTTATCTGAAGGTGGAAAAACCGGGCCTTAGAGTACAAGTTTATTTAGCAATTTATTTCAGGTTGTTTATTTAAGTGATTGTATACATAAATCAATAAACAAGATTTATTTAAAAAATAAACTAACTGTTAAAGCAAAATTTAAATTTGTTTAATAGCTCTCTTTAATAAAGGTTATGTGACTACTAATAGCGTTTGCACTTGCAGGACTGTCCTACCAAGAGTAGGACACCTGGCAAAGCTATACTTAGCGGATGTGTCCCTAACTCTTTCCTGCTCGTTTTTCCCGCCTGACATTTTTTAAAACGATTTTTAAAGCATCAACAACAGCGTCTACCCCTACATCAATTTAAATACTGTCTCTGACGAAGCACTAGTTACGGTTTAGTTTCTTTTTCAGGTGAATGGTTGCTAGTGCGCAAGGAGACTTAAACACACGTAATAGATTTTTTCTATGAATAGAAAACAGTACTGCTACTGCATATTAAACTTGCTCGAGAGACTAATTTAGTGACGTTTTGCATCCTGAATATAACATGAGTGCAAAACGGTAACACACTCATGTTGCTTATTAAAATTTTATGCTGTCATCACAACAAGTACATAACATAATCACCGAGCACTCGTAGCTCTCATTAACACATTACAAGTACTTACCAACTTCGTGACAATGTCAAATGACAAAGTTACACACAATTTAATAGAAACATTTGCAAAAACCATACCATATTTTGGAATATATTATCAAAGCTTTTAGTAATTAAAATCTTTCTATTTTGCTTTTAGGTGTAGAGTAAAACGTTGATTATCCGTAGTAATTCGGGGAAATTAGAGAACAGATAATTAAAAACTCCGATTGAAACTACATTTTTCTTTGGTTTAAAACCTTTCGGAACATCAACACATAAGATTAATACATTCTGTCAGAAAAGTAGCGTGAATTGTTAAATAAAGCACACAATTTTCATTTAAGCATTAAAATTTAATTTGTCGCCTTCAAAGTTGGCCCCATTTGATGCAACAT
This sequence comes from Liopterus haemorrhoidalis, assembly GCA_963971575.1. Classification (NCBI taxonomy): domain Eukaryota; kingdom Metazoa; phylum Arthropoda; class Insecta; order Coleoptera; family Dytiscidae; genus Liopterus; species Liopterus haemorrhoidalis. The sequence goes on from OZ020613.1 coordinate 57,108,689, forward strand.
ACATTTTCCAGCATTTTTTCCAGTTTTCGAAATACCTTATACAGGCGCTTTCCGGTATAGGCTTCAGCTCATTCCACGAATTTTCTTTTATGGCCTCGATGGACTCAAAACGGGTTCCACGTAGCGGCAATTTTAATTTCGGAAATAAAAAGAAGTTACACGGGGCCAAATCTGGTGAATACGGTGGTTGCTCGATGGTTTTTTCCCGTTTTTTGCCTTAAATTCAGTCACAATTGCTGCTCTATGCGATGGTGCATTATTATTATGTAAAATCCACGAATTGTTCTTCCAAATCACGTGAAATCTCCCTTAAGCTAGAACGCCGATTATCGAGCACAATTTCCTTTACTTTTTCGATGTTATCGTCGGTTGAAGCGGTCGAAGGCCGTCCGGAACGTGGTCTGTCTTCGATGATCTCTCGACCGTTTTTAAACGCTTTGTATCACTCGTACGCCTGTGCTTTTGATAAAGCTGATTCACTATAACTCTTCTCCAACATTTTTAACGAGTCGGCACACGTAATTCCAATCGCAACACAAAATTTAAGGCAAACTCTTTGTTCAGTAGTTTTGTTCATTGTAAAAATCGCGACGCACTATTGAAGTGTGTTAACTAAAACAGCCGATGTAATAAAACTGCTTGACAGATGACGCTCATATTTGACACAGTAATTAGGGACAGTGCTGCCAAATTATGAAAAAAAGATTTAAAAAAAATTATTAACGCGGGCTTTTTAAATCACAAATTCCCGATACTTTCTTGACAGAGTAGTATGCATGTATATATATTATACTAGCTGACCCACCCAATAATGCATTATTATTGACTTAAATTTTTTTAGGATTTTGTAGGTATGTCTCTCTCTACGGAAAAATTGCAGCCAAACATAGAAAGTTGAAATTTAGCATGCTTATACAACTCTTCAATCCACATATACGAAAAATACTTGGAATTGAAAAAACAAGTCACGAGATAAATATAAAAAAAAATGTATTTAATGAAAAAAATAATATTTTTTAAATTTTTTTTAGTGAGTTTTCAAATGATACATTTAAATGCGAGGATAAACATTTTTTTAATAGGATTTTTGCCAAAATATGTCAAAAAATATGTCCCCCACCCTATTTTCTAGATTGATCTAAACATGTGAAAAAATCTCAGTAATGTACATTGATGAGAACCGAAATAGTTCAACAGGAATTTTTGAACAGGTTAATTTTCAATAATGGTTAAATTATGGCTAATAATGTTATGAATTTTTTGTATTTATGGCGAAGGTAGTGTGTGTGTGTGTGTTTTTTTTTTTTTTTTTTTTAATTAAACATATAATAAATCATTTTTAACAGCTATGAACCGAGTTCAAGTGTGTAGATTGTAGTGTTCAGTAGGCTCCGCCTTCTATTATACGTTGTGATTCAACCTATTGTTTAAATTACTTTGTTTTTTATTGTATAAAGATATCAAAGAGGAATAAATCATTTATAGTATTGAAATACTTATAAAACAAATAACACATTGTTAATAGTGAAAAATATGTTTCTGAAATTGAAAAAAATTAAGACATTTATCAAGATATTTCTTATTAATTTAATGAACACTTGAATAAGAAGTAAAGGCAGGAAATAACGCTGGGAATTTTTAATTAAAATTTGTTATGACGAAATTTTTGCAATTATTTAATCTTTGTTTAAAAAAATTAAATGGAAGCTCTTAGTACTCAAATAACGAATAAAAGTGATTATAAAAAAACTGTTGATTTTGATGTGATTATAGAATATATATTCCTAGACATCCAGCATTATGTTGGCTTCTTACACGTATTAAATACCTACAAAATCCTGAAATGTGTGAAATTCCCAATTCACATGAATATTTTGTAATTTACAATATACCTACTCGCGATTGTGTGACCGGACAGAAGACAATACTATAAACATGTGAAAGACCAGAATTAAATTAAACAGGATAAAAAATGTTTTTAGTTTTACCATTAGGGCCTAGCAGGTAAATTTGTTGCCTGAACGGACATGCGAACACGCGACATATAATTGTCCGTACAAGAAGCATGGACTCCGCAAATCAACACCACCTATCTTCAGGGTTTGACCCTGCGACTTATTAATAGATATCGCAGAACAAATCATGACTGGAAATTAGAGGAGCTTGAACTGAAATTATAAAATTGTAGGAATCATAATCGATGGATTACCATCTTTCCGTCTGTAACGCAACTAGTCATAATAATTGCTTCTATTACATAGTCTTAAACTGTTCACATCTAAGCGTGTTCCATTACATAATTTTGGCGGGGTTATGTTCCTCAGCAACATTATTGGTAAAACTAATTTCAAAGTAATAGTGTGAAGAGGTAATCCTGATGAGTTAAGAAAACACAGGAATAAGGATAGTGAATGGCATCTTGCTCATCTACAACAGTGTCAACAGACATGGAAATACGGGAAAGAGATTCAAACCCAAGATTACTTTCCCAATAAAAATTATCGTAACTTTGGAAATACTAATCCAATTTTAAAAATTCTTTCAATTTTGATTAATATATAAATCGTGTACCAAGTTTACAACTGAAGAAATATATAATTCTAAGAAAATATATTAAATATAAACGAAAAATATGGATTTTGTATTACCCGAGCACACAAATATCATTATATCTTTGGCAGGGCCGGCGCGAGGGTCTTTGGCGCCCGTAGGCAAGATTTAATGGAGCGCCCCCAGACAGGGTAAAATTTCAAGTGAAGACCTAAAAAAAAAGTTCCTCACTTTAACCTTGGCGCCCCCTGGCATCAAGCGCCCGAATGCCTTGCATTACCTGCGGAGTACGTTCCTCCAGCCCTGATCTTTGGAAGTAGTGAACAAATTTTTAAAATTCTTTCGATTATGAAGTATATAAATCGTATATTAACCTGGCCATTGATGATACCTATATTGTCACTGATAATGTCGAGAAAATAAGTTAAATATAAACAGAAAACATGAATTTCTTTTCATCCTCGCGCACAGATTTCTTTATAACTTTAAAACTACTGACCCGTTTTCAATGAAACACTGTCTAAAACCTGACCAGATGATGTAGGTACTGAGAGAAAAAACCACATGTTTCAGGTGACTTTTTGCATCATCTGACAATATGAAACTCACATCAATCACAGGTCTATAGGAAGCAGCTTTTACAGCTTCATCAGCCGCTTCATTACTTTTAATACCAACATGCCCCGGTATCCAAAACAGCTCTACTCTTACATTCTGAGTATACAGCCTGTGGGTTAGCAACCGGATCTTTAATATGTTCAGCCCCGCCTGTCTGCCGGTAGGTCATAAGTGCAGCAGAAATGTGAGCCACAAGTAGACCCATGAGGCTCAAAGTGTTAATAAAAGATGGTGCTTTGGATCTTGGATATTGTTCAAAACGTTCAGTGAGTCTGTCAGGATAACGGATAACCTTTGAACTACTTTGCTTTGACGAAACAAAACAAAGGGCCTTGAATATAGCGTACAGCTGCTGAGTGTACACACTCGATATGGAGTACACTGTAAACCTGGAATTCCTGTCTCAATCACATCACATTTTTTACAATCCACGGATTGTTTGAAGTCAGTGAACCATATGAAATCGTTCAAAATGAAATAATACATCGTTTCCATAGCATTCTCCTAAATCAAGAGAAAGCTTGACTCTTGAGAATTTGTTTACTTATTCCTTCTCTCGGGAAATAAAAAATTTATTTACAATATCCAATACGGGAAAGAAATTGAATTTTTTTATCAATATCCTTATTTAAATAAAGAAATAATATTTAAAAGGACCTAGACGGAATGTAAATTAAAATATGTTCAGGTAAGGTAAACTTAAATAGATTCTTTACTTCACAAATAATTTTATTGTCACTAGACGTACATTTCGGCTACGAAGTAGCCATCTTCAGTAGCTGAATATAACAACGTTATTAACAAGCATATGATTCGTGCTTGTTTTCACTGTCATTGGCTAGTAAATACTCTCGGACTTTAGAACTACATTGCAAAACTTGAAATAAGTACACCATTTTCGCATTATTGTACAATAAGTTGCCTAGATCTAGTTGATCGTGAAGTTCTTGGTGAGAGTAGAATCTCCTTATGTTGGATTTTATAAAGAATAGACATTCTAGCGTGTGCACTGCTGGTAATGTAAGAATCCTTACCGTATTTTTCGGACCATAAGACGCACCTTTTTACACAGGAAAATCGACTCACAGTTGGAGTGTGTCTTATGGTCCGAAGATATAGGTGCGTTGTTTCAAAGGTGTGCGATATTAGTGTGGAATCAATTCGGAGCGCAAAAACAGAATCAACCAAGAAAATATAATAGAAATGAATACAGAATTAGTAATTTCTGGAGGCATTACAAGTCAACGACAACCCTTGGGTTAATAAACCATTTAATAATTTTTTGAGGGAAGAGTGGAACAAACGAATGATAAAGCCAAATCGCGATGTTACAGCAACGAATGAAACGGACGACAATTTCAAAATTACCTGGGTAAAAAATTCATGGGAAGCTGTAAAAGAAAATACGATTGTAAAGTCTTTTAAAAAAGTCGGTATAAGCAACGCATTGGATAGTATCGAAGATGACTTGGTTTTTGAAGAGATGGACGACAATAGTTCAGACGAAAATAATACGAACAATGACATTAACGAGACAAGTGATAGTACAGAGAGTGAAGATGAATAGAATGTTGCTGGTACAAGTTATTGTAATAATAAATATTCTTTCTAAAAATTGTCTCATAAATTTGGGGTGCATCTTATCGTGCGGTGAGTCTTATGGTCCGAAAAATACGGTAATTTAAAAAATAGCGGTTTACAGTGGATCCTGTATGTAGCTGAAGCTAAAATACGACTGGCTTTTTTTTTAAAGCCTAAAAATAGGTAAAACATCGGGAGAGCTGCCCCAGAATATTATAGCAAATTGAAGGATAGAATGTTAAGACGTTATAACTGACAGAATTTGCTAACTGCCTTAATAAAAACCAGGCCGAATTTAATTTTTTTATAGTGGATTCAATTTGAAACTTCCAGTTTAAATGTGGGTCTAAAAATACTCCCAACAATTTCACTGGACTGTTGACGAAAAAGGGCAGTCGTTCGGGTCTGGAACCAAATTTAATTGTTTGAGTTTTGTCCTTATTTAAACATAATTGATTAGCGTTAAACCATACTTCCGCTTCAGTAAGTGTAGTTGAAATTTCTGTGTGAAGGTTGTTGATATCGGCATTGCGGCAAATCAGAGTTGTACCGTCTGCAAAAAGTACACAGTTGGCATGTGATATATTACTTGGCAGATCGTTATTATAAATAAGAAAATATAGCGGCCCTAAGATGCTTCCCTGTGGAACACAGTATTTCAGGACTTTGAGATCAGATACTGCGTTATTGTAGTACACACACTGACTACGTTTGTAAAGATAGGAGGTAATGAGATCCCTCGCGGTTCCTCTGATTCCACATGACTCTAATTTGCTTGCGATGGTGTGATCAACACAATCAAAAACTTTGCTTAGGTCACACATCAATGCCGATGCATACTGATCATGTTCCAAGGCTTCGTAGATTGTTTTCAGGGCTTCTTCGATAGTAATTTAGTTCTAGATTTATGGAAGATTTCGGACGAAAGCTAAACTGCTTATTCGTAAGCACATCATTTTTGTTGAGAAACGAGATTAGTCTACGTTTAATACAAATTTCAATAATTTTAGAAAAAACAGGTGCAAGAGAAATGGGCCTAAAATTCGATGGGTCGTTAACATCAACTTTTTTCAAAATAGGTGACACTTTTGATATCTTTAAGGCCGCAGGAAAACATCCCAGTTCAAAACATTTATTAATTAGCTGTGCAAGCGGTACAGTCATTGTATGGGCCACAAGTTTCACATGGAAGTGACTTATGCCGTAATAATCTTCACATTTGCTGTTGTTCAGGCCATTAATAATACCTAGTATTTCCATTTCATCAACCAGGCTTAAGAAAAAATTGATATTCCTCGTTGCATAATGTGGTTATGTCATAAACCAAAATCATATACATTTATATTATATATTAGGTTGGGGAAAAAGAAATCAATTTTTTATGGTCATTTTGAAGCTTTATTTAATATGGTTACAATCATTCGCTTTGACTTAAAGATGCCCCCAGGTTTTCGATGACTCGTTGCCACTTAGAAGGTAACTTCATTATGCCACTTTCCCAAAACGACTTGTCGCTAGTGGCAAAAAACTGAGATAGCCAGTTTTCACAAGCCTCTTTTGAGGCCAATTTCACACCACTAAGAGCGTTTGACATAGACAAAAACAGATGATAACACCGGTCAACAGGAATTTTGAGTCTGGGTTCTGCATATCTGATTTTTATTTCTTCCACATTATTAAATAAAGAAAAAATAGATTTATCCGAAAAATTTTGCTTTTGTAGCTATCAGAACGAAATTTAAGAAAATTTCCCTTTTTTCAGACCTTTATTGTATGTAAAAATAATGCAAACTTTTGTTATGAATTTGAATCAGTTTTATTTACAAGAAAACCATTGGAAACAAACAACTACTGTAACAGAATATATAAAAAAGTTTAGAAATAATTATTTTTCGTATTTATTCTGTGATTATATGGACTTTCTCGTATTAGCCTCCATATATGGTCCCGCATCATACTCTCATTGTATTGCCCCTGATAACGACATTCAAAGTCCATCACGTCTTGATGAAAACGTTTACCTTGTTCTTCCGAATAGGCTCCCATGTTATCTTTAAATTGATCCAAGTGAGCATGTGCACTTTAAGGGAAATTCTACAACCCATAAGTTTAAAGTTATCAAGCATAGTTGCCATAAGCTCTTTGTAATTGTCTGCTCTGTTGTTTCCGAGAAAACCATGAACCACTGCTTTCAGGCTGTCCCAGGCTTTCCTTTCATGAGTATTGAGTATCTGTGAAAATTCGTCACTGGCCATTATTTTGTTTATTTGTGGTCCGACAAAAATAAAGGTAGCAAGGATATTTAGTATAACCGCCTATGCAAGGCGGTCGGAATCTCATGCATTCCTTCTGACTGGCGTCTTTCCATAGACAGTTCTACAAAAAGTTTAAAAGCTGTCCTTCTTCACAATAGAAATAAATTTCCATCTCTGCCTTTGGCTCATTCCGTAATACTCAAAGAAAATTACGAAAGTGTGAAAGTAGTGCTTGAGAGTTCAAAGTATGATGAGTATACCTGGCCAGTGATAGGGGATTTTAATATGGTTGGATTTCTGATGGGATGCATTCCCAACTATTCTCTTGTTTTGAAAGAGAAATCCAACCATTCTCTTGTTTTGATAAATTCGCCGCAAATGTAGCAGGATGAGTCTACCTCGTGTTTACAACTTTTTGACGCCATTTTTGGATCTGCCGCCACACAAAATGCGTTGTATCTCTGCAATGCGCATGCGCATACCGATTATGAACCACGTAAGTGAAATGCCACTTGCTTTCTACCCGCTCGTCCCCACCCTTACTTAATATAAAGCGCTTCTCCTTATATGGTCATAAAAATAAATAAATATATATTGATCGTTGTAAAATGTACAAAAGCAAAGTTTTTCAAAAATAAACGAAGGTTTTAGTTATTTTTCGATATAAAGAATCAGAAAATAGTCATTAAAATAAAGACTCAAAAAAAAAAATTTTTTTTTTTGACCTGTGTAATCACTTGGGGCCAGGTCCGGACTATAAGGTGGATGCATAAGAACTTCCCAACCAAGCTCCCTGAGCTTCTAGCGGGTCACTATGGATGTGTGAGGTCTGGCATTGTCCTGGTGGAACACGACGCCTCTTCTATTGGCCAATTCTGGCCTCTTCTGGTCTACTACTGCTTTCAATCGGTCCAATTGCTGGCAATAGAGATCCGAATTGAGTGTTTGTCCATTGGGGAGCAGCTCATAATAAATTATTCCCTTCCAATCCCACCAAACATACAGTAGGACTTTTCAGGCCATCAATTCTTGTTTGGCCACCGTTTGGGCTGCTTCACCAGCTTTCGACCGGCTTTTCGTATGTGACCCATTTCTCATCGCCAGTCACCAACCTCTTCAGAAATGGCTCGATTTCGTTCCGTTTGGCCAAGGATTCGCAGATGGAAACACGGTTCATCAAGTTTTCTTCCGTCAACTCGTGCGGTACCCAAACATCAAGCTTCTTTTTGAACCCAGCTTTATGCAAATGATTTAAAACTGTTTTGTGGTCGATCTTTAGTTCCTGGGCGTTGCTACGGCAGCTTTTATGCCGGTCTACTTCAACCATTTCCAAGATTTTACCGACATTTTCGACGATAGGCCTTTCTTTCACATCAAAATTACCGGAACGAAATCGACGAAACCAAAATTGCGCTTGATTGGCTGTTACAGTATTGGGACCATAAACAACATTTACAATTTCAGCCACCTGGCTTGCGTTTTCACCTTTATCGAAATAAAATTGTAAAACATAACGAATTTTTTCTTTGTTCACCTCCAACTTTAACACTCTAACTCTCAACTAAAGCTATCAATCACAACAATGGCAAAATGTACTTGTTTTGTAGGGAAATCTCTCTCTTCAGCGAGTATAACCACGACTTGATATGATAAATACAAAACGAGATATATGCCGCTAATTCCATCTAGTGACCAAATAATGGATTACTTTTTCCCCAACCTAATATTAATTTTATGTTTATTATTTTAAAGAATGCTATGTCATCAACTCGTCATCTATAAGAAAGTTATCCTATGTTCCAGCTCAAATTTTATCAAACCTTATTTTATTTTGTATAAAAACTATATCTCTTCGAAAACGTATCTGTTCGTTTCTGTAACAGGGTAAATTAGTGATCGGTCACGCATCTCTCTAAATTTCTTTAGAAGGAAAAAGTTACACCGTTCGAAAATAATTTACTTTATACTTCGTCGCCAGTAAAATCAATATCAAGTATCTATAAGTTTTTGGAAGGAAAATTAAGATCACAATTATCAAATGAGCACATTAGTAACGAAAAGGCTATATCTACAAGAATTCTTGGTAAATAGGTTCTTAAATTATGCACTTGGTAAAGTTTTACTAACATTTTTTATCCATGCTGAGTGCAGTTTTGGTGTGATATGAGCTGTTTTGGTTGACGTATTGAAAACTTACATTTCCTCGGGAGTGAAGAAGCTAATGTTGCTAAACAGAAATACGACAGGAAATGCTGTTTAAAGCAACGTAGAAAAGGGCTACCAACCTGTGGGAACCAAACGTAGTATAACGTAGTTACCTTTAACAGATTTTACTTGATATTTTATAGAAAAATAAATAAATTAAGAAACAACCAAGATTTATTAGTGATGTTTTATATTATGCGAGGGCATATTGAAAACTAATGCCTTCATGGCCATAACTTTTATAATGGCGGGCCAGACCGTATCATAAGTGGTTTTCCATTTATCTTAAGTATCTGTACATAAGTCCTCCTAGCGGAGATTCTCACCAACATCACGTTTGCGCATGACAGTTCTAAACATGGCGGCCGGCATGGATGTGTGGTTAAAACAACGAGCTGTCATTGAATTTCTTACTGCGGAGGGTGTACCATTGATATCCATCGAAAGGTTAAGTGCCGTCTACCATGAGGCGTGTGTTGATGTGGGTACTGTTAGGAGGCGCGTAAGAACTGTGAAAGACGCAAGTCCTGCTGAAACGGATGTCCATGATCGGGCACGAAGTGGCCGACTAGTGTCTGCATGTGGTGAAAGGTGGCTCTCGTGGATGAACTGGTTCGTGATAATCGACGGTGTAAACAAACTGACATAGCCAACAGGGTGGATATTTCACAAGAAAGAGTACATCACATTATCTGCAATGTGCTGCAGTACAGGAGAGTATGTGCGCGTTGGGTGCCCCGAATGCTTACTGATTAAATGCAAGCCAATCGGAAACAAATTACCTCATTCACCTTGATCTTGCGCGTTGTGACTTTTTCTTCTTTCCAAAGCTTAAAGAACATCTCAAGAGCAAGCGTTTCTTTTCGGATGCAGAGGTGATAGCGGAGGTGCGGAAATGGTGCCGTGGGATGTCTTCACACTTTTTCCGTGCCGGACTTGAAAAACTCGTACCACGTTGGCGTAAATGTATTACTGTCAATGGCGATTATGTGGAAAAGTGAATATATCAGTGCGTAGAGGACAGTTTATACCATTATTTCATATTTATATGTAAACCATATATCAATTACTAATAAAGTTATAGCCATGGAGGCATTAGTTTTCAATATGAAATTCTGCATCCGAAGAGAAACGCTTGCCCTTGAGATGTTCGTTAAGCTTTGGAAAGAGGAAAAAGTCACAAGGCGCAAAATCTGGGCTATAAGGTGGATGAGGTAAAACGTCATGAAACCCAAGCTTTTCCAGTGCTCCGCGCGTTCTCTGACTTGTGTGAGGCGGAGCGTTTCAGCAGGACTTGCGTCTTTCACAGTCCTTACCCACCTCCTAACAGTACTCACATGAACACACGCCTCATGGTAGACGGCACTTAACCTTAGATGCATATCAATGGGCGCTACACCCTTCGCAGTAAGTCATTCAATGACAGCTCGTTGTTTTAACTGCACATCCATGCCGGCCGCCATGTTTAGAACTGTCATGCGCAAACGCGATGTTGCTGAGAATCTCCGCTAGTACCCTTTTCACATCAGATGTTTAAGTTCGGATGTTAAAGTGAATGTGTCTTTAAACGCTAATGTGAAAACGTATGACCTCGTCTAAATACAAGCGAAGTTGAAGACAGAGATCTGCGTCTTAAACATCGTCTGCATTGCCAACATAATTTCTATTATAAAAAAATACTCTTTGAATTTGTACTTCTTTTCTTTTATCTATGTTGAGCTGTTATCATTTTATACATCGAGGTTATGAGAAGATTATTTGCGTTATTATTTAAATAAATATAAAAAATATATATATATTATAGTTATTATTAGTTTATTAATTATATTAGATATTCAGTTATTAGTTTATTAATTATATTAGTTATTCAGTTATTAGTGTAATAACGCAAATAAACTTCTCCTAACCTCGATATATAAAATAATGACAGAATAAATTCAAACGATATGAAATTATGTTGGCAATGCATACTATCTTTACATGCAGATTTCCAGATGGCAGCACCGGAGATTTAAACATCAAATGTGAAAGCAAACCGATGTTAAAGATCGGTGAACTTTAAGTTCACTCGTCTTGAAGTTCTAATGTGAAAACGGTATAGGAGGACTTATGTACAGATACTTAAGGTAAATGGCAAACCACTTTTGACACGGTCTGTGTCAAAAGTTATGGCCATGGAGGCATTAGTTTTCAATATGCCTTCGTAGATCTAACGTTCCAAGTTTATTCCAAAACATTTTCAAGGCCTACATTTTTTCCTCTTTTTAGAATCGTTTTCTCGTTACAACAATAGCATATGTGTAGAGTGTACATTTTACATGTTTTAGAATAAAACCACTCTTGTTTAATGGTTTAAAATAGATTAATCCCCTCATAATTGTTTAAAACAAATTTTATCATTTAATCCAGTAATAACGAGTCTGTTTCACTATTTTGCGTAAATAACTGTTCGAACAGTTTCAATGTTTCAAATGAGAAATTTTAATTCCGTTTCAAATTAAATCCTCTATTCAGCCTTAATCCTGGTTTTATGCATTCAATACTCATAACAATGTGTTGCAATGTTGTTTAGTGGGTCAAGTTCGGTTCGTGTAGCTTAATATAGAAGAGGAGAGTTGATTGGTAAATTAAAGGGGACAGAACTTATTTCTGGGTATATGTTAGAGCGGATAAAATAGAACTGGCTTAAATAGGCTGTCAAGAAGAGATAATGGTATGCAGGGAAGCCGCGTGTAGGTGTTTTGCATTGCACACGGGCGAAACACCCTTTGTTGTTTCGCCTGAATTTGGTGTCAATTCTAGTAAATTATTACTATAGGGTAATCGGCGAATCAGTTCAGTTGCGTAACTAGAAACGTCACATATTTTCGTGACGTAATATTAAGTACGTTTACATGCATCCATTTAACGAATGTAATATTCGTACTTTGTCACTTGTATCGAAATGAAATGAAAATACACCTAGACCCCACTTTGCGTCGTAGATACGTTCCAAAATTTTGCGACGCAGACTGAAACAACGCAAATTGAATTAACATTTTGTATGTGAATATAAAAGATAGGTTCCCAAAAAAATTCCACAAAAAAATCTAATAAAATTAATAATTTAAGAAACATAAATAAAAGAAACTTTATTAAGTCATAAAAAAAAAAACACACAGAAAATACACATGAAAATTCAATAATACACAGAATAACACAAAAAAATGTACAACAAACTCTTTATTCATCTGATTCAATTATATACGTAGATGTAGATGCTAATGATTCTGTAGATGCTGGTTCCTGAGGTTTTCTTTTAACGAAATATTTTTCGATGGTCGGCTGAACAGCATTTTTTTAAAACCGGACGTAAAAATATTTTACACCAAAAAAACAAAAGAAAAACATTTTAAAACAAAAAAATGTAACGACGCATTGGTGTATTTTTAAAACGACGCAAGTTTGAAACAATGCAAAACGAAACGACGCAAAGCGGGGCCTAGGTGTATAAGAATAAGAATAGAATAGAAACAAATAAAATATTCTAATAAGCAAAATAGTCATAAAAAGGGCTGATGTGATCCAAGAATATTTTATTTTATTTTTTATTTTTAGAATATGGCTACACAACAGGACATAGTTCATAAAGAACTTGTCCTAATAACAGTGTCGCATTGCTATACACATTATTTTATGTCAGTAACAAAGAATAATAATTAGCAACTTATAACTAAACCTAAATCCAAATTACAAAAACCTAATATAACAAAAATATGATCAAAGAAAAGAAAATAGAAATAAGTTGAATTTAACCTAAAAGGCTATGCACCACACACAATATCAAATAGAAATCTATAAGATTATTAGTTATATTTTAGTTATATACAGTAATACCCCGACTTACGCGAACTCGGAGAACGCGATTTTTGATTTTTTCGTTTGACAACACTGTCACCCGCTATCTTCAGTGTATCTCTTGCCGTGATATGTAATGGACGCGTTTCGCGCGAACACTACGTGCACGATTACGATTCTACGATCGAGGAAAGTTAAGATTATTTTGTTATACGTTTTCTAAACCCTTAAAAAAATATGTCATCCAAACGAAGTAAATCTTATTCTCCTGCACCTAGTAAGAAAAGGAAAACGATATCTTTGGAATATTAACTCAACATTATCCAGGATTTTGATAGCAGAATTACAGAAGGTCTCAGCTCAATTGAAAAGGACTTTTAGAAACATAGACTCCAACGAAGCACGCGTTATAGCCACAAAGCAAGTAATGAAAAAATGATTAACTTTCTACGAAGAACTTCTGCGTGAAAGAAAGAAGGTATTGTGTCGTCAGACGAATTTGTTAGATTTTATGAAGCCATCGACATCGAAATAACTTTTTTACGTAATTAATTTTTTTTTTTTTAATATATTGTGTTAATATGTATAAAGAAATGGAATTTTATTAAATATTTTTCTTCTAAACTAATGTTTTTGTTAGTCCTTGGTCCCAATTAAACAAAATTTATATGTTTTTATATGCAAAGTTGTACCCCGACTTACGCGAATTCGACTTAAGTGATTTTCGTCGGACCCACCTATCGCGTAACTTCGGGTATTACTGTATTTAAATAAAATATATAACTAAACACAAAACTGCTATATAAACAACAAACTAAATAAAAAAGGTTTTTAGAAATTATTATAAGTAACATATGTGAACACAAATATCAAAACAGATCAGAATGTATTATAAAATGTCAAATGTAAACATAGTTTTATTTAGTGATACCAATAGAAATGTCCCTATATTAAATAAAAACTTTTAAAATTTGTAAATCTTCAAAATGACTATCGAACACAAACTAAATATGACTTCAAAAGGTATGTTTTAGTAAAATAAATGAGTGAAGAGCAATATTAGTCTATAATTCAAATGCAAAAAAAAATCTATTTATTCGGTAAGCGAGGGATTATTACGAAAATTGTTCTAGAAGAGCAAACAACAGTTCAGCCAAGTCGGTCTTTGAGTTTTGTTTCTCTCAGTTGATTCAGTCTCTTCAAAACTTATTGCCACATTCACACCTTGACAATTGGCACTTGTATGAAGATAATGCACCCGCGCATCGAGCTCAACTTACTAAATAATTTTTGAATAATTCTGGACTACAAGTGTTAGAACATCTTCCGTATAGTCCAGATTCGCTCCTTTTGATTTTGGACTCTTCCCTTTCATCAAGGATAAGCTTAGAGGCCGCAATTTTAAGAACGATGATGAGCTTCTAGCAGCCTGGGACCAAACCTGTGTAGAAGTACCAACTGAAAAGTGGGAAGACATTTTTAAAACATAGTTTATACGTATGAGGCAGTTTTGTTTAGTAAAATTACACATAAGTAGAGCGCTAGGAGAGTTTTAAATTCGGGCATACTTTTTAAACTCGTTCAAAGTATGCCCGTATTTAAAAACTTTCCTAGCGCTCTACTTATATGTGATTTTACTAAACAAAACTGCCTGAAAATTCTGGTGTGTCTATGCTTTATTGAAATTTCAGTGAAAATGTGATAAAGCTTCACTACGGATATTAAAGCAAATTTCTCTTATGACATTAACGCTGATAAGTGGTTTACCGAATAAGCAATTAAATATTAATTAATGTTGAGTGTTATTGTCATTTCTCTTTGAATTTATTATTAAATAAGATGTATGATGGTGTGAGTTTAAAATTAAATTTTTTATAAAATGAAAAATAAAAAAAATAATTTAAATTGGCTGTAACGAACAGCAATTTCCAGCTCATCACCACCAGAGATAATTATTATTTAATCATAATAATTAACAAGTTATTAAAACTGGATCAAATTGTTATTTCTGAAACGTTGCAGAAAATTTAGTTTTTCATATTACTCGTGCACGTGGAGATTTAAATTGATCACTAAGTCCTACGTTTATATTGTTACCATGGCCGTGATGATAGGAGAGGCAGTTATGTAAGCACCGCAGGCGCCATATTGGCAGAGGCGCCGAAATGAAAGATAAATAAGCATTGTTTTGTCACTCCGTCATTCAAGTTTATTTTTATCTCCTAATTGTATGAGTGGTGCCCTACATTTGGTTTATCTAAAGCACTAGTTCCCAATTTTCTTTTAATCGTGACCCTTTTTAAAATTTTTAAAAACGTTCGCGACCCCCCTTTTCATCCGACATATTTGATCAATAAAACAAAAAATAAATGTTTTTTTTTTGCTGACTTAGATCTGATACTTGTTTTTAACTAATTTTGGGGTGCTGATTTCAAAAATGTTAACAGTTTCTGCCTATCACGTCAAATTTTTGTTCTATCGTATTTTGACTTTTTTCACCTTTTCACGTTCTGATATATGTACGTCTACTTTAATTTCAATTGGCCGGTGAGAATAGATTTAAATATTGGAGACCCAAACATAATACACGAACCTTTGGTGGAGCAAACAAAAATCACCCCCCCCCCCTTCATATTAAACTGGGTCTAAAGAAGCAGTTTGTAAAAGCGTTGAACAAAGATGGTGACTGTTTCAAATATATATCTGATACATTTCAAAGTCTCAGTAATGAGAAGCTAAAAGCTGACATTTTTGACGGACCACAAATTAGAAAATTAGTGAATGATCCACATTTCACTGTACATATGGATGATATGGAGAAGAATGCATGGCAGTCTTTCGTGGCGCTCATCAAAAATTTTCTTGGGAATAAAAAAGCCGAAAACTATGTGGAGGTCTTTGAAAATTTGATTGAAAATTATCATCATCTGGGGTGCAACATGAGCGTGAGACTTCATTTTTTAAACAGTCATCTTGACAAATTTCCTGTCAATCCTGTTGCAGGAGATTACTGACAACTGTAAAATTAAGGTTCAAAATTTACAAAGATGTTGTATCACTACAGGGACTAAGGATACTGGTGCTTGAAGAATGAGGACCTCTTCTATAATCCATTGCTTTCTTATTCTGAATAAACACTCGTTGATATGCTTCTTCTAAAATTTAGTAGATCATATTCGCCGTTGATTTTACGATGAATGTGCCTGCCGTTATGAATGGTTAAATAAACAGAGTGTTTAATTTACGCCGACTGAATTGGATTATATTGATACCATGTTATTGATATGCTATTCGCTCTGTTTGAAATCATACACATATGGAAATAAAAATACATGATTTTATTTAAAAAATCCTATCACAGATACAGTATAAATACATAACAATGCATTACGTTAAATAAAAATATAATAATATATTAAATTCAAAACTTAATAACATCACTGTCACTGCCTGGACTATCCAGGTTGCTTCCAGATGAACTTCCAAGGCTCTCACAAGCTTCCAAGAACAGCTCTGGGTTCACCAGCTCCATTACCTTCCACGCCAATGTTTTACCTGACAAATAACAAACTGTTTTAATAACGTATTCTACAAAAGAAATATTTTTGGAGCAGTGAAAGTTGGGAAAAATAATTGACATATTCGAATGAATGACGAACATGTATTAGGCTATCAATAGAGTGAACACTTAAGGTTGTATAGGCTTAGGTGACTATGTTGTCTTATTAGGTTTAATACAAGTGACACACGGGAACCTGGTGTTTTTTGAATGGCTTGTAAATTTTCAACATAATGTGAATTTATTTACAAACAAAATAAATGTCAACATATGCGATTTGGTAAGTAAACAACTGTGAAAAATAATGTTTTTGGGATGACGCCCATCGGCAATTATGCAATGTATTACAATTGTAACGAACCGTTTAGAGCACCGGACTAAATTTCACTAACCACCTGTGGCGAGAATTTTTTTGAAAGGCATTTTTTGGTTTTTTTAAAGTGTACATATTTTTGAGAATTCAGATCATAGGAAATTAGAAACCTTACGTTTACAACACGTAACTCTGAAATATATTTTTAAATGGTTCATTGTTCAAGGAGACATTTGTTCAGAGTTATTGCTTAATAACTTTGAACACTAGCATCTCCTCGAACAATCTTTATGCCCTTCTTCCTAGAAATTTCTAGAAATGCCTTATACAAACACACGTCTCTCTAAAGACGAGATTAGACAGTATTCGGTCCGGTTAGCATTAACATCTAATTTGTTGAATTCTTAGAGGCACTGTGTTGGATCTTAAGCGGATATCATATATAGGTAGATAAATTCGAATTAGTTTGCGTTTTAAGTTGCGTTTAAAAATGCTCAAAGTGGAGTAAATTTTACTGTGCGTTTAAAATGATATTTAGTCGAGCATCACATTATTTTCCGGTGATTTTCAAATAGTCTAGTGCTGTGGTGTCCTACCACCAGCCCGCGGGATACTTTTGCTCCGACAATAAGTTTCAAATGGTCCGCACGAAATTTCTGTCCTTTTGTTCTCAAGTTATTTTTGGATTTACTACCGCACGTTCTTAAGTAATTTTTGGAATTTCACTCCTCCTCTCGCCCTCAATAGATTTCCAGGATTTTTCCCACCATTCTCAAGTGGTTTTTAAATATTTGGCCTCCGATCCAATTCAATACGGCCCGTGAAACATATCTAGAATTAAATATGGCCCCATTATGGGAAAATGTTGACACCACTGGTCTAGTATACATTAATTATTAGAGTAAAATTAATTTAATGAAACACAATGAGTGAGTAATTTTGAACTTAACTGAATTGTGTGTCAGTTGGCATGTTTTTGTTTGTAGGAACCGCGCGACACGTCAAACTATCGCTTCTAGCTCATACGTTTTTTTACCTTAATGCAAATAATCCGTATTCGTATTCGCGGATCAGGGCGCAAATAATCCGTATCCGTATCCGCGGATCTGGCTTTTATGTGATCTAGCACATTACTTACAAGAAGTATCATGACAAATTTATGAGTGTCACGTAAGCTTTATTTCACCACAGATTCATTGTGAACTAGTAAAGTGACATCCTTAAAATTATTAGTGTTTCTGCCAGTTCATTTATAAAGTATCAACCCTTACCTATATGTACATTTTCTTTGATCTCTGTGCTATCTTCGCAGTAATTAAGTGCGGCTTTTCTCAATCCATCGCAACCGCATTGTCCAGCGAGCAGAAGGATCTGTGCCACATTAGCCGGAGTAAGGCTCTCGAGCAGTGATCTCTCACACAAAGTGCTGAGGCCGGGGATAGCATATCTAGTGGCCACAGGCAACAGACGGTTTGCATTCACTTCCATGTTATCCACTTTATCAGAGTATAAGAAGCGAACTAATTCAGTTGCCAGATCATAAGGTACGTCTAGCAGCTTTAATGTGTACTTGATGTTCTGTAAGAAAAAGAAAAAACAAATTAACAAAAAAAAATGGTAAAGTAATGTAGCTCACACCAGAAGAGAATTCTCGATTTACTTAGAGATCAATGAAAAAGGCAAATAAAAATACTAACAAAGAGTACTGCAACGTTATAAGACTGCACGCTTCAAGTGGTAAATAATTTTTGTATCGTAAATTGTAAGCGTATCTGACGAAAGATGGATAAGGAAATGGCTATCGTAAGGACCCCGTGACATCACAAGAATTAAACTAGATCACATACCCGATGGACCCATGACTTAAAAGACATAGCAATAAATAAGAAGTAGGGATCCAATAACCAATTTATGAAATCTATCCAAATATTAGAAATCCATACACAACAATCAACAATTGTTACCCTATCTAGATACTACCAATATCAAAATCTTTTTCAAAACCATAAAAATAAATATACTCCATATTTGCTGTTCGTCTGACCATAAATGAACACTCCCCAAACTTCAAATCAGATGTTACTCACACGTGTCACAAAAAGGACCCTAATTAAACTTATTGGAAGCGTACGGGATAAAGAAACTAATAAAACAAGGAGATATCCTTAATGAGGTGGCAACATTTCTCAAACTCATCTCTCACAGATCTAATATTTATTATTTAATACCAGTAAATAGTATATAAGTTGTAATATTGTAATTATTGCGTTGCTTGAAAATAGCAAAAGCCGAAACTTGTCAGCATTTTTAAAATCAAATAGTATATCAAATCAAAAGTATAAAATTTGGATGGTAGCAGTTAATGAGTTTGTTTCCATAGCGTTTCTTGTCCAATTTTATTAAACTTTTTATTGCTTTATTGGCAATATTAATGCCACCTCTTTGAAAAAAAAAAAATATATATATACTCCCTCCGTCCGGAAATGTAGGACTAAAGAAAGTAATATTATCTTGATCTTTTTTTGTTTTTATTTCTAAATAAGTGATTGTTAGGCAACTAAATAACAAAACGCGCAAATAGTTGCATTAATGAAAAGTAATTCACAGAAGAAGAAAAAAACGTGTATTTTAGAAAAATTAAAGTAACACCAGCTGTTCTAACAAAATGGCGAATTCTGATCAAAATTTTGTTGAACTGCAAAGAAGAAGTTCAAATCGACTTAAATCAAAACCGCCAAATAGGCCAGATTATAATGTATTGGATCTTTGCTTTTTCAATTTTATACAATCCTTACAACATACAGCTTCACCGAATACAATCGACGAATTGATTGAATGCGTACAAAATGCATTTAATTCAATAAACATACAAACCCTTTATAATGTTTTTCTAACATTGCAAATTTGTATAGAAGCAACCATGTTAGCAAAAGGAGGGAATTCTTATAAGTTTCCGCACATTAATAAGGCAAAACTTCATCGTAAGGGACGACTACAAACAACACTGTTCCATGCAAGCTATGGAGACAACCAAGTCCTTATTAAATTAAAACTGTTTTGTATTATTCCCTGTTTTACTAGATATTTGTAACTATTTCATAAATAAAATCATTGTATTTAATTAAATTTGTAAATGTATATCATGGACAAGAAATAAATTAAAATGTATACCATATTTTCTACTTACTTTTTGAACAGACCTCGTATATACATAGTTCAATATTATTATGGCCAGTATATTAGATAATTTTACAACGCACAGAACTTTGTAACCCAAATTCGGATTGCCCCATATAAACTAAGAAACTCGTGTATAGTATCGATAATTGTTATTTTACATTAGCATTTCGGCTGTAATGGATTGGTCTGTAGCATACTCGTAATATGAAGATAACGATGCAAATATCTATATAGGTCGTTCTGCACGTTCGATTGCAAATGAAGTGGCAATATTACGTTGTTACGTTAACTAGACTAATAGTAAATAATTGGTATTCATTATCGTAAAACTAATGGTGATTTTAGTACAGAATAATAGAGTGTTTGCTAATAATTATACAATGAATCTGGAAAATCTAAAAAATAGAACACACTAAATAATTGAGGATTAACTACAAAAGTTAATGCGTAACGGGAGCGAACTGGAACTCTTGAGTCGGCGATTTAAAATTTTTACCGGCCTTTTTTTCAAAATTGACTTAGAGTAGGTTGGGGCACATTTGTACATAGGATTGATTTGTACAAATCAAATTTACCGCCCTATTTGCTTTGTGAATCTATACCAGTCTCAAACTTATTTGACCTACCGCACCCTTTTCAGAAAATAAATACTCACCGCCCCCTGGAAATCTACATTCTTTAAACGAACAAACAGAAAGATATATTTATCTATATTTCTACCTACTTTCTAAAATATACTAAAGAAAGATGTTGTAAATAAGACACCTTGAAACTTGAAATTAAAAACTATTTATTAAAATCATATTCTCATCTAATGAGAAGAAAGAACCTGGTGCGCTGCTATCAATCCTCGGCTCTATTTTTGTCAGCAGTATTCTTAAATCACCGCGATTAGCTATTTGCAGTCGGTTTCTTTTTTTGTTAATAGATTTGTGACCGCACTGAACCCACGTTCCACTAAATATGACGAAGGAAATGCAATTAACAACTTTTGTATTAAAGCCCATAACTCAGGATAAGCGGAATCTGCTTTTGCAGCCAAAACTGTTGGTAGCCGTCTTTGAATTTAAATTTCAATTCGCAATTTGTTGTTACTTCCATCAGTTCTTCTTGTAATTTTCGAGTGTTTGCACTTAAAAAAGGATCCAAAACCCAATCGAGTATGGTCATTTTAAAAATATCTTCAAATCGTTGGTTGAAGTCAGAATGGAGAGCATCCAAGTGCTGACAATAGGTAAGCAAGTCTTCATCATTTTCAATGCCACCCAAATGCACCCGAGGCTATAATCGCCCCCCTGGATCGCTCCAGCGCCCCCCAGGGGGCGGTATAGCAATACCAATTCTGGGTGCGTTCGGTATAAACTAATAATATACACATTCTGCATAATTTACACAAGAAACGTTCGGCATAAAGTTTCTGTGTGCTCTGTGATGCACGAAGATCGTTCGGCAAATATCGTGCAGTACAGTTTGTATTGCACAGTCGGCACAAGTTCAGATCGTGCGACAATCTGTGCAATAGTGTTTTTCGCGGTAAAAATATAAGTTATTATTTCTACAAAACAATATGAGTGAAAACAATCAAGATATCATTGTTTATGCAGCATTTGCAAAATAAATAGTATAGACATGAACCTCATGATGGAAAATACACTCAAAAAGACTCAAAATTTTCTGGATACAAGCGGAAATGTACTTTAAATTGATTTGTAGTCATGTTTGGAACAGTACTCTCTGCATATTCAAACACTCTTTCCAAAATATTTTCTGGTTTGGAAAATTCTTCCGAATTGTCTTCCTCATCAAATAAAATTTCTTTTATATTACTTAAAAGCATCGCAAAACCTTCATGCGTCATTTATATATTATCGTACAAAACAAGTAGTAAGAGACAGACTTCATGTAATCAAACATGCATAATTTATTTGCTTACAAAAAAAGGTTAGCATAACAAGAATAACTGCATAATTTGAACAAAACGTTCGTCTTTGACTTTCTTGCACAGTGTGCACAGTGGTCACGTGACAAAAAAACTTGCACGACACAGAGTTAACACTGCACAGTTATGCCGAATGCACAAAAATTGTAAAATTAAATGATATTGGATAAAATGGTCCACCTTATTTGGTTGGCAAAATATTTCTTTAGTGGCCCAAACACGTCCCTCGTTCAGTCCAACCAGGTTATTGCATCGTACAATTATATGGACAGTCCGGTCCTGATACGAAGCTCCTATATATTTGAACTTGAACTGTGTATATGA
The DNA here is from genome assembly GCA_963971575.1 of Liopterus haemorrhoidalis. Lineage (NCBI taxonomy): Eukaryota > Metazoa > Arthropoda > Insecta > Coleoptera > Dytiscidae > Liopterus > Liopterus haemorrhoidalis. Next base: position 57,131,050 of record OZ020613.1, read on the forward strand.
AGCTTAAAGTTCCCATTTCAAGTAAGTAATCAATATAGATTGAAGGTCATAAACATTAATAAAGCTCCACCATCACGAAAGCTCTATTTACAAGTACATTACAACCACTCATAATTTATTTAATTAAGTTCAGCTTTACCTCCTCCGAGTAATAAGTGCATATTTTCAAAATTAATTCCCACTTACTTTATTGTCCGGATTCTTCGCTTCCTTTAATAACGAGGCCAGAAGTGGAGATCTGGCACGAATGATGAAGCTATGTGCTTTCAATGTGTTCCGTTCGTTATTTTCATTTGCTGTCGGTGTTATTTCCGTGTCCACCAGAATGTTGTTCTCAGCATGTGATAATACGCGGGCGAGATCTTGAGCAAGACAGTGTTTCTCTTCTTCGGACTGAATTATTTGTATTTTTATTATTAGTCTGACATCGCCATCTGTAAAAAAAATAACATTTGTAAGTATTTAGATACAATGAACAAAATATTATGGGAAATTGCTTAACGAGAATTGCCTTTAATATTTCGGGATTGCGTTAAACTGTGCTGCCATCTGGCACCTGACGCTTATATCGTAAAGTTTGACATTTTTGATGGTATACGTACTCAGAACGATTTCACATAGGATCGCTATTTGTGTTGTTCACAGTAATTTGAAAAATTCTCGGTTAAAAATGAAATTAAATCGTGAACATTTTCGAGCGATTATTTCTTCCAACTTTCGACGTTGATTAACCGAACAACAGTGCATTGATGAACTTAATTCTTTTGGCGATCAAGGACTACTGTTTATCGATGGTTTGCCGACTTCAATCGTGGCCGTAGGTCGCTCAGGACGAATTTCGTGAAGGTCGTCCAAAATCGGTTGTTGTTCCGAAAAACTTTAATGTTGTGTGTGAACTGATACTGCAAGATCGTCATGTGACTTATCGTGAGATTAAGGCTGCGTATAACCCCTAGAGGTTACTAGTTTCTTATACAAAACTAACAATCTAAAATAAAATTAGTATCAATCTATACATCAAATTTTGCACCGAATTTTTATCTATCTAATAAGATATTTTTAATTGCACAAACATTTATTATAAAAATATTATCGCTCAATAACTTAATAATAGACATCAGCAACATTGTTCTGTAATTTTTTAAATCTATTTATGGGTTTCAAATAACTATTATATTAATATAGTTTTGTGTAGAAATGTTCAAATAATACGTCAAATTTTGTTTCGACTTGATTACTTATAGTTTAGAACCCTCGTCGAAAAATATTATACTTGATGATAATTGAATGCCACTTGGTACACGTATTCTTCATAAAAATTAAATCGTTTTTACCCATAACACCTAGTTTGAGAACCGTGGCAGATTCAAGATGGCGGCAAATATAGACTACCAAGTACAATAACTTTAAGTAATTTTCACAATTGAACAAAATATCTACAACCCTATTTGTAGAATGAAGCTTTAGCTACAATTTGCCGCATCGTACGCAAATATGAGTCCTTTGGTTTACAAAATGGCGTCTATAATGCAATTTTCTTATTTACAATTACATAACAGTTTTTTCTACAATTTAAAATATGCTATTAGATAGATAAAAATTCGCTGCAAATTTTGATGTATAGATTGTTATTAATTTTATTTCCGATCATTAGTTTTGTATAAGAAACTATTGAGAACTACAGAGTTGTGCGCCGCCTTAAGGTATCCTTGAGCATTAGTGGGACTAGCATACATTCACTATTGCATGAACATTTGGCCGTCAAAAAGATTTGTTCGCGTTGAATCCCTATTTATTATATAATTTGCTATATACTATCGGAAGGTGCCTCAATCGGTGTGGAAAAAGTGCTTCGAATATTATATAATTTTATATATATATTTATTTATCTCAAATCCCGGCGCCCTTAATCTATCAGATTTATTCCGCGGCGCCCCAAGTCAAAACATTGGTCTAAATAATGCAGGGCGCCGCGGCGCACTATATGGGATCTCTGTTGTATAGGAAGTTTCGGGGTTAAAACTGTATGCTAAAAAACTTAAAATATCTCTCTTATTATTGACTTAACTTAAAAATGTATAAAACAAAAATTGTGTATAATAAGAAAGTAAATCTTTTTTGTAAAACGCATTGTTTCAATTAGATGAATATTTGAAGTTATGGGGGAGGGACCCTAAAACTAAAATCTACATATCTCCTTTATTATGGACAGCAGCAAAATCATATTTGACAAAAAAGTTTATAATAAGAAAACAAACCTTTTATTTCCTTGCATTATTTCATTTAGATAAATAGATATGGAGTTACAGTAGAACACTCTAAAAATTTTAAATATCTCCCTTATTATTGACTTAACAGCAAAAACGTATTCAACAAAAATGTTTATAATAAGAAAAAAAATCAGCTGTGGCCACCACAGGACCGACCGCCATCGTAAAGTACTTATATAAAATACATTCTAGCAGCAGAGTAGAAATAACTTGGTCTAATATTTTCTAACAGAGATATTATTTATCATGACCATGGAAACGTTACATATAAGTATGAAAAAATTTAGACTATAAAATTTTTACAGAAATTATTGGAAATTTTTCGTTTTATCAAAAAACGTCTCAAATAAAAGTTATTAGTTATTGCTTTTATAGCAACTTTTATTCTATAATTTTTTTCGAAATATTTTTCTGTTGTGAAATATTCACAACTTAAAATCGACACGAGTAAACTCCCATTTTTAGTCAACCGATTTTTACCAAAAGTTGATCAACTCGTGCCATTGATGGCAGAAGCTTAAATATGAAGTTTCATAAAAAACCTTTCAGCCAAATTTGCTCTGCACGTGTACACAGACGGACAGACGGACAGACAGACAGACAGACAGACAGACAGACAGACAGACAGACAGACAGACAGACAGACAGACAGACAGACAGACAGACAGACAGACAGACAGACAGACGGACGGACAGACAGACCCGACAGACATCATGCTAAAAATAGTCAAAACGTTATGTAGGGACCTCAATTCGTGGAGATCCATCGAAATCTCGAAATGTCAAAATCGGTATGACCACAATACCTCCCTTATATATGTTGACGGTCGGTAAAAATGTTGTATATACTTTTTCGATTGAATGAATATTTGGGAAGTTACGGGGGTACACCCTAAAACTAAAGTCTTGAAATATCTCACTTATTATTTACTTTACATCAAAAATGTGTAGTAAAATATAATTGTATATACTTCAAATATTTTAATTAAATTCAATCAAAATTTTCCAATTCTTAATATATCTTTCAGCATATTAAACAGAAGTTATTTAGCCATAATGCCTTTATAAATAGAAAGAGATAAGGACAGACTAACAACTGACGTTGTGTATATTTTTAAGTCCGAATATTTCAAATTACACTATTTCGTATTTCAAACAGAGTAATATTTTAATACACCACTATAATTTGACTTCAAATACTAAAGCAATAACAGTCTCTATTAAGTGACGTTTTTTGCAACATGTCATATTGCATCATGGCAAGTTACGTAACTAAAACTAATCATATATTCAATTTATCAAGATGAGAATTAAATATTTTTATTAATCTATGTAAATAGGTTATTTTAAAGTCATTGAAGTTGAATTAATATATGGTTGGTTGCTAAGAGACAGTCCCTTGGAATTATACTGCTAAAAAACTGGATTGAACCGATTTGTTCTTAGAAACCAGTTCGTTCTTGCAACTTAAATTTAGTTGGTTATGCTATTTTTATGTACATGTAATAAAAGGACAAGTTATTGACCGGCGAGGCGTAACGGTAGTGTAATATTAAACAAAGATTCTAAATTCGAATTCCGGTCTAAACAAAGAGTTGGCCTATAGTTTGTTATAGCTGAATGGTAAATCGGCTAACGATATTTCTGTTTATTATATAGTTATTTATAATAATTTCCACGGAAATGAGATTTTGGCGAGGAAGAAAAATGGCGGGACAAAGATGGGTCGTATTAGAAATGCGACGTTCAGAGAAGAACAACAAAATAAGCGACAGAAGAAACTAGAAGAACATCTGATAGAAAATGTCAAATTAGATGGCTAAGGCATGTTTGAAGAATGGGAGATGTAAGAATAGCTAGAGCAACTTATGAGGCGAAACCAACAGAAAATAGAAAGGAGGACCAATGAAGATTTGGATGGAGTGAGACAAGCAACAGAAATATGATAGATCAAATGGCGAGATATTAAAACATTCACGTCACACCGGAAGGTCTTGAAAGTCATGACTCTACTTCACACCGTCTTACAATAAAAGATAGAAAAGATTTTTAAGTGTAGCTAATGCAAGAGGAAAAAAAACTGTGCAGAAGACTAGTTTTGGACAGAACGGCTACAAGTTAACAAAACGGGAGTGTTTCTATAAAGTTTTTGCAAAATACTTAGAAACATATATAGTGGCTTAATATCCCTGGTGTGATTTCGCCGCTCATTGAGTTTCTAAATCCAATTTCTTGGGAAGGATTAGTCCCCTTTTTATCTTCTTAAGTAGTTCCTATTTTCTTTGATAACTTTCTCCAACGGTGTCTATCTTTTGCTTTCTCTTTCCATTCATTTATTCCGGCCCTTTTTATGTCTTCTTCTACTTCTTTCAGCCACGTTAATCTCGGTCTTCCTCGCCTTCTTGTTCTTCCTGAATTCTACTGCAGTACTGATAGTCTGGATGAATTTTCTCCTGCTCTCCATACGTGTCCTAGCCATTTTACTCTCTGTTACTTTACTTTCTTAACAATGTCTTCTCCCATTATTTCCTTTATCTCGTGATTCACTTTTGGGCTATACTCATTTTCTTCAGTTCTTATTGGTCCTAATATTGTTTTTAATATTTTTCTTACTACTATTCTTAAATCTTACATAGAAACATTAATCTAGCCTTAATACTCACAACGGTTAATAACCCTCTACTAACTAGTACTACTAAATAGTACTACGCATATGATTTCTTTTTTATTTTACGTTTACGTTATAAGTGTTTATATTAAAGATTAAGTAAATAGTTTCATTGGAAAGTTATTTCCATTTATTCCGCCTCTTTAACTGAGCATGCAATATTTTGGAAGAAGATTTATCATTCCAAACACAGCCAAATATTGTAGGAAAACTTCTTGTAGTTCAACAAAATTTTGGATCACGCACAAAAAGGTGTATTTCAATCAAAGAGGTTGTATAGTGCCTGTTACCTAGGGTTACCAACCGTCCTACTTTAGTAGGACATGTCCTACAATTTACCTCCTTGTCCTACGCCCTACCTACTGTTAAAAAATGTCCTACTTTATAGTATTTTTACTTTGGAAGACGCCTTAAATTTAAATGCCAAAACAGTTAATGATAAGTGGTTCAATATTTTCAAAGTGTAAAACACAAGGAACAATTTTCCGAATTTTTAAAAATATGCTAGTTTATGATTATATATATATGATTGATATATATTTAGTTAAATAGCTATTCCAGCGCATAATGCTGTTGTGGAAAGAATTTTTCGTTTAATGGAAGCACAATGGTCAGACGAGCGAAATCGATTGTCAATTGATACAGTTAAAAATATAATGTTCGTGAACTTTAATTATAAAAATAAAACATGTTTAGAATTTTTCTATGATGACATTAAGGATAAAGTTTTATTAAAAAAGCAGGTACATCTAAAATATATGATTTTATTAAAAAAAAGAAGATGTGAACGTCAACGAATAACCATATCTAATTATATTTTTTATTACCATATATATATTTAAACTTGATTGTTGATTATTTATTGGTTGTTTCTTATTAATTATATATAAAGAATATTTAGAAAAATGTCCTATTATTTATTTTATATTTTTATTTCTAAAATGTGATTTTGTTAAATATAAAGAAAGATGTGAACCAATAAATATATAATTAAATTTTCATATTAGTAGTATTACTTATTATTTATTGATTGTTTCTTGTTAATTACATGTTAGTAAGAAATATATAAAAATGACCTATAATTTATTTTATAATTTAATTTAAAAAATTAAACCATAATTAATTAGGGTTGGATCCCATAATAAGGCCTTTTTTTATAATGAGGCCTTTTGAAAATTTGTTGTTTTTTGATAATATATAATCTATAATAAAATGTTTTTATAATATTATGAAACAAATTTTAAAAAAGGCCTCATTATGAAAAAATGTCTTATTATGAAAAAAAAGGTTCTGTTATGGGATTTGACCTTAATTAGGTACCTATATATTTCGTGACATAATAAAAATTAAAAAAAAAAAACTGTCCTACTGTGTCCTACTAAACTACTATTTTTAGTAGAAATATCCTACTCTGTCACGAGAGACATTTGGTAACCCTACTGTTACCTTTTGGGCTCTCTTGCTGTAAATCTAATCTATTTCTGAATTGTTAAGAAGCCATTGATGGAAAATGGATAATGTATGAAAACATGGTGAAAAGAATAGTCTATTACTATTTTGAACAAGCTCCATCGACATCGAAAGTAGAAGTATCAACAAAAAGAGAATGCTATCAATATGGTAGTAAATTTATAAAGGATCTATTCACCATGAATAGTGAGATTAAACGATTTATGACTACAATTAAAAATATTTTATGACATAGATCGAAAAAATCGCTGCAAATTTTGATGTATAGATTGTCTATAATTTTATTTCAGATTGTTAGTTTAGTATAAGAAACTTGTGAGAACTACGTGGTGTATCCAGAAGAAATCCGACCTTGTGTTATAACAAGAGGAAGAGTAATGGTTGGTTTATATACGGAACAAGAATAAGGAATAGGAAATAAGAATAGTACACAAGATGTTAAAACATGGCTGCGCCGTATATCGGTTTATGTAGGAATGAAATTTAACTTAAACATAAGAATAGTTGGTAACATTCAATATTTTATTCTTATTCAAAGAATAAGATACGATAAGCCTGCGCACAGCAATCAAAATGTCTGCCGTAATAAAGTTTGTTCAACAGATGTTTTCCAGTTGTGATCAGAGGGTTGTAAACAACAATAAAATGTTTTTTTAAAAACCAACAATAATTTTTTTTAAGGTTATATGAATCAGAACCTGTCAAGTGACAAACGTTGTACACAGGCCAACGCAAGTACGCAGGCGCAGCGACGAAATGTTATGTCCTATATAAACGGTTTAATATTTTTTATTCTTGTGTACTATTCTTATTTCATATTCCTTATTCTTGTTCCTTATATAAACCAACCATTAATCTTGGTTAATAGCGGTGATGCCCACTTCAAAAATATGCTTTTTGGAAGCCACAACCTTCTTCCAGCGATCCTTTCATTTCCGCAAACACTCCTGAAAGTCAGCTTAGCGGTCGGAATAGCTAACAGCTGCTTCGTCGCATTTTGTTTTATGTTCTGTGTCCTCAAAATTGTTCTTCTTTTAGAGGATTTTTCAATTTAGGGAATATACAGAACTCACAGGGACATTTCCAATCGATTCTAAATTGTTCTGGGCAACTTCTACTCGATAATCCTTTTGATCTTTCATCAGAAGCTGTGAAATGAATTTTGTAGTCACTTGATTCATCCCCAAATCTTAGAGGGGGCGACGGCCCCTAGCGCACTAAGGAAAAGGGCGCCGACGAGCTTGACTAAGGGGCGCCACATTGCGAAGGTGAGGACCTTTTTTTTGCTCATCACGTGGAATTTGGGAGGTGAGGACCTTTTTTTTGCTCATCACCTGGATTTTGGGAGGTGAGGACCTTGTTTTTGCTTATCACTTACATTTATTTGCCAAGGGCGCCAAAACACAGTTTTGCCCCTAGCGCAAGTTTTCCTTACTGCGGCTCTGCAAGAAAGTACCGTGCGATCAAAATTTCTTGTCAGTTACATAACAGTAAACAATAAGTTTAAAAATATCAAAACTGTATTCTAATTCACAGCTGAAACTCCCAATGTAACAAAGAACCAATCAGATTACTTCGTTCTCCCGAACTCACCCGAGAGACAACGAAAATATGTGTTCCTAACTTAACACCTCTTGTTAACTCATTGGCGTGTAGTTAATTTTTAGTAAAATTGGGGGGGGCAGGAAATATTTTTTTTATATTTGAAATTATTTTTTTACATATGAAAATACAAGTAATGATCTAAAAAAAAAAGTCCTCACTTCTGAAATATATTTTTTTTTTTTCCAAGCAGTTCTAGGAGGGGGGGCAACTGGGGGCCAGAGCAACTTTTAGGGGGGCCCGCTAGCGCCGCTACTATATTTATTTAATTCTGGAAACACAACGTTAGCCAATAGATAACTGGCTTCTTCAGGTGCTAAAATTTAATAACAAAACAATACAACGTTCTGTATAATAACTTGTTATAAACCTACTACAGGACACAGAACTCAAAAATGAAATATAAATCTTTAATTAATCTTTACAAAATGCAACACAATATATATCAATCAATGTAAAATTATGTATCTATTACCTATCTAATTACCTATCTATGTAAAACTATGTACTTAATGTAAAAAATCAAAATTTTTGTATTCTAACGTTCCGGGATACTAATAACCAATGTAGTTGATGTATCCGTTAAAATTTAATAAAAAAAAAAAAAAAAAAACCTACTACAATTTTAAACTCGTACCTAACTGAAATTCTCTCAATAGGGACTTCCGAGGGCAAAGTTTTCTCTTCGTTTATCATTAAAATCTGTGATATAACATATTTGAAATATATTTAAACGCGAAAATTCATTGACCTCAAGAATTTAAGTACTCACGACCTCGATCTTAAATTTAAAGTCCTTGACCGCTTGGAGAGTTTTATTTTTGAAGGAAAATATTTCTTGGAAATAAAATTGAAGTCACCTCGTTTTTTACTATATTGCTACAATTTACTATATTGCACTTTAATGTTTATGAAGAAATGGCAATTCATATCATTCTTGGCATCACTTAGAACTGATTTTTTTAAAACACCTGGTCGTGTTTTTACGCTCTATTTAAAAATACTAGTTTTAAAATTAGTCTAAATGTTTTTATACAAATAGTACATTAATACCACTATTTTTATATTTATTTTTCATCAATAAATTAGAAATTTTGATTCCCATTATTCAATGGTTTATAACTTTAAATTAAACAGGGTTAATCAAATTTTAAAAAAATAATAATTTTAAATTATGAGCCTTGACAATTATGATTTTTTAAAATAGTAGTTATCGTTGAAAATAGCCACCTTGATATTTGATGTTGCATTTTTAGGGTTTTGTAGGTATGACCACCAAAAAACCCTTATAACGTCACTCATGCGTCTGTCTGAACGGTAGAAATTATAGCCAAACGGCTGAACATAGAAAGTTGAAATTTGGCATGCCTGTACAATTTTTTGAGCCACATATAGGAGAACTATAGAGTTCAAAAAAATACAGCGCGGGATAGATATAAACAAATATGTATTTAATGGAAAAATAAATATTTTTAAAAATTTTTGAGTGGGGTATCAAATGAAACCTCTTAATGCGTATATGCACAAACAAATTTTTATTTTTGAAAAATCTTTTTTTAATGGGGTTTTTGTCAATATAATGGCAAAAAACTTTTGTTCCCCACCCTATCTCCGAAGGGGGGTTGAAATAAAAATCTGAAAAAAATCTCAATAATATACATTGATAGGCACCGGAATAGTTCAACAGGAAATTTTGATCAAACTGGTTTTTCGCAAAATATTGATTTTTTTGTGTCGTCGAAAAAAATATTTTTTTAAAATTTATTGTGTGGTATCAAAAGAAAGCTCTTATGACGTAGATAAAGGAACGGGAAATAGTTTTTTATTTATTTTTTTTTTATTTTAATACAATTTTTTTCCAAAAAAGTACTAAAAAATCAGTGTCCCGCACCTTTTAACCCTAATGGGTTAAATTAAAAATCTGAAAAAATTCTACGCAATGACCCGGAAACGCACGAGAGGAATTTTTTATCCGATTTCGTTTTTGGAAAATATTACAGTTTTTGTGTTATTGAAAAAATATATATTTGTTTTAATTTAAATTTTATTGTGGGGATATAAAATGGAAGCTCTTTGAGTACAGACTAAGGAACGGTAATTGATTTTTGAAATACATTTCATTTTAACTAAATTTTGCCAAGTATTAAAATTTTCGTTTAATATCTTAGCTAAAATTAAAAAAATATATTTGGATATACATAGATACATTTTGTTATGGGTAGAGAAGAGGTACGTAAATTTATTTTGCAAATATCGACTAGGAAAATAAATAAATGACTGGTTGGTGGCTGGGATTCCATTTCTAGTAGAGAATCTGTTAGTTTTTCATATAGTCGCAGAGCCGCAGTAAGGAAAACTTGCGCTAGAGGCAAAACTGCGTTTTGGTGCCTTTGGCAAATAAATGTAAGTGATAAGCAAAAACAAGATTCTCACCGCCCAAAATGAGCAAAAAAAAAAGGTCCTCACCTCCCAAAATCCAAGTGAAGAGCAAAAAAAAGGACCTCACCTCCCAAAATCCAAGTGAAGAGCAAAAAAAAGGTCCTCACCTCCCAAAATCCAAGTGAAGAGCAAAAAAAAGGTCTTCACCTCCCAAAATCCAAGTGAAGAGCAAAACAAAAAAAGGTCCTCACCTCCCAAAATCCAAGTGAAGAGGAAAAAAAAGGTCCTCACTTTCGCAATGTGGCGCCCCTTAGTCAAGCTCATCGGGGCCCTTTTCCTTAGTGCGCTAGGAGCCGTCGCCCCCTCCGCCTCCCCCTTACTGCGGCTCTGTATAGTCTCAGTATAAACAATGTCTCTGTAGGCGTTATGCTCTTGTTTGACAAAAGATCCGCATGGTTGCCAGGTCTGGATTAGATTGATATTTTTGCAATTATACAAAAAAAAAATGGATGTGAAGTGTGAATATTCACACATTTCAGGGTTTCGCAGGTATATAATAAGTGAAGGCGGTATGCTGAGTGTGTAGGACAAATTTTACTTTGTAGTAATCACGGCAAAATGAACGATATTTTTAAAATAATTTATCGTCTGTTAATCATATAATAAGACTGGTTATTAAATTTACGCTCTTAAAAATTAAATACAACATTTGTCAAAATATAACTAGAATTTTGACAAAATAATTTCAACATAATAAAAATGCAAAAAAAAAACAGAAAAAATAAAATTCACTCCGTACTCGAAACTCGAAACCCTTCGTTTTCCAGCGCATAATAGCTTACGACACCAGTGCTCAACCCATTACGCTATCGCACGCCTTGCATGTGAGTGTCTTACATTGGTATAACTTTTGTACTTTGTGAACCAAAAACCACAAAAAATGCGTTATTTTCCAAAAACATAATCTGATCAAAAATTCCTGTTGTACTATTTCGGTTCACACCAATATACATTACTTGGAATTTTTTTAGATTTTTAGTTTAAACCATCTGGGCTACAGGGTGTGGGACAAAAATTTTTTTGCACAATTTTGGCAAAAATCGCATCAAAATAATTTATTTTGCAAAAATAAAAATTTGATCGTTAATCCACGTACTAAGGGCTTTCATTTGATACCCTTTTCAGAATTTAAAAAAAAATATTTTTGTTTTCGATGAGCACATATTTGTTTATATTTTTAGGGGGGTATGTTTTTTAGATGTTTTAGTATTTTTCCTATGTGCGGGTCAAAGAGTTGTATAAGCATGCCAAATTTCAAATCTCTAGGTTTAGCCGTTTGGCTACAATTTTAACCAAACAGACAGACAGACAGAGAGACAGACGACAAAATGACGGTATAAGGGTTTTTTGGTCATACCTTCAAAACCCTAAAAAAGGTCCTCACCTCCCAAAATCCAAGTGAGGAGGAAAAAAAGGTCCTCACTTTCGCAATGTGGCGCCCCTTAGTCAACCTCATCGGCGCCCTTTTCCTTAGTGCGCTAGGGGCCGTCAATATATGATACACGGTAGAAAAAATCTGCAACCTTCTTGTCGTGCCTATTGATTTAAAGGATTTAAAACCAACACTTGTATTTTTTGTGTTATGTAGTGACAGGCATTCATCGTTTGGCCTAATAATCATCATTCACTGACTAAATATGTACCTACAACACCCTGAAATGTGTAAAAATTCACACTTCACGTCAATTTTTTTATTAATAAAATTTTGACACTGGTCTTAGTATATTTTTATAAAACATCAACTAAACGAAAATTTATTTTAAAATAAAACTATTTATTTAAAATTTCTTAATTTAAAAATAATTCCTCTTTGAATTTATTTATAATTCAACTGACTGACAGACAAATTTAATTATAAACGTACCTGGATCAATATGATGCTTCCTCACATTCAGATCATGATATCCAATAGACAGCAACTCCTTCCTAGATTCCATATTAAGAGCAACACGATTTACAGGGCAGCATTCCCAATGCTTAATACTCGAATCCCAAATACCAAACTGAAATCTTATTTTCGCTTGACCTGGTTCCTCAGTTTCACAGCTCGTCAAATTTAAACAAACGACAATGGGATTTCTAACTCTCTTTCCATTAGCACTCTTCCAGAATCTAATGGAAAGATTCCATGCTGTGAATAAACCGTTTACATTGCACTTGAATGGAGGACTGTCTAAGACGTTCATTTTTGCGATAGTTTTATTGTATTTCTTGATACACCAGGTGTGTCTGAAGACGACGTCTTGTGCTGTTGGAACTTCCAATTCGCAGGACATTGCACCTACTTCTGTTGAATGTACTGGCTTAGGTTTAGGCATTTTGATTATCTGTAAAAAAATAATAATAATAATATATCAATGCGTACAAATATAAGTTTTTGAAAGCTTTTACCCCTTAAAAAACTATTATTTGTGATATCAGGACGTAAAGATTTAAAATCAAATATTTGAAATCCTTGGAATCTTTAAGTCAGCAATTTTTAGGGTTTTGTAGGTATGACCAAAAAACCCTTATTTTGTCGTCTGTCTGTCTGTCTGTCTGTCTGTTCGATAAAAATTGTAGCCAAACGGCTAAACCTAGAGAGTTGAAAATTGGCATGCTTGTACAACTTTTTGACCTGCACATAGGAAAAATACTAAAACATCTAAAAAACATATCCCCATAAAAATATAAACAAATATGTGCTCATCGAAAAAAAAAATATTTTTTTTAAATTCTGAGTAGGGTATCAACTGAAAGCCCTTAGTACGTGGATTAACGACAAAATTTAATTTTTGCAAAATAAATTATTTTGAGTCGATTTTTGCCAAAATTGTGCAAAAAAATTTTTGTCCCACACCCTGTAGCCCAGATGGTTTAAACTAAAAATGTGAAAAAATTCTAAGTAATGTATATTGGTGTGAACCGGAATAGTACAACAGGAATTTTTGATCAGATTATGTTTTCGGAAAATAACGCATTTTTTGTGTTTTTTGGTTGACGTACATGTTATACTCTTATAACACACTAAGTTGATAAGCGTTTGGTGGTCTAGTGGCTCAGTTGCTTGGTTCGTTTCGAGTTTACAGGTTCGTTCCTGGCTTGTGGAGTCAATTTTATTTTTTGTTTTTTTTTTTTTTTCATATTTATTATGTTTAAATTAATTTGTTAAAATTCTAGTTATATTTTAGCACATTTTGAATTTAATTTTCAAGAGCGTAAATTTAATAACCAATTGGAATTTTATTTTCATTCTGTGTCATTTATACGAAGCCAGAGGGGCGAAGCGTATGATTTAAGACAACCAATGAAAGTCATAGGCCCAATTTTCCAAATCTTAATGAACCTTGTTATATAAAAAAAATACTGCACTTGTTTAGAAACCTAAGTAATGATATTAGGTATTCGAATTAAAATTAACAAAAAAATATTTTAACATAAAATTTGTTTTTAAAGCTCCGAGATTAACAGACGATAAATTATTTTAAAAAGATCGTTCATTTTGCCGAGGTTACTACAAAGCAAAATTTGTCCTACACACTCAGCATGCCGCCTTCACTTATTATATACCTGCGAAACCCTGCAATGTGTGAAAATTTACACTTCACATCAATTTTTAACTTTTTTACTTGCCCGACCTTAATATATAAGGGGCAAGTATTGTAATCGCGAAAATTTTCGATGTCGAGATTTCGACTGATGACCACGTTTCATGGTCCAGGGAATCCAAAAAACCTATTGCGAAGTGCCGTCCGTATGTGTGTGTGTATACACGATAACTCAAGAACGGTTCAACTTAGAGAATTCGTTTTGGTACTAAAAAATTCCCCTATTAAATGGGAAGAGCCCTATTGTTTTTTATGAAGAGTTTACTCGTGTCGATTTTAAGATTTTTGCGAATATTTAGCAACAGAAAAATATTGCGAAAAAATGTATTGAAAAAAAGTTACTATAAATGCAATTACTAATAACTTTTATTTGAGACATTTTTTGATAAAACGAAAAATTTTGAAAATTTTTTGTAAAATTATTTAAGTCTCAATTTTTTCATACTTATATGTAACGTTTCCATGGTCATGATAATTAATTCGTAACTAGTAAACCAAGCCTTGGACAAAAATTTGTATAGAACATAATTTGATGTATTTTTGAAGATTTATCTAAATATTAAAAAAAAAAAAATTAACTTAATTTTTTTTTTTTTATGGAAGGGCAGTCTCGCGGAGCTTTTCCTTCGCCACTGGTTCCTTCATGGACCCGTAAGAGACTAAAAAGAGAGACTGAGATGCTGATAAAATTATATCTGAACCCGAGAATTGAAAGTAAAGTTCACTCAAGATAACTACGAAATGACGTCATATTTGGTTAATTTAGTTGCCAATGTTAGACTGTAATATAACTAACATGCATGCATTACTCAGTCGTTATATTTGGCTCCCAAATGTTGGCAGGCTTTGCCTAAGTTGCCATATCTATAAGCAGCAATTAAAAGTTAAATTATTATATGTCATGTACGAGGGTTACCTTTTATGTTTTTACTAACGACCACTAGATAGCAATAATGAAATGTGTCATTACTATATTCGTAAATGGAGAGTTTTTTTTTTGATTTTTGTTATTTTGTTATTTACGACATTTGTTGTTTTGAAATCAGTGGCAGCTTATAAATTGACCGAGTAGTTTGTTGACAGTGAGCGATCAAAAAAAAAGCTTGTGAAAAAATGGATATTACTCGTGAAGTTTTCCGATTTTATTAAAGGCCTAACTCAACAACAGTGTATAAATACGCTTCGTTCAATTTTTGGCAATGAAGCACCATCAGAAAAGACTGTTTACAATTGGTTTGCAGAATTTAGCTGTGCTCGTGCGTCCGTCAGTGATGAATCTCGTGAAGGTCGACCAAAAACGGTTGTGGTTCAAAAAAACATCGATGCTGTACGCAAAATGATTGAAGAAGATCGGCATGTGACTTACCGTGAGATAAAGGCATCCTTTGGCATATCGCAGACTGCAATAGAATCAATTTTGCATGATCATTTAGCTGTGAAAAAGATCTATTCCCGATGGATTCCGCATAATTTGACCGAAGCTCAAAAAAAAGGCTCGTGTTGATTTGTGTAAGGGAATGCTAAAAAATTCAACCTAGGCACTGCAAAATCGGTATACAACATCGTTACAGGTGACGAAACTTGGTTGTGTTATTTATTCATATTTTTGTTATTCATAAGTGTTATTTATTCATATAAACCGGAAACTAAGCAACAATCCACTGTTTGGGTCTTCCAAGATGAACCGAAACCCACAAAAGTTGTTCGTTCACGAAGCACTTCCAAGAAAATAATCGCTTGTTTTTTCGTTTGTACTGGACATGTCGCAACCATTCCTTTAGAGAAATGGAGAACAGTTAATGCTGAATGGTATACAACAATTTGTTTGCTAGAAGTCATCGACAAAATCAGGAAAAACAACCAAAAACGTCGCATTATTATTCACCATAACAATGCAAGCTCCCACACAGTACGTCAAACAATTGATTATTTGAAGGAGATGAACATCGAATTAATATCTCATTGCCCGTATTCACCTGATTTATCCCCTAACGACTTTCTTTTATGTTCCCCAATGTCAAAATGCGTGGACAGCGATTTTCATCACCTCAAGAAGATGTTGAAGCCTTCGAAAACCATGTTTTTGAGATACCAACTTCAGAGTGGAAAAAATGTTTCGAGAATTGGTTTGAACGTATGCAAAACTGTATAAATCTTAAAAGCGAATATTTTGAAAAGCAATAAAACAGTTTTTTCCAAACATAAAAATTTTATTTCTTAGTTTTTGTAAAAATTTAAAAGGTAGCACTAGTATACATTCACTGAATATACATGTAAACGCTTTTTAGCGTTTGTAATAATATCAATTAAAACACACAGTTTCAAGCACAAATGAAAATTTGTTACAACGTCTATTTACAATCTGTCACATTTATGTCATCATGTTATAGTTG
Source organism: Liopterus haemorrhoidalis (assembly GCA_963971575.1). Lineage (NCBI taxonomy): Eukaryota > Metazoa > Arthropoda > Insecta > Coleoptera > Dytiscidae > Liopterus > Liopterus haemorrhoidalis. The sequence continues at coordinate 57,147,479 of OZ020613.1, forward strand.
TTATCGTTACATATTACAAGGGACGACCAACAACTAGTCCTGATCATAACATACATAAGTTTAACAACATATTGTTGACACAAATCATTTCAATTCAAAATCTAACTAAGTTATTAATTATTAAACACCGTTTTAAAAAAATACCTCACAGAAGTTCAAGGTATGTTGGTATTGTCCAGAAAACTATTTGAAAATCATTAAAATGTTGGCGTGCATGATCATATAATTATTCCTGGAACTGTTGCAAACAAACATTTGGCAGACACGTGATTAAATATGTTAAATTAAAAATTAATTGTATCCTCCATGCTTTTAGGTTAGGTTACGTTAGCGTCATTTTTCCAATAAGAGTAATTATGTAAGTGATACATTTGACCTTGACATCTGGAGTAGTGTATGCGTGTGGGTGTGAGGAATGAGGAGGCATATGAATGAATTTTTTATTATGTTTTTTTAGATGTGACATTGAATATTTTTTCTAGAAAATTTCTTTCTCATTTAAAGATTGTACGAGGGTTACCTTTTATGTTTTTACAAACGACCACTAGATGACAATATTGAAATGTGTCATTACTATATTCGGAAAATTTTACATTTGTTATTGTGAAATCATGGGCAGCTTATAAATTGACCAAGTAGTTTGTTTACAGTGACCGTATAAAAAAAAGTTTGTGCAAAAATGGATATTACTCCTGAAGGTTTTCGTTGAATGATTTTTTACGATTTTAGTAAAGGCCTAACTCAACAAAAATGCATAGATTCGCTTCGTTCAACTTTTGGTAATGAAGCACCATCAGAAAAGATTGTTTACAATTGGTTTGCAGAATTTCGTCGTGGTCGTAAGTCCGTCAGTGATGCATCTCGTGAAGGTCGACCAAAATTGGTTGTGATTCAAAAAAACATCGATGCTGTGCGCAAAATGATTGAAGAAGATCGGCTTGTGATTTACAGTGAGATAAAGGCATCTTTTGGCATATCGCAGATTGCAATACTTTCGATTTTGCAGGAACATTTAGCTGTGAAAAACATCTGTTCCCAATGGATTCCGCATAATTTGATCGATGCTCAAAAAAAGCTCATGTTGATTGGCGTAAAGGAATGCTAAAACAGCCTTCGAAAACCAGGTTTTTGAGATACCAACTTCAGAGTGGAAAAAATGTTTCGAGAATTGGTTTGAACGTATGCAAAAGTGTATAAATCTTAAAAGCGAATATTTTGAAAAACAAAAAGTTTGTTCAAAAAAAATAAATAAAATACTTTCTTAGTTTTTGCAAAAACTTAAAAGGTAGCCCTCGTAATGTAATACATAGGAAAGTAACAGTTTACCAATTTAGTATTAAGCCGCATTCAGACCTCTTTAAATTAACGAGTTATAGACTGTTCGTTGTTGCACTCTGACTTATGTTTTAATGCATTCTTTTAACGTTCCATGTACCGGTCACATCTGTTATAAATTAGTACGTTACGAATAGCCCTCCATTTGTGAATTTTGAAACCAACTATTTAGCTTCGTAAAATATTTTATATGTATTATCGTTCTTATAATTCTGTTGTCTTAGATTTTAACTACCTAATTACCTAAATTGATCATATTTACTGTCCGTCTTTGTAATTTTGAGCAAGATTTGTTAATGATGACATTATGTTAAGTTATGTAAAGGCATTCGATAACTACGGTGTCACTGATAGAATGCGATAGCCAATGTGTTTATATGTCTGTCTCATTAAAACATCTCACTAGCTATAAGTTTAGAAAATTATGCACAATCCACAACAAACAGCGTATTAAATTTGGGGGTCTGAACGGTTTCACGTCTTATCATATGACAAACTTTCTGGTGACAGTGAACAATCCACAAGCTATAGTGCATAAGCTATTGATTTAAAAGCTCTGAATGCGGCTTTAGCTCTGCTCGTAGTCAGTGCTATACCAAAAGGGAGCCCAGGGTTGTGGTTCGCCCTGGGTAATATTCAGTAAGAGGTGTCATCATCATTGACTGAAGATTTACAATGAACTGATTGGATCGATTACACGATGGACTGATGAAAAAGAAGCCCCATTTGGCGAAGAAAAAAGTTCTGTTCACCATTACAATACATCAGCTCACTCGTCCGCAATTTCAACGGCCAAATTGATCGAATTGCGCTTCTAACTGTTCCCTCATCCAACCTATTCACTAGATTTTGTCCCCTGAGACTCATTTCTCTTTTCGAACAAGAAAAAAAAGATTTGCGTCGAACAAGATCATCGCTGAAACAGAAGTTTATTTTACTAGTTTGAGTTCGAGAAATCGTACTTTTTGAAAAGCTTAAAGAAGATGGAATATCGTTAGGCAAAATTTATCGAGCTAAAAGGAGACGTTGAAAAATAAGTCGAATTTCGGTAAAAAAAAGATCTTTCAATTCGAAATCTTAATATGTAAACACCAAAAAACATCGGGTGGAACGAACACTGGTTTTAACATACTTCCAGTTTAGTTAGAATGTAAATAAATGTCATTTGAGACCGAAAAACCTATAATGGCAAAACGTCAAGACGAAGAAGAAGTATCAAGTAAACAGTTAAACCTTCTAAGCACAACAACTTTGACTGCTATCCAAGCAGCGGCGTAACTTCCCCCTAGTGAATTTGTCAACTTTATTAAAAGAGAATAAATGTCTTAGCCTCACCGCGGTTGCGGACATGCGGGCCCATTGTTACGCCACTGTACACAAGTCTTAACTTATATTCCCTAAAAATAAATGCTTCCGTCTAGAAAGCTCTTAAATATTTCTGAAACTATAAACAAAGTGTTTCTATCACAAATATTTGAATTATTGCAATTGCATCAGCACGTGTAACCTTGTTAAGAAAATAATAAATAAAATACACGCTGTTATTTCGTGCGAGTCTGCGTTGCATTTTGAATATGCATCTACGCAACTTCTATGAACATTCACCTACACACCAATAATATTATTGGAAAATTTTAGGTTATTATTAATTCATAGTACAAAGAATCAATGTTTTGAGAGACGTAATTTAAATGTCAAGTGGTAATAACACGTGTTTACTTCTAGAACGTCAACATATTTGATATTTGATGAAGATGTGGTTGGTTTATTAAGTCAATTTAATTGTAAAGGACCCTTATTAGTCCTACTATTAACTCAGTATCTAGGATGTGTGTACAGTTTTGATAGCTAATTTAATTTTATGGCACGTTTAACTTGGGTTTAATTAGTGTTTATTATGTTATTGACAGTGTTTTTTTAACCAAATACTGGGTGGCCAAAAATTAACTATAAAACTTATATCAGTCACAATTCTTTTTTTCTCAATTATGATAGCTCATATTAGGTGTATCGGAAAGTTTTTTCGTTTATTTGGTATTATTAAAATAGAAACAAATCGAAAGAAAAAAATGTATTTTATTGAGTAAAATAGTTACCATTGTGATCTATAACACTCTGTCATTTTCAGGAAGAGAAAATATTCCCGATTTATAAAATTCTTGATTTTTTAAAGGAAAAAATTGTTCAAGGCTCGTTTTAACATGGTTCATATCTCTAAGTGTCTTGTTTCTTAAAAAGTGTTCCAGTGACCGAAATAAGTGTTAGTCGGAGGGTGAAATGTCTGGTGATAGGGTAGGTGTGTTAGAACCTCCCAATCAAGCTCGGAAATTTTTTCAATTGTCTTTTTTTGATGAATTAGGTCAGGCATTGTCGCCTTGAAGAATAACTCCTCTTCTATTCACAATTTCTGGCCGATTTCTGGTCAAGTTCTGATTTAGTCGATCCAATTGTTCACAGTAGAGATCAGAATTAACACTTTGCCCCGGTTTTAACATTTCATAATAAATTATGTCTTTATACGGCCTTCCAGATCGAAGTTCATCATCCAAGCATAAATTTCCTGATTTAAATTTTTTAAACCACTGTTGACATATGCGTACACTTAGTTTATCACCATAAACAGTGCAAATATTTTATGTAGCAACTGTAGCAGATTTTTACCGACCGCCAACATATATAAGGGAGGTATTGTGATCATACCGATTTTAACATTTCGAGATTTCGATGGATCTCCACGAATTGAGGTTCCTACATAACGTTTTGACTATTTTTAGCATGATGTCTGTCTGTCTGTATGTAACTTGAAAAAAAAATCATCTCGGCTAAAAATAGAATTAAATGGAGTGAACATTTTCAAGCGATTATTTTTGCCAACTTTCGACGTGGATTAACCCAACAACAGTGCATCAATGAACTTAATTCGACTTTTGGTGATGAATCACCATCAAGGACTACTGTTTATCGATGCTTTGCCGACTTCAATCGTGGCCGTAGTTCGCTTAAGGACGAATTTCGTGAAGGTCGTCCAAAATCGTTTGTTGTTCCAGAAAACATTGATGCTGTGAGTGAACTGATACTGCAAGATCGTCATATCGCGAGATTGAGGTATCCTTGGGTAGTGGGAACAACATACATTCACTATTGCATGAACATTTGGCCGTCAAAAAGATTTGTTTGCGTTGGATCCCACATAATTTGACAATCGGAGTGGAAAATGCCTCAATTGGAGTGGAAAATCTCCTTCGATTATTGGTTCAAACGCATGCAAAAGTGTATTGATCTTCATGGAGAATATTTTGAAAAACAATAAAGCCACTTTTGTCGATAAATAATTGTTTTTGATCTCAAATTTATATAAAAAGCAACATTCGTATTCAATTAAAGAATTTTTAAATTTTAATATAAATAGTGTAAAATTAAACTATTGACTCCCAATATTTTGTATTTTTTTCTTTTTACCGACCGCCAACACATACTATAAGGGAGGTATTGTGATCATACCGATTTTGACATTTCGAGATTTCGATGGATCTCCACGAATTGAGTTTCCAAAATATGTAAACATAATCCTAAATGTTCCTGGTTTTGTAAAAATTACAAAAAAAAAACCGTTATGCCGTCATTTTGTCGTCTGTCTGACTGTCTGTCTGTCGGTCTGTCTATCGCTCCGTGTACACGTGCAGAGCAAATTCGGCTAAAAGGAATTTTATGAAACTTCATATTTAAGCTTTGGACATCAATGGCACGAGTTGACCAACTTTTGGTAAAGTTCGGTTAACTAGAAATGGGAGTTTACTCATGTCGGTTTTAAGATTTTTGCAAATATTTCACAACAGAGAAATATTTCGAAAAAATATGTAACAAAAGTTGCTATAAAAGCAATATCTAACAACACATTTTTTGATAAAGCAGCATAAATTAAAGAAGTACTTGGTGATGGTGGTCGGTCCTGTGGTGGCCACAGCTGATTTTTTATTCTTATTTTATATTATTTTACATTGCTTTTTATTTAATTAGCTATAAGTTACTCTTTATATATTGTATCTGACAGACTAAAAACATGCTTTGTACGTGTAATTTTTGTTAATAAACAGTATTCTATTCTATTCATCCTGTTTAACCACCGATTAAACCGCTGCAAATGCACCACTGCTTGTCTTATCAAGAAACCTTGTTTTGCCAGTGGCGGCTGGTGCAGGGAGGGCAACGGGGCAATGTCCTCCTAATTATTTACTTTTGAAAAGGAAGAAAATCTTTAGTAAAAAATAATAATAGAAACATGTATTATTTTCATTTTACCTATTTTAAATTAATAATTAGTTATATTGAAATGTTTATAACTTAAATTCATATCGCGCCGCGTTTCGCTTCCTAAAACAAATGTTTTTGGAACGGACATACGCCAGGGAGGGCAAAAGAGCGAATGTCTCAAATCTTTGTACGAGTGTAGATGCGAGGTACATGCGGGGGTCAAGGACGAGCAATAGTATGTAACCTGTAGCAGCCATTGCAAGTGAGTCAAAACATATTTTGTCCGTAGTTTTAATTATCAGTCGGAGTGCTTTATTTTGACATTTGTTTTTAGTTCTGTGTTATTAGAAGGTTATGTATGTTCGATGTTTTAATAATAATAATAACTTTATTTAGCATGTCTGCTATATAAACATCTTATAAAAATTTACAAAAATTTATATAAATTAAAAATTTTGTATAAATCTTTCATAAGCTAATATTTTGTAAAAAATATAATTGTGTTCTTAATTCTATGACTTAATTACTAACTTACTAACTCTACAATTTTAGTCTTAAAATTATTAATTTTTTTAATACTTTTAATTTCCTCCGGTAAATTATTATACTTAATAATAGCACTAAAAAATAAAGAATTTTGACTTTTTTTATAATTTTTCCCTTCCAAATAATAATTATTTTTGCTTCTAGTGTTATGTTCATGGACTTCTTTATGTGTTATTAACATATTCTTGCATTATAATAATTACATTATTAAAATAGTATTTTATTAGTATATTTGATAATAATATACTCGCTACATTTTCTTAAGTTTATGTGATTTTGGTTTATGTGTCGAATTTTGAAAAAAATAAATAAGAATAATAAATAAATAAATTTTAAAAATGAATGAGAATGAAAATAGCGTGATTTCAATTTTAAAACTGGATTCGAAAAATAATTGAACCTATGATATAAAAATTAGACTTAAAACTTTAGGACCACCAAGACCCGAATTAATTTTACCGAGTTCCGAAGAAAATAAAAAAAAAACAATAAAGTTATTTCAAGGAATTTCATTCAAAAACCTTTTTGATAAACTTTTGCCCTAAAAAAGCTTTTTGCCCCACCAGAAAATAATGTTATGAGCCACCACTGTGTTTCGCACGATAATTAATAATAAGGTCACCTCAGGTAGTTATCAAATTAATTAATAAACTATTTATATTTATTATTTATTGTTATATGGGTAACACGTGTAGCATTACTAACTTTTCTTGACGAGAATTTAAATGTTTATGTACACACACTACGCGTATGGATATGTAAACACGTGGGAGTAACGCGTGCCACTTGTGTACTGTGTACCCACGTGTCGGCTGACGACTGCATCTGGAGATTTAAACAGACCAGATTTATACCTTATCTAAAGTCATAATAATAAACTTAAAATCATACTATGCCAAATTTAACATTAATGTGTTTACGAAATGGAAACTTCGAACTAGTCTGGATTATGCAATCGGGATGTTTTTTTCTGTAACGATTATGAATAGATATTCTACGAATTCATTAGTAATGAATCTTTGAGATATGTGGCATTATTGCAGACTATATGTCTTCAAATAGATTTGTCGGACAGTTTTAACAACAGGAACCATAATAATATTCTGGGTATCCCAAGAAGAAGCTGCTTTCAAGAGTGTTTCCCTTCATCACTGGCGGCGGATACATAAGAGCTGCGGAGTTACACCACCCCCAATATTAAATTAATTTAAACATTACAGAGGTTAACAATATATTTGACTTTCACTATCTTTACATTTACTTAATCTTGGATTAAAAACTCTTACTACGGTCGTGCATCATGTTTAAAAAGAGTAGATTGTCTACTAAGTCAAGCAAAAATTGCTGCAAGCACTAGTAGTTCGAATTGCTTATGGTAACGCGGTGATTAACAATAGTGGTGGTAAAGGCTGCTTATATACTTTTGGTGCTGTAGTCGTTAGCAGTTAAAAGCTTGCGAAGTGAACGTTTGATTACAGATATTTTTAAAGAATAAACCATTTAAATAATTAATAAGAATGCAGGATATCGCATGTTTTGTACAATAAATAAAACGTTACTTTTCTTCTACTTGACTAATATTAAATCATAAAATGTAATATTTTAATATTTTATTTGATTTTATTTGATTTTATTAAACGTAAATATAGTAAAACTTTTTAAATCCACTTTAAAAGGATTTAAAAAGTTTACTTTCCCGAAAGAAAATCAATTATACTACAATTTGCAGCACTACCTACCTAAGTTTACACAAGCCGCCACTATATATATTACATCAACATAGGTCCGGCCCAATTTGAAATAGAGTTATGACTTCTTAAAGAAAAATGTAAGACTTGAACATTTACTAAAATTGTGCATCTCGGTAACAACATTTTAAGGAGTGAGATTTGGAAACAGCTGCTTAACAATGTTAAGCCCTATGGCGGAAGAAGAGATCTATGTTGAGAAGACCAATAATCGAGACGATGTCTTAAGTTACAACTGAAATTTGTGTATTTAAGTCGCATGTTGTCATATTGAACAGCTATTATGATTAATTTAGTTAGTTGTATACTAAGATGATTATATGATGGGAAATCTATAAGAGGAAAAAAAAATTGATGTGAAATGACAATTTGCACACATTTCAGGGTTTTGTAGATATTCAATAAGTATAAGAAGCCAACATAATACTGGATGTCTAAGTATATTTATCACATCAAAATCAACAGTTTTTTTGAAAATCATTTTTATTTGTTATTTGAGAACTAAGAGCTTCCATTTAGTTTTTTTAAACAAAATTTAAATAATTTGCCAAATATCCCAGCGTTTTTTCTGCATTTGCTTCGTATTCAAGTCTTCGTTTCATAAATAAGAAATATTTTACAGTGTAGAGTGTAGTATGGTGTGGTATGAGTAACTCAAGGGTAGGGATACAACTTGGGCAGGGATAATAGGAACCAATATTTTTTATTGACGGTAACCTTAATGCCGCAAAATATCTAGCCCTTTTGCAAAACCAAATATTACCTGCGTTGCGAAACTTGAATATTAATGGACAAGTATGGTTTCAACATGATGGCGCACAAGTCCATTATTCTAGAATAGTTAAAGAGTATTTACATAGATCTTTCCCAAATAGTTGGATTGGAAGAGGAGAGGCGATGAATTGGCCAGCGAGATCTCCGGATTTGGAACCCAATGATTTTTTTTATTGGGGATATTTAAAGGCCAAAGTATATAATGGAGGTCTTAGGGATGTTGCTGAACTGCAAGACAAAATTGTTCAAGCATCCAACAATATACCTCAAGAGCAATTGATGAATGTTTTGAATCATTTTTATGATCGCTTAACATTTTGTATGCAAGTAAACGGAGAAACTTTTGAACATTTATTATAAGTTTTTATTAGTTATTTATTTATTTATTTATTTATTTTATTTGTATTTTCAATAAAATATTTTGATTTTGCGTAAATATGGTTTTTTTCTAAGTTGCAAATGAAAATGAACACGATTTATATTGCTGTCAAAAACTGTATCCATGGTAATGACATAGTACATGTTGCATTAAAAAATGAATTCACTGTATCAAAAATGTTCGTAAATTAAAAAAAAAAAAAAAACAGTAAATTTTGAAGCGCTTTTTTTTACAGGCGCCTGTGTGCCCTGCACACAGAGGCGTACCTGGGGGTATAGCAGGCATGGCACGTGCCCTGGGCGCCACTTGAAAGGGGGCGCAAAATGGCAAAAAAATAAATAAAAAAGGAAAACAAAACAAAAAGAATAAAAAAAGTGAAAAAGCATTTTGCCCCTTTAGGGGTGAAATTATTTTTAAAAAAACTCAATAAGTTTCTAAACATTTTAAAAAGACACTAGGGCACACATAAGGGTTGTTTAGGGCAAATTCTGAATTTCGTTAGAATTTCGAAATATTTGTAACCTTCATAAGCAAAAACAAAGTCGATATCTTATTGGTTCCAAGATACATCGAGGAATCTTTGAAATCATATTTCACCATAGTTACCACCAGCCCCTTAGGGGACGAATTTCAAAAAATTTTGTATTTTAAGTGCTTACATCATGGAGAAAATATGCTTTCCGAATTTCATGACTATGTCCAAGGGACGTTTTATAGAATAAAAAATAGCAATTTACTCCTTTCGGAGTGCAATTAAAAAAATATGTTATAAAGATATTTTAAGTTTTTAAGTTAACAGTTTTAATCCCGAAACACTCCCTTAGAATGATAATTTTGAGATGCTATATGGCCTCTGTTCGAATCCTGGTTTTAATTTATTATCATACTAAATTTGGTTAAAATATGTATGTCAAACTGTTTTTAAAAAAGATTCATCAAAAGCAAAAATAAATAAACCAAAATAATAAAGTTCATAAATATCCGCAAAAATAAAAAAATATTATATAGATGTTGTCTCGTTCTACATAGACTAATCATAGTTTTGCTAAATAACTGAATAAAGATCAGTGCTGTTTACCGACAATATTTGAGCCGAACATTTCCGATGCCACCCGAAAAACCACTATCAGAATATAGTCATCCAATCAACTATTGAACGAAAATTCTTATCCTCTCACTGCATATTTATTAGATATTCCAATGGTCCAATATAATTAAAAACAAAATTATTAATTTCTCGTTTCTAGTGGGACTTTTTTGAGATTTTCGATTTTTCTAGTTATGATGAAGGCATTTCCTACCTGTATGCAACTGTAATTTCAACTTGGTAGGATATCTGGAAGTGGGTTAGAATTTCCGGGCATACAAATATTCACTTTTATATATAAAGATTTCCAGCCAAGTTATTTTAAATTTTAATTTTCAAAAAGTGAATGTGACATGTTTGGATAGGGGTACAATTTTAATGTTTGCCATGGGCGCCATTTACTCTAGGTACGCCCCTGCCTGCACACTTCACACACGCCACGAGCCGGCCCTGTACATATATAATGTATGCATGAGACATTCCTCGGATTCATAATTTAAAACCTTTCCCAAATCCTTTGTCTGGATAATCATTCAGAACTAGCTATTGCTATGTCCCCGTCCCAAGCTATTTGAAGAAGAATTGGCAATGTCGCAGATTACAGTTTTTGTTTAAAGTACCTTTTCTAGAGAAAGTCATTTGGAATACGTGTCTATTAAACAGGATATATGTACGTCAATCCAGTGGCGGCGTTAGGCGTCGGCGACGTCGGCGACTGCCGACGACCTCGCGCCCTAGGGGGCCTCGCAAAAATTTTACAAATTATTGATAGTTTAAATATTATATATTAATTATGACATGATATTTTTACATTTCTCATTTCGCTTTGCTGGACAAAAATATGTTTATTTGTATATTTGTCGGTTAATTTTTTCAACACAATGATAGACGCAGTCATAGTCGACACTGAATGTCGATTCAAAGCGCTTAATGAATATTTTGAACGATTTGGTTTTATTTATGACATATTTTTTTTTTTAATTTTTGCCAAAAAATGACCTTCTCAATCATTGTAATGATTTAGGTACAATACTTCGGGAAGGTGAAAACAGCGACATAGATCCTTTCGAACTTTATGAAGAACTGCAAATTTTAAAATCTACTTCACTAGAAAATATAAATGATGCAAAACAACTTATCCAGTACATTTTAGAAAATAATTTTGAAGAAGTATATCCAAATCTTTACATAACAATCAGAATCATGCTCACAATTCCAGTACAACTTCTGCTGAGAGAAGCTTCTCAAAGTTAAAACTGATTAAGAGCTACTAAAGAAGCACGATGAGCCAAGAAAGACTATCTGCGTTATCAGTTTTATCAATTAAAGCTGAAATAGCGGCTGGTGTTAGATATGACACAATTTTGAAAAGATTCAGTAAGGCTAAAAGCAGAAAATTTCGCCTTTTTACCGACCACCAACATATATAAGGGAGGTATTGTGATCATACCAATTTTGACGTTTCGAGATTTCGATGGATCTCCACGAATTGAGGTCCCTACGTAACTTTTTGACTATTTTTAGCATGATGTCTGTCGGTCTGTCTGTCCGTCTGTCTGTCTGTCCGTCTGTCCGTCTGTCCGTCTGTCCGTCTGTCTGTCCGTCTGTCCGTCTGTCCGTCTGTCTGTGTATACATGCAGAGCAAATTCGGCTGAAAGTATTTTTTTGAAACTTCATATTTAAGCATCTGCCATCAATGGCATGAGTTGATCAACTTTTCGTAAAAATCGGTTGACTAAAAATGGGAGTTTACTCGTGTCGATTTTAAGATTTTTGCGAGTATTTCACAACAGAAAAATATCTCGAAAAAATTTAGTAAACAAAAGTTGCTATAAATGCAATAACTAATAACTTTTATTTAAGACATTTTTTGATAAATCGAAAAATTTCGAATAATTACTGTAAAATTTTACGAAATAGTCTCAATTTTTTCATATTTATATGTAACCTTTCCATGATCATGATAAATAATATCTCTGTTAGAAAATATTAGGTCAAGTTATTTCTACTCTGCTGCTAGAATATAATTTATATAAGTACTTTATGATGGCGATCGGTCCTGTGGTGGCCACAGCTGATTTTTTAATTTGAGTTTGTTCGTGTAATTTTTGTTATTAATTCATAATTAACAATAAAACTCATATGGTACTCAAATTTCAGTATAATTCAGCTTATTTAATTTAACGTTTATTTGACCTAAAACTTTAAAATCATTAATTTAATTTGATAAACATGAAAATTAATATTTAAGTGTTAAGAACAAATAAGTGTAAATACTCATATTAAAATTAAGTGTATATAAATATGTGTTTAAAATTAATAATAACAGTTATGAGTTGTGTTTATAACTTTATATAAAATATAGTGTTTAGTGGCTAAAAAGTCAAGCCAGAAGACTAGACCAAATCAAGGTTGGTTTTTATTATCGTTTTTTTTTTACTGAGAAATGAAAGGGGCCTCGCACAGCTAATTTCGCCGACGTCCACGTCAATCATCTGGCTGGTCATCAGTTCGCAGTCGACTGTCTTTATTCATGAAAATCTGTTCACGCCAATTTTAAACTCAATTTGTGTTGTTTGTTGAACGTAGGAAGGTTTTATTTATGTTTGTTCAAGTTTACATTCTCAACAAGGTTTAATCTGGTGCAACATAAAATTATTTTTCACAAACACTTATTTTACAGACACGAGGATGAAAATATTTTAATGTCTAATTCTAATTCCACTCACATTAAAATTTAATCTACATGTTCATTTACATTTGTTCTTTACATAAATTCACAATGAGTATGTATGTGCAAGTGCAGTTCTGGGCAATGATGCAAAGTAAACACGTGTACTCTATTTTCGAATATTTGTTTGGCATTTATTTCCGTTCAAGAAATAAATGCCTTTTTGTTTATGTCATCTTTTGTTTAATTACACTTCATTTGTTTATGAGAAAGTAAACCTTGTGGTTTTCTAGTATATTTATATATTTGGAAAATTTTGGAAAATGTATAATTTCTTTTAAAGACTTATTTTTAGAGATAAAGCCAAATTTTAGTTATGTAGAACAGACAGTACATTGGCAATGTCATTCTTTGGAACAGGTGTGCCTAAACCATATCCCTCTGGACACTTAAAAATGGGAAGTTTGTTAATTTATGAATGCGTGGGGCAATAATCGGTTTCCTGTTATAAAGATTGCATTGTCATCTGGAAGTTTTGTTTCATGAAAAGATGTTAGGCTTTTCTATTTTGAGTAGAAGTAAGGTGACCAACCGTCCTTCCTTGAAAAGTGTCCTCCTATATGTCCTCCTTTTCGATATTTGTCCTCCTTTTCGTAAATTTTCGTATACGATCGATGCCGAACTGATCCGTTGGAAGTGATGTGACGTATTTGCCTTTGACATTCGTCAAGGTTCGGTAGAATGCGGCGAGACGCGATTATGAGACGCATACGCTCCGAATGCGAGATCTTGCGAGAGCGCGTCACACACAAGTGGCTTTGTGTATTTGGAGGAATCAAATCCAGGCTTAACAGAAAAGTTTATCAAAGAAGTGCAGAAATTTTACCAAATATGTTTTCAATATATCGAAGAATGGTATGAAACAAACACCTTGGTAAATAACTGTTTTCAATGGTGTTTGTTTACTTCATCGCAAGTAAATTGGACAGATATTGAATCTTGTGTTGAGTTTTTATCTAAAGAAATGCCAGATATTAAAATAGACGACCATTGTCTCTTTGAAGAAATTAGAAGACTGAATGTATATTTAAATTCTGAAAAATTAATACAATGGGAAAATCAACATATTGAAATTGATAAAAGATGGGTAGGAATATTCAGCCATTTTTAAAATAAACATATTCCATGTGAAAATTTTTATATGTTGTAATGACGCGATTGTTTCATAGTCACTGGTGCAAAGAGGGTTTTGAATAACCTTTTGTTCAGAATTTTGTTCAGATGTTCCGGTCCTGTGGTGGTCACAGCTGATTTTTTTTTATTATATTTTTTAATTTCAAAAGAATACGCTATCTTAAAATCATAACATTAATCATAATATATGAATTAAAAAAATAATAAATTTTGTGAAAAACACAAAAATTACAATATTTTCCAAAAGTGAAATCTGATCAAAAATTCTTTTCGTATATTTCCGGTTTAGATAAATGTGCATTACTTGGATTTTTTTGATTTTTAGTTTATCCCCTTTGGGTTAAAGGTTGCGGGATGGTATTTTTTTGTAAAGTCTGTTTCCTTTGGTTTAGGATATTTATAAAAATGACAAAATTTATTAAGAACGACAAAAAATTAAAATGCAATGAAAAGGATATTTTAGAATGACAATCAATTTAATCTAGAATTTGCAATGTGAGTATGATTTACAAAGCTTAAACAAAATGAACAAAAGTCCGAATTAATAGATAAAAATTCCTAGATTTCAAAATCTAGTTCCACCTAAACGGTTGGTAAAAATTATGATAAATAGAACTTGTTCTATTTTCAAAATAAATTGATCAATTTTTTCATAAATATTGTCCAATTTATTTATGAAATTTGAACACTTTACACACATCAATAAGTTGAAGGTCAACTTTTTCAATTTATTGATTAATAAATTGAACCGTGTAAAACTCACTTTAGTACTAATTTTCCTTTAATAAATCAATTGTTTTTTTTTTTTTGGTTTTGTAACTAAACTTTTAACGAATTATTCTTTATTATCCTGGATAGTAAGTGGTAAAATCCATTTCATCCAATTTTTTTTTTTTACTTTGTTTTCTGCCTTTGGGTCGCGCATAAACGTAGTTCCTTAATTTGGGTCGCGGCTCAAAAAGGTTAAGAACCCCTGTTCTATATTATTAATCTATTTTGTTGTTTGACAATTAAATTTAATAAATTAATATAATTTTTCTTCCAATATAATTCACAGATTGAAAATTAGCGAATAATAATTAATATTTGATGTGAAATATATTTGACCCAGTTAACATGATGTCAGACCTCGAGGTCATAAATTGAATGATGGTCCTTGTGCGGTGTAGATCGGTGCTGTTGCCCGTTGGTCCATTAATTGTATTGTTTGTCACGACTTTAATGATTCGGAATGATCATAAGTACTTTAATACGCGAATGACATGATAATGGACTTAAATTGTACTGAATCTCGCACTTAATTACCCTCGACTTCCTCTCATTTATCAATTTTACATCATTTATTCATTTATTTTGCATGTCAACTGAAGTTAAAAATATTAAAATTATGGTATGAAAAATCCATTATTTTTATTGACACAAAACCAGTAGTAAATAAAGAAGTAGCAAGGATAAAAATATCCGAGCTCTTTACTTAAAATAACATACGATATAGAATATGAGAACGATTGAAATGGATAGAAGGTATGGAGAAAAAATTGAATAACTGTCAAAATGATGAAGAGATCAGGTAACAGAAGCGAATATTTAAAGAAACAGATCAAGATATAATCTTGTCGAATCAGGATCAATTTGACTAGCAGAAGTGGCCCAGGACAACTTGGAATTGATTAAAGTAGTTACCTCGGTGTACCACAAGGCTCACATCTTGGGCCATTGCTCTTTAATTATTTCATTAACGACATTTGCCAGGTGAACAAAAGCTGCAAGTTCTTAATATTTTATGAAGACTTAAAGATATTTAAAGTTCAAAGTGATATAAGTGGGCTTTATAATTATTGTTCAATAATGAATTATCGTTATATATTGAAAAATGTTATACAATGTCATTCAGTCGAAAATAAAAGAACATTACGTGCAACTATAAAATTAACAACATATCATTGAATAGAACAGATCACATCAAAGATCTGGGCGTTTTCTATAATAATGAAATTGGAGGCTACATCTGGTTTTTTATTTTCTCGGTCTTATATTTGGTTTCTACACATTTCAGATGATTTTAAGGTAATATCCGAAATTTGTTTGTGTCTGCTTGTCTATCAGTCTATCTGTTTGTCTATTTGTTTAATTTCAATTGGATGAATATTTGAGGAGTTGCGGGTGGACAATCAAAAACTAAAATCTTGAAATATCTCACATATTATTTCTTTTACATCACAAAATTATGGTAACCAGACAAATGGGGCTGTAAGACAATTCGGGCCGTTCACAATTGGGGCTTTTCACAACTGGGGCCATTAACAACTGGGGCGATGGACAGTTCGAGCCGTACACAATTGGGGCTTTTCACAACTGAGGCCATTAACAACTGGGATGATGGACAATTCGGGCCGTTCACAATTGGGGCTTTTGACAATTGGGGCCATAAATATAAGAGCTAGAGTCTTCTATTGTTTAAAATAAAAAATAATTATTTTACAAGTTGGCATAAATTAAATTGCGTGTTCTTTTGAAAAACGTTCCCGTTTTGTATAAACGAGATACATAAAATACCTATGTACAAAAAAATACTCTCATACATAAAAAAAAAAAAACTAGGAAAATCAAATAGTCAAACAAAAAATAACTGATTTTCTCGTAGTTGACTCATATTAATTAAAT
Organism: Liopterus haemorrhoidalis; assembly: GCA_963971575.1. NCBI lineage: Eukaryota > Metazoa > Arthropoda > Insecta > Coleoptera > Dytiscidae > Liopterus > Liopterus haemorrhoidalis. The sequence goes on from OZ020613.1 coordinate 57,164,128, forward strand.
TAAATTACAAAATATTTACTTCTCAAATTAAATAAATTTTTTATTTATTTAGAATTATAGAAAAGTTTGAGAAAGAGCCAACATGAATAAGTACGTGAAGCAAGAATGGCGGTATTCTTTCGTATATTCGCCGCTATTCACCGTATTCAATTGACAAATACGGTGTCTGCGGAGATTGTTATACTGGCCTATTTTGCACATTTTCAGTCAACAGTTGAACTATGGGGTCGGTTGAACTACGGCCTTGAACTATGGGGTGCTTTTTCTGGTTTGCAGAGGATTTTCATAATCCAGAAACGGGTCATTAGAATAATGGCTGCTATTAAACCACGTAGGTACGTCATGCAAGCCAATTTTTAAACAATTAAAAATTTTGACAGTCCCTTCTCTATATACATTGAGTACGTTTATTAAGGAAAACGAAAACAGCATCCTAAAACATTGTGAAGTACATGATCACAACACGAGAGGGAAGGATTTATTCTCTATACCGAGGTATAAATATAGCTCGACAGGAAATCTGCCCCTGATTAAGGGTATAGATCTCTATAATAATTTGCCTGTAGCGCTAAAGTTAAATATATATCAATTTAAAAAAAAATTGATAAACGTTTTAATAGAGGGAGCATTTTATAATATAATGGAGTTCAAAACATTCAAAATTTTATAACATTTTGTAAAACTTTTGTAAAATTTTTGTAAATGTAATTTGACTTAAGTTTCTCTATCTTATTACAATTAACTTCAATAAAGAATTATTATTATTACTATTATTATTATTATTATTATTCTCAGTCATAACTCAGCAATCAGAGAGATTGTACGCGTGTCTGACTGCTCAAATGATTTGTATTAACGAGTTCAATAGTACTAGAGTGCAAAAACAGCGAAGAGGCAAAATACCGGGAAAATGGGGGGCCATTGAGTGGTGTTGAGGGAGCACGGTGCTGGAGAGAGCGTTGTAGAGCTGCCGCACGGCGATCACATCGTTGCTGTCACTTTTACCGCGGAACGATGATTATGCCCGATTTTTTGTACCACAGTAAAACATTAGTAAAAAACACTGAAATAGGAAATAATTAAGATTAAAAATATAGGTAAATGAGCTATCATATTTTTACTTAAGGCCATTTTGAGGTCCATGAACTTAAAACAATATCTTATTAAATATTTTCGAGGCAATGTCAAATTTCAAAATATTAGAAAGTTTAATATCATTGTATAGTAAATCATAAGTGAAGGTTTGAGCCTTCTACATCCTAATAAATTTAATTCAATTCAAAATCAAAAACTGAATTAAGGCTGCATCTTATTTTGTTATCGGTCCTCAAAAAACAAAACTCCTCTTTAAAAACACCAAGATCAGCTAACTGGAACACTAACTAACTGGAATTTTCACTTTCCTAAGTTGTCCTGCGTAGAGATGACAATAAAAATTAATTAATTGATCATTTAATTAATCGAAATGTTATAATCGCTTTTAAATTGGTAGAAAATAATAGATTGATCGATTTTGAAATAATAAAAAAACATAAAAACTGGCCGGCAAAAAATTTAAATTATTTAAAAAACGTTTAAAAATTATTTAACCGTTTTATTAGGAAACTATAAGAATGGGAGTACAATGTCTGCATAAACAAATATTTTTTATTGCTAATTAAACAGGCTGTAACAAATAATTCCCGTTTAAACGAATACTATATAATATCGCATTTTAAGTATATTAAGTTAAGTAACAAATAACTCATTGTTAAAATAAAATTATGCCATTAGTTACCGTATTTTTCGGACGTTAAAACGCACCTCAAATTTATGAGACAATTTTTAGAAAAAATATTTATTATTACGGTAACTTGAACCAGTAACATTCTATTCATCTTCAATGTCTATACTATCACTCGTCTTGTTAATGTCACTGTTCGTATTATTCGTCTGAACTATTGTTGTCAATCTCTTCAAAACCCAGTCATCTTCGATACTAGCCGATGCGTTAGTTATACCGCATTTCTTAAAAACTTTATAATCGTCTTTTCTTTAACAACTAACGACGAATTTTTTACCCAGGTACATACTTCTGAAATTGTCGGTCCTTTTATACGTCCTGTTGCTGTACATCGTGTTTTGGCTTTAACGTTCATTTGTTCGACTCTTCCCGTATTAAATTATTAAATGGTTTACTAATCGACACATCCAAGTGTTGTCGTTGACTTGTCAGGCCTCCAGAAATGACAGCTAATTCTGTATTCTTTTCTATTATATTTCTTTGGTTGATTCTGTATTATGCGCTCTGAATTGATTCCACACTAACATCGCACACTTTTTAAACAACGCACCTGTACCTTCGGACCATAAGACGCACCCCAATTTTGAGTCGATTTTTCGGTACCTATCTTAGAGATTTCTAAACTCCTACAATTTTTTTTTTTTTGCGCAATAAAATTAAAATGTGGCCGGAAAACGTTGGTACGAGCTGCGCTATTATATGAAGATGACCGCAGTATTGGAATATCGCTGGTGTTTTGGATGTAGCAAAAATTCTATTAATTACGCTATAAAGCATCATAAGCGAACAGCATCCACGAGCCACAAGCGCTCGAAACGACAGATTTCTTACCCTTATTGTTCTACGCGATCGTGTCTTGCTCTTAAATCTTCTCGTATGTCATTTCGAAGAAGATCGAAATTTGGCAATTTTCACGAATACGACTGAGGAAACAAGAGCTTGTATCCAGAAAACCTGTAACTTGCCAGGCTTTTCTTGCAAATTAATTAGTTGGAAAATTGCGTTTCGCTCGTGAGCATTTGAACTGACAGGACGGAAACTATAGGGGAAACTTCCTAAGCGCCCTGACATCTGGTGGCAATTTGCGGAAGATACGAAAGTGACATTGTTTTGTTTTGTTCAATGGAGAAATACGTGTTTTTTTGTTGTTTGTGTTTTGTGAATCATGGAAAAAAAAACAGTCAATTTTGTTGTGTATCGTAATGTAAATCTTGAATAAGGAAAAATCCCTCTAAACATTCCATAATTTACCTAAATCGTAGGTTCTTATGGACCCAAAAACTAACCAGTGGCGTAGGGAGACCTCCGCTAGACTTGCTCTCCCATAAAAAAAATAATAATAAAAAAAAATAGATATTTTTTTTTTTAATTTAAAAGATGATTTAGGTAAATCTTCAAAAATACATCAAATTATGTCCTATACAAATTTTTGTCCAAGGCTTGGTTTACTAGTTACGATTTTTTTTTAATTTTAAATTTAATAACTTCCGTTTCCGGTTTCGGATTTTAATAAAAAACAATAGGGTTCTTCCCAATTATTAGGAAAATTTTTTAGTACCAGAACGAACTCTTTAAGTTAAACCGTTTTTGAGTTATCGTGTATACACACAGACACACAGACACACACACACATACTGACGGCACTTCGAAAATAAGTTTTTTGGATTCCCTGGACCATGAAACGTGGTCATCAGTCAAAATCTCGACATCGAAAATTTTCGCGATTACAATACTTGCCCCTTATATATTAAGGTCGGGCAAGTAAAAATGAGCAAAATTCCAAGCCCATGCATGCATGTTTGCTCGTTGTATTTTATAGAAAGTGATTTTTTACGTCCAAAAAAAGAATGAAAAAAAGCATTTATCCCACCCAAAAGTTGCCTAAATCATCAGTTGAAATATTAAAAAGCCCTTCTACTTTTTCAGGCAGAGATATTAATTTTTACTAATATATTTACCATATTTTTGTTGTTATTATATTGACAGAGAGTCAAAAAGAATTAAAAATACAATGAAAAACTAAAAAGTTCCTTGAAATTTCTTTAGAATAGTATATTATTACTTATCTTGTAAACCGTAAATTACCTTTAAATTAAAAAAAAAGCTCGGAAAACAGGAAAAATACAACTCGTGTTCATTTTCACCATGTAAACAAATACACGAGTAACAGTTTAATGTCACTTTCGAGTGTTCCAGCTTTGCCGCATACGACGCTGCGATCTTAAAAAGTTTCCCCTATAGGGGAAAAATTTTAAGATCGTAGCGCCACGCGGATTTTTTTGAAACCATTCTAAATCAGATACCACTTGACATTTACTAGTAAATAATAGCGAAAAGTGTATCAAAAAACGACAAAAAATAAATAATTGTTTGGGATTTTCTGATTTTGTGACGTGACATTACTTGTAAACATCTAAAATACTACATTTTGTGATCTGGTTTTAAGTTATGGCGGTTTTCCATTGTCGATTATTTTAACTATATTGGGGGAAATAATAATTCCCGTGTTGTTTACCAAGGGGTAGAAATCTACAATGCTGGACATATAATATTGTGTGGAGTCACTGAAAAAAACAGAGAGTTCATAAAGATTTATGCATTATGCCTACAAACTTGTGCATTATAAACCCACACACAATAACAGGAATTTTCAAGATATGCGATAATAAATACAAAATTGAAAATATTTTTTGTAGTCACTATCATTAAAATGTAATGAGCAAACTTTGATACAAGGGTTCACTTTTTTTCCAATTTTTAAATTGTTTATCTAAACATCGCGTCGATTCCTAACCTCTTGCTTTCCCAATTTTGTTTCGAACCATAGGGTGTCTGATATTAGTGGAAACAAATGAAACGATATTTCCGGGTTTCTTCTTTTCAATGAATTGCACATAGGCACACAACAATATGTTTATACATTTTTCAATGATTATAATAAAACTTTAAAAACAAACTTCATACAAAACCAATACACAAAACGAAATGTTATATGATGTACACAAGTTCATGAAACGCTCACCAGATGGTAGGGTGCTTAGCTGCAAATCCCTATAGCAGTATATTGTGCAGAAATGAGTAGCGGTTAAGTTCAATTCTCCAGATGGGCGAGAACGAGTGTTCTGAAAGCTTAGTAATCTAAGGACTTTATTGTAAAGAAGAGAGCCTTAAAGTCTTATACCGACCAGTGTTTCTACAATGCAACTAGGTAATTTCTTGAAAATTAAATATTGTTATCGATTAATAATAAATTAATCGATTAATTATTAATTAATCCAAACCAAAAATATCATATGATTAATCGATTAACTGTAACAAAATAATCGATTATTTCAATCATTCGATTAACCTCTAGTCGAAAATTGGCTTTTGCTTAAAAAAAGCCTCACTACATCGGTAACTGCTACTAGAATTTAAAATCTAGTTCCGCTTAAACCAAAGAAACAGGTGAAGAAACCAAATACGTTACACTATTCGAAAGAAACATTATCCACTTTCTTTCGGCCTCTCTGTATTTTACATATAAATTTCATTGTCAATCCTGCCTTAATCCAAACAAGAAAATCTAAATGAAATATTTTACTGTCTGTCTGTACAGATATTTAATAAATTATTACTCGCTTCATGCTCTACAAATTGCTTACAGTAATTTTCTTGTACTTAACGAAGATTGTTTTTCGTTAACAGATGACACTTCGCATTTGAAGTATAAGATAAACAAAGATGAATTTACTGTCATAGCTAATTAAGTAGCAGACGAAAATACATGCCAAAATAATCACGAAGTTATTCCGCGAATCTCAGGTCGTATTTTAACAATTAGTAGCCAAGTTAATGACTCGCCCAATAGTGTAAAAATATCATTGCACTGAATTGAATAATTTTACTGAGTACAGTAATACCCCGAAGTTACGCGATAGGTGGGTCCGACGAAAATTGCTTAAGTCAAATTCGCGTAAGTTGGGGTACAGCTTTATATATACAAAAATAAATACTTATAAATTGTGTTTAATTGGGATCAAGGACTAACAAAAACACTAGTTTAGAAGAAAACTATTTAATAAAATTGCAGGTCTTTGTGTTTCTTCTTCAAGGTTTCCTTTTTCTATTTATCCTTATTCTATCATTCTGCGGTGTGATTCATTGTAACAGTCTAGGACAGTGTTTCTCAAACCATCGAGAGTTGCGGACCACTTTCAGAATTCCACACTAATCGCGGACCACAAAGAACTGACCCGCGGACCACCTGTTGAGAAACACTGGTCAAGGATGTTGTATTATGTGAATAAGAAATCTTTATACAGTTGTTTATGTGTTTGCCTGTTTATCTTTCTGTCTGCTTTTCTGTCTGTCTTAATGTCTGCCTTTCTGACTCTCTTTCGGTCAGCCATTGTGTCTGCCTTTCTGTCTGTCTTTCTGTCTGCCTTTCTGTCAGCCTTTCCGTCTGCCTTTCTGGCTGCGTTTCTGTCTGTGTTTCTGTCTGACTAACTGTTTGACTTTCTGACTATGTATCTGTTTATTTTTATGTCTGTCTTTCTGTCCGTCAGTCTATCTGTCTGTCTCTCCGTCTGTCCTTATATCTATCTTTCTGTCTCTTTTTCTGTCTTTTTATCTATACTTCAGAAATTTTGGCCAAATTGCTGGACTTGGACAATTTTTATTTGGCATGCGACTGGAGAAAATTATAAGCAAATATATATTTTTAAAAAAAGCTGTTTTGCATTTGAAGTCCTATGGCTTCGTATATTAACGAATAAAACTTTATTAAAGTAATTAAAATATTTGATTTTGATTCGGCAAATGTTTTAATTTTTGGAAAAACAGTAGAAAAAATAAAGCCAAAACAATAAGCTAGGAATTTTAGATAAAATTATTTTTTCGAATTGAATTTTTTGAATTTTTGGAAACATAGTATTTTATTTAACAAGTATATAATGGAGGCGATATTCCACGTGGACGAAATTTGTCACGAGCCGTAGGCGAGAGTTGTAATCATCCTAATATAATATAGCTATTATATATCAATTAAATACAATATTTTATCTACAGCTATATAGATTTAGCATCAGAAAAATAGTAAATTTAATTTACAAAGAGAAGTTTTAAGAGTCAGTTGTAAAACTTCAGATCCTACGTCATCAAGATGGCTTATTATCAGCTTATTGTAATCTACAACTATGTTTAAAATACTATTATTTATTGTTTTATTTACACTAACTTATAAATAATAACTTAATTATAAAAATGGGCTGCAGTGGCGCACCCAGGAGTTTTTATTGGAGGAAGCGGAAGACAAAATTATTTAAATGTGATGCTTTAAAAAAAGGTCCTCACTTCTAAAATACAAGTGATGGCCTTAAAAAAAGGTCATCATCTCTATTTTTAAAATTTTCTAGTGTGTTTGTGAGTTTCTATTTTTATTTTCTTGCTTCTTAGGGGGGGGGGGCTCCGGACACCCCCCTGGGTGCGCGATGATGGGCTGTGTGAAGCAAAATAGTCGTTGTTGAGCACCAAACATTTTAACTACTTAACCAAAAATTTGCTGTGTAAAAAAAGTCCATTATTCACGGATGAGCATGTAGCTTAGGGCCTCATGTTTGGAAGTGCCTAACGTTTGGAAAGGTCTCACGTTTGGAAGAGCCTCACGTTTGGAAGAGCCTCACGTTTGGAAAGGCCTCACGTTTGGAAGAGTCTCGCGTTTGGAAGGGCCTCGTGTTTGGAAAGGCCTCACGTTTGGAAGAGCCTCACGTTTGGAAGAGCCTCGCGTTTGGAAGGGCCTCGTGTTTGGAAAGGCCTCACGTTTGGAAAAGCCTCACGTTTGGAAGAGCCTCGCGTTTGGAAGGGCCTCAAAAAACTTTTCAGCTTAGGGCCTCATTTATATTAAATCGGGCCCTGGTCGTAGATAAAATATGTTTTTATGTGTAAAATAGATTATATAATGAAAGCTGTTAATACTTAAATTCTTCTGTATACTCACATTTCCAAAACTTTCAGAACGTTTTTCCAATACCAATTCCCTACAATTTTTATTTAATTTATGTTTTCTAATATGTGGAAAGGGTGGAGCACAGGAAGTGGACTTAATTGAACCCCTCTTCAGAATTCTTACATTCCAATACTGTACATTCAACTCAGAAATAGACTTAACCTTGTGTATTTAATACTTACAAGTATACCTGTTTATATAACGATAATAGTAAATAAACAAGGAATTGTCATACTGATATTCAGATGTTGATTGCAACTATAAATTAAGTCAACATTATTATTTATAACGGAAATGTTAGAGAACTAAATTTAAAATATTTGTTTATTATTTTTGAAAAATATTATATACATCAACCAAAATAAGATTAGATCAACAATAAAACAAAGGACAAAAATCTGTTTTTGTTTTTTGACACGTGTCTAGCTAAATCCCTTGTTTAATAAACATGTCGTTAATGATTAAGTATAAATAAATTTTTGATTTGTCTTAAAATTAATCCTTAGCAAAGAAAGTCAAAAGATTCGTGGAAAATACGGAAAATATTTTATTCATATACTAAGCATTACATTATGTATTTAGCTTTTAGTTTATGGAAAATTTAAAACTTAATTTGTGTTCATGTCGAATTAAATACATGTGCTATAAAGAACATTGCTAAAAATATTTATTAGGTATAAAAAGTGAATCTCATATTAGATTGAATAAAATATATCCATTAAACCTTTGAGAATTACATTTGATTTAAAAAAAGGTGAAAGTAAACGGATAAGTTAAAAAAAGATTAATAAAAAACCGGTCTGAAATTCTATCTCTAATTTCGAGAAGCAACATTTTTATGTCTGAAAATTTTACAGTCAAACTTACAATACATTTATTATTATTATTGGTCCACATCAAATATAAAAAAAATATGTTTTTTTAAAATACAAAAAATTCGTTCATTCGAAAAACATCACAGAAAAAATTAGGTTGAGCGAATAGAACTGAACTCTTCCGGTTCATATCAAGTTCATCCAGTTCATTGTACATTACTTATAATTTTTGTACGATAATTTTGTCTTTAAGAACGTCATTTGATTTCCCACTCTGAATTAAAAATTTTTAAAAAATGTATTTTTCTTATATGTGGATCAATAACTATATTGGTTACATATGTTACGCAAAATTCGTCAAATTGCCTAGATCGGGAAATTGGTAATATTTTGCCAACTTCGTGAAATTAGGCAGACGACATGTCTATTCCACGGATTCGGGAAATATTGCCAAATTCATTATCTAGCCAATTTAACTAATTCAGCGTAATAATGCATGCCAAATTTTAAGTCTAGGTTATCCGTTTGGCCACAATTTTTAGACAGACAAATATGTGACGACAAACGCGCACCCTGGAATTTGGGGGGGGACTCAGAAGACAAATTATTTAAATTATGAAAAAAAGATCCCTTCTAAAATATGTGATGACTAGAATAAAGATCCTCACTTCTAAAAATATAAGTGATGACCTAAAGTTTAGGTCCTAAACCATACCAACCACCCAACCACCATGTTTTTGGAGCTCTTGGGGGAGGGGTCAAGCCCCTGAGGCCTGGGTGACTATTGAGAAGTGACATTACCTATAGAGGCGCTGTTGTCGCTTACAAAATGGCGATTGGAATAGGATATTTTTGACATTTGCCATTTGATACACAACAATTCACATTGCAGTTAATTTTCTGTTGCGATTTTAAAGACGTTTTATTAAAGTTTTCTTCACTTTAACACATACAAACAATGTAATTAAATGAGCCACATCCAACAAAATCCTATTCCGTTAAGTTCCAAATATTCCGCTAGGCATCACTTCAGTTATTGTCAGTTCTCAATATAACAGATGGTTGTTTATAACTACGAAATCTTAAAAATTATAATAGGGGATAGGCATGATTTTTTATTATTTTTTTATTATATTCCTCTTGTTGCATATAAACATAAAAAACAGTTTTGCATTTTTTTTTTAATTTGAAGGCTTAAAAAAATTATAAATTTATGTAACGCGCGAAAACGACGTGTGACGTCATACCCCAACTAAGTGTACTGTGTACAGCCTACCCAGTGTACAGCGTACTGCCTACACAGTTTATCGTGAACTTATTTGCTTGTATAACTTTTATAGGTTATGTAAAGTTAGAGTGATTTTAATTAAAATAAAGTTTAATTCTATAAAAACAATTTATACATGTTTACCGAATTAAATTTTATATTAAAATATATAAAATATGGAAGATCCAGGTCCCAGTACTTCGAAAGATAGTCGAAAATATTGTTTAGTACCGATGTGCACAAATAGTTCAATTAGAAATTCAAAAAAACAATTTATATCATTACCTGATGGCGAAAAACAACAGAAAAGGCGAAATTTGTGGCTGAAAGCTATGAGGCGAAATAAAACCGATATTTCAGAAAAAAGTAAACTTTATGTTTGTGAAGACCATTTTAATGTGAGTACATATATTTTATAAATTATTTTAATAATAAATGCCTGAAAATTGTTTAAAAACAAATACAAAACTCTCGAACAATACAATATACACACGTAAAGATTATGTTTAGTCTGTATCTATGACGTCAAACCCCAGCAGTATCAGTCGTATTTACTCGGCAACCTTCGCGCCGTGGTCGGCTTATTTCAAATTTACAATATTTCAATTAAAAAATTTGGCTATAATATTAATTAAAATGTGATTTTTGTTTTGTTAGGTGACATAACTAACATTAACATATCAAAAAAATGTAGTTTTAAGGAAATATAAATTTTATGCGTATCCCCTATTATATAGTGTGAATCAAAACAATTTGCAAACACCAGTCTGCGCTTGATAATATTTGGCCAATCCTACTCTATTCCAGTGTTTTGCAACCGCCGGTCCGTTAAATATGTTGAAGGTCCGCAAAAAATAGGAGAATATTAAGATAATCGGAAATACAGTGAACCTAAAAACTTCGAACGGTTTGATGTTCCAACCACTTGAAACTCGAACAAAGATTCACGTGGATTCCAGATGAAAGACGGGTAATTCATCTTCTAGTGAACAGTAACAAATCTCCTACTGTTATTATTAATTAATTATTGTACAATATTTTTTATGTATATATATATTCCGAGATACTTAAGGGGGAAAAGAGGAAGATCAGGGGGTAGAGTCAGGAGGATAGCGAGGGTGAGATGCGGCAACGAAGAGAGGAACAACAAGTACTGGGCAAAGCCAGAGGACAAGCTCTGCAGAATTTGCAAGGAAGAAGAAGAAACATTAGAACATTTAGCGAAGAGATGCAGAAAGATGGCAGTCTGGGAGGAAGAGATAAAGGAACTGATGAGTGAGGAAGGCAAAGGCAAAATATGGGCGAGAACTGGAGGCAAGAAGGAAGGAGATCAGAGAGGGAATCCGGAAGAAGAATAGAAAGAAAGGGACACTCGAACAAGAAGAAAGAAATGAAAAAAATATTGTAAATAGCCATATTGTATATTATTATATTATTTTAGTTTAATTTCTTGTAATAGTCAATACCCTAAACGCCGTAAGGCCTAGGTAAAATAAAGAATATCAGTTGTCTCACCGAGCCGTAGTTTTCACCACCGTACTGCTACTTTATATTGGACATAGGCCTTTCACTCCGAAGAGTGAAGTTTGTGGTCTACAACTCCACGGCGATCTATTCCGATTTGGGAGCGGTGATAAATTTATGATGTGGTGCTTCTTTTTAACATTAACATTAAATTATGGAAATTAAATACAGCTGTTTAATTATTGTTTACCCAGGACTTAAAATATACTGGAGCAAACCGAAACGGTCTTCCGGTTCATGAAATAATGTAAAATATTGTTCCGGTTCATGAAATTATAAAAAATGTATTATTTAGTCTCAAAATATTTTTGAAGCGGCCTTTCGGTTGGTGAAAATTTGTATTTCGAGCCCTTTGTTTAGCAACATAATCTTTTGAAATATGCACATAAAGGTTTTGACACTGGGTAAATTTTGGGAGTCTGGAAAGGGTTAATTCAATTTACATTATTTCTTATGGGGAAACTTAACTCGAAAGTCTAACAATATGAAAGCTGAACCGTCTCCTAAAACGAATTGTGTCCGAAGTTTGAGACTCGACTGTATAAAAAAATATTCGAATTCAAAATTTTTAAATTTGTTTTCAACCCATTCTGTTTCTGAAAGCTTGGTTAACTATAACCAAAAAGTCAGAAAATGGTTGCTATGGTTACTCATGGGACTCTTATATTGTAACCGAGTTTAACCAAATGGTTAATTCAGCTAAGATTTTAAAAACCGGGCCTCAGAATGTCACAGCTTTTTGAAAAATATATTCAATTTTGATTTAATATGCGAAATGTTTTATTATACTTCCACGTGGTCCACTAAAATGTTTACATATTTTGCCGGTCCGCAAACGAAAAAGGTTCCAAACCACTGCTTTATACTCTTTCAATATTCAAAAAATTTTAAGAATAGTAAAAACTAAAATGTTAAATAAAAACTTTTGAAAATACACATTAATTCTAGCAATATAACATTAATTGCAAAACAATATCAAACCAGCATTTTTTATAAAAAGAAAACCAAAATTTTAATTTAAAACTGTTGAATATACAACAATATCTATCATATTATTTAAAAGTAATAAAATTAGAAAAATTTTGCTATTTTTAAACAAATTGTCTCTATACTATCTCAAAAAAATTAAATAAATAAATAAAAATGAGGAGAAAATATGAAAAACAGTTTTCAAACAGTGTCACAAATTGTATTTTCAAATCAAAGTATCATTTCTACATTACCTCAAAGAAATTTCAACTTTGCTCCTTGAAAAAAACAAAATTTTTGAATTAAAACTTTTAAACCAACACCTTATTTCTATCAATACAATTGAAATGCAACAAAAAAATTATCAAAAACTTACCGGTTATTAATAAAAACAATATATGTCACAAACAATTATGTATAACCCTTGATAACAACGTTTGTACCAAACAACTTTACGATAGATACTGATGAAAAATAAACTACAAATTATAGACTAACAGGAAAAGTAATTTCAAACACCATTCAAAAACAATACTCGTCGATTACTTCGGCAAACTTCGGCAAAACAATTATAAAAATCAGCTGACGCAAATAGTTATAAATAATAACAATTACAATAGAATTATCTTGTTGAAACTTGTGTAATGTCATTAAAACAACATAAAATTACATTTTTTGCATGTAATAATGTAATAAGTTTATTTTAAGTTAGTTACGTTTTGAAAAACGTTTGCCAGATTCAAATTATGTTCTCCCACTATTGACCTTATGCCAGTTATGCGAAATGTCGGCGTGGGTTGTCGGTCTAGTGCCATTTTAGCCTGATGTGTTGCCTATATCGCGGTACAAACGAAATGAGATTCCAAAGATTTTTATCGTAGATTAAATTCACCATTGAGTGAAGACCTTCGTGTTAGGTCAGGTACACGAAATTACATTCTAAGCGTTCCAATCAATATAAAATTACTATTGATTCGTAGAAAATTGTTTTATATGAATATTTTAGTAAATTAAGTCAATATAGTTAGAATTTAGTTGACGTTTACCTATTCAACATTGTTTCATTTTAATGCGATTTTACTATATTCGTCAATACAAGAATCACAACTCACTAAAATTAGGGATCAATTTAAAAAAAAAAAACGATGTGACGTGTGAATTTTCACATTTCTGGATTTTGCATGTATTTAATAATTGTAAGAATCATGGGCTCCCACTGTAAGGGTCAAGAAAGGGCACTTGCCACCCCCCACCCGCCGCTTGTAATTTCCACTTTAAATTGTGTATATATATATAATAAGAGATTTGATAATTAAGATCTGAGTTTCGAGATTTGAGTTTTGAATTTGAGCGATTACTGGAAAAAACAAACGACAGATCACTGGGATCGGAATGACAAAATAATCTGAGAAATATAATAGATAATGAGTTGAGAGTTGAAAGCTTGTTGAGTACTGCAAGACAAGCCGCTGCCAGTGGCATCAGTCTGGTAATAGCTCTGTAACCATGGTGGCAGATGGTGAGCTATGGCGACGGGCTGATGATGATGATGATAAAGCACTGTGTGTGCAGAAACGAATAGACGGTCTCTGACCTTAGCACTGTGTGTGCAGAAATAAATAGACGGTCTCTGAGCTTGTTGTACTGTAGACAATCTGTAATGAAGGAAACTAATAGATAGTTACTGAGTATCTGAGCTTGTTGATCTAGTCACTGAGATCGTGGTAGAGAAATGAAATGATAACAAAAAGTCTCTAAACTTTCAGATCACAATTTATACTTTGCTTCTGGAAGGTTTTGTTTTAAGCAAATATTTATTTTTACTAATTGATATTGGTGCATGGTTGATTTTGTGAAAAATCGATTCTGCGCCCAAATTGCTCTATTTACAGATTATGAATTAGGTGAAGAATTTGAAGATGCAGTAGAAGATGAATGGTGGACCAGCTCAAGAATGGAGTTCCTGGTATGTAGGATGCTGTTACTGGTATGCAAGATGCAGGATGCTGTTGTTGGTATGGAGCAGACCACTGGTGATATGCAGGTTGCTCTTGCTGATAACAACAATACTGTTAATGGTGTGAAGAATGCAGTTGCGTCTCGAGAACGTTCCGCATGTCAGTCTGGCCGTGTTAGCGAAAATATCATTATACAACATTTATCCTTATTAACGATCGTGGAGTGCTATATCGTTGCTAAGGCATATTGTTTTATGTAAATAGAATAGTATAAAATATATCATATGATGTGTGAGACGTATTAGTTGATCAATAAAATCATGTCTTATTATTCATAAAATGCCTTTTTCATTAATATATATATATATATTACTTTTGAAAATTATAACCATATTAACAATATTTTCAAAAGTACCTTGTACAAGTTTGTTATCAAAAAGCAAATATTGTTTTTAAATTTTTTGCACTTGGCAATGACTCCTTTTGTTATTTGAAATGAATAAATTAAAAAACAACAGTTATATAAAATTTGTCCAAACACTTTGTTCTTTATTAAAACATTAGAATTATTATATTTTAAAAGCATTTTTCTGATCATAATTTCCGGCATAGCCGGATGCTTGTAATGTAACGTCATTTAAATTTATATTATAAAAATATAATAATATCTTTATACTGTTATTACATTTTGTTAAACCTATTTCATTAATTTGATGAGTCCATCACGTTATTTTTATCATTAATGTGCTTGGGGTTTACGAACCTTTGGATATGAAAAAGCTATTGGCAAAATTGGTGCCGCGTCTGCTCAGAGTGGAACAAAACACGGAATCGCGGGACCATTTCGAAGCAATATTTGGATATGTACAAGTGCAATCCAAGCGAGATTTTGCAGTGTTTCATAACCGTTGATGAAACATGGACCCATCACTACACAACAGAAATAAAAAAAGAGTCAAAACAATGGATTTCTCCTGGCGAACGTGCTCTGAAGAAGGTAAAGAGGTTTCTCAGTCGGATAGTTCATGGCCACAATTTTCTGGGATTCGCAAAGCATCATCTTCATCAACTATCTGGAAAAGGGAAAAAACAGGACAATATTATGTCGCTTTATCCGATCGATTACTCGCTGAATTTACGAAAAAGCTGTCCCATTTGACGAAGAAACAAGGTTCCATCATGACAATGTAATAGCGAGCCGGTAATGTTACTTTATAACGCACCATTTATTGTCCACTAGGTAGCGAGCCTGTGGTATAATATTACGTCTAGTCTCAAGCTGAAGTGAGATTACTGACTAAAGGAGTTCGGGTAGTAGGCGTGAGTGTTATCCAGGGTTCATCATTACGATATGTGAATTAAATGATATGTATTGTTGTACTTACCAACCGACTGAACAGGTATCTTGTAACTAGTCTGGATCTTAAATGTTCACTAAAGTTCTTAAAGGTGAAAGGTTTACACACGTTAAGACAGTTTAAAATTAATGAATTTAATTTATTATAATGGTAATATTTACAAATAGTTTAAATGAAAAAATGAATTTAAGATAAACAATAAAATGTTAAACAAACAATATCGAGTGTCCACCAGAATGCCGAACCAGTTCCTCTAGAACCCAACAAGTTTGATCTTTAAGTTAACCCAGCCGAATACGTTCTGATCTCCTCTTTTAAAAAGTTATTAAATAATAACTTTGAACAAATGTCTCCTTGAACAATAAACTTTAAAAATTATTTTAAAGTTACGTGTCGTAAACATAAAATTTCTAAAATTTGATTATCTATTTGAATTCTCAAAAAAATATGCCCTTTTAAAAATCCCAAGAAATGCCTTTCAAATGAATTCTCCCGACGGGTGTTTGTGAAAGTTTCTGATGGACTACTCGATTCGTTACAATGTATAAGCTCACTCGTCCAAAATTGCAACGCCCAAACTGATCGAACTGCGCTACGAATTGTTCCCTAATAATAAAAGAATAATAAGAAATAATAATAAGTAGTAAAAATCTCTAACAATAAGAAAATAACAAAAGAATAATAATAATAATAATAATAATAATAACTGCCAACTCTTTGATCTGCAGGAAGCAGAAAGCAGTGCTGCTCGGGTCACTCCGCATTGTGCGGGCATTGGATCTGGCGTAATTTCCGCGGTTGCATATCGCTAGGGTTTGGGATGCAGTCATGTGTATTTTGCTCCACTAATCTCTAGTATGACGCGGCTCAAAAGGTTGCTGAAGTTTGAGATTAGTGGACGCTTGTCAAGACCTGACAAACCTCATAATAATAATAAGTTTATGGACTTAATTACATAGTATATCATGTTTTAGGTCAGTCATACAGAATTATAGTTACAAGTAATATCAGAATTGATACATAAGAAATTTCTCTGTGGAGTAAAATGCATTTTCAGCAAAGATTTTTTTATTGTAGATTTAAAATTGTTGTAATCTAAATTATTTATGTTGCTTGGAAATTTATTCATGAATTTAATTCCGAAATAGTTCTCATAATTTCTTGATTTACTCAGTCTTAAAAAATTCGGATATATGTTGGAATTATTTCTTGTTTGATAGTCATGAACACTACTGTAAGTGGGAATATTGCTTATTCTTTTTTGTGCATGTGTAGTAGAGAATTATAAATATATAATTTATAAGTTATATAAAATTTATAATAAAGAAGAAAGAAAATATCAAGACCTAAGGGATAACAAATTACGGCGATTAAAAGAAGACACAAAGAGACAGCAAATAGCAACGACTAGGTTAAGAATTGGACATTCCAGGCTGACAGACAAATAGAGACTTGAAAGAAAAGACCCACCAACCTGTAACGAATGTAAAACAAGACTGACAACCGAACATATTTCTTTTAACTACACCCAATACGAACCGATACTACAACAACACACAGAGCCGTAGGAACAGGTTGGCATTCGGGCACTTGCCAGGGCCGCGAGGTTTGATGAAGGGCGCCATTATGTATACTTGGTCTCAATAAAAGCGAGGGTGAGGACCCTTCTTTTTTAGCTCATCATTTGGATTTGGGGGGGGGTGAGGACTTTTTATTGTTTAATCAATATACTTTATTTGCCAAGGGCGCCAAAAACATTGCTACGGCTGACGACACCACATACCTGACAACATACAAGAAGTCTTCAGTGACAAGGCGGGAACCGGTCAAAACTCCAAAAATTCTTACTAGACCCAAATTTGTACTTTGTATGGTAATAATATCACATAATAATAATATAAACACAAAATGCATTGTAAATTAATAACGGGCTCTAATCACCATAGCAGTGGATTTTGTTAAATAAATATATAACTATTTCCACGACCATCCGATTCTTCAGATCTTGCTTCCTGCGTCTTCTTCGTCTTTCAAAACATGAAGAAACTAGCAGACCCGTTGCCAACAACGTTGGCAAACTAATATCGAATAAAAATCAATATAAGCAGGAATCAATTATTAAAATTTGCATGATTCTGCGTATATTAACAAAACAAAAACGTTTCTTGATTATATCTAGGAAATCCTAAAAAGCTGCTTAATGCGTGTCGTTTAAAAATTAATATCGGGCCGGGTACGGTCCGCGGGCCATATGCTGGACATCAATGTTATAGCTGTTTCTGATTATACCTAAGAAATCTTAAAAAGCCGCTCAATTCGTGTCGTTTAACAATTAGTATCGGACCGGATACGGCCCACGGGCCATATGCTGGACATGAATGGTATAGTTGTTTCTGATTATACCTAGGAAATCCTAAAAAGCTGATTAATGCGTGTCGTTTAAAAATTAATATCGGGCCGGGTACGGCCCGTGGGCCATATGCTGGACCACAATGGTATAGCTGTTTCTGATTAGATCTAGGAAATCCTAAAAAGCCGCTCAATGCGTGTCGTTTAAAAATAAGTATCGGGTCAGACACGGCCCGCGGGCATAATTTTAATTGACACAATATTCTTTAATTAAGCCAAGGTTTTTACTGACTGGAGAGCTAAGAGCTATATTCTCGCTAAGGCTAAACACATAGTGAAGCAGAGAGCAAAACAGCGATGAAAGCGGAGAGCAAAGCGGCAAAATTAACTAAATGAATTTCTGTTAACACGCGCATAGTGGAGCGTACTGCAGCGAGGTTATATCGTTGTTATAGTCGAGCAAAGTGACGCGTTCAAACAATTTTGATTTCTCTGCTATCATCGTTGCTAAAATAGTTGTTTAAAATGGATATTGAGGCATTTACAAGTAGTTCTCATTTATAAGAGGTATTTATAGTAGGTTCCGATTGAAATTTGTCCATTTTTTACCAATTTATGTTGATTTTTTTCCAAAATATAATCAAACGTTGAAATACTCATGCGAATATAAGAATGAAACTTTTCTGGATGTTCGCGGAGTTGCATATAAAAATGATGAAATTCACCATGTATATGTCTACTCTTATTTATTCTGTGAACATTGCACCTTCTAGTGTGTTTATTTTTATTTTTTAGTAAATACCAAATTTTCAGGGAAGAGTTTTCTGTTAGTAAAAAATCCATTATAATTTTGTGAACTTTCTGCTCGATTTTAAACGCGTCACTATGTGTAGACACTCTTTTATAAGCGCGACATTCTTTCGCTGTTTTACTCCCCGCTTTCATAGTTGCTTTGCTCTCTGCTTCACTATGTGCTTAGCCTAAGTGAGCTGTTGTCGGAGAACGTCGCTCGGACTGGTGGGGAGCGACCGACCACACACCTCAAGCCCCGCAAGCACCAAGGAACTTAGCGTTACGAGGATACACAGAAATTAGGGCTTTTATATATATAATGAGTCGTTGGAAAAAGATTCATATCGAAAGAGGAGATCACCGCTGAAATATACGCCTATTCTGCAGATTTTGAGAAATCGTACATTTTGAAAGGCTTAAAGAAGTTGAATATCGTTCGGCAAAATGTATCGAGCTAAAAGGAGTGTATGTTGAAAAATAAGTTGCATTTTATTAAAAAAATCTTTCATTTCGAAGTTACTGACTTATTAAACACCCCTCGTACTTCATCTTTGCAATCTAGTAGGTCACAAGTATAAATAATGAAATCTTTATTATTTGTACTAGTAAAAAAGTTTTAATATAAAGTCACTTAAACCGCTGAGTGTAATAAGTTGAACGAACGTCTTCTGATTAAAGTGATATTCACTAAATTGGTTCATATTCGTTTTATATTTTATTAACTCAGCTATTTGCAATGACGTCAAGAAGGAAAGATAAGAAGCAGGTTGGAAAAACTAAACAGCTACATCATAAAGCAAATATTATTTTCTGGTAAAAAACAGTAGCCAAATATTTTGAAATGGTACATAACTAGCTCGGATCATAACAATAATAAAAATATAAAGAAGTTCAGGCAGTATTGGCTTCAGGGCCGGCGCTAGAGTTTGCGGGGCCATGTGCGAGAAGAGCAAAAAAAAAGGTTCTCACCTCCCAGATCCAAGTAAAGAGCAAAAAATGGTCCTCACCTCCCACATCCAAGTAAAGAGCAAAAAAAGAGGTCCTCGACCATGCGCGGGGCCTGTTGTTGACCCGCGGGGCCTGCTGTTGACCGCGGGGCCATGTGCCACTGCACATGCCTCGCGCCAGCCCTGATTGGCTTCAGTATACATGGCGTCCCTCTGCAAAAGTCTAAACGAAGCCCTTTTCTCTACACCCCATCTATAAAAAATCGGGGTAGGACTTCGTGGATACAACCGCTAGGGTTTACGTGAATACGTTCACGTGGTCCGCTTGCTCTACTGTACTGCGATCCATTTTTGACTTTGCGGCATCAGCTCTCATATATTTTCTGTAAGCCCTGCATCTTTCAGCATTGGTGTCTGGTACATTTTTTTTGGATCGATTTCTGCTTGAGTTTTCGACGAGTATTGCCGACACTGTGAAATTTTTACAAATTTTCAACAGCGATCCAAAATTTCACAACCAACACTGTTTTAAGTTTGCGTGGAGCAGCGGAGTTTCCAAAACGACACCGCCACTCCCGGTTACTGCTACGCGTGAATTTAGGGTTACTAACAAGTCTTTGTTCTCTCAGCTATCGAATGGCACTAGGTTGGTTTGGTTCACATTGATAATATAGAAATTATATCCATTTTACGTAACGCACAACTTTTCGTAATGGCCATATAGTACTGTTCTGATTTTAACAAGGAGTTTATAGGGAGAGAAGGTTAGCTTTATCTATAGTGAGTATCCTAAAATGGCGCCCAGCTTTATTTTGAAAAATATAAGAAAAATTTCAAGTTTCACATCAGTTAAGATAAAATATACGTCAATTATGGAATGAATAAGCCAGTATATATAAACATTAGAATAAAAAAATTTCATGCAAGACTGTGGTAATCAGTTCACACTTTTCCTTAATGCTTTTCGAATTGTTCTCGAAGAATATAAAAATCTTCCATCATTATCTGTAAAAAATTTGGCAAAAACACGGCTACTATAGTGCGTTCGAAGGTGAGTTTGCAGTATAGCTCTTATGGCAAATGGGAGCGGTGTTGCCAAATGTTGTAAAAATGTCAAATGTTTCAATTATAATAATATGAAAAACTCGTATGATTTACAAAAATCAACTCTTATTAAACTCAAAATAACACTCAACAAAAACGAATGTCCATTTGTAGAATACTGCGTCTTCACAGATTAGCGCGTTTTAGAGCTGGCAACGTCGACAAGCAAGAAAAGGATAGTGTCATTGTGTAAACCCGTTAGAGAGTATGAAAAAGAACTACTCCATATGCCCTGTACTGCAAACTCACCTTTGAACGCAGTATATAAAGAAATAAATTTAAGATCGTAGCGCCGCGATGGTCAACTTTGAAACATAGGTAGAGGGTACTTAATGCTATTGTTACTTAGCTGTGAAAGTAAAATTATAGGAATAAATATATTTTACATTATTTTGTGAACCTGTTTTACTATTTTATCAACAAGTATATACGTAGTATATACAAATGTTTATAAAGACATGTTTTGTATGACACGTCTCTAAAAAAAATAAAAGCTATATTTTGTGACATTTATTTGAAAACGTTAGAGTTCTAGCTCTTATCAGTAACACTTAATATATTGTAATTAAATTATAAATAAAACTAAATATTTAGAGTCCTATTTCAAAACAAAAGGAACATTTGCCCCAGCTCAACATCTACTAGTGTTACAAAATTACAAGTCCTGTCTCACTTATTTGATAACAATACACTGAACTGATATTGTACACAACACTTTATGTGCACAATATGCACAAAAAAGCACTTATAACACGAAATAATATTCAAATTTCAGCATACAAATACAGCATAAACTCAATGTTATGGGTACCTTAAAATGGTGCTTGATGTTCTACGCAAACGTCACGCAGCGACAAGGTTATACGAGACTTGTTACATCCCTATAAACTCCTTGATTATAAAGGGGACTATTTCCATTGAATAAAAACGAATTATTGAAAATTTCAATTTATTGTATTTTATCGCAACATTTCCCATCATATCTTAGCGCACTGCCATTGGCGTAGTACTGATTTAAAACAGAACCATAAGAAATTACCGTCCTATTAAGTCAACAAAAAGACTACTTATTTCCAACCAAAACCATTTTTTACTTGCCCGACCTTAATATATAAGGGGCAAGTATTGTAATCGCGAAAATTTTCGATGTCGAGATTTTGACTGATGACCACGTTTCATGGTCCAGGGAATCCAAAAAACCTATTTTTGAAGTGCTGTCCGTATGTGTGTGTGTCTGTGTGTGTGTGTGCCTGTGTGTCTGTGTGTGTGTCTGTGTGTATACACGATAACTCAAGAACGGTTCAACTTAGAGATTTCGTTCTGGTACTAAAAAATTCTCCTATTAAATGGGAAGAACCCTATTGTTTTTTATAAAGATCGGTTGACTAGAAATGGGAGTTTACTCGCGTTGATTTTAAGATTTTTGCGAATATTTAGCAACAGAAAAATTTTTCGAAAAAATTTATTGAACAAAAGTTACTATAAATGCAATTACTAATAACTTTTATTTGAGACGTTTTTTGATAAAACGAAAAATTTCGAATAATTTTTGTAAAATGTTTCAAGTCTCAATTTTTTCATACTTATATGTAACGTTTCCATGGTCATGATAATTAATTCGTAACAAGTAAAGCAAGCCTTGAACAAAAATTTGTATAGAACATAATTTGATGTATTGTTGAAGATTTATCTAAATATGTAAAAAAAAAAAAAATTAATTTAAAATTTGTTTTTTTTTTATTTATTTATTTTTTTTTTTGGGAGTGCAAGTCTAGCGGAGATTTCCCTTCGCCACTGGTTTTATTGAGAATATATAATACAATAATTGTAAATTTAAATACAATATATGGATATTCTTAGTAGACTGATAATAAATTTCATCGAATCAAATATTAAAAGATCTTGTCTGAAAAAGAACTCTCAATCTGAGTACCTATTGATAGGGGAAGAAGATCGCGCTAAAATATAATACCATTAAAAAAAGATACGTGTTACAAAACAAACACTATTACATTTATTGCTTTGAAGAGAGCTGGATCTTTTAAATAAAGTGCTAAACAAACCAGCACCTAAAGATTTTATCAAAGCCGTTTTACCAACACAACAAGGACCGAGAAGTCTTAAAATTAATCTGGAATAGTGGTTTTTCACATTTTCAAGTTTATGGCATATTTATGTTACAGTGTTGTGTTTAGATTCGTCTTTACATATAAGGTGGGTTTTAATCCAAAGTGGAGTAAGTTATATTTTGTTTAATTCGAAAAACAAACCATTTGACTTAGATTCACTGTACTCTAGCACATATCTATTTGAAGTTCCTATAAACTTAATACCAGGACAAAAGACATAGGGGAAACTTTTTAAGATCGCAGCGTCGTATGCAGCAAAGCTGGAACACTCGAAAGCTACATTAAACTGTTATTCGTGTATTTGTTTACATGGTGAAAATGAACACGAGTTGTATTTTTCCTGTTTTCCGAGCTTTTTTTTAATTTAAAGGTAATCTACGATTTACAAGATATGTAATAAAATACTATTCTAAAGAAAGTTCAAGGATATTTTTAGTTTTTCATTGTATTTTTAATTCTTTTTGACTGTCTGTCAATATAATAACAACTAAAATATGATAAATATATTATTAAAAAATAATATCTCTGCCTGGAAAAGTAGAAAGGCCTTTTAATATATCAGCTGATGATTTAGGCAAATTTTGGGTGCGATGATGCTTTTTTTCAGTCTTTTTTTGAACGTAAAAAATCACTTTCCATAAAATGTAACGGGCAAACATGCATGCATGGGCTTGGATTTTTGCCCATTTTTAGTTTTTGAGTCCATAAAAACCTACGATCCACTTTCTCTCTGCCTCCAAACGTCGTTTCAATTGATATTTTTTTCGATTTAGGTTGGGTTAGGTAAATTATGGAATGTTTAAGAAGGATTCTTCATTATTCACGATTTACATTGCGGCACACAACAAAATAGATTGTTTTTTGAAACACAAACAACAAAAAAACACGTATTTCTCCATTGAACAAAACAAAACAATGTGGCTTTCGTATCTTTCACAAATTGCCACCAGATGTCAGGGCGCATAGGAAGTTTCCCCTATAGCTTGAACATCATCTTTGCATTTAACAGATTTGTGCTCCCATACGATGTTTACCTTGTTTATCGCATTGGGCTTGCCTCTGACTTTGAGGCATACGTTGTATGGAGTATAACAGACCCTTTGTTTTGACCGTGGATTTCGAGAAGGCATTGATTCAGTCTAAATATGGGCAGTATTCCATACTCTGAAATATGATCGAATAAATCACAGATGTTGTTGCAAAGGGTCACAAGAAAACAGATTGTTTTAATATCAAGCGAGGTGTACGTCAGGAAGACCCTATATCTCCTAAACTATTTAATACAGCATTGGAGAGCGTTTTTAAAATATTAAATTGAACAAATCAAGGTTTGAACATTAATAGAGAACATCTAATCCACTTAGATCTAATTTGCCGACGATATACTTTTAAATGCTGACGGCTTGGGAGAAATGGGCCAAATTATGGAAGAATTAAATATTGAAGCCGAAGAGATAGGACTTGAAATCAATTTTAATGAGACCAGAGTAATGACAAATTTAGTGCTGAGAGGTAATTTGACAATGTCGGGCGACCTATTGATCAAATGTCTCACTATAAATACCTGGGACACGAAATCACTATCGGCTGAACAACCAAACCATAGAGATTAATAGAGGAATTGGTTTGGGATAGGTAGCATTTTGAAATCTGAGGCACATTTCAAAAGGTGTTTCCCCCATCTGCCTTAAGAGAAAGGTATTTGAACAATGTGGCATACCAGTCTTCACCTTTGGTGCTGAGACTCTCACCCACACGCGAAAAACTGTGGAAAAATGAGTCGCTAGAAGATCCATGGAAAGAGCGATGATTGGCGTCACACTTTTTGATCGAAAAACAAATCTGTGGATCAGTCAGTAAACAATAGTTTGCGATATAATTGGAAACATTTCACGTCTGAAGTGGTAGTGAGAAGGTCACGTTATTAGATTTAATGATGGTAGATAGACCAGGAAAGTACTGTAATGGCGGCCTAGAGACAGTACTAGAAACCGAGGCCGACCTCCTAGTGGACGGATGATATCAAAAGACTAGTCTGTAATTACCTGCGAGTGGCACAGGATAGAGAGGAGTAGAGATGCAAAGGGACGGCGTATGTTTATCAGTAGACGTCAATAGCTGATAAATGATGATGACGTTGTATGCAACATGTTTTGTTGCATAATACCTTACATGCATCACTGTACGCCTAGTTGCCTGTTGTAAGGAGTGCGGCAGTGTAAACACTGCTAAATACCTGTATCTCTGAACCACATTAAACATTGTGGTTAAAAAAATAAAATATTTATATTTTTAGTTTATATGTTATTGCTTGTAATTATTCCAAAACAGCATCATTAAAACTTGTTATATCCATAATATTGACTTAACCGTCTTCAATAATAAAGATATTAAACTTTTGAATTCGCAAATGTCAAAATTTCGTAAATGTCAACTTGTGCATAGTTGAGAAAAGACGTCAGATTTGTTAGAATTAGTTGAAAATAATTAAAGGTATTAATGGAAAAAGATAAAGTAATTACATAGAATATGAATTATATACTATTTGTGAAATATTTATTATTTTATTATAACTATTTGAAATTTGCCCCATGACAAAATTTTGAGGTTATATCAGACTGGTTTACAATAGAACAAATAATTGGGTTTATGCGTAATTTTGTAAAATACTGTAATTATTTACAGATGCAGCATACAAGGTTTATTGCCCGTACTGTGTTCGTTAAAAATAATGATGTAGAAGCTGCCTGCCGAGTTTTAAACAGAATTTTGGGTAAAGAAGATATTTTTGACCAGTATCGTAGAACTAGATATTACGAGAAACCCTACCAGGTATATTGCTTAAATTATTTATGTTATTTTGGTGATTAATTAGTATAATTTTTACAGACCCGTAGAAGAATAAATTTTGAAAAATGCAAAGCGATCTACAATGAAGACATGGACAGAAAAATACAATTTATATTAAGAAAAAATCGGACGGATCCGTTCCCTGGTTGTTTATAGATAAAATAATTTGTAGAATTTGTTAATTGTAGATATAAATAAAACTTTAACCTAAATCAAATCTTGTTTTATTTATTCTTGTAAGGTGTACTTTTAAGCTTGTATCACAGTGTACGTAAATTTTAAATGTGATAGCAAAATTGCTATCAAAAACTTAATTTTGCTTGCTACACGAGTTACTTAATAGTTATATAAAAGAACTTGATCAATATTTTGGTTTGTTAATTTAAAATGTTATAAGGAAGCAATTAAATTTGTAAGAAAACAATGTCGTAGTGTAAAACGATCTTTTCTTGACAGGTTAAAACAAAATGGATCCCTGGTGTGCCGATAATAACGTTGACAGTGACAAGGAAAGTGTTAATAATTTTTCTAATTCCTTCGAAGACAATTTTAGACCAACAGTAAGCGACACTCTACCAGATTCAAAACATTATTTGGAAACCTTAGGTAAGATTTTAGTGCTTTAATTAGTTTCGTAAACAAGAAATTAATTATTTAAATAAACAATCAAAATAACAATTATTATTTTTTGTAGAAAATAAACTACAGAAAATACAAAACGATACTGATGTCTTAAAACAACTAGCAGAAAAACGTGAGGCATGTATTTCACAGTTATTGAGGGGTGATACAAATTACGAACAAGATACTCTCGACACACCTGTATCATCTTCATCGTTTCTAAGAGCAGTAGCCCCGGAGAAGCAAGCTTTAACAACAGGAGAAGTAGCGGAATTAATCAAGTACGATCGACTAAACACAGAAGAAGAAAGTGATAATTCAGATTCAACCAGTCGATAATTGGTAAAATATGGCAATTAATTTTAATAAACCCATTTATTGCATTGTTAGCGGTGCCTCTAGGGGCATTGGTAGAACTATTGCTATAGAAACAGCACGTAGATGTAACGATAAACTTATTTTAGTTTTATTTGCTAGATCGGAATCTGGATTAAATGAAACTAAAAACATGGTCTTAAACATTAAAAATGACGCGAGAGTTATTAATGTTGTTAGCGATTTATCAAAACCAAATGTTGCAGACTTTGAAAATATAATAAAGTCAACATTAACAGGCATTGCGGACATTAATTCTGCTGTTATTTTTCATAATGCTGGTCAAATCGGTGATTTAAAACCAGTTTTAAGTATGTCTGATGTAAATATTTGGCAAAATTATTTCAGTTTAAACATGTTTTCAGTTACTGCGTTAAATTCCGTTATAATAAATCTTACGAAAGAATTAACTAAGAATATAACAGTCATAAATATAACTTCCCTTTTTGGTAGGCAAGCTGGTAAATATGTTGGTCTTTACGGTACTGCTAAAGCTGCGAGAGATATGTATTTTAAAATTCTTGCGGAAGAGGAATTGTATGTTAAAGTTTTAAATTGGTCTCCAGGTATGGTTCGAACGGATATGGCGGAGAGTTTGTTAGAACAGTTAGATGTTATTGAAGGTACTAATAATAAGGATGATATGATTAAAACTGTTTTAACTCCAGAGCAAACTATTAATAAAATGTTTTACGTTTTGGAAAAGAATGAATTTAAATCGGGTGACATTGTAGATTATTATGATGTCTAATAAATAATAAAAGACACTGATTAACTGGGAAATTGTTATAAATTTATTTTGGTTTTTGATCTGAAGTTATTACCATAAAATCTCTGCTAAATGCACACCCGTGTATAATGCGCATGCTTGATTTTGCACGAAAATTTCTGGTAAAATGGAAATTGGTATAGAATACGCATAACTTTCAAAATATTATTTTATTGTTATTGGTGTTTTTAAATGTATATATTTATATAATTAATTCCCACACATTTTCGGAAACTATGTAAAAATGAATCTGGTAGACAGTTGTACGGGTTTCGGACTGCAATAAAAACAACTAGATCAGCTGACAAGTTTCGAATTAGTTTAATTCGTCATCCGAGCTACAATAGTATAGGACAAGTATAAGTACTAGTATAAGATAGATTACAGTATAGCAAATAAGTTTTTATAATAGTATAATATGTATAAAAACTTATTTAATAACTTATTTACTAATCTAACCTAAATTATACTTATACTTGTCCTATACTATTGTAGCTCTGATGACGAATTAAACTAATTCGAAACTTGTCAGCTGATCTAGTTGTTTTCATTGCTATCCGAAACCCGTACAATTTCGTACCAAATTCATACATTCTACGACACATTCCTCATCCTAAAAATGTATTTATCAAAAAGGTATTAGTTGAATACCCACTTTTGGAGCTGCAAACCTTTGCAATTAAAAGCTTGCAACGTGGCGTTTGACTACATATATTATTTTATTTTTAATATTTGGTTATTATTATTTTTTTTAATAGTGTTGTGTGCATGCAAAAATAGCGTAATTTTTTACCTAGCGGCACAATAGGACAGGGATATTTTTCACGGCACACTAAACAAAATTCCAAAAATTAAATCAAACTTTATACAGTTAATTTAAGTAATTTTAACAACAACAAAACTGAAGAAAAAAGGGTTTAATGTTGCGTATAAGTCCACCATAAACAAATCGTCAGAGAAAACGCGTAAGCTAGATAGAATGAGATTTGGCTTTGGCGAAGCGCTGCCCCTTTCTTTCAAAACATAACATTTTCGATTCACTTTATCTTTTCCAATATTTTTATTCAAAACTGAAATCTAAATAAGTACTTGATAGTTATACGTTCTGAAATCCTAGCAATTATTTAATAAGTTTTTGTTAAAATTTAGCTCGTATTAACGTTTTTAAAGAAAAACTTCAATAAATAAATTTCAGTATTTATACGCTTAACCTGTAGTTGACCAAAATATACACATCCAACCAAGTGGCGTGTAGTATACCCCAGGGTTTTCTCATTTAATATTAATTAAAATAAGGTAAAATTTATACAGTTAGATGCTGTCAAGCCTATAGAACAATACTACAAAAAAAAATTTTTTTCAAAGTAATTATTTAATGCTTTTTTAATAATTTTTTCAATAAAAGTCAAAATCACGCCAATTTCTTTCCTAAATTGCATCATACTTCAAGTTGAGTCTCGTGTTGACTGACAACATTGCATCTCTCGTTCACACCAACTCTCACACATACTAATTTAGCTAGCTCTCTGATTGGTCTATGTATTTTGGTGGGGGAGACAATTTCTTTCTCATTTCTCAAGCATAATTCGTCCGAAATGCGCTGTTGCCAAATATAATTTAGACATATTTTTTTGTAAATGGTGTTTTTGATTTTTGTGTCGATTAAAAATTAAATTATTGTTAAATATTAACTAATTCATAAATATTGTCAACAGATACATCATTTCCACTATTAATATACTGGGGTGTGACACATCCAATTTGGTCAAGCTTGGGTTAAAGTCACATTTAAATGGTTTAAATGAGATTTATAGTATATATATTTTGAAAAACATTAACTTTGTTAAAAGAGAAAATCTTCAAAAATATCATACTCCGACCTACCAATTTTTTGTCTGAAATAGAACATTCCGTTTTTCGTCGCATTCAGAGATGCTAAATTATGTAAATGATCTTCACTATATGCAAACAATCAATGATACAACTAATTAGGTTAGGTTTAGTTAGCAAAAATTTTGGACAGACAAAACTGTAACTTGATAGACGTATATAAACAGGTACTCAAAAGGAATTTTTACTTGTTTTCAATGAGATTTATAGTATACATATTTTGAAAAACATTAACTTCATATAGATTTCCAAAAATATCAGTTACATCCGACGTATCGTCATGTTAGAAACACGTATTTCTCAACCAACTACAGATTACTATTGGCTCCCCACTCTTAGGACCATGCCTTCTCGTTTCTAACGTTACCATTTACTTCATTCTAAGCATACAGCCTAGTTCTGGTGGACTCATACGGAACATTAACCAAAAAGGGTGTTTCAACATTATTTATCTTAAAAACCGTACGAATTACTTGACTTAATATATATTATAATATTAATGCAATATTTAAAAAATAAAATTTAAATTATAATCATATATAAATTAAATGAATAAGCACAAATATATATAGGTATACCCACTATATGATCTATGTGATAGAATTTAGAATTGGTTGTGGTAGTTACTATTTCTTTTTTATCAGCAATAAAATGATTTATATACGTAATTTATACATGTAATATTATAAAACAATAAATAATGAAATAAACTATTTAAATTATTTTTCTAATATTCTTAATCCATTAAATTCCCTACATAAACCGATTCCTAAACATAATAATACGATAATTTAAAAAAATAAGTTTAAATAAACCTACACTTATAAATAATAATTTAAAAATTAATGTGAAGTGTGATTTTTCACACATTTTCTATTTTCCTAGGTAAGTGACTACTTTTTTAGATCATGTTTTTATCACAACAAAATCAAAAAATTTTGGAAAACTTCTTTCGAAAAAATAATTTGACCAAAAAATCTTTCAATTTACATCAATGTGCATTACTCTATGTTTTTTCCAGATTTTTAGACCAACCACATTTGTATTTCTAGCAAATCCTCCTAACAAATCGAGTGATTACAAAACAAAAATACAGAGTAGGCCGAGAAAAAATCACGTATGTCTGAATAAATTTGGAAGGTTGGAACTACTCACATAACCTATGACACTACAGAGCTATTTAATAAATTTAAATTATGTTTTAAACAATTAGATTTACAATTAGAATAAAAGCCTTGTTTATTTATTTTGTTATAAAATGGACATATACACTTAAATAAACAATCTCCCATAAATAAAATAATAAGCTTCAAATCGTCAGCAAACTGGAGAGGGAAGCAATTTTTAATTACAAGGTTAACGTCGTTAGTTAATATTAAAAATAGTAAGAGCCCAGAGTACGTACCCTGTGGCACGTCTGATTCTATGTTTACATAACTAGATGTGAACCAATTCAAACAATAATATCAGGATACATCTAGTAGCAAAAGCTACACAATCTATTAAATACAAAGTTAGATAAAATTTGGGAAATAATAAAACTGAAAATAAAAAATAAAATTTCAACATTATGGCAGACCGGGGCAAATCTTTATCTTCAAATAATAAAAAAAAAAACTTATCCGACAATATATGGTTTAAATTGTTTAGCCCAAACAATGCATGTTTACTCTCTTAAGAAATTGATAACATGCCAGGGAGCGGGCCTAGTAAAATGTTTTTTTTTTTTTTTAAATTTATTAGTGGGCGGCAAGGAAATTTAATCCTCACGAAAGTCGGTGGTAAGTATAATATTAAAAGGTTGAAGAACCCTGCTTTATGACTATTATAAAGTGTCATAAAAAAAATCGTCAGATGTCTATGAATAAATATGAAATGTTAGAACTATTGACATAACCTTTGACACTACAGAGCTATTCAGCAAATTTAAATTTTGCTTTACACAGTTAGCTTTTCTTAAAAATAAATATTGTTTATCTACGACCATCAAATAATAAATGCATTATGTGTCCAAC
The DNA here is from genome assembly GCA_963971575.1 of Liopterus haemorrhoidalis. NCBI lineage: Eukaryota > Metazoa > Arthropoda > Insecta > Coleoptera > Dytiscidae > Liopterus > Liopterus haemorrhoidalis. Next base: position 57,195,629 of record OZ020613.1, read on the forward strand.
TGTAAATACATGAAGAATGTTTGCGTTTTTAAATTAAATTTACTATTTTTCGATGTTACAACTATGTACATAGTTGTAGATAAAATATTGCATTTGACTCGCATATAATAGTTATATTTCACTCATATGATTGCAACCTTCGCTTGCGACTTGGGTGGTAAACTTCAACCTCGTGAAACATGACCCCCATTATATGCTTGTTAAATAAAATACTATTATTTATTTATAAGATAACAAGTAAAAATTAACACAAACACATAAATAAACACTCTCAATAATGATGATAATAAACAGTTTTTATTTTATTTTTTTCATGTTGTTCGAACATCTCCAACATTATATTGCCTTATATTGCTGTCTTTCTGTTCCCCGGCTTACATTGACGATTTTATTTATAATTATATTTTTTCTAATTACAAGTTAGAACAGGCGTGTCAATAACGTTGAACGCGTTCGACCGGTCGAACGTGTAATAATTTATTCGTATGCCAATGGTCTGACTGATTTCTCCATCTACGCTGCAAGTGGAGTATACAAAAAAATGTTCCACACCATGGAGTCCACATCTCAATTTTTGGAAAAGTGGAATGACCCTAAAAATTTATCAGCAAAGCAGAACTTTCGTAAAAATTAATTGACATCCTTGCGTTAGATTATGTCATATCATTCTATCAGGCAAAAATATCGGAGAAATAAATGAAAAAATAACCCCTCTTATACATGAACTCAACAACTGGTTCCTGTTTAATAAATTATACTTAAATGCCTCCAAAACTAACTATATGACCTTTAGAACCTTGCAAAGTAATAATCAAATCAATTTAAATATTAAAATAAATAATGAATATCTAAAATCAGAAAATGAAACAAAATTTCTAGGCCTGTACATAGATGAACATTTAAGTTGGAAAGCCCACTGTCAAAAACTACTAAAATCATTAAATTCAGTTCACTTTCAAATAAAAAATTTAAAAAATATTGTAGGTCATGAGACAATTATTAAATTTTATTACGCACAATTTTATAGTAGGCTTAAGTATGGAATATGCTTCTGGGGATCAACAACTATGGCAGATGCCGGTCGCTATGGCGTAGTGGTCAGCTCATTTGACTACCAACCATGGGGGCTCGGGTTCAAATCCCGGTTATGGCATGGAAATTTTCTCAAACAAAAATTGTCCTGGCTAATTGCCACAGTAGCAAAGGCCAGTAAAAATTAAAAAAAAAAAAAAAAACTATGGCAGATGACATATTTATTTCCCAGAAAAAAATAATACGTTGTATAGCAAACAAAAGACGCACTGAATCATGCAGACCACTTTTTGTAAAATACAAATTATTAACAGTTCCTGGTATTTACATCTTAGAGTTGCTGGTCTATGTATTTAAAAATCAAATATACTTTGCGCGCCATTTGAACCAGCATTCATATAACACCAGAGGAAAAGATTGTTTCAGAACTCCAGCAAACATGCTGGAACTGACAAAAAAATCACCAAAAACTGTTGGTATTAAATTATTTAATTCACTGCCATTTCATGTCAGAAATGAAACGCAGTTTGCTGTATTTAAGAGGAAGATTAAGGTATTTCTTATAGAGCATTGTGTATACTCAATGAATGAATTTTTGAAAATTTGTAAAGACTGGTGTTGTCATGCCAATGGGGAACATTAATTTTGGGTAATTTAATATATGATTTTGTTGTTTTGATAATTGCATAACTTGTATTACCGATCAAGATCTTTGTAAAATTGTATACTCATGTACTGACATATCCTACATGCAGTCCTGTATTTAAAGGATCAATAAATATTATTGTTATTATTATTATTATTATCAATCAGCTTTAAAATTTAAAGTTATACTCGATTTAATTAAAACCTCGAAAACATTACCTCAAAACCTATATCTCTCACCAATTTCCAAGACTGCAACAAAACTTTCTTCAAGACTATTGAGAACTGACACGCCTGAATACGCAGTCTGGTGGTCAAATATTGTACTAGGCGCTCTAGTACTGTTTGTACTTATTACATACGTTCTAGTGTTGAATTTTTCTTAGAATGCCGATAGAAGTTGTGAAAAATTATAAAAGTAGAACAAATTGTAGTGTTTTTGGCTGTCATTCAAGACGGGAAAAAGATGTTAGTTTTTTTCTTTTCTTAAGAAAAATTGAGGGAAAGTTAATATTAAGTCCAGATTGGGAAAAGATTTAGTTAGGGACAAGAGGAAGGCAAGGGAATATATTTTGAGTTAAAAAGTAACTGATACTATGCGAGTTTGTTCATTAAATTTGTCGCAGAAAAACAATTCTTCACTAATATGTTTACACCTGCAAGTTGCATATTTAACTTTTAGCTGTTCCTGTCCAACTAAAACTAATTTTATTTCATGAGGCAATGAACATAATGCACTTGTTTGCAAACAGAATCCATATATTGTAAATTCGGATGACCGGCACTCAAAAGTACCACATAAAATTACGTGCCCGGCATTTAAAACCTGCTCAACTACAAATTACACTTCAATAAAACTACTGAAATTAAACTTTAAATACTGTAATTTGATGTCCACCTTCTGTTATACACCTCGATACATGTGTAGCGCTTAAAAATTAAAAAATTTCTCAAATATTTACTCGCATTTTCATAAAATAAAAATGTACTGTGCTTAAAGTAACCTATTCGCTATTAGCATATTGACAGCTGAGTACTAGAGACAACAGCCATATTGCCTAGAGCACAGCGCCGCTACCGGTAATGTCACTTGATGTATGATACACATACGGAGGGCACTGTGAAAATGTTCCTGGAAAATGAAACGTGGTTATTCATTAAAATCTCAACATCGAAAATTATAAAAATATGTATAGGATGCATTATGTTCTATACATTTTTTCAAGGTTTGGTTTACTTTTTACGAATTTTGTAAAATTTTAAAGTTCAATAACTTCCGTTTCCGGTTTCGGATCTTCATAAAAAACTCTAAGGTTCTTCCAAATTAATAGGAGTATTTTTTAGTACCAGAACGAAATCTCTAAATTAAACCTTTCTTGAGTTATCGTGTATACACACACACACATACGGACGGCCAGGTTTTTTGGATTCCGTGGTCATCAGTCAAAATCTCGACATCGAAAATTTTCGCGATAACAATACTTGCCCCTTATATATTAAGGTCGAGCAAGTAAAAAGTTGTGTATTGGGCAATAAAATTTCAACCATCGTGTATTATTTTGTAATTGTAAATATTTATTTTCAGGTCCAAAATGCTTCAGAACAGCTTAATGTTTCTAGTAAACCTAGCTTGGGAGTCCCGAATACGTCTTCCTCTATTAATGACCGTGGCTTTCATGGCTCTCAACATTAGAATGTCACTCGAAATAAGTGTGTACAGACATCATCGCAATCAGACAAATCATTTATTCGATTATGTACATGATCCAGATAGTTCAACTTCCGAGGATGATGATGATAATGATTCGTGGCAAACGACGGACGAGATAGAAGTCGATGGAATTTCAGGTGATTAAATATAATATTAATTATTTTAGTTTAAAATATAATTTATTAATTGGTAATTTAATTTCTTAATAATAAGATGAATGATGTTTCTATTGTGATTATGAGAAAAATTAACACTGATTATATTAAGAAACTGTTATCGGAATAAGGAAGTACAGATAACCACATATTGTACGCAGTGGTCGAAGTTAAAAAAAATGTTGGTATAAGCATAAGAGTAAGTAATATATTAGGTAAGAGTAAGTAATGTATTATTTACTCTATGGTATAAGTAATAATAAGATACAACGCGATCATGATACATTTACACAAAAAAACGCTGCTACAAAAAAATATACAAATCGTATTAATTGTAGGGTTTCACCGATAAGCAAATTAGCCGATTACCGATTAATAGGCCGCCGATCATTAATCTCACCTAGCCCAACCTAACCGACATAATATATAAAAGAAAACTTTTTAAGTTACATGATTCCTTTTAGAAATGTATTCAAAAGATTTTTTTTTTTTTCCATTAGTGGTAAATTAGTTCAGTTGTATTTATAAATTTCAATAAACTGGAACAAAACTAAAACTTTTAATCATAGGATGATTTTTAGGGTTTTGTAGGTATGACCAAAAAACCCTTATACCGTCATCTTGTCGTCTGTCTGTCTGTCTGTCTGTCTGTCTGTCTGTCTGTCTGTCTGTCTGTCTGTCTGTCTGTCTGTCTGTCTGTCTGTCTGTCTGTCTGTCTGTCTGTCTGTCTGTCTGTCTGTCTGTCTGTCTGTCTGTCTGTCTGTCTGTCTGTCTGTCTGTCTGTCTGTCTGTCTGTCTGTCTGTCTGTCTGTCTGTCTGTCTGTCTGTCTGTCTGTCTGTCTGTCTGTCTGTCTGTCTGTCTGTCTGTCTGTCTGTCTGTCTGTCTGTCTGTCTGTCTGTCTGTCTGTCTGTCTGTCTGTCTGTCTGTCTGTCTGTCTGTCTGTCTGTCTGTCTGTCTGTCTGTCTGTCTGCCTGCCTGCCTGCCTGCCTGCCTGCCTGCCTGCCTGCCTGCCTGTCTGTCTGTCTGTCTGTCTGTCTGTCTGTCTGTCTGTCTGTCTGTCTGTCGGTCTGTCTGTCTGTCTGTCGGTCTGTCTGTCTGTCTGTCTGTCTGTCTGTCTGTCTGTCTGTCTATATGTCTGTCTGTCTGTCTGTCTGTCTCTCTGTTCGGTAAAAATTGTAGCCAAACGGCTAAACCTAGAGAGTTGAAATTTGGCATGCTTATACAACTCTTTGACCCGCACATAGGAAAAATCATCTAAAAAAACATACCCCCTAAAAATATAAACAAATACCTGCTCATCGGAAAAAATATATATATTTTAAAAATTCTGAGTAGGGCATCAAATGAAAGCCCTTAAGGAGGGGTCAGAGCAGCACATTTTATACCCATTTTCAAGATTTTTTTTTAGAAAACTGTTAATAGTAACTTGATTGGGATAATACCTACAGTAAAGAACAACCTTTGAAGAGTATTCAGAAAAATTTTTATTGAAAAATATCGAAAATTAAGCTCGTGACATGAATTTGAAATTTTCGTTCAGGACAAAGAGTTGATTTGCGGTGAGACACATAACTAATGACTGAATCATCTAAAACAAAAAAACCAAAAATATTTCGTTAGTTTATGAGTTTCTTGAGGTAACGCTGTCGAGATATTTTTTTTTTCTTGCTTTTTTTTTATGGAATTTTTTACCACTGAAAACAGAAATTTCGAAAAAAAAAATTCCGTTTTTTTCGTTTTTTTGACTTCAAACTTATACCAAAAATTAAATAATCTAGATATTTGAAAAAACTCGACAGCGTTACCTCAAGAAACTCATAAACTAACGAAATATTTTTGGTTTTTTTGTTTTAGATGATCCAGTCATTAGTTATGTGTCTCACCGCAAATCAACTCTTTGTCCTGAACGAAAATTTCAAATTCATGTCACGAGCTTAATTTTCGATATTTTTCAATAAATCTTTTTTTGGATACTCTTCAAAGGTTGTTCTTTACTGTAGGTATTATCCCAATCAAGTTACTAAAAGTAAAAAAGTAAACAAGTTTTCTAAAAAAAAATCTTGAAAATGGGTATAAAATGTGCTGCTCTGACCATACCCCCCCCCCCTTAATACGTGGATTAACGATCAAAATTTTATTTTTGCAAAATAAATTATTTTGTCAATTTCGAAAATTAACGCATTTTTTGTGTTTTTTGCTTGACCATGTAAAATATTTAATAACTTATGTAACAAAGTAATCCAGCATGCTTTCATGGTGTAATGGTTAGCGCTCTCGCGTTCTAATTTGCAAACTAGGGTTCCGGTCTTGAGACAATTTTATTTTTTGTTTTTTTTTTTTGCATTTTTATTTTGTTTAAATTATTTTTTCAAAATTCTAGTTATATTTGGGCAAATGTTGCATTTAATTTTTAAAAGCGTAAATTTAATAACCAGTGGAAATTGTTGAAATTGAATACACGAAATCAGAGGGTTTTTACAAAAATTAATTTACTATTCGATTTCAACTTGGTAAAAAAATATATAATAAAATTCTTTCTATCTTACAAACGCTTGCTAAGACCGGTAGCAACTGTCGAATTATGGTAAGTACTCAATTCTCCGCTCGACGGATACGTTCATCCGACTAACTAATCAGAAGCTTGCAAATATTTATTCAAAGTCGGATTGTGTTCAACTGCATAAGGCAGAACGGATAGTTTTCTTTTTTATAGTAAATCGCGATTCATATTGCCTTATAACATCACTTGGTCATTTATGGGGGTAACCCCATTTTACAAAACATTAAATACTAAAACAATAAATGTTACATTCAGTTAAGTTAATAAAGCTGACCGAAAACCTTCCGTCTGAGCATAAAATTGAAAACGGTAGAGCGGTGATTGTCTGGTAGTTGGACGAACATATCCATCGAGAAGAGAAATGAATACTTACCAATAGTCTAGCAAGTTTTTGTTTACAGATGCAGAAGAAGTGGACAGTAGGCAGGGATGAAATATCGCGTAGAAGTTGACGAACCGTATCGGCACGAAGACTATAAAAATACATCCAATTGCCTTTTAACATCTGTCAGAATTTAATAGCTGGATTATCAGGAAAAGGATATATTTAGGACTGAGCGTGCAGGGGGACCACTTAAAAGTGGGACTATCCCGCTAAAAGTGGAACGTCTGGTCACTTTCACTAAAACCATTCTTAATTTCAGTAGCGGTCGGTGAAACATGTTTGGGTATGCAATTAGTATGATCGAACAAGCTCTTACTATATCGCTCAACAGCAGTATAGCAACGACAAAGCACGAGCGTGTGTATTCTTTGTAATTGCTTACCCAAAAATGATTCACCGACCGCCACTGCTTAATTTGTTCACAGCAAATGGGATAAAAGTATATTCAATTTGCTGTTTGACCACTTTTACTATTTTTCTGAAGTTAGCGCGTTGAGCAGGGCATTCGTTGAATTGATATTCATTTAGTGAATTGGTGATTTCTGATTCAGTTTTATATTTGTGAATTTGATGATAGTTGATTTATTATTATTATTTTTGAAAAATTTTACGGCCTCTGCAAATTAGGATGAGGGTATACCCAAGATTATTAAAGTAAAGGTTGTCTCGTAACTTGTAGTGGTGGGGGTAATAGAGAGGCTACGCATCATCCGTATGCTAACGGGACGTCAGTCTTTGTTTATCGTATATGTTATATACACGAAAAGTTTGATTTTTGACTATAGATATAAATATATCGTTTAATTTTTTGATTTTCTACTTGTTTCATTTTATTTTTACTTCGAAATGAATGTTTCTAAATAAATTTTCTTACATTCATTTTTGATGTGAAGTGAATAGTAAGTGAAATATTTCAATATTTTAGTTTTAGGATGTCCTCCGTAACTACCCTAATATTCATCAAATTGAAAAAATGCATAAAACACATAAGATTTGTTTTCCTATAAACAATTTTTATTGTATAGTTTTCTCTGTTAAGATAGTTCTGTTTATAAAGGAAATATTTTAAGTTTTTTATTACCAGTTTTAACACAGAAACACCCCCCTAAGAAAGAAAATTTTGAGATATCATGCTTATATTTGAATCCTGGTTCTACTATATTGTACCAAATTTCGTTAAAATACATACAGCCGTTTTTAAAAGCAGATATAACCTCCAATTTTATTAATTACTATATTATTATAACAATTTGTTTTTCTATTTTAATTTAAATATATCTAAAATTATATTTATATTCGATTTTATTGTTATTTTTTAAATATTTATTATGAAAATAGTCAATAAAAATATTTAAAAACATGCAACATCTATATTAATGTGTATGGAAGAGGCTGATCAGCTGATTTGATTAGTTTTCATTGCTGTCCGCAACCCGTACAACCTCCTCTTCCATTAGTATCTACGGACACGACTACTCCACATTAATGTGTATGCTGCTTTGAACTACGCATACGTGTGGCGTATTCTCTCTTACGCTCTGATGGGTCAGAGTTACGATGCAACCGTTACTTTAATAATCTTGGGGTATACCACTACAATATACCACCAATATGTTCTTAATATATATATACAACTCACACAGCATAAAAAGACATCGTACTCCCACCATAAAACACACATACTCTCCTTGTTTATTGTAATAAACTCGGAGACCTCGCTGACCTCTGTACTCTTTTCGTCCACATTCTAAGGCGTTACATGGCTGCATTAAACAATTGACTTCTGTTTACGTTCATTAACGTTCGATATTTATATTTTTCCATTTTCGAATGAAAGTAGAAGTTATGCAAACATGTATAAGTTAAAATTTGAGTTGAAATGTGTACTGAAGATATGTACAGTCTAGTTAGTCAGTTTCCAAAAAGAAATTTGTTCCGGGAAAAAGTAGCTATAAGATTTCACGATCAATAAACATACCATCAGGCATTCGTCCTGTTTTACTTCGACCACTGCTTGTAGGTCTTGGTTTTAAATTGGTTTTACCAGAGTTTAATTAACTCTGAAGATTTTACTTTACCGTAGATCTGACTTCCATAAAAATTATAAAAAGCGCACAAATACGAGATATAAATAATTAAAGTCAAGACACATAACTTTTTAAATCAAACCAAAAAATAGATGGAGCAAGAGTATAAGTGGAATAGCGTAGTGGCAAAGCAATTAAAATTCCTCTCACCGTACACAGCACAAATGTATTTTTTTATGCCATTTTAATTCTTAGCAAAATTTAAAAAACAACCGAATAACATTTTTTTTTTTTTTTCGATGTACTTGCTGAAATGTTTTTTTATCAAATGACCTCAAAACTTAACACGTGTGAAGTCAATAACACGCGAATATAGCGCTATAAACGAGACGAAATTTTGCATCATCCCAATATATTTAGAGGGCGCAGAATTAAGTCTTGCCTAGCGGCGTCGTAAATTTTCGCGCTGTACTTGATTAAAATATGGAAAAACTATGCATGGAGAATTTAGAACATGTTTAATAATTAAATAGATTTTACATAAATTAGAGAAACCAAATGGTACTTTTTTGAGTAATTATCTCCGGAGCGATAGTATGTCTATCCCATTGATAAACTTTTGAAACGCGCCACACATGGCCCCACTTATACTTGCGTTCTATTGGTTAAAATTTTCTACAGCAGACATTTATATCCACAGATGTAAAGCTTAAATCTAGCAGGTTTTTGCTGACGCCTGGTAATTTTGTTAAATTGGCTACATACAAGGTGTCTCAAAAGAAATTTTATATTTAGTGGATCGATTAAAAAAAAAGTAAGCCGTATATAGAAAAAATGTTTATTAATTATTAAAATACACTTTTTGGGGATTTATTTCTTAAAAATAATATCGTCTAAATGTAGACCCTCGCGTTCTCGGCACTCATTTAATCGAACAGTAAAATTACTTATGACGTCTCGGCAGGTGGACTCAGGGATGGCTGCCATTTCGTGACGGATATTTTCTTTCAAATGCGCCAGTGAAGTCGGTTTATTGGCGTAAACTTTAGATTTAAGATAACCCCATAGGAAAAAGTCCATAGGGGTTAAATCTGGACTGCGTGGAGGCCAATTTATGTCACCTCTCCGGGAGATCAATTAGCCTGAGAAAATTTCACGAACACGTGGCAGAGACATATTGGACGTGTGTGAAGTTGCTCCGTCCTGTTGGAACCATGTTCTTTGGTTATAGCCAGGAAAGTTTTGCAGTTCAGGTACCAAGAAGTTGTCTAACATCTCCACATAACGCTCTGAATTCACTGTAACTGCACGCCCCCTTTCGTCTTCAAAAAAGTAAGGGCCGATAATTCCTCGCGCCGACATCGCAGCCCATACGGTCACTTTAGGCGAATGTAGGGGTTTCTGATGTTTGCGTTTCGGATTCGTTGCACTCCAGTAGCGGCAGTTCTGTTTATTTACGTGGCCATTAAGATGAAAATGAGCTTCATCCGAAAACAAAATGTTGGTAAACGTTGAAAATCGCTCAATCACCTTATTTACGAAATTAAGCCTCTGACTGGCATCTTGGGGCTTTAATTCTTGCACCAATTGAATTTTGTAGTGGTGCAGCTTTAGGTCTTTGTGCATAATACGATGTAATAATGATCTATGCACATTTAAAGCACTTGCGCGCTTCCGAATTGAAAGGTTCGGGTCGTCACGAACAGATTGATTAACATTCTCCACGTTTTCTACCGTTCTTGATGACCTAGGTCACCCGGATTTTGATTTATCCAGCGTTGTACCAGTCTCTTCAAACTTTTTAACCCAATGTCGAATGAGAGGAATGCTTAGCGCATCATTTAAGTGGCGAAAACCTCGAATACTGCAGAATTTTCTACGCGCTACAGTCGCCGAATCACCGTTTTTGTAAAACTCTCGCACGCATAACGCGCGGTCTGCTCCCGAGAAACGCTCCATAGCGACTGAATTCCCAAGAGCCAGGCTACCGATTGACATAACCCCCGCGCCCCTCGGATACGTTGCGTTCACGCAGTAAGCTAAATAAATATAAAATTTCTTTTGAGACACCTTGTATGTCACGATTTGCCTTGCGGTATGTAGCTATGTCGCCACGGATAGATGACAGGGACGTAGTAGTATCTCTTTTAGTTTTCAAGATCTCTATACATTCCCGGTACAATAGACGATATTCAAAGGGACGTTAACAACACTACCGCCAGTGTGATTTTGGCAAACTAATCTTACAAACATTTAAGTTTTACTTATAATTCATTTCCCGAGTATAATGAATTACTTTATTTTAAACGAAGATGACGCACCGCATGTGAAATTAAAAGATGGTAAAATAAAAGATCATTCTATTCACAAATTAAAAAGGTGATGTCTACCACTACAAAAAAACTTGAAACAGACGTTTTAATAGAGAGGTTAGGTTTAAGTGCACAATATTAAAAATAAATCATCTATAAAATTTGACCAATAAATATAAATTTGTTTATGAACAATTAGCAGGTTAACAGTATAGTCCCTAATTAAAAAAGTACCGCATAGTGGGTGTAGCTGGGTCTAAAAGGTTGCTAACACTACTTGTTTTCAGAGATAAAAACACTGTAGATAATATAAAACTATATATGACACATGCCGGCAAACATTAATTTTAAAAATTGATTGCACCTGAAAACCATTCATATGGATAAAATTTTATGTGTTTAGTGCAGTGGTTCCCAACCTATTTACACCGGCGGACCACATTTCCAAATCACATTAGAGTTGCGGACCACCACCACGTATTATTTAGATTTAGATTAGTGTCTTAAATTAAAATCTTTAAATATTCGCTACTAAAGGAATAGTCATATATTCAATAAAACAAATTGGTACTCACTAAAACATAACAAGGAAAATGTATCAAGAAAAAGGAGTCACAGCGTCTAAAAATAAAGTTTATGAAAAATGAATGTATTGGTGTAGAAATAAGAATTAAATTATTTTTTCTGTTGTTTATTCGTAACAACAATTTACAATACATTCAGTGGGAGCCTTGTGCTTGCATATCGCTTACCAGTTTTTCAATATTAGGCCTTAAAGAACGTAAAGACAATCTCAATGTGGGCTTCATATCTAAACGGTTTCTATGCTTCGTCTTAATGGCATTAAGCGCAGGAAATGCAGTCTCACACATGTATGTTGAATGGAAAGGAAGGAGTATTTTAAGTTTTTTTTCGCTCAGTGCTGGATATTCTTCCCGAATTATAATCCAAAAACTAAATCATAAGTTACTAGTTTCAAAACTGGTACTGATCGTGTACAAAAACATTTGCAATTTTTTTTTTTCAAAGTGGTTTTCAACCACTTACGGAACGAATCTTTTATTGCTGCCGAAGTCGGGGACCACCTGAAAACATACCGCGGACCACGGGTTGGGAAACACTGGTTTAGTGCACAGTGCTGTAATGTATCTAGTTACAAGTATCTAGATACAAATTAGATACTTTTTGAAATTATCTATCTTGATTTATTTATCTAAATTTAAGTATCTTGTAATAGTATTTCAGGTGCTTTGATCGTTACTTTATTTTTATACCATGATACCGAGCTGATATAATAGTTTAATTATAAATTGTTATTTTAAATATTTTATTTTTACTATAAACAATTGAAATTCTGACGTTTACAAATAAAATTTATATAGTATGTCAAAAAAATATATTCTCACTGGTTTTTCGTAGCTTTTGAAAGGCCGTAAAAATTGTAGGTATTTAGGTACCACAATAGTAGGTATAACACTTAAAGAAAATGGGTCATTATTAATGAAAACTAAGTTTTTGAGTAATTATTGTTGCTATTTTGATGAGCAATTTACTAAAAACATATGAAAAATTATATCCACACAAGTTGTTTGGGAGTGGACCGTGGTTTTGTGAAGCCTTGGGCAAAACAAATTAAGGCCCTTCAAATATATCCAGTGAAAATACACTTTGATAATTTTTTTGAGGCATTTCTTCACTTGAGGCCTGGCTCTACTCCACTTCACCCAAGGGCCGGCCATGCTAGTGTGGATATTAAGTTCAATTTCTAATTGAAACCAGTAAGATAAATGGGTGTGTTTCCTAAAAGACATAAAATTGAATAAATTATTAAACGTTCATATAAATTTAATTTGTAAGCCTGAGAATGTCAAGTGAAATTTTGTTTATAAATTAAATTTGTATGGAATGAGAAAAAAAAAATCACATATTTCTTATCAGTAATTTTTTATTAGTGATCAAAAATTACCGTAACATTACACGAATTTCACTTAAATTAGGGCTAAAATTTGATTGAAAGGAACATCCTCTAACAAGAACATAGCTGCGTATCTATAAGACTAACATTAGTCTTATAGATAGGTGTTTTTTCAAAAGTATCTAGCTGTATCTAGATACAAACATTTTTGGCATGTATCTGTATCTTGATATTTTTTATAATTCTGTATCTGTATCTGCATCTAGATTCATTTTTTCTTAGGTATCTGTATCTAAATATTTTTTAAATGTATCTATTACAACATTGGTAGTGCATAACTTAACACCATTTATTGGTAATCCTGCACAATAGCTCCCTGAGTCTCCACTGTTTCAATGTTTGCACTGTTTCCATGTTTCAATTCGCTTTAACATACAATTTATTTTTGGTGGTTTACAATAAAAATCAGCATAGTTTCTAACAATAACCTAAGATAGTTTTTTTTTTTTATTGTGTAAATGAGTCTTTAGATTGGCCAACCTAAAGTAATAAAATTTCTTGTTGCACAAATTTTACAATAGTTTACACAACTTTCTTTATCTAGGGACTTAAGTAAACCGTATCAGGAAAGCAAATGTTTATCAGAATAGGTCGACTGATGGGCCAATGTCACTACGATGAATTTAAAAATGAATATCGTCTATTGGTTCACGTAACACTGTAGTTATGTCATACGCGGCTATGCTATGTGCCCATGCTTTGACTATGTTATGCACTTAAAAAGATTCATTATAAACAAGGATTTAAACAATAATTTCTCAAAAGGCCTACTAGATTTACGTTTTCTGTCTAGGTTTTTTCCATATAATAGACCATATTAGTAACTACGTCACAAAATGGGATTCAGTGCTGCCGTCTCGCGGTTGGATTCCTTTTATTTGAATTTAGCATGTTGTTTTTTTGTTAAATTGTATTTTGGAAATATAAATTAAGTTTTCAAAGTAAGAGAGTGCTTCACATCAAAACTACAAGTCAATATTTATTTATTAAAATTCTTATTTTATACATTATAATTTAATATGTCATTATTTTTGCAGAACAATATTATTTTGCAGGTTAATTTTGAAAAATTTACGTTAATAATCATTATTATGGCAAGTAACATAGCAATAAGTGTGTGTGCCATATCTAAATGGTTTAAAGGAATAATATGTTGTTTTTAATTTTCCATTATTGTTTTTCATTTTCATCTGTCAAAAAACGAAAAAATTTGCAATTAATAATGTAGATGTAATTGTTACAATTTGTAGCAAAACAATACACCAATATGCATTCTAAAACAAAATATTAATTATTACTTAGTGTTAACTAAATAAATACTAAAGATATTCCGATTTTCATATTATTTAAAAACGTAACCTATAAATATATCTTCGAATCCTTATTTATATATTTATAAAATCATTATTCTATAATATAAAGTGTCTGGACTGTATATATTAGTATATATTTATCAAAAATACATATTTTTTGCTCCAAAATTGAAAATATTTATAAAATTAAGGTAACAAAAGTAATGTCCCATGTATTTTAAACTTCAAAAGGACTCAGCTCTCAGATGGCAGCACATGTATGTGACGACACACTAATATGGTCTATTTATTGATACTATAAAATGAATTGGAATGACTGAGAAAGTGCTGGAATACAATCTAAGTTATGTTTAATGTTTAATAAATTATACTTTTTAATATATATATTTTTCTGTATTTCACATACGAATATATTTTTGTAATCAGGGCATATAATAAAAAAAAACTGAAAATGGTTATGAATAATAATCAATAATTAGAAAATGTGTAATGTGTAAATTTTCACATTACATACTGGTTACATGGCCTGCTTATAACAATATGGGAATTATTATCACCTTTTTTGTTTTATTTAATTTGTTTAAAGAAATACAACACAAATATATTGCATAACGCGGTTTTGAAGAGCTCACGCATCTCAGTGCCCAGTTACAACTCTAGACTAATTTTTAAATGCCGTTTTATCAACCGATAAGTTTTTATTTATAGTCTATTTCTTTGGTTTATTCGGAACTAGATTTTGAATTCTAGTAATTTTAACGATTGAATGAAACTTTTGATCATTTTGTTTAGCAAAAGCCCACTTCGTTAAACAGTGAGCTCGTGAAACGTAAAAAAAAATCCATTTAGTTCCGCTTAAACATTTCAAATAGCCATATAGTATGGGATTTGAACCTGAGACCTTAGCGACATGCAGGGCACTTATGTCCCCAGTACGCTAAGCTGGTCGGCACATCTTTTGCAAAAATTTCTTTTAATTATTAAAGATATTTGTTTTTTGCTTTTGTTAGCTAATGTTTAAAGGTCAGGTGTCAGAGTCGGGAGTTTTGTACCAAATCCAACTCCGACTGCACCAAAAATTGATCGACTCCGTATCCTCACTGTCACTGGTTAAAACAGTGCCGTAATAACTCAGCATATCGAAGTATGCGGCATTGATGCACGCAAAATAATACAAATTAACTATTTTTAGTTATCTATCAACCGCGCTATGCAATATATTGCTATACTAAAGAAAACGTAGTAATAGCTACTAACGTATTAATGTAAAATATTTATAAAAATAAATGTCTAGCTAAATAAATATTTTGAAATACATGTGACTGAATTAGATTTTTAAATATTTTTATGAACTAATTTTATGGTAAATACATATGAGATTTGATAAAAAATATACCTGGACTAGCGTTATAACATTTTATTAACAAAAAATTGTTGTGAATTTAGCTACAAATCGTTGCCAAGTTCTTTCCTACTTCTGGAATGATTTCTTGTAGGCAATCGCTCTTAGATCTCTTTCCGAATTTTCCTTTTTTCTTTAGTTGTTCAATAACGTCTTTTTAATCAGCTTCATATAAGTATAGTTTTGGAAACAAATAATCAGCGCAATATATTCGTTATATAATTAACCAAAAATACCCAGCGATTTCTTTTCAGTTGCTATCGCAAAATATGCTAGCAGGCTGGTTTGCTTGCAGTATGCAAACACACAACTGGTTGAATGCCCATTACAAACTTTGTAAGTCAGTTACCGTGTTACTGTGTGTAAATGCATTCTCAGCGTTTTAATTTTCGTAAAAATGAATTTTGTGCAAAGTTTAATGACGGATCCAGTATTAATCGATCTTCCACCGATAAGGCTGAAATAAAAATACTTGGAAGACCTACTTCAATTATTTTTTATTATTATTGGTCTTTGCTACTTCGGCAAATAGCCAGGACAATAATTATTTTTGAAAATTCCATGCCTGAACGGGATTTGAACTCGAGACCTTAGTAATGCAGGGCATCTGTGTTACCACTACGCTACGCCGGTCAGCATTCTCCAAATTTAAACATAAAGCAATCACTCTCACTAAAAAACAAACCTTTAATAGAACATTTAATCGAGACATTTGTAATAAACAAATAAACTACAAATAAAGTGGATTTGTGGTTGAGATAAACCTTTAAAAATACGGTTCCCTTGTTTGTCATAAATTGTTTTTCTTTGCTTAAAATAAGGCAGAATGTTGGTGAGACTGAAAGTTAGTTCATTTTCATAAGGTACCATATAATAACTGGTACCTATAAAAATTGAAACCCCCAGATTTGGACAGCACGACCCACCAATGTATGTATCAAAACTACAGACACTGTATGAGAGACAGTCTGACCAATGGTGACATCGCCGCCATTAAGAGTCCAAATAAATATTGGAAATTTTAGAAATTCAAATAGAAAAATTAGATAATATTAAATATATGTGTGAATATTCCCAAATATCATCTCTTTCTGCAAAGATTATCTCATTTTTACATTTAAAATTTTGAACTCTTATGGCGTCGATTTCACCATTGGCCAGACTGTCTAGTATACAGTGTCTGTAATCAAAACCATATAAATTTTTTATTTATATTACCTACGGGAAGCCGGGCATAAAGGGCACCTTAAGGATTATCTTTAATAAAATCTTAAGGAATATCGTAAAGAAATTCCAAATACTTTTATTCGTAAGATGATTTATTGTTTAATTATTACAGACAGTAAAAAATCTTAGAAAAATAAAAAAATAAAAGATATGACGATGTAAAAAAAGCTTCCTTGTGCTTATTTTGCCCCGGTGTTTGGGCAGAATGAGCTCAGCGGGGTATAATGGGCAATCAGCTAAAATTTGGCGCAGAATGAACACACGTGAGTGTATTCCTCATCGTTATCATCTTCTCCAGCGCAAGAACAATGTGCCCACTTTCCACATGCTCTGCACTGGAGCCATCAACGTCTGGATATGTGTTAAAAATATACCAACACAGCAAAAAACACGTTCCACCAATTTACAAAATGTAGACGCCAGCTCTCAGTCGTACAACTACCCTCGGAAGATACTAGCGATGTACTGAACGTGATTGGAATGCACCCAAACATGGCGGCATGCTTTAACAGCCAAAAAGAGGGGAGCCCGTTATGCCCCAGCTTCCCCTACTAATTCAAAATTTTCAAATGGTTAAGAAATTAAAAAAAAATTGAAAGACCTAATAACGATTCTCAAAAATATCTACAAGGAAAGTTTACAAAAGTATCAAAGGTATTGATGGTGTATTACTGCTGCGTCCTGTATTCGAAAGTGATCATGTTAATACAGAACAAATAAAGCTAGTCCGATTTTTTTATCATAACTCGTATGTTCTGGTAGTTGATATGATTTTAAAATTTTTTAGTTATATTTTCAAAGAAATATTGTAGTTCGAAGAATTGTTATTTATTGTATTATGAACTATAAGATTCTATGATAATTTATGTAAACTTTACTTTTTTTAAAATAAATATTCTTGAATTATATGTGTTTTTTTAATTAACTTCTTTTCTAATATAGGTTGAGTTATCCTAATCCAAAATTCAGAAAATTATCTTTTTGTTGATATATTAACATTATATTTTTATATATCAAAGAGCTCCATGAGAAACAATTGTAGTAAAATGTAATATGTCAAAATAATTATTCATGTAGTGTTTCAGTTCAATATTTAATATAACTAAATAACAATTAAATATAGTGCCTGTCTTTATTTATACCAATACCACTGCGAAACATTATTACCATCAGGTTATGGGCCCAGGTCACAACAATTGGTAATCCGAAAATTAAATTTTTTATCAGAAAAAATTGTCAAAAGTTTCAAAAATGTCGCAAAATCTTCTAGCTATTGAAAAGTTACGCGGAAGAGATAATTATAATACATGGAAATTTGCCATGCAGGCTCTTCTTGAGCATGAAGATTTATGGGGCTGCGTCATAGGTATTGAAGAATATGTTAAAGACGAAAAAAAGGTTTCAAAAGCACGGGCAAAAATAATACTGTCGATAGATGTGATTAATTTCATACATATACAAGAAACAACTACAGCAAAAGATGCTTGGGAAAAATTAAAAGCAGCATTCGAGGATTCCGGGTTAACCAGAAAAGTAGGTTTACTACGTACATTAGTAACTACTCAGTTGAACAATTGTGAATCTGTTGATGAATATGTGAACACAATTATAACAACAGCTTACAAATTAAACGGTCTAGGATTCGAAGTAAAAGATGAATGGATCGGAACATTACTATTGGCAGGTCTGCCGGATGATTACAGACCAATGATTATGGGTCTTGAGAGTTCAGGAATCTCAATAACGGGCGATTCCGTGAAAACTAAACTCTTACAAGACATTAAAATTAAGAAGCCAGTAAAAAATAGTGACTCTGAATCTGCACTGTATAGCAAAAATCCAGATAGGAGAAAAACCGAAAAGAAAAAAATACGTTGTTTTGCATGTAATAAATTTGGACATTATTCAAATGAATGTCGAAATAAACATGGTGAAACTTCGAAGAAGAATAATATCAAAGATAAAAAGGAAGCATTTTTTGCACTTTACGCTACAAATAAGAAATATACCAATACAGACTGGTATATAGACTCCTGTGCCTCATCACATATGACAGCAAATTTTAGTTTGCTGAAAAATTCGAAACAGTGTGATAATATAAATATAACGGTTGCAGATAAATCGACAATATCTGCAAAATCGATCGGAGACGTAAAAATTCCAGTAAATACAGAATTAACAGCCGAAGTAAATGCTGAAGAAGTTTTATATGTCCCAGAAGCTGCAACAAATCTATTATCTGTCAGTAAAATAGTACATCATGGACATACAGTAATCTTCAATAAGAATGGTTGCGAAATACGCACAAAACAAGATGAACTCTTAGCGACAGCTTCAGAATCTCATGAAATTTATAAACTGGATGGACCGAAAGAAAATGTGATGTATACGGAGCTGAAAAACAATGGAGAATTATGGCACAAGAGATTGGGGCATCTCAACAGAAAGAACATGATCTTATTAAAGAATTTAGCAAATGGATACAATTTGACAGAGGTCAGTAATGAACAATGTATTACATGCATAAAAGCAAAACACAGCCGAGCACCATTTAAACAAAGTGGCAAACGTGCACAAGAACCACTACAACTCATCCATTCAGATTTATGTGGACCAATGGAAACATGTTCCATCGGTGGTTCGAGATATTTCTTAACACTAATAGATGACTGTACACGGAAGGTGTTTGTTTACTTTTTAGAAACCAAGGATCAAGTATCAAGCGTTTTTACGGAATTTAAATGTTTTGTTGAAAAACAGACCGACAAACATATTAAATGTATACGTACAGATAATGGACGAGAATACGTAAACCGAGAAATGAAGAAAATACTCCAGAGAAGCGGAATACGGCATCAAACAACGGTACCGCACACTCCTGAACAAAACGGTTTAGCAGAAAGGATGAATCGTACCTTAGTGGAGAAGGCTAAAAGCATGCTGATCGAATCACGACTAGCAAAAGAGTTTTGGGCAGAAGCAGTGTCTACGGCTGCTTATTTAGTAAACAGATCTCCAGCTGCAGCAACTAGGAAGACACCTGAAGAACTGTGGACAGGTGAGAAACCTAATTTAAATAAATTAAGAATTTTCGGTTGCAGAGCTATGGTACATACTCCCAAAGTACATAGAAAAAAATGGGATGAGAAATCTAAAGAAATGATCTTCGTTGGATACTGCGTGAACACAAAAGGATACAGATTAATCGATGCCACAACGAAGAAAATAATGATAAGCAGGGATGTTATTTTCTTAGAAACCGAAGAAAACTGGAAGAAAAATGTTAATGAGACACAGAAAGAAATTAAAAATGTATTTGTAGATCAGGAAGAAGAAGACAAAGAATACCAAATAGATCAGGAAGAAGATGAAGAACCCCAAAGAGAAAATAGTGAAGAGTACAACGTACATTCAGAAGAAGATGGTTCTGAAGATGTCACAAACAGTTTTTATGAACCTAGAAAAAATATATCTGGGACACCTGTTCAAGAAGTTCGAAAATCAGCGCGTCCACCGAAGCCAAAATCTATGGACGATTATGTTATGTATATGTCTGTAAAAAATACGTCAGTACCTGAGACAATTGAAGAAATTAGAAAACGTCCAGACAGAGCAAAATGGATAGAGGCAATGAATTCTGAATGTAATTCATTGATGGAAAATAATACTTGGGAACCAGCCAAACTACCACAAGGTAAAAGAGCATTAGATACTAAGTGGGTATTTAGAACTAAATTTAATACCATGGGCGAAATTGAGCGATATAAAGCCAGACTCGTAGTAAAAGGTTATGCTCAAACAAAGGGGCTTGATTATGATGAAACTTTTTCACCTGTAGTAAGATACAGCACAATAAGATTTTTATTTGCATTAGCAGTGAAATATAATTTACTAATGCATCACATGGACGTCACTACAGCCTATCTTCAAGGTGAATTAGATGAAGAAATTTATATCAATGTACCCGAGAGTATAGTAAGTAATAAAAATGATACGCCACAAGTTTACCGATTGAGAAAAGCCATGTATGGACTCAAACAAAGTGGAAGAGCTTGGAACCGAAAACTTAACACGGAATTAAAGAAAATGAATTTGGTACAATCAAAGGCTGATCAATGCGTTTACTACAAGATAAGTAAGAACAATATTCTTATAGTAGCGACTTACGTTGATGATCTTATCATTCTTGCAAGCGACAAAATTCTTTTAAAATCAATTAAAATGCAGTTACAAGAAGCATTTAAAATGAAAGACTTAGGTCCCCTAAAATATATATTGGGTATGAAAGTCGCAAGGGACTACAAGAAAAATGTTTTATATGTAGATCAATCAAATTATATTGCAGAAATATTAGAAAAATTTAACATGGCAGAAAGTAATCCAGTATCTACACCAATGGATCCGAATATGAAATTTGAACAAAATATGGAACCTAAGACTAAAAGCGAAATAGAAAATATGAAAAAAATTCCGTACCAAGAGGCAGTTGGGAGCTTACTTTATCTGAGCCAATGTACACGGCCAGATATATCATATGCCGTAGGGATAGTCAGTCGATACATGAAAAATCCAGGAAAAGCTCATTGGACAGCTGTAAAAAGAATTTTCAGATATTTAAAAGGCACAAAAGATCTGAAATTGAAATATAAAAAAGAAAATTCAGCTATATATGGATGGACTGACGCCGATTGGGCAAACGAAATTAATGACAGACATTCCATTACAGGAACTGTTTTTAAATTTCAAGGGAGCGTGATTTCTTGGGCAAGTAAGAAGCAGAAAACAGTTGCTTTATCAACAACAGAAGCCGAATACATGGCGTTGTCTGCAACAAGCCAAGAAGCGATTTGGTTAAGAATGCTGGCTCAAGAAATAGACCCAAATGCAGTGATGGATGCTACCAATATCTTTTGCGACAATAAGGGTGCTGTAGACCTCGCAAAAACAAGTGTTTATCGTCCTAGAACGAAGCACATAGACGTTCGTCATCATTTTCTTCGAGAAAGAATTGAATCTGGAGAAATCGCAGTGAAGCATATTTCTACAGATAACATGGTAGCAGACACCTTAACAAAACCATTACCAAGACAGAAATTGGAATTTTGTAATGAAAATATGGGTTTGGTAATGTAAAAATATAAGTTAATGTGGGGGTGTTGATATATTAACATTATATTTTTATATATCAAAGAGCTCCATGAGAAACAATTGTAGTAAAATGTAATATGTCAAAATAATTATTCATGTAGTGTTTCAGTTCAATATTTAATATAACTAAATAACAATTAAATATAGTGCCTGTCTTTATTTATACCAATACCACTGCGAAACATTATTACCATCACTTTTTCTCATTATCAAAAGTTGGCTACATCCAATATATAGTGGATATCGTCTTTTAATCACATGGACCATGTAGAAATGAAGTTTGAGGACGAAATTATTAAAGAACATATAGCCTCCAATTATATAGATAATTTATTTTTAGTGCTTAATTTTGATTATTATTATGGTTTTGTAGATACGACCCACGGTCCGTAGACTATACAGTTGCCTTCCTTCGGATGAGGGTGAAGTACATGTTTGATTTTGAAATACGTAACTAAGAGGGAAACTTAATTTTTTATATCAGCACCTTAGAGATAAACTGTATCAAATAACATTTTTATCAGAAATGACATTTTAGTGCCAAGTGACTTAATACTTTATAGTCCGTCGATTGGAAAATAATTTGGAACTATAGCTCTAGCCAGTTTCAATATACGTTGCTTTAAAACTGTATCAAGTCGATCAACGCAAGGAAGTAAACAATCTTAAATCGTCTTTTCTGATGTGTTTATCAGTTGTGACTTAATACAAGTTACCTCTGAGGTGCTGATATTGTATAGTTGTAATATTATTTAAGGGCCGAGAGTTCCAGTTGCTAATAAACTGTCCTATAAGTTTATTACAACATAATTTTTTTTCCAAGAGTTCCACCCCGAAATAGTTATTAGGTTGCTAATAAATAGGCTTATTTGTCTAATAACTTATAGGCAGCCGACCAGCTGCGAAGGTCTCGGGTTCGAATCCCGTTAAGGCATGGAAATTTTCTCACATAAAAATCGTCCTGGCTAATTGCCACAGTAGCAAAGGCCATTAAATTAAATTAAAAAAAAAAAAAAAAAACTTATAGGCAACATGAAGTGCTTAATAAAGTGACATATAACCAAAAACAAGTCCGCAAAATGTGTTAATATTTCAATTTTAATTGAAAAACAGTATAATTTTAAAAGAATACGAATGTGTAGTTTTTAAACATTTCTATAATGGTGATTTTAGTGTTTTATATACATTTTAGTTGTATTTTGACGAAATCGACGATCTGTTTGGATGAATTTATAAATTATGGACAACCGTTTTTAGAATATTTTATGATATATAAAGAACAATATATAAATATATATTATTAAATAAACATTGTCTTTTATTTTTATATATGTATTTATTTCAATTAAGATTACAACACATTACAAACAATACTTTAAGCATTACTATTTAAATAAAAATAATAGAAAATAAGAAGACGTAATTATTGGCAGAATAATAAAGATGTGTGGCTGAAAATTGCTGGTAAGTTTAATTCATATTGTTTAAGGAATGTAAAATAAAGCAAAATATGGCTGTCTTCTTATTTTCATTCACTTTTGTATTATAAAATGCTATTTTTATAATTTCTCTTCTATCTATATTGTCCTCTTTTTCTGTGATAAAATTTGTTGAACGCAGTTTAATTGTCATTTTAACAGTAACACAAAAAATATACGTAATGTCATTGAATGTAGTCAAACTATTTATTGTCAAAATATTCAGTGTCAAACTTTCATCTCACTTTAGCTCTACAAATTTATGTATAGCTCTATCCCTCTTGCACCGTGTTACTATCTTCATAAGAAATACCAATACAAAAACAAAAAATTATGTTGCTAATAAACTATTAAAATCTGTTCCAAACGGTTAAGCGGAACTAAATGGGAATTTAGTTCTTTTAGGTTGTCACGAGAAGGGACCTTGCTTGGGTTATTTCATTTTTTACGTTGGGATGTCAAAATTTAAAATTCCAACAATGAAACCATGGAAACGAATGACATATGTCAAAATTAAATATTTTTTTTAGATATTTTAATGACAAAAAAATAAATAAATGGGAAATTTGTATTAAGAATGACACAAAAAATCAAAATATAAAGAAAATGACATTTTAAAATGATATTAACCTTAACCAAAAAATGTTTATTGTAAGTATGATTTACAAAGCTTAAACAAAATGGGCGAAAGGCACGATTTAAACGATGAAAGTAACTAGATTGCAAAATCTAGTTCCGCTTAAGCGTTTGGAACAGACTGTAGAAGGATTTTGTAACTTGGAAATCACCAATAAATTTATTTGCTTCATAAATATATTATGTGTCTAATAACTATTAGGGAGTTTATTAGGAACTGGAACTCTCGGCCCTTAGAGTGGTAAGCCTGGCATTTTCATCGGTAGAATCTATATTGAGAACCGCGGCAGATTTAATATGGCGATAAAAATATACTACTAACATATTTTGAGAATAAAACTTTGGCTACAAATTGCGGCGTCATACGCAAATATGCGTTGATTCGTTTACAAGATGTCGTCTATAATGCAATTTGTTTATTTGCAATTAAATACAATTTTTTTACTATTAGAAATATCCTATTAGGGTTACATTCGATTTGACGCTCCAAGCACGTTCTGTACACTCAAACTTGTTCGATTTGACGCTTGGAGTACACTCAATTGCATTCTTTTTGCGGTCGAAGGTGTGTTTAGAGTATGTGTTTTAAGATCGGGCATATGGGGCATGACGATAAATGGTGGGGGAACGGCGGGAAAAGTACTACCATTCTTTGTATTTGTGACTTTTTATTAACTTCGAAAGCTGTATTGTGTTAGTAAACACAACATAAAAATAATTAATACACCGTTCTTAAAATTAACATGGAAGAAACAGGGTTATGTTCTATTTGTTAATTTATAGGAGCTCTCAATGTTGGCAAAGTACCATAATGCTATTATAAGCTGTTTATAGAGTTCTGTTTCGGGATTTCCCCCTGGTCTCAGATAAACTTCGTCTGGCACTGCTTGCAGTTTTCCAAGAACAAACAGTAGGAGATACCCGAAAAAGTGATTTGAATTAACGATCTGTAAAATTTAGTATAATCTGTCTCAATTTGTAATACGAAACTATATCTGGTTACTTTGGTGACTGTTGTGGTGTAAACAGACTTTGGCGTATCCGTGTGAACCAATACTATGATAATGTTATAAATGTATTGTCAATATACAACATAAAAAATGAACTTTTCCTGTTAGTTACGTATTACAAAATGAGACAGATAATATTATCTGTCTCATTTTGTAAAACGAAACTAACAGGGAAACTTCATTTTTTATGTTGTATATTTAAAATATCATCTTAAGGTGGTAATTCTGAAGTAGTAACACCTTTCAAAATATTTGACAATTCATAATTGACATTAAATTATATGTCAAATTACTAACACAAATTGTATAAAACACAAATTGACAAGTATTTGAAATATATTTTATACAACCAGAACAGAAATTATGAATAAGCGAAATAAGATGAAATAAATATTTGTATATAATTCAAAATATTAGACATATCAATCACAAATTTGACATGTCAATTTGGTATCTGACATGTAGTTTTTGAGTGAATATAACCTCAGTATAATGAAACTTCATCAAAAATGTAAAAGCCAGATTTACAAGTTTACATGGTTTCAAAAAAGTCTATTTACACCACAACAGTCACCAAAGTAACCAAATCTAGTTTCGTATTACAAATTGAGACAGATTATACAAGAATACCGACATTTTGTGCGAATATCAATATTTTGCGCGATATATGGCATTTCAAATATCGATATAAAAATATCTATATATTTTTCTAAAGTATCGATATTTTCGAAATATCGATATGTCGTTCCCATCCCTAGCCACACCATTGTCATCTTGATAAGTTTACTGTGGATCCCAAATTCTTCCATAATTTATTGAGTTTGATTACAAGTATTGTTTGTGTCATACGTATATGAGTAGTCTAAATTTAACCCAAGATATTCAGTCATATTCAACAGGCTTTGCACAATGTCAAAAATGGCGTTTATTTAATTCATCAAAGCTGGCTATGATGAATTAAACACTGTAGTCTGCAGTCTTTTATTCCTTTAAGATGTCAAATATATTTTTTTACTTTTAAATTATTTCTTGGATGGATTTTTAAATATTTAATAAAATGCCAAAGCACTGCTTCCCATTATCGTGCGCCTTTTGCAAAGGATGTAAGTTTTCAGAAACCTTCATTAAACTTTTAAACATAGGTTAATTATCGTAGGTTACCTTCCTCAAAGATATATAACAGCTGTAATGGTATTCTTGGGATTGGTCGTTACATATATTATGAGGGTACAGGTAAATTTCTCAATAACAGTGATGACCATACATTCTGCTAGTGCTCCCAATGCTTCATCAGATGCATGTAATGTTTCTACAGACGCTAATGAAAAACATGTGCAGGTATTTATAATTCATATATATTATTATATTACCTACTGTTTAACCCATTGTAACACAAAGCCGGCGAATCGCTGCCCAATGTCATTTTAGCATTGAGCCACTCAGCCGGCGATTCGCCGGATTGTCTTTGTGTGATATTTTTTTACATGAAGATTGATTGACCATAACTTTATTCATGAAAATAACGTTAGCAAATATATTTAGATTATTAATTTCAAATTAATAATTATTAAAAATTAAAAACAGATATCATTGAAACGTGGTGACATCAATATTTTGTTCAGCCAGGGACGTAGCCAGGGGGGGGCATAGGGGGCATTTGCCCCCCCCCAGGATAGTTTACCTTATATAAAATATAATTTAGGTTGTTAGAAGTTTTCTCCACCGGAGGTGAAGAAAATTTATAAATTTACTGGACTTTTATTATTTAATATACTACAAAAGACCAGCAAAGACCAGACAACAGGGGTTGGCAACCTGCGGCTCTTTTAGAAAATGTTGTGGCTCTTTGAAAATTGGCTGGTTTTTATTTTAATATAATCTATTTTTTAATTTTCAACTTTCTGCCTGTACTATACAGTTTTTGTATTTTTACGGTGCAATTCACGCCTGGTAATTCCCCGAGTTACTGCATATTCCCTTTTAGAAGAAGTTATTTGTTTCGAAAAAAAGTTATGTGTATTTGTGAATGATTTACGTGCAAAAACATTTTTACATTTTATTAATTTACAAAAACATGTTATTAATGCATTTTTTTTTTTTTTTGCATAAACTATTGTTAACATGCTAGAAGCTTTTCGAGATAGATTTAAAGAGTTTAGAAAATATAAAGCTACACTAGCTTTTTTGACAAAACCAATTAAGTAGATATGTAGCAATTACATTTATCACCTTCAATTAGGGTTTCTTCAAAGGTTTATGGAATTATATATTCTTAAATCTTAATTCTGAACTGGAAAATTTAGAAAGAAAAAAGTGAATTTTATCTTCCCAGCATAAGTGGACCGAAATTCGCAATCTTCAAAATGTAGATAAAGTTCTTTTCGATGCTTGGAACCGTCTTCCAGAATTGTTCAATCTTTTAAAAAATTATGCTTTTGGGCTACTGACAATTTTCGGATCCACATATTACTGTAAGCAAATCTTTTCACATATGAAACTAATAAAGAGTCAGTTAAGAAGTAATCTTACTGACCTGAAACTTAAGTGCTCCCTTAAGTTAAAGATTACTGAATATTCACCAAATATTAAAGTCTTATAGAACACTATACAGGAGCAATCGTCCCATTAAAAAAATTATTATATTGTAATATACTGGCAACTACAATAGGTATCACAAACTAAATGTTTAAGTAAATATTAATTTATTGTAGTACTTGATTATTTTAAAACAAATAAACAATTTTTACGCTTTTTTCTTAAATATAGCATATATTTTTTAACGGCTCTTCCATGTTATTGTGTTTGTTTTTTTCAATATAGATTTGGCTCTTTGTCACTGAAAGGTTGCCGACCCCTGACCTAGAATGCTGTTATTTTCTACCCAAGCCAATTTAGAATATTCTGTTATTTTTGCCCCCCCCCAAGCTGGAATCCTGGCTACGTCTCTGTGTTCAGCCATGATATAAGTAGCTGCAATACGATGGATAGACAAAAAGCCTATTCATCTGCTATCAACTATTCATTCAGACATTCAAATGACAGATGACAGACACTGTAAAAACTGACCTACAGACTGGGAATGCATTGCAAAAACCCAAGGTTTTTATGTATGAACAAATTTTGTCTTTTCATTGTTGCAATGGGTTAAAAGCTAAATATTTTGAAAATGGTTTATCTACCGTATTTTTCGATCCATAAGACGCACCTTTATACACAGAAAAATCGACTCACAATTGGGGTGCGTCTTATGGTCTGAAGATACAGGTGCGTTGTTTCAAAAGTGTGCGATATTAGTGTGGAATCAATTCGGAGCGCATAAAACAGAATCAACCAAGAAAATATAATAGAAATGAATACAGAATTAGTAATTTCTGGAGGCCTTACAAGTCAACGACAACCCTTGGGTCGATTAATAAACCATTTAATAATTTTATGCGGGAAGAGTGGAACAAACAAATGATAAAGCCAAATCGCGATGTTACACCAACGGATGAAACGGACGACAAACGTCTGAATACGCCACTGTTGTTCAGTACAACTTATATCAGTCCTTTTTGTGTGTAAAACATTATAATTTCAAAAATACCTAAGAAGATATTGATATTCACATTTATCTACAAAATAAAACCAAATACCGATTTTAATTTATTTATTTATTTATTTTTTATTTATTTTATTCAACAGCCCAAAAGCCAAAAAAAATTTTATACATAAAAAAGAAAATAAAAACAAAAACACATTTGTACAAAGATATCACATGAAACAAACAATTTAACAAGAATAAAATAAATACGTATAATACAAAACAATTCGAGTTCAAGTCTGAACAATTATGAACTCACACGTGCTAGGAAACATATGTTACAAGTTATAGTAATAGATTCATGAATGAATAAGTTGTGCAGACCAGCAAATGTGATATGTATTATCACAGCGTAAACACTGCCGAATAAACTTGTTGCGAGACATCAATAATCTATTACGCAAACTATACACATATTTCCTAAGTACAGTCATACAGGTGTTAACATCATTCATGACAAACATGTCACTTGCACTGCAATATTTAGGCAATCCATAGATAACTCTAAATGCATTGTTGTAGTAAATAACAAATTTCCGTAAAGTACTTTTGGTTGTATTAACCCAAAGCGCAGAGGTATAAAAACTGCCGCAAAACGTGTTGAAAAGGTATTTGCGTACATCAGAACTGCATCTAGAGAATCTATGATTCAACATATTGGCCTTAACACATATGGATCGACACTGTCTGTCAATATCAGCCGTATCACTCAGATCATCTGAAATGATATGGCCAAGATAACACACAGAATGGACTCTTTTTACACTTAGACCGTTTAAGGAAACACTTGGTACCGTGTATCTCTTCTTATTTGGTTGGAACGCAATAAATTCAGTTTTCTTAATGTTGTAAACAAGACCATGTTCCAACGCATAAGATTCACACAATGCCAAAAGTTTCCTCAGTCCAGATATAGATGGTGCGAAGACAACCATGTCATCTGCATAGCTGATATGGTTAACAATGGCTGAGCCCACCACACAGCCAATCCTTTCCTCGTTCAGCCGTTGGCTAAGGTCATCCATGTAGACATTAAAGAAATAAGGGGATAGCAGCCCACCCTGTCGTACTCCTGTATCTTGGGTAAACATACTGGATTTTGCTGTACCCCATCGTACTCTCTTCTGCTCTTTCGTGAGCCATCCATGCAGTATAGAATTAAGACGAGGGCAAATCTTCCTTTTAAGAGCGCTATTGTCTCCAAAACTACTCTCTTTCATTTTCTCTATTTCACGTTTGAGGTGTCATTTTAAAATTACATTCTGAGGGTATACCGAAGTCAGATTTCCACTTTATCTTATCTGAATCGAGTAATTAGTTGTTTAAAACAGTTTTATCATTTGACTGGGCGAATATTTTAGTCGATATGTCAGGGGAAAAAAGGATCAACGCTCCCCTTCATATAATTCGTTGGAGCAGATTTAGAAAGTGATGTATTTTCACTTGAACAATAATTATGTCACTTTATCAAGATTAGGCAATCTTAAAAAAATGTTTATTTATACGAAAAAAAAAACAAAAAAGAAAATGCCAATATTGTTTATAATGAAGTAATTGAAAAATTAACTACTGTAGTGGTTAAATTTTATCTTCACTCCCCGGGCAGCGCCGTGTAATCTGCTGGTCCTGGAAGGGACCCAGGCGCGTCGCCCCCCCCCCCTTGGCTGTGCCACTGATGCTTGTCCTGTGTGGAGCAATACCGCAGAGACTACAGTAAAATTCAGGTGGTACAAAATAAATGCCTCAGAGATACATACAAATAAATGAGATACATGAAGAGCTGCAAATGGAATATATAAAGGACTCTATTCACAAACTAACAGAAAATTTCTTCTCCAGATGCCTTATCAACGATAACCCCTTGATTAATAAAATAGGTGACTATGAACTTAATGAATTGCGCTATAAGCGCTATAAACATAAACTGACGAAGCATATCCTACTACAGTGAAGGAAATAAACTAGATCAGTGACATTAAAATGCGAAGTGAGTGAAGTGCGTTCGAATACGAATTACTAGAGTGTAGGTTTTGTACATTTTTTTTACCTACAAAAATTAACAAAATTAACATTGTAATCATTCATTTATAAGTCTTGTAAAAGTATTTTAAGTATTTTAGGATTATGAGATGGTATAATCTCGATGCCTAAATCACTAAAATTGTTAATTAATTGTAAACAGAGATATTTAATAAATATGTTAATAAAAAAAGCCGTAAGTGTTCTAAATAGGTCTCTGCAAGATATTTTTCAATTTTTAAACATAAAGTACGTTTTATTGCTAACAAATTCCTTCCACTGCTACCAGTGACAACACAATTCGCCGTTTTATTGCAAATATTTTTCCACCTTCTTCCCACTTTTGCTACGAGCTCGTGAGGTCGTAGCGTTGGTGGGAAGAAAATTTTCGCGCTAAAATATGGTTTTGGTTAATCTAAAAAGTTTGTTTGAAAGATTTTGACAACAAGGAATTTGCAAAATTGCTTCAAATGTGAAGACATTTATTCTAAAATGTGATTTGAATGTTGCATTTGAGAACTGAGGAATAGTCAACTCTACATAATTTTTAATATTTGGAATATGATCATTACATATGCTAAAAGACAATTTTAATTATAAATAATAAGAATGTATCTTTTCTTCAATTCTTTTATTAATTAATGATTACACGTTAAACAGACTTAAAATAACCAATACTTCTAACCAATACTAGAATTATATAATATAAAATACTACCATCCAATTTTTCTACATCGTAGTCTTTTTTAAGTCGATAAAAGTTATTAATTGAGAAGTGGCATTACCGTTGGCGGCGATGTAATTCATGGCAAAATGTCTGAATTGTCTAGTATTCAGCTGTCAATATGCTAACAGGGAACAGGTTAATTTAAGCACAGTACATTTTTATTTTATGAAAATGTATCTATCGACGTTCTAACAAAAAATCAACACCAGAACATATGTAATAATTTCAAACAGTACTACAGTCGCGTAGTACAATATTTGACCACCAGACTGCGTATCCGAGCGTGTCAGTTCTCAATAGCAAATAATATGACAGCTCTTTGATCCATTTTGTATCATTATTTTATGGTTATTGTAAATTATCAAAATGACAGTTCCGATCTCGAACGCTTCAAACGACAAACGATTCTTCATCGTTTTTTTGCACACCTTCTTCTGGTTAAACTTTCGCAACTCGGTTGAAAGCAATAAAACGTACTTATTATTATGCGCACTGCCCAGGGCCGGAACGAGGGTCTTTGGCGCCCGTATGCAAGATTTACTAAAGCGCACCCAGACAGGGAGTGAAGGGAAAAAAGGTCTTCACTTCTAAATTTCAAGTGAAGACCTAAAAAAAAGGCCCTCACTTTAACCTTGGCGCGCCCTCTTGCATCAAGCATCCTAATACCTTACATACCGCGTTCCTCCGGCCCTGGCACTGCCCTTTTTTGTTGCAAGAACATTTTTTTGCTATCACTTGTGGCAACCCAGAAGAGAATACTATAGAAAAGAATTGATGTATTGACCTATTGATGTATACTGTGTGACATTAAAAAAAAGAACATCCAGTAATAATTAGTTTATTTCAATAATTTTTGGTATACATGTTTCTTAGGGCAAGTTAAGTAAACGATCAAAATTTGAAGGGAATTGGACAGTTAGAATCTGAAAAATTATTAATAATAGGTTGAGCCACCATGGTGCACTAAGCACTCATTTACACTTCTGGGCATACTCCTAATTAGGTAAATGATTTCCTCCTGAGGTATCTCATCCACGTCTACCTCTACCTTATGATAAAATGCCACTAGAGTCTTAAGTTTTGTGTGGGGGACGGGATAAATTTAGCAATCTTCAACCCATACGTGTTCAATGGGTGAAAGATCGGGAGATCTTCGTGGCCAAGGTAACAATTTGATTTGATTATGCTCAAAGTAGTCCAACGCAACACTGATTACATTTAGTTGCGCATTGTCTTGTTGAAACAGTGGAATGCAGAGGGTCCTGAGGTAAGGTAGAACTTGTGTTTCCACAACTTCCTGAAAGTAATGCTGGACGGTCATGTTGCCTCTGATGAAGAACAAAGGTTACTTACTACCATAAGCAATAGCCCCTCACACTATAACTCTAACGGTGCGGTGCACTGGCCTTTCCACATAAAATGGAGGATCACGTCTTTCACCACGTCGCCTTCTCACCCTTGCCCGACCATCATGCATACCCATACAGAATCTGAATTCGTCACTAAACGTTACCGTATTCCATTCCGGGTTTCATCGTTATCTGCACCACTCCAGTCGGCTACGTCGATGCTCAGGGGTGAAAAGTAACACAAGATGAGGACGGTATGGAATTTGTTCAAAACTTCTTATGCGGTGATAATCGGTTCGCATCCCAATAGGCCTTCCATGTTCTGTAAACCATTGGTCCGCAATTACCTTTATGGAAATGAAGTGGTCCCTTAGAGCCAAAAGTGTAAGGCGGCGATCTTTGCGTTCTGTGGTTTTTCGGCGACGTTCTATACCTCCTGCTCTTCACGTTTGGCCTTCCTGGCCATGCCCGATAACAACCCACCACAGTATTGAGACTCCTATTCGTCCTAGTGACAATATCTCTAAAGGCTAAACCGGCTTCTCGCAGACGTACTATTCGCCCCCAATCAAACTAACTAAATTGATGAAAATTTGCGTGTCTTCTCATTCTAGGTATAATGAACACATCAAAGCTCATATGCCTGTAGTACACGATGCGATTTCTCGTTTTGAATCTCGTACGATTTATAGTACACAAATTATTGTATCGTGTACTACAGGATTTTCGTGCGAGATCTTGTACGATACTGAAAACCAGTGATGGGCGTTTACACGTAAACTTTAATTGTTTACGTTTACGTGTAAACATATGTAAACAATTGGTAAACTTGTCAACAATGTAAACAATGTAAACTTTGTAAACTGTCAAATAATGAGGTTAGTTTTAGTTATTTAATACGAATAATAGAGAGTTAATGAACAAGTATATTCAGTTGAAAACAATAAATTTATTAAAAAAATGGAGGGAAGAAACCGAAGGAATAGTTCTGAAGAACTAGGTTTTGTTTTAATTAAAGAAAATGAAAGAAAATTGCATAAAAAAAAAAAATTGCAGAATTTTGCATAACGCCCTATGCAAAATTTGCAATGAATCTTTTCGTTATTAAAAAATATAGGCTGATTTTCTTAAAGGTGAAATTTAATGTATTTTGTTATTTAAAAAATTAGACTGAATTTTTTAAAGAAAAAACTTTTTTATTTTTCATATTCATATTTACTAATTTGTATGCAAATGATGCAAATTCGATTTTTATTAATATGTATATTGGCTTGTCCTAATTTTATATACTTACTTTTTCTTTTAAAATCGTTTCATTAAAATTTTATTATTTATAAAAATGTATTAAAAATGAGGTTCTGTAATTCAAAACAAGTGCCCATGTCTAAATCATTGTTTACATTGTTTACGTTGTTTGCATTGTTTACAAGAGTTTTGTGTTTACTTTACATCAATTGTTTACGCGTCAACAATGAGGTAACTTACATCATGTAACTTACGCGCCCATCACTGCTGAAAACCAACCAATATTTATTATCTTGACCTAAAATATTGGACAGAATGAACCAATAATGCGCAGTAAAATGGTGAGTTTAGTCAACACTTAGCGATAGCTTTAGTCTTACTCCTATATTTTAATTTTATCCTTAAAAGATAAACTATCGTATCGCTACGAGCAAGTTCATACAACACATTTCTTTAATTTTAGTCCTATGGTTCTGGCCTTGAAAGATAACTAAATTCTAACTTTCCTACGGCTGGGAGTAAATCACGTTAAAACGCACCATGCGCGTGCGCGCACCCCGATTTAAATTCTAAAAGCACCCATCGTGGCCAACATAAGGCCATAAATAGCAGCAACACTTCTAGACTTATTTCGGTACATGTTTACACACAATGTTATATTTGTCAATAACCAAAAATTTTAATTTTTTGACATTTAGAAAAATGATACTATGCGCGTGCGTTAAACTCGACGTCTCATTGGTTACTTGTTAAAAGTTAAAACTCGTTAAAACATTGTATAAACCCGTACTCATTCAAGACGATGAAAGCCAAGACTAAAACTAAGAGTAAGATTCAAATTAACGCAGCAGCTATCGCTAAGTGTTGACTAAACTCACCATAAGATGCGCATATTCATGTGACTGTAGCGAACTGTTCATCTGTCAAACATATTTCGAGGTTATTTAGTATCAACTTTAGCAATATTTTTTCTTATTTTGTTTAAAATAAATTGGATTTAGCTGTTTACATTCTTAGGACATTTATATATACGTTTGGATTTAATCAACATCTTATTATCCAACATACTTATCTAAGGTGACCATTAAACATTCCAAACCGGGAAAAAAGTACCGGAGAAATTATTTAAAAATGTTTTTTTTTTATTATGTTTGTAGAATTTTTTTTAAAACATTTCTTGTCCACAAACTAC
This sequence comes from Liopterus haemorrhoidalis, assembly GCA_963971575.1. NCBI lineage: Eukaryota > Metazoa > Arthropoda > Insecta > Coleoptera > Dytiscidae > Liopterus > Liopterus haemorrhoidalis. Next base: position 57,230,761 of record OZ020613.1, read on the forward strand.
TCTTTATTACAATTTCTATACTTCTCATTTATTTATTCAAGTTGGGTGTTATGCATAAAACAAATTCAACGAAATCATTATTAATATAATATGTTTTTATTTTCTTTAAACTAGTTTATAACGATAATATTCAGTGATGGGCGCGTAAGTTACATGATGTAAGTTACCTCATTGTTGACCCGTAAACAATTGATGTAAAGTAAACACAAAAACTCTTGTAAACAATGTAAACAACGTAAACAATGTAAACAAGGATTTAGACATGCGCACTTGTTTTGAATTACAGAACCTCATTTTCAATACATTTTTATAAATAATAAAATTTTAGTGAAACGATTTTAAATGAAAAAGTAAGTATATAAAATTAGGACAAGCCAATATACATATTAATAAAAATCGAATTTGCATCATTATACAGGTGTTACATACAAATAACAAATTTTTTTTTAATAACAAAATACATTAAATTTTACCTTTAAGAAAATCAGCCTATATTTTTTAATAACGAAAAGATTAATTGCAAATTTTGCATAACGCCCTATATTTTCTTTCATTTTCTTTAATTAAAACAAAACCTAGTTCTTCAGAACTATTCCTTCGGTTTCTTCCCACCATTTTTTTAATAAATTTATTGTTTTGAACTGAATATACTTGTTCATTAACTCTCTATTATTCGTATTAAATAACTAAAACTAACCTCATTATTTGACAGTTTACAAAGTTTACTGTGTTTACATTGTTGACAAGTTTACCAATTGTTTACATAAGTTTACACGTAAACGTAAACAATTAAAGTTTACGTGTAAACGCCCATCACTGATAATATTGACAACAGTAATATTGTTTGATAAAGAAAAATCGTAGTTTTATAGCAAAAAAATAATTATAACAAAAAATAAATAAAATAATAATTCCCTTCAATTTCAAATATAATAAATTAGAACAGAAAACGATACGGCTTTGCGAATCCAGGAGATTTACTGATTCGGGACAAAGATTAATATTATCAGACTTCAAAAATTGGTAAACTATCTGTCCATTCTAGGTTAAGTACAATTATTTGAATTCTGTCAACTTACAAAAATAGACGTAGTGCGCATCAATTGGTACAGATTCAAAGCGATAAATATTTGATGGTATTGGATACAACAATGCCCGATGGCGGCGCTACGAGCGCTGTGAACAGCTGATTGAAAGGAGTAATGTGAAAGTTGTCCATATTTGTTTACATGTTAAATCATCGATTTGCAATGGATAATAAACAGCTATCCTTATTAAATTATTTAATTTTTTTAAGTGCAACACCTTCTTCTAGGTGTGTAGTTGAAGGAGAAGAGTTGTTAAACGCCGGAAATCTTATGTTGTGCGGAATTTTGGACAAAAATGATGAGTATGTCGACATATGTGGGTTATGTTTACAAACAAGCAGTTTGAGAACACCACCTCACGAAGTCACTGGGAAATTAAAATTTAGTAATGATGTTGAAGTTTTAAATATGTCCTGCACATGTAAAGCAGGAACTACATGCAAACACATTTCAGCTATCCTATTATTTTGTGCCAGGTGGTTAACAAACCAAAATGAAAGAAACCAAGATCAGGGCATTGATTGATTGTGAAATATTTGATTTATCTTTTTTTTGTGTGGTTTCTGTTGGTTTTACTTTTTGTTCCAGAAACAATATATTGAGTATGGAAATATTAACCAGCACAGATTTAAAATGCCTGTGGTCTACTTTTAAGAAACCTGTCTTACAACAGTATGAACCGAAACCTCTGTTAGAAACTCCTTGCCTAAATAAATTGATTAATAACAAAAGCAGGCACTGAAAGTAGAGTGAAAATGTATTAGAAAAGCTGCGTACAGAATTTGAGACCGCTTGCCCTAATTCTGCATTAAAATTACCCGGGTAGATATTTAATTATGTTCGAGAAGGATTTTTATAATTTAGTGTTTGTTTTTAATTTAATTTGTTTAATAAATACTAGTTTGTTATTATCACTTCCACAGCACCAAATTTATTAACAGTTCACAAATTGTTTCTCATTTGGAAAATAGTGGAAGTAAATATTTTTGTTACTTCCTTTTCTAGAGTGACAGCCAAACACACACCAATTTGTGTTATAATAACTCATTATAACATAAAGTAATATAAAAAAGAATAATAATTGCTATCAAAAGTTAATATAACAAACAAACTGCAACACTAACTTTTAAATGCAATACAAACTACACGAGAAAACACATGTAAACAATAAACTATTACTCGTTTCGCTTAGTTCAGTTATAGTCCGCTTGGCGTCACTTCATAGCGCTGTTGAGCCCAATACTACAATAATTTTACATCCAATAATTCTGAACAAAATTCTCAATACAATAATTATCGTATGACAAATCGTACGAGATTCAAATCGAGAAATTGCATCGTGTACTACAGGCTTTTTAGAAATATACTCTACGAAAATCAAATGCTCACTGTAGCTACAAAAGTCCATTTTCGCTTATTATGTTTTAAAAACAAAAATTTGTTAAGGTAAAACCAGTGTATCGATATGGTTGAAAAATTGATCGTTTCTTGATAAGCTAAACAAACATGTTTCCAGAAAATTACTGCGATATATTTTTAAATACTGGGTGTTCCTTTTTTAATGTCAGGCAGTATATTTATATATTGTTAATTAATATTTTTTAGTATGGAACCTTGGATTGGGATATAAGGTCTCAGAATTTATTACTTGGTACATTTTACTATGGTTACATGCTGACTCAGGTACCTGCAGGTATTATTGCCGATAGATGGGGTGCCAAATGGCCGTACGGAGTAGGTGTTGCAGTTGTTGCTATTTGCCACATATTTACACCATTAGTAATCAAATGGGGAGGATCTAATGTTGGTTATTATTTACTGTGTGTTCTTAGAGTTTTCCAGGGTATTGGATCGGTAAGTTGCATTTAAAAATTTGATTAATTGATGTGAAGTGTGAATTTTCACACATTTCAGGATTTTGTAGGTATTTAATAAGTATAATGCTGCGTTCACAACCTCGAAATTATAAATTAGAGTTAGTACTTAGAATTAACGTAAATATTTGTTATACGTAACTGTACGTTAGCGTTCAGAACCTTTTAAATTAAAACTTATACTTATAAATTAAAATTAAGAGTTTGCAAGCTACAAACTCTTGCTACAACTTCTTTAATTTATAATTGACGAATATAAATGTCAAAACCGAAAACGCGCCCTTATCACGCCTTCAACCCCACCATGAAATTCGAACTTGTAAATATAACACTACGCCTCTCACCCCTGTCACGCCTTTGACACTACCATGAAAATGAGGCATTAGTTGCAAGATCTATTTCTGACGGACCAGTGCTTATATTATACCTACTCTCTAGTATTTTAAATGTAACATATGTGTACTTACCCAGTATTAAAATAAATTAATGGTTAGGTGCAAAATAAATACTCATTTGGCCATTTTCACCATCGTTGAATAAATTTATTTAACAAATAAAGTTGACAATATCGCATCGGTTTGAAACTATTAATGAAAAAATTAACAATGCTGTCAATAGAATGATGCGATATTGTAGACATAAGTTGTTAAATAAATTTATTCAACGATGGTAAAACTGGCCGATTGTAAATTGTATTAACAGTTATAATTTATTAATGTCCTATTTATAAATATTAAATAAATATAATTTCAGGAATAACAGGAATTAGTTTATTTAATTTATTAATTTAATGAAGAATTTTAAGAAAATGGTTTTCTGCCATTTCGGCCAAACCAATTGCATCCTAAAGATAAAGGGTGACTAATAATTTTCGCCAATATTCGTCTTGTATTGTCTACCACATATTTTTCCCCTGACTTGAAGAGTGTCAACCTAAAGACATCACACTTGTTAAAATAAATTCAATAATCAAATTTCATAAGCATTAATGCTATAAGCTGTTCACTTTTGAAAGAACAAACTAGATCTGATTATTTTGGTGATTTTTATAGTGTATTACTGACTTTTAGAAACTTGGTTATATTGTAAAAAAGGCTTTAAAGCCTTTAAAGGTTTTGGATTATTTTAGGTTAGTATTATATTTACAAAATATTTAAGATGTCACTATTCAAAATGAAATATGACAAATTATATTTTTTAAATGACATATTTATAATATTGTAACAGATTTATTAATAATTGAAAATTTTATTACATGAAAAAAAACTATGATTGAACTAAACTAAAAATTAAACAATTGAACATGAAACAGTTAGTGTAAACTACGTTCTTAAATCTAACAAAACACACACAAATCACAATAAAAAACTGTGTAATGCTCACAAAACAATAACTATTCAAATACACTTCTTGACAAACTGTCCACAAACACGTCTCAACTTGTACTGACTAACCCTTGAAGGCCAGCCGTTAGGGCGTTTTATGACTAAGAACAATCAGACTTTTCAAATTATTACATTCAAAAATAGTTTTAAGTAAAAAGTATGAGTGAAGAAGAGACGATAGCTGTGTAAAACAATAATTTATCGACTTTATTAGAATAAAAAAAGAATAGAAAAGTTGCTAAAAAAAATTTTAAAACAAAAGTAAGGTGTAACATATTAACAAAAATAAGGAGTGCTTATAAAATGCTGGTAAAGTACTTCGTATAGGAGGAGTGCGAAATACAAATGTGAAGTACATTATTAATACTGGCGTTACACAAACTTTTGGTGCCAACAATTTACCAACAGAAAAAGCAGTTTGCCGACATTCGGCCGTTAGTTGAATGTTTGCTGGGGTGAGTTATCAATCACTCTTTTCCGTTGCACAAAAAAGGCAACAAAGATGATTTGAACAATTATCGTCCAATATCTTTATTGCCAATATTTTCCAAAATTTTTGAAAAGTTACTTTTTAACCAAATAATGGCATATTTTGAATCAAATTTACTTTTCAATAAATCTCAATTCGGTTTTCGCTCTCACAGATCTACTGTTGATGCTATTTTATCATATATAAATAAAGTTACAGAAAGTCTTGAAGCTGGTGAATTTTGTCTTTCAACATTTTTAGACCTATGTAAAGCTTTTGACTGTGTCTCGCATAGCATACTAATAGAAAAATTAAAAGTATATAACTTTGATCCATGTAGTTGTTCACTTATCAAATCATATCTGAACAATCGGAAATAATTTGTAATTTTTAATAATAAATCTTCGAAGTCGCTGAATGTTGAACGAGGTATTCCACAAGGATCTATTTTAGGACCACTTCTATTTCTAATCTACGTAAACGATTTCTCCAATTGCATTGAAAATGATTGTATTTTATATGCAGATGATACCACCATAATCTCTAACTCACTATCATTAAATTTAATAAATGAAAATAATATAACCATTGAAAAAGCAAATGACTGGTTTCTTTCGAACGAATTATCTCTCAATAATTCGAAAACTCAAAACCTCTTAATTAGTTGTAAAAACCATAATTTTTCAAATCCTGCTTCTGTTGCCTTTCTGGCTGTTTATGTTGACCCTGCACTTAAGTGGGATCAGCACGTAGAAATTCTTGCCAAAAAAATCTGCAAAACTATATTTCTTTTTCGCAATCTGGTCAATACTGTCTCAAAAGAAATAATGTTAATATCATATTATGCCCTATATCACATATTTCTTATGCTCTTCTAGCTTGGGGACATTCTGCTTCAGCTAATAGAATTTTTTCCCTTCAACGACGTGCTATTCGAATTTTAGCAAAAATTAACTATAGAGCTGACTGTAAGAATGCATTTAAAGAATTAGACATAATGATATTACCTTCCCTCTATATTTATCAGTGTGTATTGTATGCATATAAAAATAGAAATATATGGCCATCTGGTGACAGAATGCACTCGTATGCTACTAGGAATAAAGACCATATATATCCAAACTTTTTACGTTTAACTAAATCACGCAATGCCTCTAATTATTACAGCATAAAATTTTTCAATATTCTGCCAGAGGAATATAAAGTCCTGCGTTTTCTGAATTTCAAGAAAACTGTAAAAGAATTTTTAATTAGAAACCCATTTGACTCGACTGACGAATTTTTTAATGTTAAATTTTAAATTTATTTATGTACTGCACCTTATTTTTGCTCCTTATTAACATGTATTTGTACTTTGTATTGTATTGCTTGACTGACTAAAACAATGTTTTATTTTGTATTATGGTCAATAAATTATTATTATTATTATTATTATTATTATAATTAAATAATGACATTAGTATCCTTTTTTTTTTTGTTTTTGACATTAACATCAATATTTTACAACAGGGGTATTAACTCCTTTGGTTCGAGGGCTATGTTTCATACAAAAATATTCTGTGGGAGAAACTCTCGGACCCCCTTTCTTCCACAATATGTGGAATACATAGACGAGGTAGTATTATTATTAATTGCTTTTTCATAATCACCAATTAAGTTATTGAGACAGTTTCGACAGATTTCCTTAATGTTTGTCATAAAATTCAACCAGTAAAAGTACTAGTTTGTCACTGTTGTTTTCATTTCGTCGTCATTTTCCAGTTGTCTACCACCCAGAAATTGGAAACTTGAAACGGTAGAATAAATATATGATAGATGCGGAAATGTGTCCCAGTGAAATTCATATTCGGCCTGTGACCCTCTCCCGTTCTGTTCTTACAAATAACCGTCAGAGGTCCCCCCTCCCTAATCATGAGTCCTGTATGCGCCACTATCAGCATCACATGATAATTCTAATAACATACTTATGTTTTTCCATCCTGCAGGCTTGTGTGTTTCCATTAATATCTCCGTTCGTTGCTGCTTGGATACCTCCAATGGAAAGAGGTAAATTTGCTACACTGATGTTTTCTGGAGCACACATTGGTTGTTTTGTTGCTAATTTAGCAACTGGCTATATGACGTCAGCAACAAAGTCCTGGGAATTTCCATTTTATATTTTTGGAGCAGTAGCAGTTGTATGGTTTATATTTTTCTTAATACTATGCTATAGTAATTATGAACAGCATCCTTATATAACAGAAAAAGAACTAGAAATGCTCAGAGAAACAATTCGTAAGTAAATATATATATTTTATTGTTATAAGTTCCGAAAGCATTTATTGAATTATTTAAAAATATTATCAAATATCAAAAAAATATAATTTTACTCCACACTAATTAGCCACGCTTTTAGAGACGCGTAAAAGTATGCATTTGTACGGCTTATCCAGTAAAAACACATAATACTCAATTTACAGATTCTCCTTAAAACATATTAAGCCAGTGGTGGCTGGTGCAGGGAGGGCAACGGGGCAATGTCTTCCCAATTATTTACTTTTGAAAAAGAAGAAAATCTTTAATAAAAAATAATAATAGTAACATGTATTATTTTCATTTTACCCATTTTAAATTAATATTTAGTTATATTGAAATGTTTATAACTTAAATTTGCATCGCGTCGCGTTTCGCTTTCTAAAACAAATGTTTTTAGAATGGACATACGCCAAGCAGGGCAAATGAATAAATGTCTCCTATCCTTGTACGAGTGTTGGGGCGGGGTACAAACGGGGGTGAAGGACGAGAAATAGTATGTAACCTGTAGCAGCCATTGCCAGTGGGTCAAAACATATTTTGTCCGTAGTTTTAATTATCAGACTTTATTTTGACATTTATTTGTAGTTCTGTGTTATTAGAAGGTTATGTATGTTCGGTGTTTTATTAATTACATTATTAGAATAGCGTTTTATTAGTATATTTGATAATAATTTACTCGCTACATTTTCTTAAGTTTATGTGATTGTGTTTCATGTAAGTGGCGAATTTTGAAAAAAAAAATAAATAAATAAATAAATTTTAAAAACGAATGAGAATGAAAATAGCGTGATTTCCATTTTAGAACTGGTTTCGAAAAATAATTGAAGCCATGATATAAAAATTAGACCGGAATTAATATTAACGAGTACCGAAGAAAAAAAAAAAAACAATAAAGTTATTTCAAGGAAATTTCATTCAAAAACCTTTTTGATAAGCTTTTGCCCTAACAAAGCTTTTTGCCGCACCAAAAAATAATATCACGAGCCGCCACTGCATTAAGCACTCATTTTTCAAACCTTTTCAAGAGATATTTTTTATTTTAGTTAGGGCCGCTTTTGCTCTGATTGGTGAATAAATATTTGTTACCTAGCAACGGTAAAATTAAATTGACATATGATAAACGTTTAAATTATAACATTTTATTTGAATTTTTATTAAAGTTATGTAATTGTGGTTGCAGCAGCGTAGTGGTTAGCTCACTTGCTTTGAAAGAGTGGAACCATGAGACTGTCCTAGTACGGGCAAAAAGATAAAAAAAAAAAAAAAACTTGGCTGTTGCAATCATAGGCTCATATTATTCAGATTCAAGATTCTCAGATTCAATGTGTGCCTGTATTTCTGTAATTTTCGGAAATATGGGGCATGCTTCACGGGGCACGTATAACCGGTGGTCTCGGCTACTGTAAAAAGTAATCGTTAGGTCATGTCAGAGGACGCTAGTCGCGACCTGTAAATCTCTGAAACCTAGACATTGCCACACGAAATAATAATAGTGTAGTGCAGTAATCTCTCGTTATCCTTGTATTTGTACAGCAGTTTTGATTATACGCAGTGAAGTAATAATTTTTTTTTTTTTTTGAAATATATTTATTTAGGGGTGCTTCAACTGCTTGGTTATTAGCACCCCGGAATATCTGTTTTACAAATTTAGTATAATACATAATCAATTACATAATCAAATATAATATATAAATATTTATTATAATAAAATTAGACTATACCAGAATGAATATAACATACAAAAATAGTCTTTTTATAATCTTAACATATTTAGCATGGTCAGGGGTTTTAACATGACACTGTTTGGCGGGCTTCTCACAGAGCCATCATAATACGGAAGGTAACTCCCACGTTCTTAGAATGAAGCCTCTCCTGGAAGGTTAATAACGTTTGCTTCCTGGTGTTGTTGGCCTCTTTTGGAATTCCGCTGAACGATATAACTGAATGATATAGGTCAGGATATTCAAGAGACAGAGATATAGCATTACTGTCCATATGTTAATACTTTTTGGATCGAAAAATTTTTGATCATCATTGACTGGCAGATTGGATTGGATTGTAGATCTTGTAATTTTCAGATTTATGGAAAAATTTGATTTTGGATGATCTTGTATTGATAATCCTTGGCTATTGATTATTTTAGGCTGTCCGTGACTGATGGTTTGGAACAAGAGTTCTTCGTTACGGAAAATAATTTTGCCGTTATCTTCTTTGATGAGATATATGCCCTGAAGAATTTTTATTTCTACATCTTCTTTACATTTGATTTCTAACTTCTCCTTTTTGGGGAATACTGCCAAATATTGGTTAATATCCGAGATGATTTTGAGATGGTTGTCGTTGACTTGGAGTTTAGTGAACTGACAGTTGTTGGATTGGCCATTGAGTAGGATTCCTTCGTCGCATGGAGTCAATGATTGGTTTTTAGTTTGTTTGGACATTGGTACACCTTGCTTTTTGTACAAATATCACTTAGAGGCATTAAATCATTTTTTGAGGTATAAGTAATAGTCAGGTATAATAGTAATAATTTTTGATTCCTGAAAATAAATGTAAACAGACTGACGAATCTACACGAAAACTAATTGTTAAATTATACCCCCGGGGTCATACAATGCGTGAAATAGGTGATATAGTAAACCGAAGACATTCCTCAATTCAAAAAATAATAAATAAATTTAAATAAGAAGGTACTATGAAAAACAAAACGGGCAGAGGCAGAAAAAAATGGTTATCAACTGTGGATGAAAGATTTATTTTGCGAAAAATCAAGCAATATCCTAAAATTAGTGTACCCCAGTTAACGTAAGAATTGTCACAAAGTTTAAATAAACAAATTTCAGTAGAAACAGTCCGCCGAGTACTCCGGAAAAATAACTACAATGGTCGAATTGCACGCAAGAAACCATTGATTTCAAAAACGAATAAAAAGAAACGCTTAGAATTTGCAAAAATGTATGTAAACAAACCAATTAGCTTCTGGAATAAAGTTATTTTTTCTGACGAGACGAAAATTATTTTTTTTGTGTCGGACGGCAGAAAAATTGTTTGGCGGAAGCCCAATAAAGAATTTAATAGGATTTGTAGGATTCCTTCGTCGCATGGAGTCAATGATTGGTTTTTAGTTTGTTTGGACATTGGTACACCTTGCTTTTTGTACAAATATCACTTAGAGGCATTAAATCATTTTTTGAGGTATAAGTAATAGTCAGGTATAATAGTAATAATTTCTGATTCGTGTATGGTAGGTATAGGCAGTGATGGCATCCTACCAGTTCGGACCGGTTCTCGCGAACCGTTTCTAAAAATTATTGAAACCTTAGGGAACAATAAAAAATAGGGAAAAATAAATTAATTACTCTGACTTCAGTTTTGAATAATAATAATAATAATAATAATAATATTTTATTGAGCCTGTTAGTGATCATTAGAAAAACAGAGTTTAAGTCAAAATAAGTGGAAGTAAGTGTTTTGTTTTCACTCTTAAAAATACAGAATAGGTTTCTAGATATCGCTTTACTTTATGAAACCGCTTCCTGAAAATTTAGGATGCCATCACTGGGTATAGGTAATAAATTATATAGACTGAAAATCTTGTTGGTTGTTTAAAAAAGGTTGTTATTTATTTATATATTTTTCAAAATGCGAACTGGTTGTTAATGTTGTTATACAGTGGAAAAATACTCCTGTTATTAACCAGTGAAATTTTCCTCCAGAGAGAACTAGTTGTTACAATTTTGGCAGTCCACCACTGTACATAATATGTATACGCTTTATATTATTACTCGCGTTTTTTTGTCCACAGTATGTTAGTGAACGTAAACTTCGCGGTGACGAGGGATTACAGTACATAAATATGAACCACAATCAGTGTCACCGTGTGCGGTTGTACATAGTTTGCACCGCACATGAGCGGCTCATCAAAGGGGCGGCATTTGATATAGATTCTAATAGAATTCTATAAAATACGACTTATAGTAGTGGGTGATCTTATGAAAATTTACACATGGCGGTATTTGGGCTCGATTCTATTAGAAGGAGATTTTATGAATATTTGCACACGACAGGCTGATACTAAAGCTGCGGATATACCACAATAAAATATTTATCTGAGTCGAATATTTAGACATCTACAATATTTCCCCAAACATGCTCAAAGATGTTGTTAACAGTAACGTCAAATTAAAATATGTTTTTCTAATATGTCAGTTTGTGTCAAACAATACCAACTTTATTTTATTTATAATAAAACCATTGATAGATAGAGAATAAAAAATGCATTGTAAAAGCGAACGTTGGAATAAACATTGGAAGAAACTTATACCTCAGATAGTTATACCGCTACTTATTCGAGGTTTGTAAAAGCGGCCCTAAATCTTGTAACTTTTAACGATTGAATCAGACTTTTAGCCATTTTGTTTAATCTTTGTAAATCATACTTACACTGATTATCTAGACATAAATGAACAAATTCTTTCAAATACATTTATTATTACAGTTACTCACAAAATTGAGCATACAAGAATATGACAAAGATACTTTTTAATAAAACGTGACTATAAAACAGATTTTTTTAAAACTAATTAATTTTTATTTATAAAATACACCTTGCAGATCCAAAATTATTATAAATAGTATAAAGTATAGTAATATTTGTTAAGAATTTGTTAAGGAAAACTAAAAATAATAATTTTTTAGAGACACAAAATTGAGCGTACTAGTTAATTTCGATTGATTTAAGACCTGTCTTTTCCTGAAATTATATTGCATACATAGTTTTTTCATTAGTTTAGTTTGCATTAGGCCACATTCAAGTACAGTGATTTTGTTTCTATTATAATGGAAAATAAATGTAAACTTCTCCTTTTTGGGGAATACTGCCAAATATTGGTTAATATCTGAGATGATTTTGAGATGGTTGTCGTTGACTTGGAGTTTAGTGAACTGACAGTTGTTGGATTGACCGTTGAGTAGGATTCCTTCTTCGCATGGAGTCAATGATTGGTTTTTAGTTTGTTTGGACATTGGTACACCTTGCTTTTTGTACAAATATCACTTAGAGGCATTAAATCATTTTTTGAGGTATAAGTAATAGTCAGGTATAATAGTAATAATTTTTGATTCCTGAAAATAAATGTAAACAGACTGACGAATCTACACGAAAACTAATTGTTAAATTATACCCCCGGGGTCATACAATGCGTGAAATAGGTGATATAGTAAACCGAAGACATTCCTCAATTCAAAAAATAATAAATAAATTTAAATAAGAAGGTACTATGAAAAACAAAACGGGCAGAGGCAGAAAAAAATGGTTATCAACTGTGGATGAAAGATTTATTTTGCGAAAAATCAAGCAATATCCTAAAATTAGTGTACCCCAGTTAACGTAAGAATTGTCACAAAGTTTAAATAAACAAATTTCAGTAGAAACAGTCCGCCGAGTACTCCGGAAAAATAACTACAATGGTCGAATTGCACGCAAGAAACCATTGATTTCAAAAACGAATAAAAAGAAACGCTTAGAATTTGCAAAAATGTATGTAAACAAACCAATTAGCTTCTGGAATAAAGTTATTTTTTCTGACGAGACGAAAATTATTTTTTTTGTGTCGGACGGCAGAAAAATTGTTTGGCGGAAGCCCAATAAAGAATTTAAAAAAAATTAATACCGTTGACAGTAAAACTCGGAGGCGGATCAGCTATGTTGTGGGGTTCTATGGGCTCAAACAGCCCAGTTAATTTAGAATTTATAGGATGGATAAATGGAAATATCTAAACATCTTAAAAAATAATCTTACGGCTACTGCAGAAAAATTAGATGTGCCACCAGTTTATTATTTTCAACAAGATAACGATCCCAAATATTCTGCGCTTATTATAAAGGAATGGCTGTTATATAATGCACCAAAATTACTCAAAACACCGCCACAATCGCCTGATCTCAATCCAATTGAAAATTTATGGAGAGAATTAAAAGTTCGGATAAAAACAAATTCATTTTCTAATAAAAATGATTTTAAAACGAAGCTTCAAGAAGAATGGAATAATATACCAGCAGAAGTTTGTGGAAAATTAGTGCAGTCTATGCCAAATCGCCTTCAAACAGTAATAGAAGCAAAAGGTGACGCTACCAAATATTAATTTAAATTAACTGATTGTTTTCTAATTGTTTTATTAGTATTACTACTTTTTGTACGCTCAATTTTGTGTCTCATAAAATGTATATATTTTTTGTTTTCTTTAACAAATGTTTATTAAATATTATTTAATTTTATACCACATATGATAGTTTTGTATCTCTAAAATGTATTTTAGAAATAAAAAATAATTGGTGTTAATTATCTCTTTTATAGGCATCTTTACCTAAGAGGTATATTTCTAAAACTTTTGTACGCTCAATTTTGTGAGTAACTGTATGTCTTAAGAAATTTATTTAATTTTTATTAAAGGAATTCTTCTTCTAATATTTTACATACTTTGATAACTTCTGAACGTGAACATGATTATTTGTCCTCTAATATGAATGAATCATATGAATATAGTCAGTGGCGCAGCCAGGATTTTGTCTTGGGGAAGGCCGAATCAATTTAGAGGGCGTATACGTCCCTCAACCTAATTTTGTGTGGCCCCTGAAGCGTTAATGAAAAAAACTTGAACTTGTTTAGGGGAAAAATATATTTAAAATGTAAAATATACTCTCTTCCTCTTTTCTGTTTATAAAAAAAATTCAAGAAACCTTTCGGGATATTTAAAGTTCCGTCACTGCTTATCATTTTTTATGCAAAATAGACCGCGACCCAAATCAGTTCGACACCTCTGCTGTTGGATATTGATGTTTATATCAAATAATAATTCAATTTTTTTTTTGATAAAAAAAGTAATTGTTAATCCATGTATCAAAAACTTTCATTTAATATCCCTCAAAATTTTTTCTTCGATAAATACATATTTGTTTCTATTTTTCGCGGGATATATTTGGGAAAGTCTCAATATTTCTCATACTTATGTTCAGTTCTCTAAATCAGCCGCTTGGCCACAATTTTTACCGTACGAACAGACTCATGTGACCGAATAAGGATTTCTTGATTATACCTACGGAAACCTAAAAATAACATGTAAATATGCATTTTCTTTTAATTTCAACATTTATCATAATAAAATATAGCTTATATATTGTAAAATGCATAGGTTATTTTGCTGTACGATTATGTTAAATTTGTTAAATTTTCATTTCATTGGATCTAAAGGGGGGCATGTGCCCCCAATGCCCCCTTAAATACGCCACTGGTGTTCAGTACAACTTATATCAGTTCTTTTTGTGTGTAAAACATCATAATTTAAAAAATATCTAAGATATTCACATTTATCTACAAAGTAAAACCAAATACCGCTTTTTAGAGCGCGATTGTCTCTAAAACTACTCTTTTTATTATATTTCTACTATTTCTACTCTATTTCACGTTTAAAGTGTCGTTTTAAAATTACATTCTGAAGGTTGTAACGAAGCCAGATTTCCGCTTTAACTTATCTAAATCAAGTAATTAGTTGTTTAAAACAATTTTATCATTCGACTGGGCGAATGTTTTAGTCGATAATGTCAGGGGGGAAAAAGGATTAACGCTCCCCTTCATATAATTCGTTGGAACATATTTGGAAAGTGATGTATTTTCACTTGAACAATAATTATATCGCTTTATCAAGAGTAGGCAATCTTAAAAAAATGTTTATTTATACGAAAAAAAAATGCCAATATTGTTTACAATGAAGTAATTTAAAAATTGATTACTGTTGTGTTTAACAAATTTTATCTTCAACTCCCCGAGCAGCGACGTGTAATCTGCTAGTATTGTACAAGGTGTCTCAAAAGAAATTTTATATTTATTTAGCTTACTGCGTGAACGCAACGTATCCGAGGGGCGCGGGGGTTATGTCAATCGGTAGCCTGGCTCTTGGGAATTCAGTCGCTTTGGAGCCTGTCTCGGGAGCAGACCGCGCGTTATGCGTGCGAGAGTTTTACAAAAACGGTGATTCGGCGACTGTAGCGCGTAGAAAATTCTGTAGTATTCGAGGTTTTCGCCACTTAAATGATGCGCCAAGCGTTCCTCTCCTTCGACATTGGGTTAAAAAGTTTGAAGAGACTGGTACAACGCTGGATAAATCAAAATCCGGGCGACCTAGGTCATCAAGAACAGTAGAAAACGTGGAGAATGTTAATCAGTCTGTTCGTGACGACCCGAACCTTTCAATTCGGAAGCGCGCAAGTGCTTTAAATGTGCATAGATCATCATTACATCGCATTATGCACAAAGACCTAAAGCTGCACCCCTAAAAAATTCAATTGGTGCAAGAATTAAAGCCCCAAGATGCCAGTCAGAGGCTTAATTTCGTAAATCAGGTGATTGAGCGATTTTCAACGTTTATCAACATTTTGTTTTCGGATGAAGCTCATTTTCATCTTAATGGCCACGTAAATAAGCAGAACTGCCGCTACTGGAGTGCAACGAATCCGAAACGCAAACATCAGAAACCCCTACATTCGCCTAAAGTGACCGTATGGGCTGCGATGTCGGCGCGAGGAATTATCGGCCCTTACTTTTTTGAAGACGAAAGGGGGCGTGCAGTTACAGTGAATTCAGAGCGTTATGTGGAGATGTTAGACAACTTCTTGGTACCTGAACTGCAAAACTTTCCTGGCTATAACCAAAGAACATGGTTCCAACAGGACGGAGCAACTTCACATACGTCCAATATATCTCTGCCACGTGTTCGTGAAATTTTCTCAGGCAAATTGATCTCCCGGAGAGGTGACATAAATTGGCCTCCACGCAGTCCAGATTTAACCCCTATGGACTTTTTCCTATGGGGTTATCTTAAATCTAAAGTTTACGCCAATAAACGGACTTCACTGGCGCATTTGAAAGAAAATATCCGTCACGAAATGGCAGCCATCCCTGAGTCCACCTGCCGAGACGTCATAAGTAATTTTACTGTTCGATTAAATGAGTGCCGAGAACGCGAGGGTCTACATTTAGACGATATTATTTTTAAGAAATAAATCCCCAAAAAGTGTATTTTAATAATTAATAAACATTTTTTCTATATACGGCTTACTTTTTTTTTAATCGATCCACTAAATATAAAATTTCTTTTGAGACACCTTGTATAAAAATTGTGCCAATTCTGCTGGCCCTGGGAAGGGCCAAGGACCGTCGCCCACCCCCCTTGGCTGCGCCACTGAATGTAATATAAAATTACATGAAAAGTAGAGTAATCTAATAAAAAATTATCACGTTTGAAATAATGTATTCGTGAGTAGTAATAATATGATCTGATCGTCGATATTTGTTTCGGAATTCGCCCGGAGTTTTTAACATATTACTGTGGATATGGACAAGAAGCAACAAGAAAAAATACTTTACCAAAAGGCTTTTAAGAAATATGCTATTGTATATTATCTATATACGATTAATAAAAGCTACGGGTGTGAAAATTGGGACAATAGTCCTGAAAATACATCTTGAGGACAGCGGGACATCCAACCTAGATAGGGTCAAATCTCGAATAATCGGGACTTCTGGTCTCTCTAATCCTAATAGACCAATCACTGCTATTTGGACTACTGAAATGACAATCAGATTAAATACGGATTATTATTGACTCCTTACCAGTCAGGTGTGAAGAAATATTCAAATATTGAGCTGGAAGAAGAAGTTGAAATAAAAGCCTTTGGTCCTGTAAAAAACAACCATCACAAAACATGCAAGCAGCATCTTCATCATCCGGACTTTGTTGCCCTACTTCATCAACGTCCATGTCGTCGTCAGCTGGACAAAAGTGTTGAATATGCCTTGACCCATATTTAAACCTCGCGGGGAGCCCATATTTCCAACATTGCACATGGCAATCTAAATTAATGACTGACTTTTTAAAGTTTAAATGATGCAGTAGTTCCTAGTAATACAATATACCTCGATCACAATACAACAGCTTCAAGTATATATCACAAGCAGATCGAATAAAAATCTTGCCCATTCTTAAAACAAAAAGAATCAAAATTAAACAAACACATTTACTGTAATTCGTTTCTAATGAAACAAGAACTCGACTGCACTAAATTTGTAAAATTGTTGAACGAAAGGTAAGTGTGTTTTAAGCTATTGACGAAAGATGATGTTAACTATATCAGTAGATTTTCTTTGGGACTATATTAGGACCTTTTCCTCTAAAGGCTCATTTACATTTAGATACAAGTATGAGGACTTGTATGAGATACAAGTATGAGCTCATACAAGTATGATATAAGTCAACATACATACAAGTCTAAAATCATGTCATTTTTGCTGTTTACATTTGCATACACGCATACACTCGCAAAAAATGTCTAGTGATGACGAGGAGAGTATTTTGTATTTAAGTACATGTGCATTACTTCTGTCAAAATCACGAAAAAGAAAGCGTAGATGGTGGCAGCGATATTTTTTATCTCGACGAGAAACCCATGGGGCCTACTCAATGGGCACGTTCAGCGCCTAAATCGTTGAGTCTAAAGTGGGAAACAGAATGCAACGAGTTTGACGGCGCGTTGACGCCGTTCGTACGGCGCTATCTGTCAGGAGAAAGTTAAACCCAAGCTGGTGTACGCAAGTGCACAGAATGGACAACGTTCTACGCCGTTCGACCGCCGTTGATACTGAATGTTCGTCAACTTCCAACTTTTGACGCCGTTGAACGTTGACGCAGAACACCTAACCTCAGTTTTTACTGAATAATAAAGTGTTTGTATGTATAAATAACTTGCATACAACATAAATAACATCATTCACAAGTCTTCATCATCCATTATACTTTTAATAAAAGAAAGCGCACGTATAAATACAGATATAGGTTGTCAAGTGACACTTGACGGCGTTAAAAATTATTGCATTGTGTTCAGGCGAAAATTCTCAACGGCGCTAACGCAACGCTGTCGCAAATGACGCCGCGTTGACGGCGTAGCGCGCTGTGCATTCTGTTCCAGGCTTAAACGTAAACGTCCATTGATTAAACAATTTGGTGAATGTCTGAACGGTTACCGGTTAGTTTCAACGCGAGTGTTCGACAGTTTGAGTACATAACTTTAAAAAATGTTTGAGATCCATTTCTAATAGATAACAACCATTTTAGACTGTCAAGTGGCAGAATTAATCAATTTGTTAGCTCCAGTGCTATTTAACTTGTATCTTGTATAAATTTTCCGCTAAAAGTTTAGGTTAGGTATACAAGTCAACATAACTAAACGTAAAATTTTTACGTTGAGATGTTTAGTAAACTGTTGACTGTCAACGGTAACGTTCAGAAGGTAAACGTAGTGAAAGTACTAAACTGTTTAGGGCGCTGAACGCGACCATTGTTGATTAATGAACTGACTTTAAAAGATGGTTCATGCTTCAGAAATTATGTGAGAATGTGTGTCGCTGATTTTGAAAGAATACTCACGTTGGTGGCTCCATTAAGTACTAAAAGTGATACAAGATTTCGAGAAGCTATATCACCTGCAGATCAACTGGCTGTTACATTGCGGTTCTTGGCAACTGATGACTCATTTGCACCACTGATGTACGCACCTAGGATTTCTACTTTAGATAGCTCTCGACTATACTGACTTTTATGTTGTGCCATTTAGTCTATACATCTTTAGCCATGCAACTTAGCTCCTCAGAAATGTTATCATAAATATCTTTTCTTTTGTTAAAATCTTTATACTCCTTCGACATCACATCCCAGATATTACTGGCTATGATTTTCTCAATTATTAACAGAGTTTTATCCTTATTCCACAAATACATATTTAACTGGTAAAAAAAAGAACTATTGAAAATAATCAAATGTGAGATATCTTTAAAAACATAACCTAACTTTCCACCAGGTTATCAACAAATGTGAGATATCTTTTAAAACATAACCTAACTTTCCACCAGATTGTCAGCTCATACAAGTCAAGTATATGGAAAAGTCTGCTCATACAAGTATGAGAAAATGTCAATGGATTTGACAAATTATACAAATTGTATGAGCTCATGTATGAGGTGATGTATCGCGACAAGTCAATTTGACTTGTATCTCATACAAGTCCTCATACTTGTATCTAAATGTAAATGAGCCTTAAGCATTAAACAAACCACTGTAGACGATTGTAAGGATTCAAGTTTGGGAATGGAAACCCCCCACTACTCCAGCATAAAGTCAACGTAAATCGGATCATCGTAATTTGGGGTTGTATATTGTAATTCGGGATTGTATATCGTAACTCGAGGTTGTGCATCGCAATCTGTATTTTATTAATTTCGGTTTAAAAATGCTTTCGGAACTTTATATTTAAAATATTCCACATGAAACTGATTTATTTATTTGCTTTGATCTAGCACAAATAAGTAGAAAAGGCCTCAAAACTCCATGGAAAAAAATTTTAACCTCTTGCACATTCTGGACTTTGATATCTATAAACATAGGTCATGATTTTAGTCTTTACACAATAGTAAATGAATTGCCAGTATACATGTCAACGATGCTAAAATATAGTGTTAATTCTAATGCACTTGTAACTTCTCTGCCCTATATAACTGAATGGTCATTTGCTATGATTAGTGGTGTAATAAGCGATTTACTCCTAAAGAAACACTGCATGTCACTTACTAAAGTGAGAAAATTATTTGTTTGTATTAGTCTTCTTGGTTCTGGAGTATTTATGCTACTAGCTATATATATGGGATGCAGAAGAACATTGGTGGTTGTACTTTTTTGTATAACTATGGGATTTGTTGGTATTTATTATTGTGCTGCTTGGGTAAATTATGTTGATGTTGCACCAACATATGCTGGAACTATAACAAGTATATCAAACAGCTGTGGAGCTGTTCAAGGTTTTCTTTCATCTGCAATTTGTGCAGCTCTCGTGCACGATAATACTTATTCACGTTGGCAAATTGTGTTTTGGATTACGGCTGGTGTGGTTACTGTACCTGGAATTCTTTACGCAATTTTTGGTACGGCAGTGAGGCAACAGTGGGATATTGACGGTGCTGGCACAATAGAGACTACTACTGCTCCACCGGCCGGAACTACTGAAGAAACTACAGATAAATGAATAGAAATTAATACTTTCAGGAGGCAAAAATTAAGTTCAAGTAACAATAAACCCTTTATTTAGTGAGAATTCAACATTTGTGACATAGTAGTAATACTAAGAATGACGTAATGTTTTAATGTCATAGTTAAATTAGTGTAATCATTTTATTTTATATTATTAAAGGATATGAAATATGCAACTATATTGGGTTGATACTTATCCTACTAACACATTTAAAAGTGCTATTCTGTAAGAGTATTTGTTAAGGTATGCGTTAATATGTATTTGTTAACGCGAAATGTTAATTTTTCTTGCGAACGGAACAAGGTGGACGCGCATGCGCTATAACGTTAAGTTTTTATGTGCTTTTAGGTTTTAAGCCAAGTGCCAAATGAAAAATATAACTATACGAGGTGTGTAAATTAAGTAACCGGACTGTTTTTAAATTTTTGATCAATCTTGGGAAGAGGAAAAAGTCACAAGGACTCAAGTCAGGTGAATAAGGCGGATGAAGAACCACAGGAATGTTTTTACTGGCAAAAAACTCATTTATTGAAAGGTTTTTTGGAACCATTTTTGCGCAGATTTTTCATTGCTCAAAATCTGATGAACGGTGGAGTCAAATTCAACTCTTCCCCGATCATTTTGACTGTCAACCAACGATCTGAACGCACAAGATCCCGGATTCTGTCGACATTTTCATCGGTTCTTGAAGATGAAGCCCTTCCAATGCTTGATTCATCTTCAATCAACTTTCTTCCTTCTGAAAATGCCTCAAACCACCAAAAAACCTGGGTGCTTGACAAAACATTGTCTCCGTAGGCCGTAAGTTTTGCAAAAGTTTCCATTGCACTGCGCCTAACTCTGAAGTAAAACCTGATAGCACACCGTTGCTCGAAATGAATGTCACTCATTTTTAGAAAAATATTTTTCACGAAAAAAATCGCTACGGACAACAAAATTACTCTAGCGAGTTCAAACTCGCACTGAAGGTGTATCATCTACCCGCGTCCCACGTCACAAATGTTGCCAGATCAAACGCTATGTTGCCAGTCCGGTTACTTAATTTACATACTTCGTATATTTCGGTGTAAATTGAAATATTCCATGTGACGAGATGCCAACGATTAATCGTTCCACAAGCAGAAAATTTATACTAATATAAATTAGTTCTTTTAATAAAAGGAATATTGGGGAGGGGGGTATGGCATGCTCTACACATACACTTCAAATATCTGACTTATCATAATTAATTATCAACAAAAACAAAACCTTTACTAAGTCTCGGGTTCATCAGTAATTTAAGAATAAATGCTTTCGGTGCTTAGCTAGTGAAATTATATCAAACTTATAGTATGTACCGTAAATACCAGATTTCACTAAAAATGCGATTTTTCGTTTTCTGTTTCTTACTCCCTCAATTTTTTTATGGCTCGAAACTGTCCTCTGTAAATAATCCATGATCAATTAATCATCATCGCTTTCAATCAACGATGAATCAGTTTAAAATATCTCGTTTAATAAATACTGTTGTTACATATGTACATATACATATATAATGTGCAGAACGTCATGGAATATTCAGGTTATGGTTTTAAGCAGAACTGTCATTTAAATAAAATGTCTTTTAAATAATCAATTATCAACAAAAATCATTACTAATCGCAACCAAATATCTGGTTACTTTCTTATATTTACGGTACATACTTCAGCGATCACGAGAAGTGATGAATTCATCACTATTCTAGCCTAGTACTATCAGCAATGGTAAACGTCCAAAATAACGGTGTCCTTATTACAAGGGATGTTTCCAAAGTTCTGGGAATTTACCTATAATTTTTATTATTTTGTTAATTTTCGTCAATATTACAATGTAGTTTTTCAACATAATCTCCATTTAACTCAATACATTTATCCTAACGATAAGCTAATTTTTTTAAGCCGTCCTCAAAGAACTTTTTTGGTGTCTCCTATTGAGTTTCTGTTCTGGTCCCAACAGCCTTGGCACCCAGCGCGGCGAAACCTTGCTAACGCCCAAACAATCATGCAAGATGTCATGAACTTGTCGTGTACCTATCCCTAGGCGCACACTAATTTGACGAATAGTCATTCGCCTGTCCTCTTTCAGTAAGTCTTCGACGGCAGTAATGTTTCTTTCATTTACCGACGTGCTTGGGCGCCCACTACGTGGATCGTCTTCTAGTGATGTTCTCCCGGTTTTAAAACGATCGTTCCACCTATAAACAGTACTTTTGGATTCTGCAGACTCACCAAATACTCCTTGCAGACGCTGAATAATTTCTGATGTTTTCACACCTTCTTTCCACAAAAAGAAAAATATTGCTCTTTCAGATTTTGCTGCGTCTTCCATGGTTACAAAAACAGTGCTATGAAAACGCGTCTATATCAGTCGAACACCTAAATCAGACTGAACAATATTGCACTAGATAGTTGCATAAACATGTCAAGACTTGTCTGGCACCAATAACATTGCCTATAAGTTCTGCGTAATTTAATTATAGCACAATTCCCAGAATTTAGGAAACATCCTTCGTAATATTGGACCATTGCAAAATAATTTCAAAGATATTCTCTCTCACCCTGTCAACATTTTCCGGAGTCCACACAGCTGCGACGATGCTCGGCGGTTTTCTCTTCATAATGGATCCCGTTGTTCGAAAATTGTTTACCCATCTCTAATATGGTATTCCGACTTGGGATGTCCTCAAGACGACCGACATTGAAATGACGACAGAAGCGACGATTCAATAACGGATTCACCACTTTGAATAAAGGTGTCGTACATAAACATACGGTGCTGTATCGTCTATTCCACGGGTGGGCAAACTTAATACTGGTATGATCGACATTAATTTTTCTTATTTATGCGCGATCGACTTCGAAAAATGGGTTAAATTAAAAAAAAATAAAAATTTAATTAAGGTCTTTATTGATAATAATATATTAAATACATTGTATTTACTATTTTGTGCAAAGTACTTTATTGATAAATATTTTGGATTAATTTTTGATGTAGATGCGTGACATTCCATTTCATCAACAAGTTTTGTAAAGTTAGGTTTGTAATCACTGATGCACAATCGAATAGATGCTATTAAGTGGTCATCAGAAAGAGAACTCCTAATGCATCATTTTCATGGTAGTGTCAAAGGCGCGATAGGTGTGAGAGGCGTGGTGTTATATTTACAAGTTCGGATTTCATGGTGGGGTTGGAGATGTGATAAGTGCGCGTTTTCAGTTTTGACAACATTTGTATCTAACCCAAATCTAACCTAAAAGTTTATACAAGTGTTTGAAGTAAACGGTTATTCAATTTCATTAAATATGTCGTCAAATCGAAGGAGAAGTCTAGCTCTTTTTTATGCATATTTAGACTTATTGCGATATGAAGAAAAACGATGGTGGGTACGTCCCATATATACATAGAAACAGAAGGCAACAGGGAGATTATTTTAACTTGTTGCAAGAAATGAGACAAAAAACACAGCAAGTTACTTCAATTACAAGAAAAGAATTTAATACACAATTTTTTTTACTTGACATCACAGTTTAGAATGAAGATTCTGTTGGCCCCTGCTTGGGGGTGTATTATTAGTATACCCACTGCATGGAATTTCTGCAGACCAGATATTTGAAACCGAATCCATAATAATAAACTTTATGACTGCCGACAACATTGTAAAAATCGCTATTTCGCTACATCAATTTACGTTTTTAAATTTTATTTTTAGGAAATTAATATAATTTCAAAAAATTTAAAGATCTCACTAAATCTCAGGTCTCGCTAAAGATCTCACCATTCCGAATAATTATATCTGTTTCTATGGTTTCGACGGTGCGGCCAGCGCTAGAGTTGAAATTTCTGAACTTGCGACACCGCGCTTGTAACACCGCGCCTACGACACCATGGTATGGGTTTTTTCAAAATAGAGCGATCCTATTGGTTGAATTTCTTGTTCCACGCTTCCAACACCAGAATGAAAATGATACATAAATTGCGATTTGATGTTTTTCGTTTGAGAAAACGCTGCTTCACATAGATAAGTGGAACAAAAAAATGCAAATATCCTCATTGTCACCGATCTCAATAATGGATAATTTTCATTTGCACGTGCTTTCAGAATTGTATCTGATTGTATTGTTAAAATTTCTAACTTTAGATCCGATGAATTCAATTGAAAACTATAAGCTAGATTTGATGAAATATCCTAGTTATCGAATTCTCCAAAGGGAAATGAAATAAATTCAAAAATCGGTTGAAGATTATTGAGATTTGCAAATCGTCTCTCAAATTCTTGATTAAAATTTTCCAGTTCAGAACAAAACATTTCAATATTACATTCACCAGTAAGTTTAATATGTTTTTCTAAATATGGAAAATACTTAAATTTATGGTTTTTTAATTGTGAAGAAAAAATTTTTAATTTTGCTTTAAAAGCATTTATCGAACTGAACAACTCAATAATATTTTCTCCTTTTCCTTGTAATTGTAAATTAAGCGAGTTGTAATGGCTCATAAAATCCGTAAGAAATGGATCTTCCAATTGTTTGTTTTTCTCCCAATGTGTCCAAAAATGCAATAATTTCAGGCAAAAAATTTAGAAATCTTTCCAAAAAACTTCCTCGGCTACCTAACATGACAAAAAAGAAGTAAATCTTCACATTCCGAGTCATTGTCTTCAAGTTGACTACGTCATGTCAGTTGTAGAATAGATACCTGTTTAATTTTAAATTCATGTTTCATCGTCTGCTAAATTTTTAGTACACATTTTAAATTAAAAGATTTGAAATTAACCTAGTAAATTATTTAAAATGTCTGCGATCGACTGTCGAACTGTTCGCGATCGACCGGTCGATCGCGATCATCCGTTTGCCCACCCCTGGTCTATTTCTTGGTTACTACTAAAATTGCATGGCCGGACGGTTCTAGTACCCCCTACCCTAGGTCTGTACCCTTCTCGCCTTCCGCGAATATTCTGTTCAATACACATTCGGTTTCCATGACGCACCCTGTATAAAGTGGTGTCCACACTATGCCGCTGTTTGTCAGTTGGCAAGGCCATTTGGCAATGCCAGAAGTAATGTAGACGTGACCGTTGGCACGTGCCATCGTGCTTCATCCTTCATTAAGTCACGTGCTCCATATCGCAATCTACTTTGAAGACTTGGACGTACCCAAAACCGTCGTTTGCGCCGTTTGCGTATTTTTTCTTCACTGTCAAGTATGATAACAGCAGCTGAAGCAATTAGTAAATCCTCCTCGGTGAACATTGTGCGACTGAACTAAATGCCAACACAGATGTGGACATTTTTACAGCCACTGGCTTTGCCAATTTGGCTTTGCCAACTGGCCTTTAGCAAATGTCTTAAGCGGCGTTCACATTATGCCGCTGTTTGCCAGTTGGCAAGGCCATTTGGCAATTCCAGAAGTAATGTAGACGTGACCGTTGGCATGTGTCATCGTGCCAGCGGCGAGCCAACAAGAATCGCTCGAGTGTCGGTCTCCTTCAAAGAAAGCCAATAAGAACGAAGAGTGTGGACGTGCCAACTACTGGCATCACGCGGCTTTAGGCTAAATTCAGGTTGTAATTCAGACGCCGATGAGCAACGTTGTTTATAGATGGAGTGGACAAACGAAAAAGTGCTTAATTTCATCGATTTATACCGGGATCGTCCTGTTTTGTGGGACTGTCGTTTAAAGGACTATAAAAAAAGGACAATATCGTTTAAAGGTTTGCTTTGAAATCTTGAACATGTAACTTAACGAATGGTAGGAATCTCCTGTCGCCAGGAATCGCAAAGTAACCGCTAAACGTTCATGGGCAGGAATAGCTCTTCTTAATGACGTATCTTCCTTCTTGATATTTGGTGCAACCAAATTTAGAAGAACTTCAAAATCGCTACTTCTGATTCGAAAAAAGTTTTTGAAACCACATCCTCTGTACTCGAGATTCAATTCGTCCACATCGTCCAATACTAAATCCTTCATTAAGTCACGTGCTCCATATCGCAATCTACTTTGAAAACTTGGACGTACCCAAAACCGTCGTTTGCGCCGTTTGCGTATTTTTTCTTCACTGTCAAGTATGATAACAGCAGCTGAAGCAATTAGTAAATCCTCCTCGGTGAACATTGTGCGACTGAACTAAATGCCAACACAGATGTGGACATTTTTACAGCCACTGGCTTTGCCAATTTGGCTTT
The DNA here is from genome assembly GCA_963971575.1 of Liopterus haemorrhoidalis. Lineage (NCBI taxonomy): Eukaryota > Metazoa > Arthropoda > Insecta > Coleoptera > Dytiscidae > Liopterus > Liopterus haemorrhoidalis. Next base: position 57,257,205 of record OZ020613.1, read on the forward strand.
GCCAACTGGCCTTTAGCAAATGCCTTTAGCAAATGTCTTAAGCGGCGTTCACATTATGCCGCTGTTTGCCAGTTGGCAAGGCCATTTGGCAATTCCAGAAGTAATGTAGACGTGACCGTTGGCATGTGTCATCGTGCCAGCGGCATGCCAACAAGAATCGCTCGAGTGTCGGTCTCCTGCAAAGAAAGCCAATAAGAACGGAGAGTGTGGACGTGCCTACCACTGGCATCAAGCGGCTTCAGGCTTCAGTTGTAACGTATCTTCCTTCAGACTTCTGAATGACTTATCTTCCTTCTTGATATTTGGTGCAATCAAATTTAGAAAAACTTCAAAATCGCTACTTTTCATTCGAAAAAAGTTTTTGAAACCACATCCTCTGTACTCGAGATTCAATTCATCCACATCGTCCAATACTAAGGCCCGGTCTTTCCACCTTTAGATAAAGTTCCAGGTAACTGTCTGACAGATAAGTTTTTTTGTAACTTCATCTGCTGAGTAAATGTCATCCCTTCTTTCTATACAAATATATCTATCGGATAATTATCTAACAGATAATGAGATTGACGTATTGGATTCACTGACTGGTATTTCCATTTATTCAGCAGATGAAGTTACAAAAAACCTTATCTGTCAGATTGTTACCTGGAACTTTATCTGAAGGTGGAAAGACCGGGCCTTAATCCTTCATTAAGTCACGTGCTCCATATCGTGATCTACTTTGAAGACTTGGACGTACCCAAAACCATCGTTTGCGCCATTTGCGTGTTTTTTTCTTCACTGTCAAGTATGATAATAGCAGCTGAAGCAATTAGTAAATCCTCCTCGGTGAATATTGTGTGACTGAACTAAATGCTAACACAGATGTGGACGTTTTTACAGCCACTGGCTTTGCCAATTTGGCTTTGCTAACTGGTCTTGCCAATTGGCAAACAGCGGCATAGTGGGGACGCGCCTTTAGATGATCCTTATAAATTTTGGGTTTGCGAACCCTGCTCTGTAATAAATTTGCATTTAATTTTTAGCCCTGAGTAAGAAGAAACATCCAAGACTACCCATTCTCAAATTATTAAGGTGTGTTCCGTTCTGGGCAATTATGGCAATAATCGTTGGTCATGATTACTGTTTCTATACATTAGTTAATACACTCCCAACGTATATGAGCACTGTTTTACGCTTCAATATTAGAAAAAGTGCAATTACTACAGCCATTCCATATTTATGTACTTGGATTGCAGCGGTTATATTTGGATCAATAAGTGATGTTCTTAATAATAAACATCTCATACCTCTTATATGGAACAGAAAAATATTTGTATTTATTGGACTATTTTTACCAGGCATCTTTATGGTAAGCGCTGTTTATGCTGGATGTAATGTCATTGCTGTCGTCGTTCTTTATTGTGTAACCATGGCCTGTATGGGTTGTTTCTACTGTGCGGGTTTTTTAAATATAATTGATATTGCCCCAACGTTTTCAAGTACTGTTACTGGAATAATTAATACTGTAGGAAGTATGCAAGGAATAGTTACTTCGTGGGTATGTAAATTTATAGTGACAGAAAATACCTTCACCAAATGGACCATTGTTTATTGGATTACATTTGGGGTAGTAGCCCTCACTGAAATAATATATATGATATTTACTAAAGTGGATAGGCAACAATGGGACATAGATGCTGCTAATGAATTAGATGAGCCTAAGAAAAAAACTGAACTAGACGAAAAACCAGAAGAAACATGATTTTTTTGTGTGGAATTGGAAGTGATATAGTATTTTTTTTTTATTATTATGTTCTTCACTTTAGTACAGCGTTTCCTAAACTTTTCAGATAATGGACCAGTGTTTTTTATAAGATTTGTTACGATTCAATCGTATTTATTTATTTATAACAATCTTCTCTACATAACTGGTAAAAACTCAGTAATAGTGTAGCACTAGAAAAATAATTACAGTACTATCATAAAGAAAAAGAAAAAAATAACTGATCTTTATCCACTTACAGAATTAATGACAAATTTTTTAATTACTACAAAGTTACAAGAATATATGTCTTAATAAATTTATTCTAGTTTAATGATCTACGATTAATCGGTGTATTATATGCATAATTATACTCTATCTCCGAAAGACTGATAGTAATAAAATTTATTATTTGTAAAAAGTTATTGTATTATTATACAGAAGCGGTAAAACAAAAGCGACAAAATATGAATAGTTCGAAACGAAATATTGTTAAAAACAACCGAGTGTGCCACACATATTATATGGGAAAACGAACTAGGGTTAAACACAATAGGCCATAAAAATTTGACCCTAAAATTTTGAGGAAAAATATGGTAACAGGGGTGTGTTTAATGATATGATAAATATGGTCACAGGCGTGCGTTTAATAAAATGATAAATAGTAATATAGAAATACACAAAACCAATTTAAACGTGTTTAAAATGTGCACGCCTCTGGTAACTGCCTGACAAAATGATTTATTACTATCAGTCTTTCAGAGATAGAGTCTAGTTTTATTATTCAGGGATGGAGATTACTCCCGATTTCCGACTCCGACACCCGACTCTGACTTTCGACTTCTGACTTCGAAATTATTGGGTTTTGAAATTTTAATGTAAACAGACATAAAAGAAAACTTCTTCTTTGTGTACTTGTCAGTCGGGATCAATATTATTAAAGTAAAGGTTGTCTCGTAACTTCTGACCAATCAGAGCGTGAAAGGGAATACGTCACACGTATGCGTAGTTCAAACTAGCATATAGAATTAATATAGATGTTGCACGTTTTTAATTATTTTTATTGACTATTTTCATAATAGATATTTATTTCAAGACAGTTCTACTGAATAAATTATAAATTAAAACTTAAGAAAATTTTATACTGATTTATATCAAATTTAAGGTGATGTGTATTTGTATTATAGTTAATAAATAACAATAAAATCGAATACAAATATCATTTTAGGTATATTGAAATAAAAATAGAAAAACAAATTGCTATAATAATATAGTAATTAATAAAATTGGAGGTTATATCTGTTTTTAAAAACGGTTAGACAAGGGACGTGGCCAGGATTTCAGCTTAGGGGGGGGGGGGGGCAAAAATAACAAAATATTCTAAATTGATCGGTACGACCTCAATTACATGGCTTGGGTAGAAAATAACAGCGTTCTAGGTCAGGGGTCGGCAACCTTTCAGTGACAAAGAGCAAAATCTATATTGAAAAGAAAAACACAATAACATGGAAAAGCCGCTAAAAAATATATGCTATATTTAAGAAAAAAACGTAAAAATTCTTTATTTGTTTTAAAATAATCAAGTATTACAATAAATTAATATTTACTTATACATTTAGTTCGTGATACCTATTGTAGTTGCCAGTATATTACAATATAATTTTTTTTTAATGGGACGATTGCTCCTGTATTGTGTTCTATAAGACTTCAGTATTTGATGAATATTCAGTAATCTTTAACTTAAGGCAGCACTCTAGTTTCAGGTCAGTAAGATTACTTCTTAATTGACTCTTAATTAATTTAATATGTGAAAAGATTTGCTTACAGTAATATGTGGATCCGAAAATTGTCAGTAGCCCAAAAGCATAATTTTTTAAAAGATTGAACGATTCTGGAAGACGGTTCCAAGCTTCGAAAAGAATTGTATCTACATTTTGAAGATTGCGAATTTCGGTCCACTTATGCTGGGAAGATAAAATTCACTTTTTTCTTTCTAAATTTTCCGGTTCAGAATTAAGTTTTAAGAATATATAATTCCATAAAACTTTGGATTTCAATCCACTAATTGAAGGTGATAAATGTAATTGCTACATATCTACTTCAATTTGTTTTGTCAAAAAATCTAGTGTAGCTTTATATTTTCTAAACTCTTTAAATCTATCTTGAAAAGCTTCTTTCATGTTAACAATAGTTTGTGCAAAAAAAAAATGCATTAATAACATGTTGTTGTAAATTAATAAAATGTAAAAATGTTTTTGCACGTAAATCATTCACAAATACAGATAACTTTTTTTCGAAACAAATAACTTCTTCTAAAAGGGAATATTCAGTAACTCGGGGAATTACCGGGCGTGAATTGCACCGTAAAACATTCTGAAAAATACAAAACCTGTATAGTACAGGCAGAAAGTTTAAAATTAAAAAGTAGATTATATTAAAATAAAAACCAGCCAATTTTCAAAGAGCCACAAAATTTTCTAAAAGAGCCGCAGGTTGCCGACCCCTGTTCTAGGTCTTTTGTAGTATATTAAATAATAAAAGTCCGGTAAATTTATAAATTTTCTTCACCTCCGGTGAAGAAAACTTCTAACAACCTAAATTATATTTTATATAAGGTAAACTAACCAGGATTTAAACTATCCTGGGGGGCGGCAAATGCCCCCTATGCCCCCCCTGGCTACGTCCATGGGCTGGACGTATTTTAACGATATTTAAGGTGCGTTCGGCATAAGCTAACAATCTACGCATAATTTACACATTTACACAAAAATCTTGTGTAAATTATGTAGAATGTGTAGATTATTAGCTTATGCTGAACGCACCTTTAGTACAATAGAGTAGAATCAGGATTCAAATATAGGCGTGGTATCTCAAAATTTTCTTTCTGGGTTAAAACTGGTATTAAAAACTTAAAATATTTCCTTTATAAACAGAACTATTTTAACAGAAAAAACTATACAAAAATTGTTTATAAGAAAACAAATCTTATTTGTTCTATGCATTTTTTCAGTATTAGATGAATATTAGGGTACAAGGGGACACCCTAAAACTAAAATATTGAAATATTTCACTTATTATTCTCTTCACATCAAAAATGAATGTAAGAAAATTTATTTAGAACGAAGAAACATTTCTTTTGAAGAAAAAATAAATTAAAACAAGTAGAAAATCAAAAAATTAAACGATATTTTTATATTTATAGTCAAAAATCAAACTTCACCTGCATATAATATATACGATAAACAAAGACTGACGTCCCGTTAGCATACGGATGACGCGCAGCCTCTCTATTTATCCCCACCATGTTACGAGACAACCTTATAATTTAATAATCTTAAGTCGGGTTGACTTTAAGGCTACGGTTACACTGGATCCGTGCGTGCGGTAACGAGCATTTACCCTGAACGTTCTTCTCCTGATCCGAGGATGGGTGGTTTCAGTACATACGTGCGACTTGCGTGCGGTCTCATTCAAATTAAACTATTTTATTTAAAATATCTCAGTTATTAGTAACTTAACATCAAAAACATATAAAACAACATTATTTATAGTAATACAACAAATTATTTCTGTTATTTTTTTGCATTTTTAGATGAATATTTGGGGAGTTACGGTCAAACACATTAAAACTAAGATCTTGAAATATCTCCTTTATTGTTAATAGCAAAAACTTGTATGACAAAAATTGTTTAGAATAAAAAAACAAATATTCTTGCCCGAAGTACTTTTTCATCTGGATGAATAACAATTTTTGCATTAATCTCGGAAAAAATAGACAGACAGAAATGGATTTTTTGTTGATTTTGTCGGACAGAAACAAATCTATTTGTTTCTGTAGAACTCCAAAGAAAAGAAGAAATCAAAATAAATAAATAAACAGATAAATAACGAAATAAATAAATAAATAAATAATCCCCATTGTTATGTAGCAGCATATTAACAATTATATTCTGCTTCTAATTTTGGAAAAAAAATCTTTGAATCAAATCATATTTTTGGCCTGCTGGACGCATCAAAAAACAAACATGTTTGTTCGTCGACGCAACTTATCGCACGCAAATATGCATGTACTATAAACTATGCTCATTTAACTTCGTGCGTTTGTTTTGTTGTCAGTTCTCTTACGTTCAAAAAATCGCACGTTTCCGCATCCAATGTAACTGCACACTTAAACACACAACTAAACTTCATTTGCTCCCCCACCCGTCGTCCCACCCAGAATTTTCTTTAGAGCTCTACTATCGTTCAATTTTGTCTAAGGGTAATCCGGGAGATCAAGTGACTAAAAAGAAGGACAGATTACAAAAGACGAAGCTACAAAAAAAGACATATCGAGAGACCAGGAGACAAACAAAAAACAACGGTATTTAGGAATCCGATGGGTCTTTAAAAGATGGGTCTCTCTTGTTGTTTTCTGCACTCACATAAGTCCTCCACTTTGATATGTTAGGTATAACGATTTTTCTTGTTTCTAATTTTTATTTAATTTATTTTATGGTATCTACGGTATGATAGTTTCAGTTTTTTTACTACTTTTTACACTATTTAAAATTCGATTAAAGTAAATAAATTTTTTAATTTTTACATAGAACGATAATTTCTGAGAACCAGTATTTTGTTCCTGGGCACTGGTATCGTGTCGCGGACCATGGTTTGGGAAACGCTGTTTTAGTACACTTTATATACAATTATCTATATAAATAAAATTGGAAGCTATTTCTGTTTTATTTTATTTTTTATTTTTTTGTTTATACACGTTTCAAGTTATAGCAAGACGATATACAGTCGATTCCGCTTAACCGCTTAAGGGCTACGCTACGCCCGAGTATGCTCGGGCGGCTATAATGCCGGGTTTACATTGGTAGAGTAACAGAGCTATTAACTAGCGCAAGTACTACGCGCTTTACTCTACTATCTTACTTTCAGGATAGTAGGTGTTCATACGCAATTGACATACATATCTTATTTTCTGGATAGTAAGTGTCAAAACACATTTGACATCTTCACTGTGATTTTGTAGTGAAATTATCTTTTTGCAAAAAATAGTTTATGAATGTGGATATACATCGTCGCCGGCGTGATGCCATTAAAAAAATGGTATTTTGAATTACATCATTTCTTGTGGAGGAAATAATTGATTGTCTTATTGAAGTAATCGGTACAGAATATAAGCCTAAACGAAAATGGGTTAGAAATGGATTGATAGAAAAAACTACCCATGGCGCATCAGTCTTTCTATTTCGTGAATTAGCCGTGGAAGATCAAAAAGAGTACAGACTGTGTTTAAGAATAATACCAGATGATTTTAATAGGCTATTAAATTTAATTTGTCCATTAATACTACTAACTGATACACTAATAAGGGATGCGATTCCAGCAAAAATAAAATTGGAATTAACGCTTTATTTCCTAGCCACAGGAAATAGTTATTGTAGTGTACAACATCTTTTTCGTGTATCAAAGGCAGTTATTTAACAGATGATTTCAAAAATCATCAATTAATAAATCAATGTTACGCAATTTATGTAAATAAATTGTAACTTACCTGATATGGTTTTTTTTCTATTTGTTATAACAGGTTACCGCTTGCCGCCAATTTGAAATGAATCAATTTTGCGTAGTGGGGGAAAAGACAGTAGCTAGTAAATACTTCGACGAGCTACCTGCTATCCTAGCCCAATTACTAGAAGCTAGTACTCTACTAGTCACATTGTCAACTGTTTACACAGGGATAGTAACTAGTTCCTAGTTACTTGCGCTAGTTACTAGCTCTTTTACTCTACCAATGTAAACCCGACATTATATGCGAAAATTCCCACACCCGAGATAACTCGGACAAGCTTTACCTGCAGAAAAGATCACTCCCGAATGCACTCGGGCGAATATAAATACGATTCATGGTATATAGAATTCTTTGCATTAATAAGGCATAATTTATTAATTATGATGAATAAAAATGAATATTTTTTTATGAATTTCTTTTATTTCTGGACCCACACCATGCACCATAATATCAACACTCAATCCCATTTTGGGCCCGAAATGGCTTTTATGAAGGACATATATGTTCAGTAAATAAAATTCATTCATAAAAAAAAAAATGTTTTTTTTTTCATTTTTAAATTTTTGATAATCGTGTTTTTATAACTCAAAGTTCAGGAGTGAGTCGGGGAATATAAAATAAAAATGCTTTCGGAACTTTGTTTAAATATTAGCGGTTAAAACTAATTAATTTATTTGCTTTGTTATTTAGCACTAGTGAATAAAATTTTGTCAAATAATGCGCAGAGATATTAGGTCGTCAAGGATGAAATTTGTAGAAAAAAAGTCAAAGTTTGTTAATAACTTACAAACATCGGAATGATTTTATTCATCAAAGTATGCACCCATATTGTGTATGCACTTTTGCCATTTAATTGGCAGGTTGTTCAGGCCGGTGGTATATAACCCTGGCGGACGAGAGGCAATGAATTCCTGGCAGGCCAGTTTTACAGCATTGTCGGAATTAAACTCTTTTCCTATTAAAAAGTTGTTCAAATTGCGGAAGAAGTGGTAGTCAATGGGGGCTAGCTCTGGTAAGTATGGAGGATGATGAAGACGTTCCAACTTCAATTCCTGTAGTTTTGCCACAGTCATTTGTGCAGTGTGTGGTCTAGCGTTATCATGCAATAAGATAGGAGTCGATCTGTTGACAAATCTAGGCTGTTTTTCTTTAAGTTATTGCAACATTTCGCCCAGTTGGTTGCAGTATATTTCTGCAGTGATCGACGAGCCAGGTTTTTTGTTTTGTTTGGTTTTTAAATTACCTGTACAAAATTTGGCGTATCAATTTGATATTGTCTGCTGCGTAGTAACACTAGAGCCAAATACAATATTAATGTTTCGCGCGGTCTGCTATGCTGTAGTTCCACGTAAGAAATCATACTTCATAATAGTGCGAATTTCCGACCGTTCCATTTTCAACAAAATTAATTTTTAAAAAAGTTTTTGATATTATTTAGAGCATACAATGATTTCTTTAAACAGGCGAGATGAGTAACTTTCCAACAAAAAACCAGTGGCGAAGGGAAACCTCCGCTAGACTTGCCCTCCCATAAAAAAAAAATATTTAAAAAAAAATGTAAATTTAAAAAAAAAAAAAATTAAATATTTAGATAAATTTTCAAAAATACATCAAATTATGTTCTATACAAATTTTTGTCCAAGGCTTGCTTTACTAGGTACGAATTAATTATTATGACCATGGAAACGTTACATACAAGCATGAAAAAATTGAGACTAGGAAACATTTTAAATAATTTTACAAAATTTTTTCGAAATTTTTCGTTTTATCAAAAAACGTCTCAAATAAAAGATATTAGTTATTGCATTTATAGTAACTTTTGTTCAATAAATTTTTCGAAATATTTTTCTGTTGCTAAATATTCGCAAAAATCTTAAAATCGACAGGAGTAAACTCCCATTTCTAGTCAACCGATTTGCATAAAAAACAATAGGGTTCTTCCCATTTAATAGGAGAATTTTTTAGTACCAGAACGAACTCTTTAAGTTAAACCGTTTTTGAGTTATCGTGTATACACACAGACACACAGTCACACACACACACACACACACACACATACGGACGGCACTTCGAAAATAGGTTTTTTGGATTCCCTGGACCATGAAACGTGGTCATCCGTCAAAATCTCGACATTGAAAATTTTCGCGATTACAATACTTGCCCCTTATATATTAAGGTCGGGCAAGTAAAAACCAACGATAAAATATTAAGTCAATGTCAAATAATAAGCTGTTAAATTTGGCAATAGTATTAACTACAATTTTCATCCTTGACTACCTGATAGTTATAGACCTAATCAGATTGTTTCCGTCGTCTGGATTGCGTACAAGTGTGGCTTGTTCTATCCGTACCCGTTCGTGTTATTAAATGCCGTTTGTCACTAGACTGCGCCATGTACTTCGACAGAACTGTTTCTTTTCTCAGATTGAGCTTAACAGCTTACTTGACGATATATTTTAACATGTCTTTATAGAGTTCTGTAGGCCGTCACAAGTATACAAAATGTAAAGAAATGGGCCTAATACGATTCCTTGTGGAACACCAATGACTACACAATGTGAGTACACCAACCCTAGAGCAGAAGTATGCAAAGTAGTGGCCGTAGAGCCCCATGTTGTACCACAAAGTTTCTGGGTTATGTTGTTCACTTCCAATAATTTTGAGTTGGAACAAACATTTTAAAACGATGACGCGAATCCCATCGCAAAAGACATTTTCTATTGTCTCATTCAAAGTTGTTATACCATTAGTTCAAAAATAAATTACATAAGGATTGGCTGTGGAAAAATAAAATAATGTCTATTGCAAGCTTTATATAACAACTGACTAACGTTTAGGCACAGCCTTTGTAATCATTAAAATTGGAAATTGTTTTTTATTTTTTTAAATTATATTGTTTTATTGACCATTAGTCTATACAACTATATTAGCCAGCTAAATACAAATTTATACATTATATACAATAAATACAAATTTATACATTATGTACAAAAATTGATGGTCTCTTAGCGGTGTAGGCAGTCACGCCATCCTGTTGGAAGTAGCCTTGCTGGAGCTCATCCTCATGAAGCTGATTAATAAATTCACGTACAATATTACGGTATCACTGAGCAGTAACAGTTTCGTGGAAAAATATGGGTCCGATAATACGTCTTCGAGACACAGCAATCCAAACACCAACTTTAACGGGTGAAGGGGAGTTTCACGAAAAGTATGAGGATTTTGAGCACTCCATAACCTCATATTTTATGATACCCCGAAAGGGTTGAACCAAGCCTCGTCAGAAAAAAACTTTAAATTTAACAAATCATTATTAATTAAATTTTGTTGGAACCAGTGGCAATACACAATTCGCCTATTGTGATCTGTTGGCAGCAATTTCGAAAATATGATTCATTTTTTGTGTTCTATTGTAAAAACCATTATAATTGTAGCTTAATTGAATTTTCATTAGAAACTTATGACAAAAACAGTGATGACAGTTAGTCAGTGGCGCAGCCAGGATTTTGTCTTGGGGAGGGCCGAATCAAATTTCGAGGGCACGCGGGCCGCATTCGGCCCTCAACCTCATTTTTTGTGGCCTCTGAAGCGGTAATCAAAATCACTTGAGCTTATTTAGGGGAAAAATATATTTAAAAATGTAAAATATACTCTCTTCCCCTTTTCTGTTTATAAAAAAATGTCAAGAAACCCTTCGGGAAAGTTCCGTCACTGCTTATCATTTTGTATATAAAATAGACTGCGACCTAAATCAGTTGGACACCCCTGCTGTTGGATATTGATGTTTGTATCAAATAATAATTCCATTATTTGTTGATAAAAAAATGTAATTGTTAATCCATGTATCAAAAACTTTCACTTGATTTTTTCTTCGATAAATACATAATTATTTATATTTTTCGCGGGATATATTTTTGAAGTCTCAATATATCTCTTACTTATGTTCAGTTCTCTAAATCAGCCGCTTGGCCACAATTTGTACCGAACGAACAGACTCATGTGACGGAATAAGGATTTCTTGATTATAATACGAAAACCTAAAAATAACATGTAAAGCATTTTCTATTAATTTCAGCACTAATCATAATAAAATATAGCTTATTTTTATTGTAAAATACATAAGTTATTTTGCTGTACGATTATGATAAATTTGTTAAATTTTCCTTTCATTGGATCTTCAGAGATGGCTTGTACCCCCCCCAACTCTCTGTTACGCCACTGTTGTTCAGTACAACTTATATCAGTCCTTTTTGTGTGTAAAACATCATAATTTCAAAAATACCTAAGAAGATATTGATATTCACATTTATCTACAAAATAAAACCAAATACCGATTTTAAGAGCGTGATTGTCTCCAAAACTACTCTCTTTATTATATTTCTACTATTTCTACTCTATTTCACGTTTGAGGTGTCATTTTAAAATTACATTCTGAAGGTTGTACCGAAGTCAGATTTCCACTTTATCTTATCTGAATCGAGTAATTAGTTGTTTAAAACAGTTTTATTATTTGACTGGGAGAATGTTTTAGTCGATCTGTCAGGGGGAAAAAGGATCAACGCTCCCCTTCATACATTTAATTCGTTGGAGCATATTTGGAAAGTGATGTATTTTCACTTGAACAATAATTGTGTCACTTTATCAAGAGTAGGCAACCTTAACAATCTTTAAAAAAAAATTATTTATACAAAAAAAAAAAAAAAAATGCCAATATTGTTAACAATGAAGCAATTTTAAAATTAACTACTATTGTGGTTAACAAATTTTATCTTCAACTCTCCGAGCAGCGCCGTGTAATCTGCTGGTCCTGGGAGGGGCCCAGGCCTGTCGCCCCCCCCCTTGCCTGCGCCACTGGTTAACAAATGTTATCTTCAACTCTCCGAGCAGCGCCGAGCAATCTGCTGGTCCTGAGAGGTGCCCAGGCCCGTCGGCCCCCCTTGGCTGCGCCACTGCAGTTAGTTAATTGACAGTTAAAGCTTGCTGTACACATTATTTTATTTTTCCACAGCCAACTTTTATGTAATTTCTTTTTGAACACATGGTAGATATATCCTCTATTTCTAGGATACTCTGTAATAAATGTGAATTTAATTTTTAGCCCTGAAGAAGAATAAATATCCAAGGTTACCGTTCTTCAAATTAATGAAATGTGTTCCGTTCTGGGCAATTGTGTCGATAAACATTGGACATGATTTTTGTCTTTACACCTTAGTAAATACACTTCCAACGTATATGCGTGCTGTTCTTCGCTTCGATATTTATAAAAGTGCATTTACTACTGCTATCCCTTACTTATGCACATGGGTTTCAGCTCTTATGGCTGGAATAATAAGTGATACTCTAAATAATAAACTCCTCATGCCTCTTCTAGTGAACAGAAAAATGTTTGTATTTATTGGATTATTTATGCCAGCCATCTTTTTAGTAACAGCTGTTTATGAGGGTTGTGATGTCACTTTTGTAGTTGTTCTTTATTGTCTAGCTATGTCCAGTATGGGTTCCTTCTATTGTTCGGGTTTTTTAAACATAATTGATATTACACCTACGTTTTCAAGTACAGTTACTGCAATATCTAATACAGCAGGAAGTGCACAAGGAGCAATTTCTAGTTGGTTATGTAAATTTATAGTGACTGAAAATACTTTTAACAAATGGTCCATTATTTATTGGATCACTGTAGGAATATCACTGGTAACTGAATTGATATATCTCATGCTTGCTTCAACGAAAAGGCAGCAATGGGACATCGATGCTGCTAATGGAATTGATGAATCTCAGAAAAAAGATGCTAAACCAGAAGATGAAGAAGAAGAACAATGATTTTATTGTATAGAATTAGTATTAATATTGTACTGTTTTCTAAAATTATATTTAAGACTATACTGTAGTACAGCGTTTTCCAACTTTTCAGACAGTGGACCGATGCTTTTAGGGCTTTGTAGGTATGACCAAAAAAACCCTTATAACGTCTGTTATGTCTGTCTGCACTGTGGAAATTATAAACAAAAGGCTGGACCTAGAAAGGCTTGTACCATGTGTTTAAAAAGAAATTACATAAGGGTTGGCTGTCGAAAAATAAAATAATGTGTACTGCAAGCTTCAACTGTCAATTAATTAACTGTCATCATTGTTGTTGTCATAAGTTTCTATTGAAAATTCAATTCAAATCAATTAAGCTACAATTATAATGGTTTTTACAATAGAACACAAAAAAATTATAGTTAAATCATATTTTCGAAATGGTGTTCGAGTGAACGGCGAATGGATTTACAGTGTGGTGTCATGTTTAGAGGAATTTCGGCTACAATTTCTAGATATTGCTTTCCTTGAAGGAGTTTTTACAGCGCACTTAGAAGATGCGATTACTTTTTAGATTACTTTATATTCCCTTATCTGAAAAATAATGTATACAAGACTCCTATTAATAATATCGAGGAACTGCAAAACAGAATTACCGAACAATGTTCCAATATAACTCCTCAAATTCCTATAAATGCTTTTAATAGTATGAAAAGACGAGTAAATTTATGTCTGCAGGAAAACGGTGGTCATTTTGAACAGCTTCTTTAAGGCTAATTTACATTTAGATACAAGTATGAGGACTTGTATGAGATACAAGTATGAGCTCATACAAGTATGATCATACAAGTCAACATACACATGTCAATATAAGTCTAAAATCATGTCATTTTTGTGCCGGGATAGTTCTAAATGAATTTTTGATCAGTTTTTCGAAAAATATTGAATTTTTTGTGTCATTGAAAAATAATTACTCCTATTTTTTTAAAATTTATGAAAGCAAAACATAAAATTTGTTTTACATGCGCGCACAAATATCATTATATGAGGGCTACCTGTTAAGTTTTTACTTAAACTAAGAAAGAAATTTATTTTTTGGAACAAACTGTTTTATTGCTTTTCAAAATACACGCCTTTAAGATTTATATACTTTTACATGCTTTCAAATCAATTCTCGAAACATTTTTTCCACTCTGAAGTTGATATCTCTAAAACATGGTTTTCGAAGGCTTCAACAGCTTCTTTAGGTGATGAAAATCGCTGTCTACGCATTTTTTGTTTGACATTGGGGAACAAAAAAATGTCGTTAGGGGACAAATCAGGTGAATACGGGCAATTAGACTTTAATTCGATGTTTATCTCCTTCAATTGTTTGACGTGCTGTGAGGGAGCTTGCATTGTCATGATGAAGAATGATGCGACGTTTTTGGTTGTTTTTCCTGATTTTGTCGATGTCTTCTGGCAAACAAATTGTTGTATACCATTAAGCATTATCTGTTCTCCGATCCTCTAAAGCAGTGGTACTCAACCTGGTTAGGAATTTTTTGGTATATATTCCCGGGCCCCCTCCCTGGGTGCGCCACTGATGACGATTCACCCTAACCTAGAATATTCAAGGTAAGTATAATTTACAATATCATAAATAAATGGCCAAAAGCCTCATTCAATCGTTAAAAGTTGTTAGATTTCAAAATCTTGTTGCGCTTAAACATTGAAGATGTATTTTACTTACGGTATAGTCTCCAAACATTTAAGATGAAACAAAATGGGATTATTATTTTTTTTAAGTTGTCAAGAGCTCACTTTTTAATGATTGAAGTGAGCTTTTTTAAACACAATGGTCAAAAACTACATTCTATCGTTAAATGTTACTAGATTTGAAATTCTAGTTCCGTTAAAACCAAAGAAACAGACTATTAATACTATAATCTGTCTCAATTTGTAATACGAAACTATGGTCTATTTCAAAGTAGAAAAATGTGTGTAAGAAGATAGGAGCTGTTTGTCCTTGTTTCGGATTGGTTTAGATCGTCATCCCTATTACACTGTAAAAATATTGTTTTTAGTCCAAGTTGACAGATGTTCAGTGTCGTACATTGGAAATATATATTATTTATATTATTTAATTTTTCTCATATATTTTGTTATTATTTACATATTTAGACTTTTATTTATATTCTTGGCGTAGATTTTATGGAGAAAATTCTCCATGTAATTTGTTTTTACGCAGTTATATATTTTTTAGGTTATCTGACATATAAATATTTTTTGACACTTGATAATTAACAGATCAAGAGAGAGGACTAATGTGAGGCCAAAAGACAGCCCAGCTGATTGTGCCCAAAGAAGAAGTTATTGATATAATTTTTACACCTTCATAAATACATATATTTTTAATTTTTATTTACAATAATTATTTAAATAAGAAACTTTAGCTCTGAAGATATATGTTTGTTTTATTGTTTTACTTAAACTCTTTTAGCCAAATCTCTCTTTTTATATATAGTAAATAATTTTTAAAATTAATATTTTTTTAACTTTTTCAATTTTCTTGCTAACCCAGTTGCTACGCCCATGCCCTAGTTGTAACATATTTTAAATTTCCCGCTATACTGTATTTGATCAGTGTAAATCGTACTCGGTTCGCAGCGCTATCTACTTTTTTCTACTTTGAAATAGACCATAGATATGGTTACTTTAGTGACTGTTGTGGTGTAAATAGACTTTTGTAGAATCATGTGAACTTGTAAATCTGGTTTTTAAATTATGGTTAAGTTTCATCATATTGAGGTTATTACTAAATTGACATGTCAAAATTGTGATTGACAATATGACAAATATTTTGAATCTATATATTAATATTTATTTCATCAAACTTTCGATTATTACTCGTATAATAGTAAAAAAATATTACGATTATCAATGAAATATCGTGATAAAATATAAAAAACAAAAATACATATTATATAATAATAATTTATCATTTTATTCTGCTGCCCTTAAAATTTAATTCTTGTTTTGCAAAATTTAATAACATATTTAAACAAAAATATTCATTTTTTGAATGTAAATCCCAAATTTTTCTCTAAAAATCTTTTCGAAACATGTAGTCTGTGGTTCTATCTGTTTTCTTATTATTACTTCTTCCCATGTTCGTCGGTCTTAAATTTTCTACACCTTCATTTAAAATTTTTCTTACTTCTCCTTCAGAAATCTAAAGAAATTGACATGGGGAAATTATTTTATATTTCACGACAAAAAGGACACCAAGATTTACTGAAAAAATATCTGCCACACGGTCTATAATTTCGCTTCTTTTTAATTTTGTTCCATTTTTTTCTAAAAGTTTTCCATAAGCGTTATATATGTGTTTTTTGTATATTTATCTAATTGTTGTCTCTTATGCATATTTTCTGATGTTATGTTCTTATTTTGGTTGTATAACAATACTTTTCAATTAAAAAAAATAAATTGACATATAATTTAATGTCAAATATGAATTGTCAAATGTTTTGAAAGGTGCCATTTTAGCAGTACCACCCTAAGATGATATTTTAAATAGACAACATAAAAAATGAAATGTTCCTCTTAGTTTCGTATTACAAATTGAGACAGATAATATTAGTTTTATCAGGGTTTAATTTTTATTTTTCGTTTTTGTTTAAATTGTTTTATAAAGCAAAATATTTAATAGTAAACAGTTTTATTGTATTTTTTTACGTGTCTACATAGCAGTATCAACGTAAAAGGCTATTGCCCACTCAACTTTAAACAAACAGTCATTCAGAATTTTTAACATGACTTTGCATATAAGCGAACAATTAAAACAATGGGCTATTTATTGATATTAGACTTATGAGCAAGGCATGATTTCGAATCTAAACTAACTTAGTGTGAAAACATTGTAAGAGGGAAAAGGAAATACAATACAGTTACCTGCCCATACTCCTATACCAGAAGCAAGCATCATCATCATCTTCAGCCAGCCTAATTCGTCCACTACTTAACATAGATATCCTATTCATTCTTCAAACTTTTCTATCTTGGACTAACAGCAGATATATGCGTCATATTTAGTAAAAGTCTTTCAAATACCAAACTCCAACCAAAGTATTTGAAATATCAAATACTTTTAAAAAGTAATTAAAATAAAGTATTTCAAAAACTTTAAATGTAAATGAAATACGATACAGAAGTAACGTGTGATTAAAAACATTCAGGTATATAAATTTGGAACGTTAGGACTACTCATATAACCTTGGATATCATATAACGACTGATTTTGTCGATGACTTCTGGCAAACAAATTGTTCTCCGATCCTCTAAAGCAGGGGTCGGGGAACATTTTTACCCATTACCCAAAGATATATTTCTTTTTACCGACGTTACCCCACTGGCTTGTAAAAAAAATTTAAGTGACAAGCAAAAAAGAAGGTCCTCACCTCCCAACATCTAAATGATGAGCAAAAAAAAAAAATGTCCTCACCTCCCAAAATCTAAGTGATGAGAAAAAAAAGGTCTACTTAAATCCAAATGACGAGCAAAAAAAAAAGATCCTCACCTCCCAAAATCTAAATGATGAGCAAAAAAAAGGTCCTCACCTTCGCAATGGCGCCCCTTAGTCAAGCCCCTCAGCGCTCTTTTCCTTTGTGCGCTACTAACACGTTTATAAAATAGCAAATTGGAAAAATTTCCTTATTACCCCCAAAAATTTCATATTTAGCCCATTTGGGGTAATTTACCCCGGTTCTCCGACCGTTGCTCTAAAGGAATGGTTGCGACACCAGTGCAGTACAACCGAAGAAACAAGCAATCATTTTCTTGGAAGTTCTTGATGAACGGACAACTTTTGTGGTTTCGGTTCATCTTGGAAGACCCAAACAGTGGATTGTTGCTTAGTTTCCGGTTCATATGAATAAATCCAAGTTTCTTCACCAGTAACGATGTTGTATACGGATTATGCAGTGCCTAGGTTGAATTTTTTTAGCATTCCCTTACACCAATCAACATTAGCCTTTTTTTGAGCTTCGGTCGAATTATGTGGAATCCATCAGGAACAGATCTTTTTCCCAGCTAAATATTCATGCAAAACCGAATGTATTGCAGTATACGATATTCCAAAGGATACCTCTATCTAACGGTAAGTCACATACTGATCTTCTTCAATTATTTTGCGCACAGCATCGATGTTTTTTTGAATCACAACCGATTTTGGTCAACCTTCATGAGATTCATCACTGACGGATACACGACCACGAAGAAATTCTACAAACCAATTGTAAACAGTCTTTTCTGACGGTGCTTCATTACCAAAATTTGAACGAAGCAAATCTATAGGGGGCACTTCCTAAGCGCCCTGACATCTGGTGGCAATTTGCAGAAGATACGAAAGTGACATTGTTTTGTTTTGTTCAATGGAGAAATACGTGTTTTTTTGTTGTTTGTGTTTCATTTTTGTGTATCATGGAAAAAATTTTGTTGTGTGCCGCAATGTAAATCGTGAATAAAAAAGAATCCCTCTTAAACATTCCATAATTTACCTAAATCGAAAAAAAAATATCAATTGAAACGACGTTTGGAGGCAGAGAGAAAGTGGATTGTAGGTTTTTTATGGACCCAAAAACTAAAAATGGGCAAAAATCCAAGCCCATGCATGCACGTTTGCTTGTTGCATTTTATGAAAAGTGATTTTTTACGTCCAAGAAAAGACTGAAAAAGGCACTTACCCCACCTAAAATTTGCTTAAATCATCAGTTGATATATTAAAAGGCCCTTCTATTTTTCAGGCATAGTTATTAATTTTTACTAATATATTTACCATATTTTTGTTGTTATATTGACAGACAGTCAAAAAGAATTAAAAATACATTGAGAAACAAAAAATTTCCTTGAAATTTCTTTAGAATAGTATTGCATTACATATCTTGTAAATCGTAAATTACCTTTAAAAAAAAAAAGCTCGGAAAACGGGAAAAATACTCGTGTTCATTTTCACTATGTAAAAAAATACACGAGTAACAGTTTAATGTCATTTTCGAGTGTTCCAGCTTTACTGCATATGGCGCTGCGATCTTAAAAAGTTTCCCCTATGCATTGTTGTTGTGTTAGGCCTTTACTAAAATCGTAAAAAATCATCCAACAAAAACCTTTACGAGTAATATCAATTTTTTCACAAACTTGTTTTTTTTAACGCTCACTGTCAACTATTCAGTCAATTTATAAACTGCCACTGATTTCACAATAACAAATGTAAAATTTTACGATTATAGTAATGATACATTTCAATATTGCCATCTAGTGGTCGTTTGTAAAAACATAAAAGGTATCAAATAAATAAAAACACTAATTTCTATGCAAAATATCACTTTAACGGACAAATCAATTTCCTATATAAAAGGTATCCTTCGTATTAAAGGGTTCTAAGTTTTCACGTGGGTGAAATAAATTTCTTTGTGGCCACCAATTACTATTCCTTTACAGCAAGGGTGTCAAACTCATTTCAGCCTCGGGCCATTTTTCTAACAAGTAAAATTTACGCGGGCCGCACGTTATGTACAGGCTATTCCAAACGTTTAGGCGGAACTAAATGGGAATTTCGTTCTTTAAGGTTGTCACGAGAAGGAACCTTGCTTGGATAATTTCAAGTTTAACGTTGGTATGTGAAAATGAAAAATTAACAGTGAAACCATAGAGACGATGACATTTATTAAAAATACATTTTCACATATTTTGAAGACAAAAAAAAAAAAATAATAATAAATGGGAAATTTTTATTAAGAATGACAAAAAATTAAAATTAAATGAAACGGACATTTTACCATAACAATCAATTTAATCTAGAATTTGCAATATGAGTATGATTTACAAAGCTTAAACAAAATGACCAAAAGTCCAAATTAATAGATAAAAATTACTAGATTTCAAAATCTAGTTCCATCTCAACGTTTGGAATAGCCTATATTTATATTGTTACTTATTCTGTTTTTATTTTCCTCCATTTTTCTGAATATTTATTTGAAGGAAGTAAGGAAATAACATTTAAATAATAACAATTAAATTTTGTCAAAATATTTGCTTTATCGAACAACAAAACAAAAACGGGTCGAAATCAGCATAGTGGTACTGTACACAGTAGTTGCACCTATAGAAAAGTGGTATTTGAAAGCTCTACTTACGAAAGTATTGCAAAAGTTATTGCAAAAGTTATTGCCTGACTATTGCTTTTCCGCCCTTGCCGAAGTCTTGACGCCGCAGCCCGGACAGCTTCTGTCACAAGGTATTTTCGTTCAAATAAATGTTTATACTATATATAGTATAAAAATTTATTATAGTATAAGAAGTCGTTACGGGCCGCTGAAATGCCAGTATTGGGCCGCATGCGGCCCGTGGGCCGCCAGTTTGACACCCTTGCTTTACAGTGACAGTCGTTAAAATATTATTTTATACTCC
This sequence comes from Liopterus haemorrhoidalis, assembly GCA_963971575.1. NCBI lineage: Eukaryota > Metazoa > Arthropoda > Insecta > Coleoptera > Dytiscidae > Liopterus > Liopterus haemorrhoidalis. The sequence goes on from OZ020613.1 coordinate 57,277,757, forward strand.
TGGAACCACCCTGGATTTTTTTTGCTGTAGACTATTGTTTGAACGTTGTATGGGCTAAAACCGGTTCTGGATATAACCCACATTAATAAATCTGCTAGCATAAATACGATTAAGATTATAATATTTTCAATAAAATTTGGTAGTATATTTATTTTACCTGAACAATGAAGCAGTATTGTTAATTGCTTAGATAAGATATTTATAAAAGTTTATAAAAGGATCGCTTTTAGGAATACAACCTTTTTTCTAGTATAGTGCTGTGACATACTGGAATGCTGCAATTGATTGTGACAACCAAGTGATCAAAGTTCGCATAAAATCACTGAAAATTTGGATTATTTTGAAAACTAAAGGTGAATTAACAAATTTACAAATTTAAATTTTCATTGAATTATAACAATTTTATAGTCGGTGTTATAATTAATCATTTCTCTACAGTGGAATTGGCATACGGATTTCATCAATCGTCGAAATTCGTAAAACTTAATTTTCGTGCGCGGTAATTATATAAGCCAGGGTTTCCCAAACTGTGCTCCGCGAGCAGATTAGACAGAAAAGTAAATAAAATAAATGTGATCACATGTGAAAATAGTGCTTGAATTTTTTTTTTTTTTCTAAACAAACGTTTACTCAAAAATGATATGGTACTGAAGATAACAAAAGCCAGTACAATAATATTTTATTGCCCCCAATAAATGTTAAGAAACACTCGAATCTTAATAGTTCAACTGGTCATTGAAAAAGTTTTAACAATTTTGAAATACAAATATACAGCTGAGTGTCTGTTCTATTACAGTGCTGATATTACAAGAGCGGCATATAATACAGTACAAATTTCTTAAAATATGCCAAATAATAAATAATGGATGTTGTGACGTTTCATGCAATGGGAATATGAATTACCTATATTCTTTATATCTCTTATAATTCAGACAGGAAGTCAGTGAGTCATAGTAGTGCAGTGTTATTTATTTGCTTTTGCTGCGATTATTTTTCGATGGGTCGCTGACTAACGTACGCATTGTTACAAAAAAGCTGCCAAAGTCTTCGTCTCAGAACGTCCAGTAGACGACAAGTATGTTCAAATATTATAAAGATAGTATTTCAGTAGTTTTTTCTTACGCTTAAGACTTATGGATTAAGTTTTTACCAACCGCTACATACATATATACTTACATATAAGGGAGGTATTGTGATCGTACTGATTTTGATATTTTTAAATTTCGATGGATGTCCATGGATTGAGGTTCCTACATAATGTTTTTACTATTTTTAGCATGATGTCTGTCGGTCTGTCTGTATGTATGTCTGTCTGTCGGTCCTTGGACACGTGTAAAGCGAATTTGGTTTAACGGATTTTTATGAAACTTCATTTTTAAGCTTCTCACACCAATGGCATCAGTTAATCAACTTTTGGTAAAAAGCGGTCGTCTAGAAATGGAAGGTTTTTGGCGGCTCAGTTATCCGGCTAAGTAAACATGTTCCCGAGACACAGGTTGGTCAGTTGTCGGTCGTTCGTTCAATACGGTTGTTGGTTTGCAATATGTAGGTAAAACGTCGCTCAGACACAATTCGGTCAGTTGTCGGTCGTTTATTCAATACGGTTGTTGGTTTGCAATATGTAGGTAGAACATCGCTAAGACACAGGTCGGTTAGTTGTCGGTCGTTCGTTCAATATGGTTGTTGGTTTGCAATATGTAGGTAGAACGTCGCTCAGTTAAATATATAAAATTCTATAGAAGTGAATTATCTAACATATTTGCCGGGTTAATAGTAAACAAACAATTCACTTTATGTAGCTATTGTATTTTAAACCAGACGTGTTAAGTTTATGGCGATGTTTATTGCCCTTATAAATCGGACATCTGGGATTTGAGCAATAGTTTTAATATTTTTATATAGTACGGTTGTAAGAAAGTAGACTAAGCCTATTAATTTCAAATAGACTGCCCTACAAATTGATGACAAATACACTTTATGATAATACATTACAAGCCTAGTTCTCGCGAAGTTCAACATGACATCGATCCAGATACGGATCACTCCGGTCACTGCTCACAATCGCCCGCTCAATCGTATCCCTGAAACTTGAAACTATGCAGTGAGCCGTGAGCCGGCTCATTTCAATTTGGTAAACCGTGTCACCGTGGCTCAGTGATCCGATTCGTTCATGGACGACCCCTAGTTTCGATGCCTTTCATACCCCAGCGCATTTGCACATTTTTTACGCAAATCGTGAACATATTAAATGAACATGGTAAATTAGTTTTTACAGTTGTTCACCGCCCTTATGAAAAACAATGGTTATGATACAATACAACGTAGTATCGATAGTTTGTTTTTTTCTTTTCATCAGCAATACCTGTATATAGTGCATTCAAAGGTGAGTTTGCAGTACAGGGCATATGGAGTAGTTCTTTTTCATACTCTCTAATGGGTTTACACAATGACGCTTTCCTTTTCTTGCTTGTCGACGTTGCCAGCTCTAAAACGCGCTGATCTGTGAAGACGCAGTATTTTACAAATGGCCATTTGTTTTTGTTAAGTGTTATTTTGAGTTTTATAAGAGTTGATTTTTGTAAATTATACGAGTTTTTCATATTATTATAATTGACACATTTGACACTTTTACAACATTTGGCAACACCGCTCCCATTTACCATAAGAGCTATACTGCAAACTCACCTTTGAACGCACTATAGTTACTACGAAACGATACTAATACCGATAAAAAGTATCCATATCTGCGATCGATATTTACATCTCTACTTTCAAAAAACAAAGATCAGAAAACCCAGCGAATAACATGCAAGAAAAGACAGACAGACAGACAAGCGGAGAGACTGGGAGGGAGGGAGATTGAGATAAAGTGTGGGAGAACGAGCGAGAATACATTTTACCGATTTTAATCATGATTTTTTCAGATACCACAATGAAAATTCCAATATGTCTACTTTTATTAAATTATCTAACACCTATATTAGGTTCAAGAATATTAGGTATTTTTATTACACCCAGAGAATCACATTTTGTTATGTACGAAAGTATAATGAAAGGCCTTTTAGAAGCAGGACATGAAGTTGACGTCGTTAGCTATTTTCCACAACAAAGAAAAATTCCAAGGTAGATTGTTTTTATTATAACATTATTACCGTTTGTAACATTAGTTCTCAACCAGTATACTCAGTGGTGTAGTGGGGCGGGAGCGCAAGAGGTCGGCGCTCCTGCACTTTTTATTTGAGGAGGAGCGCGCCTCCTAAGTTTTTACTCCAGGTATTCGAAAAATCGCACGGCTGAAATCGCTTGAAATCGACATAACTCATCTAAAACCACCTTCAATTACTTCTTAAATTGAAATGTGCAACGCGCGCACATGACTGTTATCGCTTGAACCGGAGAATTCCCGAATTATATATTGCGTGTTTTCATATCTACATACGATCAGTGTTGCCAACTCGTGGGAAATTTCCCATTTCGAGGGAAAAATAGGCACTATTTCTTGTATTGTGGGAAAAAGGGAAAAAAGGTAAAAAATCTACAATCGTGGGAAATTTCAGAATATTCTTTGATATTAACCGCTTAAGGACTACGCCCGAGTATACTCGGGCGGCTATTATGTGTGAAAATTCCCACACCCAAGATAACTGGGGCAAGCTTTACCTGCAGAAAAGATCATTCCCGAATGTACTCGGGCGAAAATAAATACGATTCATGGTATGTGGAATTCTTTGCATTAATAAGGCATAATTATTAATTATGATGAATAAAAATGAATATTTTTTTTTATGAATTTCTTTTATTTCTCGACCCACACTATGCACCATAATATCAACTTTCAATCCCATTTTGGGCCCGAAATGGCTTTTATGAAGGATATATATGTTCAGTAAATAAAATTCATTCATAAAAAAAAATGTGTTTTTTAATGATTACAGAAGGGATTAAAAATTGAAAATGAACTCAGACCAAATGTCAGACCAAAAATAACGGTGAATGTTCATCTTCCTGGCCAAATGTTTGGACAGTAGATATGTGGAAAGAAAAGAAAAAATCCATGGATTATAGCATTTTGCATTAAAATATTCCTACGGTCATTACTGCCTACGGCTTATTTTGAACTTCCTTACGTGAGTGGGGTAGAGCTCTTTCACTTTTTCATTTAGCACTACACCACTGGGTATACTGCGGTATTCTTGGGTGTTCTAGGACAGTGCCTCCAAAGTGTTCTAGGCTTAGGTGTCCGGTTGTTCAATATGTCCGATCGTTTTTTTTTTTCACCTTTTATTCAATGAAATACACCTTCTAAAAAAAACTTTTACTATCAAATGTACTGTCCATTATTTTCTATCACTTTGGATAAACGCTCAGGCAATTTCATAATGCCGCCTCTCCAAAAGGATCCGTCTTTGCTCTCGAAAAATCTGTAGAGGTGAATTTTGATATCGTCCAAAGTTGCGAAATTTTTTCCGTTAATGGAATTTTGTAGAGAGAGGAACAAATAATAGTCGGAGCATATGGTCCAGACATCGCACCATCCGACTACCATTTGTTTTGCTTTCTACAAAATTCCCTTAACGGAAAAAATTTCGCATCTGTGGACGATATCAAATTCACCTGGACAGATTTTTCGAGAGCAAAGACGGAACCTTCTGGAGGGATGGCATTATGAAATTATATATATATATATATATATATATATATATATATATATATATAAGATTCCTGTCGCTCCTATGTGAAGCATAGGGCCTCAATAAACTTCCGCCATTTGGATCTGTCTTGCGCTAGATGTTTTAGCTCTCTCCATGTTTTGCCGCTTTCGCTGGCTTCCTTCATGGTTAGTCTACGCCAAGTGTCCGTTGAACTGCCACATCTACGGCTCCCTTGTGGGTTCCAATCAAGAGCCGTTTTCCTGATGGACAAAGGGTTGTTCCTTAAGGTATGGCCTATCCATCTCCACTTCCGCTGTTTTATCAAGATGTCTATGGAGCTTTGATAAGTTCTCTCCCAAAGGCGAGCGTTGGTAATAACGTCATGTCAAAACATGCGTAATATTCTACGCAAGCAAGAATTGACGAACCCTTGAAGACGATGAATAATGGTTTTAGAGGTTTTCCAAGTCTCACAGCCATATAGTAGAACCGGCATGATATTAGAATTGAATATTCTAATTTTTGTGGACGTGGCATACTGCGAAGAGTTCCAAACATTTTTCAGCATTCTGAAAGCATCCCTAGCTTTGTTAATCCTCATTTTAACATCCTCTTCGGTGCCTCCAGATTTGCATGAGACAATGCTTCCGAGGTAAGTAAAAATTTCGACGTCTTCAATGAGGTGATCGTTAATGCGGAACTTGTCTTGTTGAGTGGAGCCTAATCGCATGGATTTCGTCTTCTTAATGCTGATTGCGAAGCCTATCAATTGCGCCTCCTTTACGAGAGAATCTAGCATAGCACTCATGTTGTCTGAAGGTGTGAGACAGAAGGCAAATATCATCTGCATACTCCAAATCTGCCAGGTAGGAAGTTAAAGTCCAGAGAATTCCGTCTCCAGTTCCGATATTCCTTCTCAATACATCATCTAGAACGATGTTAAAGAGGATGGGCGACACAGTACATCCTTGCTTAATGCCAGCGCCAACAGGAATGGGGTCGCTGAGAACGCCTTTGTGCAGGATTTCGTAAGTGGCATCCTGATAAAAGAGCTGGATGAGTTTTATGAGCTTGGGTGGAATTCTTCTTTTTCGTTGAGCTCTCCAAATTGCATCGTGAGATAGGGAGTCAAATGCTTTCTGGAAATCTATGAAAACAAGGTACAGACCAGTTCTCCACTATTGAAATTGAAATTTATGAAATTGCCTGAGCGTTTATCCAAAGTGATAGAAAATAATGGACAGTACATTTGATCATAAAAGTTTCTTTTTAGAATGTAAATTTTATTGAATAAAAGGTGAAAAACATACGGACTTATGTAACAACCCAATATTTACGGAAATTTTTGTTTTTAGATATACTGATATAGATTTAAGTAACAATTTACCACTGGAAACACACAATTTATCAATAGAAGTCGTTGAAAACTATGAAGTATTCGCTACGTCAGATCATGTATTTCAAGAATATGGCGTAGCTCTATGCGACAAACTGATAGTACATCCGAAGATAAAAAAATTAAAAGAAACCACCAAGAAGTATGATCTCCTAATTGCAGAACTCTATGGTACAGACTGTTTGCTAGGATTCGCAGACTTGTTCAAAGTGCCTATAGTTGGAGTGTTGGGAGACATAATGAATACATGGGCTTCAGATAGAATGGGGAATCCTGAAAACCCATCGTATATGCCAACTTATCTCTTGCCATATGGTTCCAAAATGTCATTACAAAACAGAGTTTTAAATACGTGGACCATAATGTTATATAAAATTGGGTAAGTGAACTGTATATTTACCTAACACGTTGTTAGGTAAATGTCCGGCACAATTTAAAAGACAGTTGCCATAGAGAAAACAATATTTTAATTGTAGTTCAATAATAGAATATCAAATTTTCTCACAGCATGGTGACGTAGAATGCAATCGATTTTTCCTTTGCCAATTTTCTCTAAAATGCGAATTTCGTCCAAAAATAAACAAATAAAAAGATGCACCAAATTTTGAAAACCACTGACTTTTTTTAATTTTTCATATTAATCCAGAAGTTGTGTAGTTGCCATAGAGAAAACAATGTTTTAATTGTAGTTCAATAATAGAATATCAAATTTTCTCCATGCCAACTACACAACAACTGGATTAATATGAAAAATTAAAAAAGTCAGTGGTTTTCAAAATTTGGGGCATCTTTTTGTTTGTTTATTTTTGGACGAAATTCACATTTTAGAGAAAATTGGCAAAGGAAAAATCGATTGCATTCTACGTCACCGTCCTGTCTTTTAAATTGTGCCGAACATTTACTTAACACCCTGTATAATAGGCTCTAGTCCCCCCCCCCCAGGATCGTCTCAAAATTTAGATATCAGAAACATTTTGTGTCATTTTTAAAATATATTTGTGGGTTTCAAATAACTTTTTAGTTGTATTTTTATGTAGAAATGTTCAAATAATTCGTTAATATTTTTTTCGGGGTCATTGTTTATAGTTCAGTATCTTCGGCGAAAAATACTGTACTTGATAATGGAATGCCACTTGATACACGTGTTTTGCACGAAAATTAAATAATTACCGACCGCCAACATATATAAGGGAGGTATTGTGATCATACCGATTTTGACATTTCGAGATTTCAATGGATCTCCACGAATTGAGGTCCCTACATAACGTTTTGACTATTTTTAGCATGATGTCTGTCGGTCTGTCTGTCCGTATGTCTGTCTGTCTGTCTGTGTGTGTGTGTCTGTCTGTCTGTCTGTCTGTCTGTCTATCTGTCTGTCCGTCTGTCTGTGTACACGTGCAGAGCAAATTCGGCTAAAAGGATTTTTATGAAAATTCATATTTAAGCTTTTGACATCAATGGCACGAGTTGATCAACTTTTTTTAAAAATCGGTTGACAGGAAATGGGAGTTTGCTCGGGTCGATTTTAAGATTTTTGCGAATATTTAGCAACAGAAAAATGTTTCGAAAAAATTTATTTAACAAAAGTCGATATAAAAGCAATAACTAACAACTTTTATTTGACACATTTTTTGATAAAACGAAAAGTTTTTGAAAAAGTATCTATTTTTTCATACTTATATGTAACGTTTCCATCGTCATGATAAATAATATCTCTATTAGAAAATATTAGGCCAAGTTATTTCTACTCTGCTGCTAGAATATATTTTAAACAAGTACTTTGTGATGGCGGTAGGTCGTGTGGTGGCCACAGCTGATTTTTTCAGTTTGATGAATATACGGTTAGTTACGGGGGGGGGGGTATCCTAAAACTAAAATATTGAAATATTTCAATTCACATCAAAAATGAATGTAAGAAAATTTATTTAGAACGAAGAAACATTCCTTTCAAAGAAAACAGACATTAAAACAAGTAGAAAATCAAAAAATTAAACGATATTTTAATATTTATAGCCAAAAATCTAGCTTCACGTGTATATAACATATACGATAAACAAAGGCTGACGTCCCGTTAGCAGACAGATGACGTGTAGCTCCGCTATTTACCCCTACCACTACAAGTTACGAGATAACCTTTACTTTAATAATCTTGTACCAAATGAACATTCTTTTCTTGATTTCATTAGGTATTTTCATTGAATATCCTTGGACCATAATGAAGACTGTACTTTTGATATACGATCAGCATTGTGTTGTTTCAGTTGGATTGTTTTTTCTGTGTTGCCATCAGAGTTAAGGTCTCGGAAATTATTTGGTCCGAATGTAACACCTATTGACATACTGGCCTACAATACTAGTTTGTTGTTGGTAAATAGTCATTTCAGTGTTAATTTTCCAAGACCAATGGTGCCAAATATTCTTGAAGTGGCAGGAATTCATATTGGGAAACCTAAACCACTACCAGCGGTAAGATTATATTAAATTATATTTATAATTGAACATAAGATTAATAAATAAATAAAGCACTCGGTAAGTTACACAAATATAAGTTTAATGTTACTCTAAACGTATTTCGGCAGTGAGCCATCTACAATTGTTCAAATTACAAACTTTGTAACTTTTCAAATATATTTCAGTTGTATATTTTGTGTAATAAACTTAATTCTGACCCACGTTTTATTGAACGTGGTGTAATTTCTTATATTAAATTGATCCATCTTGTGGTCGATCTGAATTGTCAGTCCGTTGGTTGGTAAGTAAACTCCATTCACAATAAATATGAGATGACGTCACACATGGTTAATTTAAGTAACAACGTTATGATATGCTTTAATCAACATCAATCCATAACTCAGTTAGTACATTTATTTATTTAATGTTGGTAGATTTTTCCAATGTTGTCAGTTTAAAATTGGATTGTTCAATCGTTATTTGTCAGGTTGACGTTTAGGTACTTACAATTAACAGCGAGGTTATATTTTATTTTTTTTAAATTTAATTGTAATAAAAATGCCCAAAGCTCTTAGTAGCCGTGCTCAAAGGATGGTTTTGTCTCTTATTAATTATTTTGAAAGATAATTAATTTGATTTTAGGAGAGGACGTTACTGTCGACACTATTAATATAAAATTACATGAAAGGGGTACCTTAGTAAACTACAATTTCTTACAGAGCGATTGAGATCAAAATTGTAGGGTTTTTTAAAACTCATAAAAGAGTAGTAGATATTAAATTTTAGCTTGATCGTAGCAATAGTTTTCGAGATATTGGTAGAGATAATTTTTAAAAATTGCCATTTAAAAAAAATACCATTTTTAACACAGCGTTTGAGTCCAAAATTTAAGGGTTTTTTAAAACTCATAAAAGAGTAGTAGATATCAAATTTTAGCTTGATCGTAGCAATAGTTTTCGAGATATTGGTAGAGTTAATTTTTTAAAACTGCAATGGTACCTTAGTAAACTACCATTTCTTACAGAGCGATTCAGACCAAACTTTAAAGGTTTTTTGAAACTCATTAAAGAGTAGTAGATATCAAATATGATGGGTGATGCCGTACTTTTATCTGTATATTGTGTTTGTATATTTTAAAAGGTTTTATAATTTGTAATGTAAGTGAACAAAAACAATATTTAATTTTGTATCCTGGTCGATAAACAAATATTATATATGATTAATAAAATATGTTCTATTTACATTTGTTACGTTATTTTTTTTTTGTAATTTTAACCTACAGGTCTGTTACGTAGAACGGTTTATTATCATCAGATGCAAACGAAAAGTAATTTTAGCGTACTCATAAAATTTACACTTGCAGTTAGCGGCAATAAACTGTTTGGCTGGAAATAATATTTGAATATTCTTTATTCGAAACAAAATTGTATCTAACATCTGAAATTCAGAAAGAACACGACACATTTCTAAAAACAAATATTTCTGATGATTCTTATACAATGAAATTTACTATTATTATTATTTTTTTTAATACTACATTACACACTTAATAATAATAATAATAATAATAATAATAATAATAATAATAATAATAATAATAATATTTATTCTGTTTTAAAAATATTACATTTTTTACAATCGTCAATCGTTACATAGGTACATGGTATTTAGCTGGACAAACTGAGTGATCATAGAACCTCCTTCAAGTCACTGAAATCGTTTATAAGATACTCCTCAGCGGAGTAGAAAGCCTTGCATATTAAATATCTCTTGGTTATTTTTTTGAATTTTAAAATGTTGAGACTTTTGATGGCTGGAGGAAGCACATTGTAAAATTTAATTGCGAAGAAATTGGTACTATACCTGGACATTCTAAGTCTTGTAAAGTCTGGACGTATCTCGTTTTTATTTCTAGTGTCGTGTCTATGGACTGAACTATGCTAGGAATTTGGTTTGGTTTTCATGAACGTAGAGGATGCAGTGGTGGATATACAGGGAAGGTAACGTTAATAAACACAACTCCACAAATGTTTTCTTGCAGTCGGACCGGTATTGGATGTTCCCCAATATCCTGACAGCTCTACGTTGTAGAGAAAATAGCCGTCCTACATGGCAGGAATGACCCCAGATTAGAATGGCATACATCAATTGAGTTTGAATACAGGCAAAGTAGTAGGTTCTTTGAACTGCCCTAGACACCATTTTAAGTTTTTTAGGCAGTAAATAGACGAACAAAGTTTCTTGGCTATTTTGTTTGCATGCTGTTCCCAAGTCAGCTTGCTATCTATTTCTAGACCTAGAAAGGATACCGAGACTGGATTGTTGGTGTCCTGTAGATTTCTAGTAGAGAAGACCATAAGTTGGGTTTTGTCCGTATTTAAGGTTAACTTATTAGCCAGAAACCAGTTGTGGTAGTAGGACATGGATAATTCTCTATTATCTATAAGTGTCGTTAGTGATTTGTTGTTATCAAGGATCGTAGTATCATCTGCAAAGAGGATGGTGTTTAACTCAATGTTAACGAAGGGTAGATCATTGATGTACAGTAGGAATAGAACAGGGCCCAGAACTGACCCTTGTGGGACTCCGTGTTTTACATACAATGTCTGGGAGGTCTCGTTTCCTGCGTGTATAAATTGTTTCCTGTTTGTCAGGTATGACTCTACGAGACTGATGCTTTCGGGAGTAAACTTGTAATGTAATAGCTTTTTTGTTAAAATGTCGTGATTAACGCAGTCAAAGGCTTTGCTCAGGTCAAGAAAGCTACCTGAACAGAGTCCTTTTTCAAAGCAAAATGTGACGTATTCCATTAAATCTAGGATCGCGTTAGTGGTTGATTTGCCAGATCTGAAACCATATTGTTTGGAGGAGAGTATATTGTGTTTCTCGAGGTAGCTTGTCAATTGGTTTTTTAAGACCTTTTCAAAAATTTTTGAAAAACAAGGTAGAAGGGAAATTGGACGAAAATTATTTAGGTCGTTTTGACTACCTTTTTTGTGCACTGGTAGTACACGTGCTAATTTCAGTGAGTCTGGAAATAAACTTTGTTTAATGGACATATTGATAAATTTAGTTAGTGGCGGAATTAAGCTGTTTTTTGTCAGCTTAATTAGATCCACGTTTAAACAATAAGCGTCTCGAGTTTTGTTGTTATTGAGGTCATTTATGATATCTCGCACCGTTATTTCGGAAATTTCTTCAAAAGAGAAACTGGGTATGGAGGAAGCTAATTTAAGGTTTTTTGATAGTAAGTCTGATGGACAGGAATTTATTGGGGCTATATTATTTATTAATTTGGTAGCAGCATTACAAAAAAATTCGTTGATTTCATCAGCTGGTCGAGTGCATTCGGAGAACTTAATTGGTTTACGACTACTATTTATCACTCTTCATGTGGCCTGCGAAACATTAGTAGAGCCACATATAAATTTGCTGTTAGCATCTATTTTAGCCCTTTTTAATGCGTCTCTATATTTAATTCTGTATGAGTTCCTTAATAGTTTGCTGTTTGCGGAACGGTTCGTTAAATAATGCGCGTGTAACACATCAAGTTTATCTCTCATGGTTTTCAGATCCGGTGTAAACCATTTGACAACAGGTTGATTAAAAGAAACCTTTTTTAGGGGTTTTTGGATAAAGGATGAGTTAAAGTTGTTAACAACAACACTAAGAAATAAATCGAACTTTGCGTTAACCTCACTGGTAGTGCCAAATATAAAGTTCCAGTTTGTTTCGTCAAGTGAGTAAAAAAATGCCATCTTGCCTTCTTCTATCAAGGGGCGAGTCATGGTGGTTACCTTAAGGCTGGCATTGTTCGAAGAATTTGAACAAGTTAACTTCATGTTAACAGCATCGTGGTCAGAAAAGGGGATTAAAATTTTGCCAGCATGTGTACTGTTGTCGGTGAAGTTAATGAAAACGTGATCTAATGTATTAATACCCCTAGTTGGGAATTCAACCAGACCGTGAAAATTAAATATAATATAAACCATAAATTTCGCGACAAATCGGTTAGAAAGAACTGCTGTGCATCATAATTTACATTAATTCCTTTCCTCCATACGAAATATAGGTTTTAATTATATTTTTAAAAGTTGTTGGATATAACCTACCTTTTTTTGACAGTTTACGAATTGGCAACAAGGTGAGTTTTTCAACTGAGACGTCATTTCAAACTTACGGTAAATGGACTTTATCAAAATATATCATTTAATTCTTCTATCATAATGTTGAATCCTGGACAAAACTCACATCTAGCACTCGAATTTTTGATTCTGAAATCTCATTTTAGTATGAAATTATCATTTTACAAACTGGTTTTGGCTTTGATTATCAAATTGTCTTTGGACACTGGCCTCCGGTGTACAGGCTCCTTCTGTTCGGCTCGAATGCTGACAATAGTGTGGCGATACCACATCGGAGGCTGAAATGAACTTTAAATCCCCATAATTATAAAAATTAACATTAAACCATTTGGATATATTTACGATATACCATAAGCTTACAACATATTTAATGATAGAAACATGATACAAAATGGGGGGGGGGATTTTTATGCTACATAATCCACAGTTGGAATTGTTGCCACAATTTTTGATTTTTATGTGTGTAGTTTTGAAGAAGACATAAAAACTTTTCGCTTGTTATTAACACACTTACCTGCAATAGAGTTCAAATCCTGTAGCATCCATCTGTTGTCAAGATGGATATCTTTACCATGGGAGTTAATTTGGTGGTCAAAATCCAGTTTAGGTCTCAAATAATAGGGAATAGTGGTTTATTTCTAATATTTATTTTTGTTTTAGCAATTACAGAAGTTCACAAAAGTGTCAAAACCTTTGATTTACGTAGTGCTGGACACAAAAACAATGACTAAAGCTAAATTAAACATATTTGTTGAAGCTTTAAGTGGATTTTCAAATCCCGTTATATGGCGAGGTCAAAAAAGTGATATATTCGGACACGTCCCCAAAAATTTTTATATTGATGAAAAGGAATTAGTGAAACTTGATGTTTTATGTAAGTTTATGTTCTATATGTAGTTCAAAGTTGAACATAATATAATTGTATGTTTATTTATTATATGGTTACATAAAGCAAATATTTCATGCCAATATTCCAAGTACTATATTAATATTAATTGAATTAGTTGAAGGCACCCGTTGAAGTTTTTTTTGCCTCAATTGCTGTATTAATTGCAAAATAATTATAACTTTACACCTAACACTAGGTGCGTTCGGCATAACTGTGCAGTGTTAACTCAGTGTCGTGCAAGTTTTTTGTCACGTGACCACTGTGCACACTGTGCAAGAAAGTCAAAGACGAACGCTTTGTTCAGATTGTGCAGTTATTCTTGTTATTCTAACCTTTTTTTGTAAATAAATAAATTATGTGTGTTTCATAACATGAAGTCTGCCTCCTGCTACTTGTTTTGTACAATAATATAAAAATGACGCATGAAGGTTTTGGGATGCTTTTAAGTAATATAAAAGAAATTTTATTTGATGACGAAGACAATCCAGAAGAATTTCTAAACCAGAAAATATTTTGGAAAAAGTGTTTTAATATGCAGAGAGTACTGTTCCAAACATGACTACAAATCAATTTAAAGTACATTTCCGCTTGTATCCAGAAAATTTTGAGTCTTTTTGTGTGTATTTACCTGTTCCATTATGAGATTTATGTCTGTACTATTTATTTTACAAATGCTGCAGGCATAAACAATGATATCTTGATTGTTTTCACTCATATTGTTTTGTAGAAATAATAACTTATATTTTTACCGCGAAAAACATTATTGCACAGATTACCGCATGATCTGAACTTGTGACGATTTTACAACACAAACTGCACTGCACGATATTTGCCGAATTATTAGCTTATGCCGAACGCACCTACTACTAAAAGTGTTCGCAACAGAAACTGCAATTTTAAATTTTCCACCATTTTCAGCTGTCAAACGTATAATATTTATAATGGATATACGTCATCTACATAACCTATAAATTAATCAAGCAGCGGTACACGATTGCAAAATGCGTAGAAATTATTAAAATTTACTATAAAAATGGTGAAAATATCAGCAATGCACTTCGCCACAAAATTTGTGCTATTTTCCCACGAAATCATGTGCCAGCATTCAATGCTATCAATAAATTTTCGTCGACCTTTGAACGATTTGGAGTTTAGAAAACCTGTGGTTGCAACAGGATGGGGCTACTTGTCATACTGGCGATTAAACAATGGATTTATTGCAGTTTTCCGACCATGCAATTTTGCGTCGTGGAAATGTGAAATGGCCGCCATATTCGTGTGATTTAACCCCTTTAAATTTTTTTCTCTGGGGTTATGTTAAATTTCAAGTGTACGCCAATAGCTCCGAAACTATCGATAAACTTAAATTCAACATTATTCATGTCATTGCAGATATACATATCAAGTTATGTGATTTCGTTATTGAAAATTTTGCTCAAAGAGTCGTCAACAGGAGTCGAGCTGGTCATTTGGCCGATATCATTTTCCACACATATTTTTCATTTGCACTTTTTGCATTGATACCAATAAACATGAACATATATAAAAAAAAAATTCATTGATTTAAAATAGCAGATTTTGTTGTTCCACTCTATATAATTGACATACTTAGGGCCGGTTTCTAGAAATTTTTTTTTTTGACACGATATCGCCTCCATAGTTATCGATACAATAAACCTTATCGAGTCGATAACTTTTTGACGGTTTCTCGATACTCATATGACATGTTTATTGTATCCAATAACTATTGTAGCGATATGTATGCATTTCAATTCACACAGCCAAAATATTTACAAAATCTCTTGTCATTTATGTGATAAATTGTTCACAAATGACAATAGTCAATGTCAGTGTCAAAAATAATTTACAAAAATATATATTTTTAACAATTAGTTTAAAAATAGATTGTTAAAAAATGGCAGAAAAAATGTGTAAAAATTTCACATGAAAAATTTGCAAGACATATTTTTTTTTCATTTTCAAAATTTCCTCATTATTTTCCGACATATGAAATAAACTGCGGTCTCAACAGAGCAATTCGATGAATTATTTTTTCAACAATTTTGCAAACTGTACTTTTATGTACATGCACATCATCACCAACTAGCATTTGAAAAGCCCCTGTTTCCAGAAATCTCAAAGCAATTAAAATTTGAAGCTGTGCCGAAATAGATTTACTTCTTTGGGTCATGGGTTCTAAATCATCTCCAATTAGACGACATAATTGCATGCATTTTCATTTGCTTAACCGGTATTGTTGAATAAATTCTAATTCGCTATAAATGCGGAATGGGTCACTTTTATCTCTCACAGTTCTCCGATGTAATAAACATACTGCAATTACAACATCCTCATGAAATTCATCAGAACTTGAATTGTCCATTTTACCTCTATAACAGTATAAGAATATCTTAATATATATGATTTTAAGAAGCAATTACTATTATATCTAGTAATAAAAATATATCTTTTTCAATAATATATTGCAATTGCAAAATAACCTTATCTGTCATATGTCAGAACTGACATTAGATGACAATTCTCATATTTATCGATACGATAAAGGGTGGTTATCGGCAATATAACGTATCAATAAGTTATTGGTTCGATATCACATCGATAAATAGAAAAATACATTCCAGAAACCCAAATTCTGCTATTGCGTCGACAAGTTTCGGTATCCATGGATATGGTTACTATATCGATACGATATCTACAACTGACTTTTTCGAGAAACCGGCCCTTAATAGATCCTTGTGTTGGTGTCACAAAATCCAATTATTCGCCGCTACAATTGACAAAGTAAAAAAAAAGAATACTATTGTGATAATATAAAACTGAGTTTTCTTGAGTAAGTCTCGGAACCCTTCTTAACAGTATCTGTTAAGATCGTTAGCTTCTATGAGGACTTTCATAATAATGGTCAGTCTTTTGAAAATTATCAACAATCTCAAAATAATTGTCTTTCTCCATTTCAATCTGTCAGTTTTTCTCTTGTTTTTAATATTTATACCAACAAATGTTAGATCTTTCGTTAGAAAACAAAATAAAGTCTCATACATAGGTATATTTTTTACATTAGGACATATTAATATTATAATTGTAATTTCAGGTAATAACAACACTGGATTACTGATAACAAATGGTGATGGTTTCCTCCTTCAGGAAGCGGTATATTGTGAAATACCAATTATCGGACTACCACTTATTGCAGATCATGAGATTGACGTACGAAATTATGTGAGACGTGGTCTAGCTATAAAGCTACAATATGAGGATTTTTCCAAAAACGAAGTATTAGAAGCTGTTAATGCTGTACTGACAAACAATACGTGAGTTTATTATGTTTGAGAACAAGCATCAAGTCCAGGAGCATTCTAATAGTAATTTGTCATACCTGATATCAGCCGTATACTCTTGTACTGGTTCTCTGTTTTTCATAGTCTTTTCAATAAACAGAAATTCAATAATTAAAGAGACAAATTGATGTAGAAAAAAAACTGTGTATTTTTACAAAATGAGACTTTTATTACTTCTCAACATAATCCCCACGAATATTAACAGGGCCGGCGCTAGAATTTGCGGGGCCATGTGCGAGAAGAGTAAAAAAAAGGTGGTCACCTCCCAGATCCAAGTGAAGAGAAAAAAAAGGTCCATCTCCAAGTGAAGACCATGCGCGGGGCCTGTTGTTGAACCGCGGGGCCTGCTGTTGACCGCGGGGCCATGTGCCACCGCACATGCTGCAAATGCCTCGCGCCGGCACTGAATATTAATACACTTGTCCCAACGACTAGTTTTTTTTTATACCTGATGCAAAGAAATCTTTGTCTTATTGTTTGAGCCAGTTTCCCACAAATTCTTTGACTTCCTCGTTGTCGCTTTTTTCCACGTAATGCCTCCTTGAGTGGACCAAACAAATTAAAATCAGAGGGAGCCAAATTTAGACTGTAGGGAGGATCAGGTAGTAACTCCCAACCCATTTTTTCAATGGTTTCTTAGGTCAGCTTGGCGGTATGAGGGCGAGCATTGTCGTGGAGCAATATCACTCCTTTTCTTTGAGATCCGCGACGTTGTTTTCCCATTGCTGGCTTTTCCTTTTTCCGCTACAATATTGTATTGGTATTCAACATTCGAACGTTGAAGAACTGCGGGCCGTATCAGGCTCGAAAATAATTTTGAAATGACCTACATTAAATTGATGCCTCCCCCGTCGCAAAGTGATATTCTGAATTTTTTACCTCCTAGTTCCAAGTAATTTTTTTTTAGTTTTGCTCCCTCCCCGGTTTTAGTAATTTTTAGAATTCTGCTCTTCCTTAATGTGATTTTTAGAATTTTTGCCCCCTGCCCCCAGTTGGTTTTCTAAATTTTTACATGTCCAAGTGATTTTTACGGTTTTGTAGGTATGACCACCAAAATACTCTTATAATGTCACTCTTGTATCTGTCTGTCTGTCTGTAGGGTAGAAATTGTAACCAAACGGCTGAACATAGAAAGTTGAAATTTAGCATACTTGTACAACTTTTTGACCCACATATAGGAAAACGAGATCAAAAAAATACAGCGCGGGATAAATATCAACAAATATTTATTTAATAAAAAAATAAATATTTTTTTAAAATTTTGAGTGGTATACCAAATGAAACCTCTTAATGCGTGGATCAACAGACAAATTTTTATTTTTGAAAAATCATTTTTTTATTTGGTTTTTGCCAACAAAATGTGTCAAAAAACTTTTGGCCCCCACCCTATCTCCCAAAGGGATTGATCTAAAAATCTTAAAAAAATCTCCGTAATGAACATTGATGGGAACCGAAATAGTTCAACAGGAATTTTTGGTTAGATAAATTTTTCGAAAAATGTCTATTTTTTGTGTCGTTGATAAAAAAAAAAAATTTAAAAAAAAATTATTGTGTGGTATCAAAAGAAAGCTTTTAAGACGTAGATCTTGTCCCATACCCTTTTACTAAAAAGGGTTAAACCAAAATTCCGAAAAAATTATAGGTAATGTATATTGATCTGAACCGGAAACGTACAAGAGGAATTTTTGATCAGACTGTCTTTTTGAAAATATGGCAGTTTATGTGTTTTTGAAAAAAATTTTTATTTTTTTAATTCATTGTTAAATTATGGCTAATAATGTTAAGGATTTTTTTGTATTTATAGCTAAGATAGAACGTGTATTTTATTGGAATTAAAAATATTTAAAAAGATGATATATTTTTTAATAGTTGCGAACTTCGCGGCGATTTGATGACTCATTGTGTTGTTTCGAAAATGAATGGCCTCTAGTTTTATTCGATAATTTGTCTTGCTGTGGCTACACATAACCGTAATTTTTCTGTTTAGATACAAAAAGGCTGCAAAAGAAACATCACGGCTGTATAAAGATCGTCCAATAACACCAATGGATGAAGCTATTTTTTGGATCGAGTATGTGATGCGTTACAGTGGTGCAAGACATCTCAGAACAGTCGGTGCTGATCTTATATGGATGGAGTACTACAATGTCGATGTAGGCATGGTTTTCACAATCTTTGGTTTAACAATGTTGCTAATTTTTCAATTTCTTTTTAATTACTTAAATACAAAATTTACGAATAAATCTAATGAGAATAAAAAAATAGATTAAATATTACGACTTGTATTGGTAGAATTTTTATGAATAAATTGTTATTAAATTACCTTTATTTTTATTCATATTTTTAACTAGCTGAAATTCCCATGCTTATTACGTTTTTTGTTGTATAGAATTATTAATTCTATATAACTAATGTCCTACCTACTACAGCACCAAACTAGACCACAAAGCCAGCATGACTTCGTCCCTGGTATATTTGTTGTCTCAAACATGTTCCTGGCAACTAACGAGTGGACAAAACATCTCGATGCTTCAGTTCCTATGGATATTATCTACCTGGACTTTTCTAAAGCCGTCGACAGAGTGCCACATAGCTTACTTTTTGTCAAGCTTAAAAATTATGGAATTAGAGGAAATTGTTCCATTGGATCGAAGCATTTTAAGCAACCGTACATTTCAAGTGCGCATAGGATTCGAACTATCTAACCCCCAACAAGTTTTAAGCGGAGTGCTACAAGGCATGGTGATTGGGCCTATATTGTTTCTCGTTTATGTGGCCGATATAATTTCAAGTATAACCTCCAGCCACCACATGTATGCAGACGATCTAAAAATATACAACGATTGTGGCAACTGGTCGATCTTACAACAGGACCTCAATGCAGTTGATTAGTGGTGTGACAATTCCTCTGAATACGTTAGGGTGACCATTTTCTTAAGAAGGCAATGCGGGACGGAGCAAAAAAAAGGTCCTCATCTCCCAAATCCAAGTGAAGAGCAAAAAAAAGGTCCTCATCTCCCAAAATCCAAGTGAAGAGCAAAAAAAAGGTCTTCACCTCCCAAATCCAAGTGAAGAGCAAAAAAAAAGACAGGTCCTCACCTCCCAAATCCAAAATGCGGGACAATGCGGGATAAAATGTTAAAATGAGGGACTTTTGCGGGACGCATCTTAATGCGGGACAAAATGTTAAAATGCGGGACGAATGGTCACCCTAGAATACGTTCAAATGTTGCGTATTACATCTTGGCCGGAACAATTCAAACACAAGTTATTACCTCTGCGACATCGCTCTTAAACATGTCGAATCTTCGGTTGACCTGGGCATTACTATCACACCCACCTTAGAATGGTCTACACACGTCATCAACTTCGTTAGAAGAGCAAATAAATCCCTCTTCATCATTACGAAATCGTTTCCTCACCTAACCCCATGCTTATTTCGCCAAATGTACCTGTCCTATGTCCGCCCACTCATAGAGTTCGCTTTCGTAGTCTGGTCGCCGTACCTTCAGCGACATTCTGTTACTGGAAGGAGTCCAGAGACACGGCACCCGTCTTCCAATATGTCTCAGAGCTCTGTCATAAGAAGAGCAGCTTTAGAGGCTAAATCTGCCCTCTCTTGCAGCCCGCACCTGTCTTCAAACACGGGTACTTATTGATCCACCCTCGTAATTATCTGTCAACCGGGTTAACTGAATTACACATCGTTACAATTTATTGGTGTTCTACAATCGCATATTGAACATGTATCCATATTATATTGTGTTTATTAATTAGTTGAACAATAATTTACCTTGTAATAATTTTTACTCTAACCAATACTATTTACAATATTTACGCGAATTACTCAGAGCAGATCTTTGTTATCAAAGGCTGGTTAGGGCTTTAAAAGAAGAATTTTTTGTTATTATTCCTCCAGAACTACTTTCTGGGCTCTTTAGAATACCTTTACCTAGGGTCAACCAATCAATTGTAAAAGTGTTTGGGAACAACCCCTCGAAGTGAAATACGTCTGAACCCTGCCGTCCTGTTATATGTTTGTAAGTACACATCTGCTCTGGAGTAATGCGCCCTTATTTTCGCAATTTACCTGCAATTCTGCTGTAGGACAAATCACTCATTATTACTTCATCATCTGAAACATGTAGAAATCAAATATGAAGCAGAAAAAATAAAAGAAACCAAATATTGCCTCCAGTTTTCTTAATATAGATAAAACTGAAAGAAAGCAAATATAAATCTGTATTATATTTCTTTATTTATTAATATGTTTGTTTACAGAAGAGAATTCCAAAGCAAGAACAAAGTTTAACATATTAAAACAAATTACAGAGTAAAAAAATAAATATATAAAAAATAATACTAAATTAAGTAAAATTGATAGACTTAACTGGTTAACAAACGCGTTAAAATACATCCAGGGTATTATTATTCAATACTCCAATAATACCTCATTAAAACAGCGACTAGGAACAAAAATCACACCATTCATAACTTTGTAAGTACATAATAACTTAGTTTTGTACTATAATAACTATTATAAAAACTTGTAATAGCTTTATAACTCTTATTCGAGAATATAACTCACAATTAGCTGACGCTTCAGTTATGGTGGAGTAATTATTTTTGAATTATGTAAAACTGACTTCTTACCAGCCAATCATTGATGTAGATTTATGCCTGAAAAACTTAAAACGCTCCTTCTAGTTTAATAATATATCAGGTCGTCAAGGACGAAAGTTGTAGTTAATAACATTGCTAACTTTAAAAGCTTATTATTTGACATTGGCTTAATATTTTAACGTTCTGTTTTTTTGTTTTTTTTTTTTTTTTTTTGTTGGAAAGTTATACATCTCTCCTGTTTAAAGAAATCATTGTATGCTCTAAAAAATATCAAAAACTTTTTTTTAAATTTAATATTGTTGATCTGGAACGGTCGGAACTACGGCACCGCAGACCGCGCGAAACTTTAATAGTGTATTTGGCTCTAGTGTTACTACGCAGCAGACAATATCAAATTGGTGCGCCAAATATTTCCGTATAGGTAACTTAAAAAATAAAACAAAACAAAAAACTAGCTCAATGATCACAGCAAAAATATACTGCAACTAACTGGGCGAAATGATGCAAAAATTTAAAGAAAAACAGTCTAGATTGGTCAACAGATCGACTTCTATCTTATTGCATGATAACGCTAGACCACACACTGCACAAATGACTGTGGCAAAACTACAGGAATTGGAGTTGGAACTTCATCATCATACTCCATACTCAGGAGACCTAGCCCCCACTGACTACCACTTCTTCCGCAATTTGGCCAACTTTTTAATAGGAAAACAGTTTAATTTCGACGATGCTGTAAAACTGACCTTCCAGGAATTCATTGACTCTAGTCCGCCAGGGTTTTATACCACTGACCTGAACAACCTGCCGCTTAAATGGCAAAAGTGTATAGAAAATATGGGTGCATACTTTGATGAATAAAATAATTCCTTATATTTGTAAGTTATCAACCAACTTTGCCTTTTTTTCTACAAATTTCATCCTTGACGACCTAATACTATAGCTTCTAAGAATTTAGGTATATTCAGAACTAGCTGGCACCACACCATTAAGGCATGTTTTTAAACGTTTAACAATTTTTTGTACCCCTGAAGATACCAAAGACGTCATGCTAGAAATTCCTGAAAGAAACAGAAGGATATATGGGAATTTTTTTTAAATTACTTATCGTCCGTAAATCTAGATACTACTGAACTCGATGTGTTGATGAATAACAAAATTAAAAATTAAAAAAATTAGGATTATGATTATGATTTGTACTAATACAAAATATTCTACAACTATATCATTTATTCTAAAAAAATACTACATATTTCTAATGTTTTTAAAACTATTTATCATCTACACTAGGAAGATATGTATGTTCGATACTCGATACAGATACCCATTTCAGTCCCATGTGTGTGTTTCTTTCTACTTAACTACATCAACAGACAGAGCCAAACGGTACAAGGGAGCTGAGCGAAGCACAACTTCTGCTGCATCTTGTCGATCTATTTCATGCAGATTTGAAACCAAGGCGCCTATAAATGATTTACATAATTTCTTATGAATTATACTAGCTTCTAATTTCTATAGACTATATGAATCTATAGCTATATGATTTATTTAATTGCTATAAAATATTTTACTAAAATTACTAACATGTATGTATTGTAAAATTATATATAATTTAAGATAATATACAGAGAACAAAAATTATCTTGGCATTTCAAGTGTGAGCACAATCATCAAGGCCGTCGCGTGGAGGCTCTAATAGAATGGAGTGGGTGAGTGCAAAAATAGTATCCATAGGTGATCCAAATTGGACTCCGGGATTTGAATTGCGCGCCATTTTCGTTCAGTGAATGTTGGAAGTTTGCATTTTTACAGTTGGTATCTAAACACATTGCAAATTCATCGTGGCACCGTATACTGTGCAGCAACGCATAAATATCGTGCAAGTTTATTATGAAAACAAGCGATCAGTTACGATTAAGCGAAGAAAACTTCGAACACTTTTTGGACGGAATAATATTCCAAGTGAGCGTGTAATTCCTGAACTACTGCAAAAATCTGAAAGAAGTGGTATGCTTATTGATACTTCAAGAGTTCGCTATCAACGCAGAGGTCGTTGAGGTGAAAATATTGCTCGTATACGTGATAGTGTGCAAGAAGGACCAAGCACGTCAATCCGTCACCGTTCACAGCAATTGAATCTATCATATGGCACTACTCAACGAATTTAAAAAAAAAGACTTGCATTTAAAGGCGTATAAAATTCAACTGACGCAAGAACTGAAAGCAGCGGACCACCAAAAACGCCGTACATTTGTGAACTGGGTTTTAGAAAACACAGAAGTTGATGCTGATTTTTGCAAAAAAAATCATATGGAGCGATGAAGCTCATTTTCTTTTGAATGGGTTTTTTAATCGCCAAAATTAGGTAGTGAAAATCTACATGCTATTCAAGAAAAACCAATGCATCCACAAAAATGCACTGTTTGGTGTGCATTATGGGCTGGAGGAATCATTGGCCCGTACTTTTTTGAGGACGAAGCTGGTAACGCTGTTACTGTCAATGGTGTCAATCAGGAGATGCTAAACAACTTTTTTTTCAATGAAACCAACGATTTGAACTTAAATGACATGTGGTTTCAACAGGATGGAGCCACATGTCACACAGCTTGTGAAACACTCACTTTACTTCAAACCAAATTTCCTAATCATGTTGTGTCTCAGAGGGGCGACATCTATTGGCCAGCAAAGTCTTGCGATCTAACCCCATTAGACTTTTTTCTCTGGGGCTATTTGAAGGAAAGGGTCTATGTCAACAAGCCTGCTACGATTCCAGAACTAAAAGAGAACATCAGACGTACAATTGCTGAAATAGAACCGCATTTGTTGGAAACGATTACGGAAAACTTCGCTAAAAGAATGGTATCATGTCAGCGGAGTCGTGGAGGGCATTTGGCCGACATCATATTTCATAAATAATTGCCAAGTCTGTACTTTACGCTAATAACAATAAAATTCGGATTTTTCCAATTTGTTGTGTTTTATTCAAAAAACAAATCCTAGAGGCCAAATTGGATCACCCATTGGACGCCAAAATCGCCAATATTGAGTGCCAAAAATGGCGTTTTAAATTGAGATAGCCAAAATGTTTTAAATGCGATGATTTTTTTATGGATGAAATAACAGCAAAAATGCTTAACTGCTCAGCAATCAAACAAGCTATTCTGATTCAGACTGAGCGTAGGAACAGTACAAATGCTGCACTTGTATTGTTCTTTCATTAATTTGTCAGCAAACTTTGGCAAAATATTTCAGTATGTATCTGGAGAGACCTTAGAATTCTACTATAATATATTTTATTTTGTAATACGTTACTAGATCTAATGAATTTTGTTATGTAAACAAAAAAAATTATACTATTTTGTATTTGTCTAAACTTATGACAAAAAAAGAGAACTTACCTATTGAGCAGTCAGTAATAGAAAGTAATCGCATGGTATGACTAGAATGATTAGAATCCAATGCAGCAATTCTTTCTTGATCCAGTCCAAGACGTAGACCTAAAAGGCACCAATCACAGCCGCGGATCTCCGGAGGATCCAGAAGTCCACATAGTTTCAGACGAGTCGGAGCACAGAGCTGGGCAATATTTAACGATATGCCCCATTGAATATCTGCCAGTAAATCTTCACAATCTTTAAGAGATCAATTTAATGATTCTTTGAATTACTTTATTCAATATCAATAAACTTGGGAACAAAGAGTTAAGAATTAAAAGTTTTATATTCTTCACTCTTTAACCTTCACGCGGTTTTTTGGTAATTACTGACCAATATGAATTTCATTTCTGTTTACACTTTGATAAGCATTTTTCTTCAAACTGGATGACTGGATAAACTTATTTTCCCGTCTGGATAAATGTATGAAATGCAACAAAAATTGTTATGTTGAAGGTCTTGATGGACAAATTTGATCATTTAACAATATTTAATTATGTAATTTCAATATTATACGAGCAAAACACATATAATCATACCCTGGGCACTCTTACGGGGAAAAATTACATTCGCTTTTAGTACGCAGCCCAGCCGCATATTGGCGCTGTTGTTGTTGTTAGACAAAGAAAGATATACATGACTCCTATATACCTTTCTTTGTTTAAGATTGTTTTTGTTAGTAAATGTCAGTTAGCGTTAATTTACATTTATAGTGCGTTCGAAGGTGAGTTTGCAGTATAGTTCTTATGGCAAATGGGAGCGGTGTTGCCAAATGTTGTAAAAGTGTCAAATGTGTCAATTATAATAATATGAAAAACTCGTATTATTTACAAAAATTAACTCTTATAAAACTCAAAATAACACTCAACAAAAACAAATGGCCATTTGTAGAATACTGCGTCTTCACAGATCAGCGCGTTTTAGAGCTGGCAACGTCGACTAGCAAGAAAAGGATAGCGTCATTCTGTAAACCCATTAGAGAGTATGAAAAAGAACTACTCCATATGCCCTGTACTGCAAACTCACCTTCGAACGCACTATAGCAAGAAAGTCTATTTTGCTGTTGCAATTGTTTAACATTTTATTGTTATGAAACCCTGATATTAAATAAAAATAGTGCGGGTGGCGAGACCTACAAAACACGCTGGTTTGTGTTTCAAGTTATTAGTTTGTTGTACTTTATTATTATGTATTTGTAGCCTTAATTGTCAGAGTTCTGTTAACTGTAGCAGGCATGTCAATTTTAGTTTTGGGGAGTGTGAGCACTCGGAAAATTAGTTACTTTATGTTTTAAATATTTTATTAGGATATTTTTTTATAGTTATGTAAAATAAATTAATTTAGTTATTGTAGGAAAAAATTGCAGTGTTGCTAAAAGATGTACTAAATATTTTAAGTAATAAGTTAAGTTTGGAAAAAAATAAATATGTTTTCGTGTAATTTATGTGTTTTATTTACATAAAAATATAAGAGAAATTTTAAATACTAGCTCCAGTTTTTTTAATATTATGCAGTATGCCTGTATTATGGACTGGCTATGGACTCCAAAATAGTTTGTAGCCAAGCCGTCATTGCAGCGCCAGTACAGATGTATTTGGATTCCCCATTAGTGGCAGGTCTATAGGTTGTAGTCTATGCATATAATATTGAAATATTTCATCAATCATTGCATTTCCATCGCTAAGGTGTAGAGGCCCGGTGATGGCATCATGTGTGTAATTGATTGCGGGGCACGCCCTAATTTCTAATATTATAATTAAATCAATTGATAAATGATAATGAACAACTACGCTTGCTCTGAATGTTTTCTTTTTATTTAATATTAATGGTCACAAATGACCATGAAGAGCTTCAACTATTTTATTGAAGATGAGAGCTGCGTGAAGGTTAACCCTATTGATATAAAATTAAAGACATTTACCAAATAATAAGAGTTGCAAAATAGTTTCTTGTTTTCCAGTATCTGGATTATTTAAGGTAACATCTAACGTTGACTCAGCATTCAACAATGCCTCAGCTATGATATTTGGCGGATAACAGTATGGTTCTGTACAATGCACTCGCAACTGTTGAGGACTAAGTACATGCCTTTCAATCAACATGCCGGGACAGATAAAGGAGATTGCCTATAATCAACTAAATTAACATCGAAAGCAGGGAACAGTTATAGTTAAACAGAGCTCAAAATAATGTTAAATTAAATAATTAATACGATCAACGGATTTTGTTTAGTAAATTTCCTGTTTTACAACACAGTTTAAAGAGAAATACAACTAGAAATATAAATTCAAGTAAGATTTTATAAATCTAATGTTATCAGAATTGTTCTGTACTGTAATAATATCTGACATGTATGTAGGTGATTGATACAGTCACACCAACGCGCCTTTTGTGTACTCCTTTGTAAAAAGGAAACTATACAGACCATGCTTGAATTACACTGCGGTTTCAGTGTGGCAAACGCTACGGTTAATGCAAGCGTATTTGCGAGAAATGTACATACTTCGCGCCTATACGCACTTATTCGAGCGACAGAATCAAACATGTAGAATTAAAAATGGGTGGCTACATTAGAAGCGAATTAGTCGCGCAAAATGCTGGATATAGCTAGAAGTTCAAACGGGTTTGTTTTTTTCGCGCGAAGGAAACATTGTACATTTTTAATTTGTTTATGTGAATAAAAAATTGATGTGAAGTGTGAATTTTCACACATTTAAGGGTTTTGCAGGTATTTAGTAAGTGAATGATGATTATTTGGGATGCCAAAACAAATTTTATATTAAAATATTTTTATGTTAATTTTAATTCGAACGCCTAATACCATTATTTGGTTTCTAAATATGTGCAGTATTTTTTTTTTATATAGCAAGGTTCATTAAGAATATTAAAAATTGCGCCTATGGCTTCCATTGGTTGTTATAAGTTCCGCCCCTCTGATTTCGTGTATATTGAAACAGAATTAAATTATAATTTAAACAATTTCCACTGGTTATTAAATTTATGCTTTTAAAAATTAAATGCAACATTTGCCAAAATATAACTAGAATTTTGAAAAAATAATTTAAACAATACAAAAATTAAAAAAAAAAACAAAAAATAATATTGTATCTTCTCGCAGGTTTCGATCCCATTCGGATCGAGTTACTTGGTTGAAAAGCTAGCATCAAAACCACTACACCAGCAAACACGTTCCAGTGTAGCGTGTTACAAAGCTATTACTTGTGTACATTATTAGCCAAAATCACAAAAATGCGTTTTTTTCCAAAAACATAATCTGATCAAAAATTCCTGTTGTACTATTCCGGTTCACACCAATGTTCATTACTTAGAATTTTTTCAGATTTTTAGTTTAAACCATCTGGGCTACAGGGTGTGGGACAAATTTTTTTTGCACAATTTTGGCAAAAATCGCCTCAAAATAATTTATTTTGCAAAAATAAAATTTTGATCGTTAATCCACGTACCAAGGGCTTTCATTTGATACCCTACTCAGAATTATATATATATATATTTTTTTTCGATGAGCACATATTTGTTTATATTTTTAGGGGGATATGTTTTTTAGATGTTTTAGTATTTTTCCTATGTGCGGGTCAAAGAGTTGTATAAGCGTGCCAAATTTCAACTCTCTAGGTTTAGCCGTTAAGCTACAATTTTTACCGAACAGACAGACAGACAGACAGACAGACAGACGACAAAATGACGGTATAAGGGTTTTTTGGTCATACCTACAAAACCCTAAAAATGGGTGTTTACATCAGAAGCGAATTAGTCGCGCAAAATGCTGGATATAGCTAGAAGTTCAAACGGGTTTGTTTTTTTCGCGCGAAGTAAACGTTGTACATTTGTTTATGTGAATAAAAAATGGATATTGTAAAATTAATATTCTGTTTTTTTGACAGAAAAACACTGTGGGATCGTAAATATGTTTCTTAACCTTTTTCCATCGCGGACCAGAGAAAAGTAAGATAATTTTTCCCGACCCGGAAATATAAAAATCCATATTATAAATAAATTAAAGAGTATAAAAGGCGTTGGAACCGGAGTACTTGCCAAAGACGCTGGTACTTGAAAGGTGACATAGATGCCTCTAGAAATACTTTTATTTCCCCACACCTATGAAAAAAATTAACAAACATTTGAATCTTGCAGCGCCATAAAAGAAAGTTTTAAGGTCTTTATTAAGCGCTGAAACGCTAGAAGTATTAATAATTTAACATTAATTTAGAGCTCTGATTTTATGCACATTTTTTCTGATTTACCTGTTCTATAATATCTAAAATACCGGTGAGAAAATAGAAACAAGATTGAGCTGTATCTCTTGGTCCACGCACCTTAACTTCGATAGCTTGTTTACCATTTTCTGTTGTATTTAATGTTATCAAACTTTCTAAAGCACCAGCACAAAGTTTAGATCCATGGTGCCATTGATATAAATCAGTTTCACTTTCTGAACTTAAATGTTGCGACGTTGCTCGTCTAAGTTCAATCTAAAACACAAAATTTGCATTTAGTACAAGAATTGTTTCAATAGTAATGTACAAAGAACTCGAAACTAAAACTCTGGTTACGAAATGAATATTGAAAATAGACCCCCATTAAGACTTACAACTGATCCCCAACGTTGTGGTAATTAGTAATCTTGACAATTTCGTATAAACTGTCAAAATATATATATATAGTCAGAAACCTCTTCTACCATTCGGTGTAGAGGTTGTTCTTCTCAGTCTAATTCTTTTATCAAGTTGCGCCACTCTGTCTTATTGTGAGCCTTATTTTCTGCTTCTTTCCATGTCAGTCCTTTTTTATCTAGGATTTGTGACACTGTTTGGTTCCATGTTTTATGAGGTCTTCCTCTTGGTCTGCTTCCTGAAGTTCTGGCTAGCCATATATTTTTTGTCGGTCTTTCTTGCTTCATTCTTGTGATGTGTCCGTACCATCTTAATTTCTGTCTGTCTATTGTTTTTTCCACTGCTTCTATCTGTAGCTCTTCTCGTATTGTTTCACTCCTTATTCTGTCAAGTTTAGTGACACCCTTAACTCTTCTTAAAAATTTCATTTCTGCAGCTTGAACTTTGCTCTTGAGCCGATCTGAAAGTACCCATGACTCGCAACCATATGTTAATGTGGGTAGGTAAATCGTTTTGTATACTAGGAGTTTTGTGTCGTTACTTATTTCTTTCTTATTTATTAAGATATTATTGAGGGCCTGGAATACATTTGCTGAATCTTTA
This sequence comes from Liopterus haemorrhoidalis, assembly GCA_963971575.1. Taxonomy (NCBI): domain Eukaryota; kingdom Metazoa; phylum Arthropoda; class Insecta; order Coleoptera; family Dytiscidae; genus Liopterus; species Liopterus haemorrhoidalis. The sequence goes on from OZ020613.1 coordinate 57,307,940, forward strand.
ATTCTACTGTTGATTTCTTCTTCGTATCCCCCTTTGCTCTCTAATATAACTCCTAAATACTTAAAGCTGCTGACCTGTTCAATTTTCACTGCGTCCACAGTTAAATTTATCTCAACTTCCTCTTTACCAATGACCATTACCTTGGTTTTACTGTGGTTTATTTCCATATTTCTTTGAAGTAACGCCTCCTTCCATATATTTACATTTGCTTGCAAATCTTCCTTATTTTTTGCGCATATTACTATGTCGTCTGCAAACGCACATTCGGCAATGTTCACTGGTTGTAGATTACTGTATCCAATATTAAGTTTCTTTACTCTATTTTTAATTTCTTTCATGATATCATCCATTAGAATGATGAAAAGTACTGGACTCAGGACTCCCCCCTGTCTTACACCTTCTGTTGTTATAAATTCATCGGACTGCAAATTTCCTTGCCTGATGTAATTTCTGGTGGTTGTGTAGAGGCTACGGATTGCCTGGATTAAATTTTCTTCTACTCCGAGTTTCCTTAATAACGGGTGTTTTTTTTAGAGGTATAGAACTTTAAGTTGGCATTACTGTTCAAGATGGCGACCGATTTAACAGCTGTCAAGTGATTTATTCTCAGTTTGGGTTGGCAATTCATCATGAATAGACTCACGCCTGGACAACGCTTGCAAATAGTGCAATTTTATTTCGAAAATAATGGTTCTGTGCGGAATACGTATCGCGCACTACGTCCATTTTATCGTCGACAAAATCGTCCATCAGAGCAGTTAATTCGATTAACCATGGAACGTTTTCGCACCACGTTTACTCTTATTGATAACTCGCATCCCCAGAGACGCCGTACGGTGCGTACAGAAGAAGCTATTGGTACTGTAGAGCGTAGCATTGAGGAAGACCCGAATGAGTCCATCCGCCATCGAGCACAGGAATTGGATCATAAAGACTAACTTTTTCATTCCTGAATTGAACAGCCATGATGTCCAGTAGCTGTGGTTCCAACAAGACGGCGCAACATGTCACACAGCTCGTGCCACAATCGATTTATTGAAAGACACGTTTGGTGACCGCCTAATTTCACGTTTTGGACCTGTGAATTGGCCTCCAAGATCTTGTGATTTAACACCGCTGGACTACTTTCTGTGGGGCTATGTAAAGTCATTGGTCTATGCGGATAAGCCACAAACGCTTGACCATTTGGAAGACAACATTCGCCGTGTTATTGCCGATATACGGCCACAAATGTTGGAAAAAGTCATCGAAAATTGGACGCCCAGATTGGACTACATCCGAGCCAGCCATGGCGGTCATATGCCAGAAATCATATTTAAAATGTAATGCCACAAGATTATCTTTCGAATAAAAAAAAAATCATGTCAATCGAATAATCTATCGTTGTTTTATTGCAATTTAAAGTTCTATACCTCTAAAAAAAACACCCATTACCTCCCAAACCTGATCTCTTACAACTTTGTCGAACGCTTTCACCATATCAATGAAACATAAGTATGCAGTTCTATTATGTTTGTTCAACTTTTCTTGGATCTGCCTAATAGAGAAAATGTTGTCTTGGGTACTGTATCCTGTTCGAAATCCACTTTGGGAGGTTTCTAGCTTGCTTTCAGTAAGTTTATTTAACTTCGCCACCAGTATCAATTCATACAATTTCTCTGCAGCGCTCAGCAGAGATATGCCCCTATAATTTTTGCAGTCTCTGTTATCTCCCTTTTTATATATTGGTACTATTATTGCGCATTCCCAGTCATACGGAATTTTCCCAGTTTTCCAAGCTTCATTGAGTATTCTGTATAGCAAATCTACTCCATTTTCTCCCAGATACTTTAGCATTTCCGGCCTAATGTTATCATGTCCTGCTGCTTTTGCCACTTTAATCTGTTTTAGACTGCACCAAATTTCTTCTTTACTGATTCCGCCCCTTTCATTATTAATTGTTGTGGAACTACTATTAGTTTTGAGGCACATAGTATTGCACTTGCTTTGTTCATTTGCTTCTAACAGCTCTACAAAATAATTTCTCCATCTTTCCATGATCTCCCCATTATCACTTAATATATTTCCGTCTTTGCTTTTTATTTGTGGTAATTTTGTTTTTTTTTTTCACATCTCGCCTCCTTCAATACTTTATAAAATAGTTTCGTATTCTTTTTGCTATGCTCTTGGAGTTGAATGCCAAATCTTTCCCATGCAGACTTTTTTCCTTATAGCACCAACTCTTTGGTTATTTTTCGCTGTTTTTTATACCGAATATAATTCTCTTCAATTCTAAGATTGAGGTAATTTTTCCATCTGTCTTTCTTTTCTTTTATGGCTGCCTTTATATCCTCATTCCACCATTTTGTCAGCTTTTTATTCGGTATAGGTCTAATAGTTCCACACACTGTCTTTGCTGATTTAAGTAAAATATTTTTAAGGGCAAGCCACATTTCTTCAAGATTGACCAGATTATCTAACTTTAGAAGGGATATTTCATAATCTACTAATGCTGTATATTCTTGTTTTACCGGTTCCTTTTTGAGTTTATATACTTTTATTCTCTCCTTGATGCCAGATTTTCTTTCCTTAGTTTTACTATTGCTATTTATTGAGTCTTTCAGTTTAATTTTTCCTCTTACCAGAAAGTGGTCGCTACCTATTTCGTACTCTCTGAACACACGAACATCCATAACTGATTTTCTGTTTCTCTTTTCTACTAAAATATAGTCAATTATGGATCTTTCCTTTCTAGAGGGTTCTTCACGAGTATATTTATGTATGTCTTTGTGCTTAAAAATTGTGTTCGTAATTATCAAGTTATTTATCAGGCAAAAATCTATCAGTCTATTTCCGTTATTGTTTTTTACCACTTCCCCGAAAACGCCCATAATTTCCTTCTTCCCTCTAATGTCGTTTCCTACTCTTCCATTAAAGTCGCCTAATATATAAACCATGCCTTTGCAGCTGTCCAATGTTAACTGTAGATCGCTCCAGAACTCATCTTTTGTTGACACATTATCATCTTCATTAGGGTAGATCGCTATAATTGTTGTCATTTCCTGTGGGTTGATTTTTAGTTCAACCGTCATTATTCTCTCCGAAATGAATGACCAGGTTTGCACTTTGCTTTTGTACTCGTTACTTATTATGCAGCCTATTCCTGCCTGTGCTCTGTTTATTAAGGGTACTCCACTATAAATTAATAAATGTCCTCCATCTAATTCTTTACTACCTTGCCCCTTTTTCTTCGTTTCAGTTATTACCAGTATATGTAACTTAGATTTTTTAAATTCATGAGCTAGTTCGATTTCTTTATTTTTAATACTTCTAATATTCCATGTTCCAATATTCCAGTACCTATTCAATTGCCTTGTCGTTGTCTTTATATCAGTCCTACTTCCAGCATACCCTAGTTTTTTGCTTTGAATATTGATGTAGAGGCTGATCCCTTAACTTCTACCACTCCATTTTCCTCAGCGCTCCATTTAAACTCAACGTCATCAATAAACATTTTTTGGTAACCAATTTTAATTTTCCTGTTTTTAAATTCTTCCCCCTTAGCGATAGATCTTAGCTACCACTGTATTTTTCTTTCCTCTAACGTTAAATCATACTAAATCATAACTGTCAAAATACTAGTATTTAATAAATCTTAGTGAAAACAATCAAGTATTTACTTTATAGGGTTTTGTAGGTATGACCAAAAAACTCAAGGATTTTTTTATGAGTGAAGATATAAAATATCACTCATGGGTCTGTCTGTTGTTTCGGTAGAAATTGTAACCAGGCAGCTGGACATAGAAAGTTGAAATTTGGCAAACTTGTACAAATATTTGTCCTACATATTGAAAAACTATAGAGTTCAAATAAACACATCGCACAAATTTTGAGTGGGGTATCAAATGGAAACTCTTAATGCCTGAATAATTAAATTTTTATTTTTTAAAAATCAAAAGTTATCCAAATTTATGATTTTTAAAATGTACCCACATTTTGTTATCCCTAACTAAATACCTACAAAACCCTGATATGTGTTTTCTGGGAAAATGTGTTTATATCACAATTTTTTACTACAATTTCAGATACTTCTGTCCAACAAATTAATTGAAAGGTTACTTGCGACGATGTTAAGAAAAGAGTGATATTATCTTCGTGCGCAGTAACAATCCCAGATTGATTGCAGCGACACGCACGTATGCATATTCCTTTTAGCGTTCTCGGTAAAATACAAGGTGTCTCAAAAGAAATTTTATATTTATTTACTGCGTGAACGCAACGTATCCGAGGGGCGCGGGGGTTATGTCAATCGGTATCCTGGCTCTTGGGAATTCAGTCGCTATATTTTTTGTCAATTAATTGATCAAAGTCGCTATGGAGCGTTTCTCGGGAGCAGACCGCGCGTTATGCGTGCGAGAGTTTTCCAAAAACGGTGATTCGGCGACTGTAGCGCGTAGAAAATTCTGCAGTATTCGAGGTTTTCGCCACTTAAATGATGCGCCAAGCATTCCTCTCATTCGACATTGGGTTAAAAAGTTTGAAGAGACTGGTACAACGCTGGATAAATCAAAATCCGGGCGACCTAGGTCATCAAGAACGGTAGAAAACGTGAAGAATATTAATCAGTCTGTTCGTGACGACCCGAACCTTTCAATTCGGAAGCGCGCAAGTGCTTTAAATGTGCATAGATCATCATTACATCGCATTATGCACAAAGACCTAAAGCTGTACCCCTACAAAATTCAATTGGTGCAAGAATTAAAGCCAGTCAGAGGCTTAATTTCGTAAATCAGGTGATTGAGCGATTTTCAACGTTTACCAACATTTTGTTTTCGGATGAAGCTCATTTTCATCTTAATGGCCACGTAAATCAGCATAACTGCCGCTACTGGAGTGCAACGAATCCGAAACGCAAACATCAGAAACCCCTACATTCGCCTAAAGTGACCGTATGGGCTGCGATGTCGTCGCGAGGAATTATCGGCCCTTACTTTTTTGAAGACGAAAGGGGGCGTGCAGTTACAGTGAATTCAGAGCGTTATGTGGAGATGTTAGACAACTTCTTGGTACCTGAACTGCAAAACTTTCCTGGCTATAACCAAAGAACATGGTTCCAACAGGACGGAGCAACTTCACACACGTCCAATATGTCTCTGCCACGTGTTCGTGAAATTTTCTCAGGCAAATTGATCTCCCGGAGAGGTGACATAAATTGGCCTCCACGCAGTCCAAATTTAACCCCTATGGACTTTTTCCTATGGGGTTATCTTAAATCTAAAGTTTACGCCAATAAACCAACTTCACTGGCGTATTTGAAAGAAAATATCCGTCACGAAATGGCAGCCATCCCTGAGTCCACCTGCCGAGACGTCATAAGTAATTTTACTGTTCGATTAAATGAGTGCCGAGAACGCGAGGGTCTACATTTAGACGATATTATTTTTAAGAAATAAATCCCCAAAAAGTGTATTTTAATAATTAATAAACATTTTTTCTATATACGGCTTACTTTTTTTTTTTTAATCGATCCACTAAATATAAAATTTCATTTGAGGCACCGTTAGTTCCAGATAGATTTATTGGATATTTGGTATATTCTGGTAGCCATCGGATTAGTACGTAACCGGTCTATGAGAAATCAAATGAGTCCAAGAATTAGAGAAACAACTCCTAGTCAGATACATGCGCATTGTTAGTTCGATTGAACATAGTGTTTAACCTAATAGCTAATCCATTGCACATTGTTTATCACGAATCGTTTTGTTTCGAAGGATCGTTACACCTTAATAATTAAGCTGCGATTTTGTTTCTTGATTTGTTTTGTTCATCAGCAGTAACAAGAATTGCTGATATGTTTAGAATCGGGCATACGCAATAAAACACTCAATGCAGTTGTCCCAACCTGTTGAGATATTATCAGTAATTATATCCGCGAATAAAGGTAATATAATTAGTGGATATGGGATCAATTTAAGCAATTCAGATATGGATTAAAACGTGTAATAGGGGAGATGTGGGGACGGTGGCACAATTGGTACAGTGGAAAATTTGAAATATCTTTGAAATATAAAATATTTTCATGTCTGTTTGGGTATATATAGGCTCCTCTGGTACTGAGAAATTATACTATCCACATTTTGAGTCTATAAATTTAAGTTCCGCCATTTCTGATGAAAATGTTGATTTGAGGTTGACAAACTAAAGTTTATCGTAACAAGAAATTTTTTATTTGAACGAGACACAACTAAATTAGTAAGAAATTTTGTATTACATGTTGTAAATTGGTCATTTGTCTACAGTGTAAAGCAATTACTAATGTTCTAAACTATATCATTTATTATATTTGATAAAATGTTCGTGAAAATAGGGTTAGGCTAACAGTGGCACACGTGTTATGTGGATACAGTGGTACAGTGAGCCACTGTACCCACGTACATGGGTACAAGTTAGAAGAACAATTCCAAGCGGCGCAAAATAAAAAAGATCATAAAATTAAAAGATATTCTTATAAGTTCAGACACATCTGATACTGATGTCAATATTGATGAGAATTCAAACTCAGATGATAATGTTGACCCTGAATGTGATACAGATTCAGAGAAAGAATAAAATGAAGAGCCACTCTATAGGGGAAATCATAGAAATAACTACTGACGATATTGTTGTAACATATCTCCGACGGCTGACTCTACTCTTTAAATTTATTAAAACAAACGAAAATCACACATTTAAAAAATCAGAGCTGATAAAAGTTTTACCATTTCCTGTTCCGTCTGGTAGCACAAAACACCGTTTAGACGATTTGATTTTTACAGTAAATTTAATGAAATATAATTAACATTCTGCTTCCAAGGAACTTACCAAAGTTTATTTTTTTATATTAATAATAAATTTACATTTATATATTTATATACATTATTTAATTACTTAGTAGTTTGTTCCAAAATAATTTGATTTTTTTTACAATCTTGATTAGATGAGTTACGTCCGTAAGTTAGTAATTATAATTGATAGATAATGGGCTTCGGACCAGTCAGAAAATAAAACAAATTTATTAACTTCGCTAACGTTTCGATTTTAATTTAAATCTTCATCAGAGCTACAAAGATATATAGAAATATAGAATTATTAAATTGGTAAGTTTACATGTATAAAATTATAATATGTTCAAATTTTATACGTGTAAACATACCAATTTAATAATTCTATATTTCTATATATGTTTGTAGCTCTGATGAAGATTTAAATTAAAATCAAAACTTTAGCGAAGTTAATAAATTTGTTTTATTTTCTGACTGTTCCGAATCCCATTATCTATCAACTATAATTTTTTTACAATATTATTAATTTTTCAGTAACTTTCAGATGATTTATTTTTAAAGACATTGAATTGAAGTTTCAATAAAAATTATTGATACATATACAGATTTTTTAGATGCCTATTATATTTACTGTTCCACTGTATCCCTAATGCTGTTTCACTGTACCCTCACGTATAGGTACAGTGGCACAATTGCAGAGGTCAACAAAAATATTAATTATAAATGGAACGTGATAAGGACATTAATTTTTAACAGGTTATTTAAACAACGACATTATAAGTATTATGTGGCGAAAAGATTTATTTAAAAAATTCAAAATTGAAGATGTTATGTACAGAAAACCAAAATGTGTGCCACCGTCCCCACATCTCCCCTATAACACAGTTAATACTTGTAACTTACTTGTACATGTGGAAATACTGAAGTAAAAAGATGAGTAGTGCCTGCTGGTGTACAAATTTTGATCCCACCATAGCAAGCACCAGTCACACGATAGAGGGGATGTCCTGAGTCCCACAGACCAGCCAACGTCTCCGTTTTATTAAAACAAGGTATCTCGTATTCTATTTCTCCTTCAACATCACACTGAAAACATTCATAAACAAAAACATCAGTCTATGTTCCTACGAGGGTATATTTATTAAAATATGGCAATTAGTTTATTTCTTAAGTTACAAGAGCAATACAAAAACCAAACTATACTCTGTTCACAAAAAACGTACAGTCGATGTAAACGTTAGAGCAACGATAGACTTGTTCTGATTGTAAGAAAAAACCGAAAATTTTTCACAAAGAATTCTTCGACTGAGCGCAAAACCAATGATGCAACACATCTGTAATTTCACTGTCCGATAAAAATTTTTGGCTACGTAACACATTTTAAATTGTCCAAAAAGTTAGTAATCAGACACAGCTAACACAAATATATGGAACTTGGAAAGAAGCAGGAAACTATGTTCACTAGACTGAGAATTGGTCACACTAAAATCACACACGAACATCTACTTGCACGAAATGAACCCAAAATCTGCACACAGTGCAATACACCTCTAACAGTGGAGCACATAGTAATAGGCTGTCCTAAATATTGCACCAACCGAATTAAATACAAGATACCAAACACCTTTAAAGAAGCACTCCAGAACAATAACACTTCAACCACCAACCTGATCAACTTCCTAAATAAAGAAAAACTCACAAATGAAATATAAAAGATATGTATATAAGTCATATATGTAAAATTTTAATAAATGTAATAACCAATAACTGACGATAAAAATCATGTTATTGAAGAGTCATCAAATAAAGATTAATAAAAAAAGACACAGCTATGTCTGGACTGTATGGTAAAAGAAAAATAAACTTGAATTTTAGTTTATTAATAATTACGGCTGATGTTCCGTATGATTCCACCACAAGCAGTTAGTTGAAAAATAGCTAGAGGAAAAGCATAAACTAGTTAGATTGAGATTTGGCCAGAGACTAAAGTGCGTTCAAAGGTGAGTTTGCAGTACAGGGCATATGGTGTAGTTCTTTTTCATACTCTCTAATGGGTTTACACAATGACGCTATCCTTTTCTTGCTTGTCGACGTTGCCAACTCTAAAATGCGCTGATCTGTGAAGATGCAGTATTCTACAAATGGCCATTTATTTTTGTTGAGTATTATTTTGAGTTTTATAAGAGTTGATTTTTGTAAATTATTTTCATATTATTATAATTGACACATTTGACACTTTTACAGCATTTGGCAACACCGCTCCCATTTACCATAAGAGCTATACTACAAACTCACCTTTGAACGCACTATAGTTCCAGCTTGATTCTACTTTAAACTATTGGAATTGTACGGAACATATACCATAATTTTCACAATTCTAGCCGCAGTATAGAGTCGTGCGTTATCGTGATGCAAAACTACGCTTTTTGGCAGCATTACTCCTCGTGTGAATGACAGACTTTAACTTCTCTGTAAACATCTTCCAACGTTCACTATTGCCATTTTTACCACATTCTTGATAGTGTTGTTGCAGATGAAATTAAAAATTAGGTGTATCAGTGGCTTTGCGAGCACCAAAGAATTTTTTCAATGCAAAAGAATGTGAACCGGTGAATCCATTAGCTATAGTCCATTCAAACGTTAGAAAGCAGTATTGCTCTTATGGAAAACAGGAGCGTAGTCAAATTTTGTAAAAGTGTCAAATGTCAATGAACCCAAAATATTCGCGAAATTTTATGTTCTTTTGTTGTTAATTCATTAAAACTAAATCAAACAATCGTCGAAGATTTACAAAAAACAGGTAATACGGAACCAAAATAAATAACCATTTGTATCTTCACAGATCGGACGCGTTTTACAACCGGCCCAGAAAAAAACGCCGCCAGCGTCGCCCAGAAAAAAAAAGGATAACTTTATTGGGAGAACGTATTAGAGAGTATGAAAAAGAACCATTGGACCAATCAGGAAACTCCATTTACCTGTACTGCATTCTTAAAAAACTATTAAATAATCAAACTGATGACCCCTTAACCCTCCAAAGATTAAATTTCAACGCTCCTATTGTTCCAACCAGACATCCACTATTATTCTACCTTCCACAGGCTCATACCAACCTTCATCTCAAATCTCCTGTAAATCGTATGTGTTCATACTATACACGTGATGATACAATTTTCGAACTTTTTTAGAGCATTTTTATCGATTTCTTTTTTTTATATATATTTTTGTGTTTACAAAATTATTGAAAATTGTAAATATTAGAGGATTTTGTTATTTTGTATTATACTATTTAATATGTATTTGTAACAATATTATTTATATACTATTTGAAAATTTTGTTTCTTTAATTATTACTTTTGTTAGTAAAATTTTGTTAGTAAATTTAAGTATTACTTTTGTTGTTCAAATTTAATGTATATATTGATGTACCTGCCCGTTTTGGGTAATACTGTTGGGCAGCAGTAATTAATAAATAAATAAATAAATAAATAAATAAAGTTTCAACGGACTACAGGTGACTCTGTCGAAAGTTGTAGTACAACTGTAGTGTTTGTAATTCAAATCTACCCTTGCATAATAAAATACCCTCCTATATCAGTGTGTGTAAATCAATGGCGTGCTTTTTCATTTGAACTTACTTGTATACAAAAATGTAGAGCATCAAGAAGTTGTAGTAAGTCTAAGGCATCACAGCAAGTAAATGTGGCTTGAAAATCATCTGGGCTATAGACTCCCGTTGCACGTGCGTTCGAAATAAACTGAGACGATAAAAGTTCGCCCAATAATTGACAACATAACCACGGCACTGATATCACAACAAGATCACGTACACAAAATAGCTGCAAAACAATATATAAAAATACTCTGTATTTCAAAATTTTAATTCTGTAGGAGGAAACGAACTTACTTCTCCAAAAGTGTGTAAACAGGTTAACAATTCGTTAATATGTTCATCGGAAGCTAAAACATTAACTTGAGTTCTTAATATTTCAGAAAATTGTTCTCTTGTTAGAACAGGAAAATATTCTTTCTCTTTTCGTAAAGTCACTAGCCAAGTTAAAGAGTTTTCTAGAAGACCAGAACCCATACCAACAGATTGCTAAAAATGAAACATATGTTAAAGACCAATACACCAACGTATGACAAAAACTAATATTGCAATTAGAGACCAGATTTTCAGCAGTGTAAGAAATAAACTTTAAAGAATATTATGACTACAAAATTATGTTACCAACGTTGGATTCCTCGCAGGTCTCTGATACTACGAAAATCAATTTACATTGATACAAACTATATAGTTCATTTTACCTTTTTTGCGAACGTCGATTGCAACACATAGAAAGCGTCTTATTAAATCTATAACACAGGATGTGGTTTTCGTCATATTGGTTGGATAGCTGGGAAATTAAAATCGGCAACATTTAAAAACTTAATATTTTCTATTATTCATAGTATGCAGGCAACCAATGCGTAAATCGAAAGAAACAAAAATAGTTGATGTAATTAGGCGTTTTCGCAAACCCTATACGATACATATATGACGTCATTGATTTAATCTGATAGCTACGAACCTGTTCGCAAACTTTTTCTTTGATCAGATACAAAACTATCTACGTTCGCAAACCTACAATAACTATATGATAAACGCGATCGGATAGCAATATTTCAATCCTACAAAATAGTAGGATTCATTTCAGATTAAATAACCTAAAAAATTATTTGATGTGTATGTCATTTTGGGTTTTTGACTTTAATCTAAAAAATTTTGCCGATTATAACTATTGGACACGCTCTTTTTTTCGATGATGATGGTTATGATGATACTGACGAAAATAATATGGTAATGCTATTTTTAAACCGCAAAGATAAGAAGAAAAGAATTACAGTGGAAAACTATGAAAATATTATTTATCGTTATTCGTTAAGATCTTACAAATCGTCAAGTTTAAATAAAGAAATAAAGTCGTAAGTGCTGCCATCTAGACAATAGAACACTAAACTCTAAACAATCCTGTCCGCAAAGGTCCGTAAGAAGTTATTTGGATCAAGCGATTAATATTCGTTCGCAAACTGACTTTATCTGATAAACAGTAATCTAATAAATTCTATCCGATTGAATTTCGTTACGTCATTTATTTATCGGATACGCGATCGGATTGAGGTTTGCGATAACGGCTATTGAATGCATCACTACTTTGTTACAAATATGGACCTGCCAAAGAACACAGTAGCCTTGAAGCGAACGGCGAACCTTGAACAGTGGATTGTCAGAAGGTTCTAGAATTCTTTGGAACGTTTTAGGGTCCGATTAAAAGGCGCACGACCTGTAGCCGGATGGGCAGTAGTATTCAGATAGAGAAGTTCCGAGAGTTTTTAGGAACAGTTAAGTCAGTCTTATTCAAGCGTTTGAGTCAGCATTCAAGGTAGTTAATAAGTCAGTTTCATGCATCCAACATCAGCGTAGAGTTAGACAAGTGATTGAACTCAAGTGGAGATACTGATTTGGTGGAATTTAGTACGGTGTTTGAGTGATTTAGTTAATCAAATACCTGGAGTAGTCTGGACTGCATGATGATATACCTGGAACAGTCAACTGATGATTAACTGTGGTATAAGTGTAGAGACTAGTGGTAACTAGTGATTGTGTTATAGTTGTCTATTAAGTAGTGTATAAGTCCAATATGTCCAATATTTTATTAGTTTAATAAAGATTTAAAATCACATCCAAATACGTCTTATATGTTTGTATTGTAACCACGTTACAAAAGTTGATATAGTAAAGGAGACTTTAGTTGACAGATGACGGTTAATTAAAGCATATGGTTCAATGGGAGAGAACTATTGCAATAAAATTTCCATTTTTTAATAGAGCCATATCATTTGTTCACAGATAAAGCTAGAAATAGAGAAAGAGATACAATTTGTTTCACTTGACATGCAAGACAATATGTATATGTGTGATAACCTAAAAAATATTATTTTTTTGTAAATTAAATGCATATTTTCTTTAAACAAAACTTTTAGAAAGATAAGGGGAAATATAGTATGAAAGTAATTTTTGAAAATATTTTGATAATTGTGAGTAAATAATAAACAACCTATGACGTTTGATAAACAACAAAATTCAATTTTAAAATTCTGAGTGTAACTGAAATGCATGGTCAACCTTCACTGGTGTATTCTAATATTTGTAGTGTAAATTTAAAAGAAATTGAATTACAAATACTTTAACAAAGAGCTGACAGTCATACACTTGGGCGAACAAATGAAATATAAACAACAGCATGTTTAAATAATCTATTTTGATTTTAAAATTACGGAGTTGAAAAGTTTTTAAGAAACTATGTCCAGTAATACACGTGTAACCCCTTCCACTATACCATTAGCGACCGCCCAGAGCTGAATGCGCTCGCGTGTATACAAAGGGACATACGTTGAAGTTACCATAGTATAATATAACAAAAAAAGACAAAAACTATGAACGTACGTTACAGTAAGAAGCAGAAATACGTTCGTAACAGCTTACATAAAACTGTGAAATAGATATATATATTTCTTTATTGGTTCTCAATCGATCAATCTCCCAAGTAAATTTTCCTTTACTATAGTTAAAGTCTTGGGCGCACAGCAAAGACTATTTGCGCTAACCACGTTACAATATTATAGTGTAATTGGATAGGGCGCCTCACACTATGTTCCAATAATAGGTGGATGAAACTAATAGCCTCTTGTTGGCCATGCTATATATAGATAAAAATTATTCGTCCTTCCATTTCGAGAACTCATCATTAAAAGCAAATATGTTAAACCATAGATTATTTAGATGCAGTACTGTTGTACGTAAATACCTTTTCAACACGTTTTGTGGCAGTATGTATACATGTGCTCTTTGGGCTAACACCACCATAACCGGTATTCGTAAATTAGTGGTTTTCTACAACAATGCATTTAGAGTTATCAATGAGTTATAGAAATAGTGTAGTACAAGTGAAATGTTTGTTATGAATGAAGTTAATACTTGTATGGCTGTACTTAGAAAATACGTCTATAGGTTACGTAGTAGATTACTTAAATCAAAAACGTTGATTCGGGAGTGTCTACGCTTTGACAAAAAGGTTTACACTTGTTGGCCAGCTGAGCTGATATGTTAAATATCTACTAACTTAAACTATGAATGTATTCTTAGTGATGCTTAGTGATGCTGGACAGAATGATAATTAAAATAGTATAGTAAATAAAGTTTTATTTGTGTGACTGTAAATCTTGTTTACGAAATAAAGGATTATTTAAATAAAATTTTGTCTATAAGTTATAAAAAATCTATGTTTTAAGAAATTATAGTAGGTATTAAAATATATATTTTCTTATTTGCATTTTTTAACTTATATCAATAACTTATGTATGTATAGCTTATATAAATCTCATATTTGTAAAAAATGTAAATAAAGTTATTATTATTGTATTATATTATTATTATTCTTTAATGTTTGGTTTCACAATTGTTAAACATGAACTCAGGAAACAGGATTTTTGTTTTTCTTTCCTGCTTTTGTTTTTGATATGTGTTAGAAACGTATTATCTCTTTGAATCTGTATTTTGTTAAATATATTAAATGTATATTAATTTGGACTTCAGGCTGTTTAATAAATCATTATTATTAAAATTGAATTAGGGGCATGTGTCACGATTTTCCATCAATAAGTGGAGGATATGGTATAGAAAAGGAAAAAATGTTCGCTTTCCAATTTAGTGTTATTAAAGTTGAACAACGCGCATCACATAATGTTCTGTTAATAAGTGAACAAAGAGAAAAACTTGAAGGTATCTGCCTGCAGTTGAACTAGTGGCTATTAAGCACAACTAGGTTGATAAGACATGCTGATTTTTCAGGATTTATCCCTATTTTAGGTTGAATGTCTCGATGTCCCCAAGAGGTATTTTCAGGACTGTTGTGTGTCGCCATTATAAAATACTTAACCGTTAACCGACTATATGAATTTTGTCAGCCATCAGTTGTCTCGACGCCTTACCGGCGCTTGTAGTAAAACCGTTATATTTTTTGTGATTTGATATAAAAAAAACTCGAAAATAAAAGATATAAATAGTGCATAAAGTATATCTACTATAATTTAAATTATTTATTAACACAATTTTTACATATCAAATTTGAATGATCATTACAAACATTTTTCTTACAATATGCGCAATGTTGAAAAATTTGTCTTTTCGATTCACATAAATGGCATTGCGCTCGGTGTTTCTTTTTTGGTTGTGAGTTTGATGTCGAAGGTTCGTCCAGACCACATAATGTAGAAATATTCTTCTTCTAAGATTTACTCCGTATGTTTGAGAGACGTCGCTGAATTTGATCCATGATTAATTCTTCACTCAATTCTTCGAGGTAGATATTTCGTCTATCGTTTTTTCCATGTTCCATTGTTTATAAATATTTGTATGGATTATATATCCTGCCAATCCAGCTATATCCAATAAATTCATAAAAAAAGCCATAGGCCATCTAGTACACTTTCTTTTACAGGTATACGATCGTAACATCTTATCCATTAGATCAGTTCCGCCTTTAGATTTGTTATAATCTATTATTATTTCAGGTTTTTGTTTATTTTCTGTCAAAGCATCATCGTGAAGCATAGAAGATAGTAATATAACAGTTCTACCCTTTTTTGGCACGTAGGAGACTAATGTGAGTGCTTTGGTAAACCCAAAAATTGAAGAAAATTCTTTCCGGGAACGATTTGCCTGAAAATTATTTGGAATATATTGCTTATTTTTTCGAAGTGTACCTAACAATGTGAGTCCAGAACTTTTAAGATTCAAATCCAATTGTTTTGTAGTAAAAAAATTATCGCACGTCACATTTCGATTGGTGTGATAATATGATGTACTCAACTTTTCAACAAGCTTTTCTCCGAGATTTGTCGCTCGTTCGTTACCCTCTTTACCTAAATAAGGAACTCCGCCTAGAGGATATCCATTTTCTGAATCATTGATCCAAAATATTTTCATACCATATTTTTCTGGTTTTGATGGCATATATTGTTTGAATGGACATTTCCCATCTTAACCAACTAATTGTTCATCTACAGTTATATTAGAACCTGGCATATAATATTTTCCGAGATTTTTATTTAGACCCTCCCAAACGTCTCTTATACAAGCCAGTTTATCAGTTGCTCGTCTCTGTGGTCTGGAATTTTTATCATCGAATCTCATAAAACGTATTATCTCTTTGAATCTGTATTTTGACAAGTAACTCGAAATATTGGAGGTCCATTTATTACTCCACAAACGATCAATTCTACACCTGAGGATTTTAAATGTCCAGCAGTTAGAAGGCCGCCAGCGCCGCTAAGGCGCCATGTAGACGGATGGCGTAGTTTTTAACAAAATATAAAATTTATAATGTTATAGTGAACATTAAGCGAATTTTATAATGAATTCTATATTACAACATTTCATCGGAAGGGTACTAAAAAGGATTTTCTTAAATATTGATAATAAGGAGTTAAAATTATTAGTTTAATTATCATAGCGCCTCTCAGGCGTCATATAAGCGGTTAACGGTTAAATAGTTTTTAACTATCGTATATAATAATATGTTTATATTTCTTAAAAATCATTGGGAAAACTATATTTTGTTGTTGCTGCTTGTGTATTGTTGTCTTCACAGTAATATGTTAAAAACTTGGGCGCACATCGGGAGATACAAAAACGAGTACATTTTTGAAAACGTGATAATTGATGATTAAATTATTCTAATTTTCATGTGATTCGTTTATTATTATTTACCTACATAATTTATGTAATTTTTATAATATTTTGTTATATTCATATGATTCATTCATATTATGTGACCTGTCTTCTAAGTGTTGGCGTAAACATACATTTAACCGAAAGAATTTGTTTTTGTTTTAGTTGGTTAAAAATTTTGGCGCACTGTAACGGTGGCTATTTTACAGACACAAACTTTTTGCTTTAGTTGTTATGTCTCGATTTTCAGTTGTCATGTCCTAATTTTTAGTTTTGATCGGGTCACCATAAGCACAACGCTTATAATTTCCAACAAGAAGCACAAAAGTGTAAGATAATATAACAATTAGGGATATCAATGGGAGACCTATATCTATCAACTAGTTTATAGAAGACTGAAAAAAAGAAGAAGCTGACATAATTTATGTTTTAGTATACAATATCAACAGGGTTCGATCCGGCGCTGCTTTCTGAGACAGTAGACAAAATAATTTCTATTATACATTTTATAAAAACTAATTAAATTGTTGTTGTAATAGTAAGTGACCAAATATACTTGATAAAGATGAAGTAAACAGATAGTGAATCATAGTTTTGTGCTTTTTACATTTTTTTTCCTACGTTCTTACACTTTTCTTTGACCAAAATTATTCAGTATAATTTTTATTACTAGCCTTTTTTGTGTGTAACTATATATATTTGTGTAAAATATTGTACTAAACTAATTTTCACTGTGAATAAATATGCCAATTCGTGTAAATATCATTCCTCTAAAAAGGTGTCAGCAGTGTAAATATGTAACAAGGCTTTGTCCTAAATTCTTGTTACCGTGTTAAAGAAATTTACAATATTAACTTCACTGGGAACCCTAAAGAAATAATTGTTCAGTTAAATTGCTTACAACCAATTGAATTTTTGTTTCCATGCACTTTACTGTTGTATAAATTAAATATTTTATTGTAACAAATCAATTTTTTACTTGAAAAAGTTGTTTCATAATTCAACTCACTGTCAGAGCTAGGTTTTACAAAACTAATAGTCCGGGAGGCAGCGTTGTAAGTGACATTTCATCCCGATTGGTTCCTATTGGAAATTATTCCTTTCGGGTAGTAAGTTGATGATCTAAGCGTCAGCTGCGTTGGTTTGGTGGAGCTGGTCGTGAGAAAATGTACATCTTGTAAAAAAAAAATCCAAAAGCCATTTCAAGCCACTTGAAAATTTGCATAGTTATTGTTCAAGTGATAATAATAAAAAAAAGTCAGTCGCTTGTATAAACCTAATGATCGTCAACTGCCGACATAACGGGGTAAAGATCGTCAGTTACATAATTGATTACATTATAAAATGCTTAGGCTAAATGCCCGCTCAGCAATTATAATCCCTCAGCTGACGGTCTTACCCCCATTGTGAAAACAGCTGATTGTTGTGTTTATTATTCTAATTATATAATAAGTTCGATGTATCAGTTTCATTGAATTTGAAATGACTTTACATATTTTTTTTTTTTATTGCAGGTTTATACAAGCGACTGACGTA
Source organism: Liopterus haemorrhoidalis (assembly GCA_963971575.1). Classification (NCBI taxonomy): domain Eukaryota; kingdom Metazoa; phylum Arthropoda; class Insecta; order Coleoptera; family Dytiscidae; genus Liopterus; species Liopterus haemorrhoidalis. The sequence goes on from OZ020613.1 coordinate 57,326,048, forward strand.
TAATCGCCCACTACGCACGCAGCTGACTTTTATTATTATTATTATTACCACTTAAACAATAACTGTGCAAATTTTCAAATGGCTAGAAAATGACTTTTGTATTTTTTTTTTTTACAAGATGTTAATTTTCTCACGACCATCCCCACCACGATTCTGGCGGCTGACGCTTGTTTCGATTATTAGCCATATCTTAACTATCAATTAAAAACAAAAATTAAGCGAGTTGAAATGACCATAAAAAATGCAACGCTGCCTCCTGGACTATAAGTGTCGTTTAAGAAACGATACTAAATGGATTTATAATGGATATTAATTTTTACTCTCTATCAATTTTACAACTGCTAAATTTGCCGCTACCTCAGGCCGTTAACCTGATTTTGCCCCCCTAGATCGGAGCCTGGGTGCTATTGCTTCAGACTCTATCACACACACTTAACCACTTACTTAACATCATAACTGTGTACACCAATGTTAAAAATAAGTGTATTAGTCTTGAACTTAAAAATCTTCGAATCAGCGTTTAACTTGTGGAAAACCAATATTTTACTCACATGATTTCATAAACTATGCATGCGTTCTTATTAAATATACCTGCATAAAACCGGTCTCCAATTACGACAAAACAAATTTATATAGTGTAATGACAAAGACATTCTAGCTTCTAAAATGTGTTGTGCAGAGAACTACGTAGCACGCGAACATAGCTAACCTGAAATGATGTATCCATTATAAGATTGTAGTATGAACCACTTTTAAAGCGCAAAGAATTTAGTAACTTTGTCTCCTGCAATTTATCAACTTTCAGAGTTAAAAAATTATCAATTAAATCTTTACTCACCTGCATGTAATCTTGTTTAATGGAAGATAATAATGCTTTGAGTTGTTTGAGAGCATATGCTGCTGGGACGTTACTGTCCAGAACTAAAACGTTTGGATGAAGATTCTGTATATGAGGTATAGTTTTTGTAACGTTTTCCAATATTCGTTGAGCATCGGGACTAACCCATTCTCCTTGAGAATTCTTAACAGCACGAGTTGTATCTACATGTGTAGCAATTAGGATTATTTTGCCATATTCATCTAAAATCAACATATTCACAATTTAACCCTAAGTCGGAGGACTGCCTTCTGTTGCAAAAAGACTTAAATAGTGTAGTGAACTGGTGCGAAAAAAATAAACTCAAAATCAGTGGTTCTCAAACTTATTTGGCTTACCGCCCCCTTTTCAGAAAAAAATTACTCAGCGCCCTCTGGAAATCTACATTCTTTAAACGAACAAACAGAAAGATATATGTATCTATATTTCTACCTACGTTCTACAATATAGTAAAGAAAGATGTTGTAAATAAGACACCTTGAAGCTTGAAATTACAAATTATCTATTAAAATCATATTCTCATCTAATGAGAAGGATGAACCTGGTACGCTGCTATCAATGTATCAATCTTAGGCTCTATTTTTGTCAGCAGTATTCTTAAATCACCGCGGTTAGCTGTTTGCAGTCGGTTTCTTTTTTTGTTAATAGATTTGTGACCGCACTGAACCCATGTTCCACTAAATATGACAAAGAAAATGCAATTAACAACTTTTGTATTATAGCCCATAATCCAGGATAAGCTGTAGAAATCTGCTTTTGCAGCCAGAACTGTTGGTAGCCGTCTTTGAATTTAAATTTCAATTCTTAATTTGTTGTTACTTCCATCAGTTCTTCTTGTGATTTTGAAGTGTTTGCACTTAAAAAAGAACCCAAAACCCAATCGGGTATGTTCATTTTAAAAATATCTTTAAATCGTTGGTTGAAGTCAGAATGGAGAGCAGAAAGTCTTTATCATTTTCAACACCCTCCAAATGCACCCGAGGCTACTATCGCCCCCGTGGATCATTCCAGCGCCCCCCAAGGGGCGGTATCGCCCACTTTGAGAAGCACTGCTCAAAATGAATATCAAAAAATACAAAATAATATCCTTTACACGTAATATAAACAAAATAACCCACGAATACCATATTGACAATATAGTGAATAGTGCCCTAAAAACTTTAGGATATATACTAAGAAACAGTGGTAGTTTTAAGATATCTACAACTTGGTTACTGTACTGTGCACTAGTTCGACCTAAATTAGAATACATGAATACAATCTGGAACCCAAAAACAATGTCCCACAAAAATCAAATAGAAAAAGTACAAAAAAGATTTGTAAGAAACCTGACCCTGAAATTAACCGGAACATATCCTTTTCGAATCTCTTATGCAAACCAGTTAAAAAACCTACCTCTCAATAATAGCAAGAAATTTCAAACATTAGAAGGGAGACGCGACATCCACACTTTGAATTTCTAGTTTAAATTATTTAATAATAAACTAGATGCCCCAGAACTTCTTCAAAATTTAAATATTCGAGTCCCTGACATAAGATTGAAAATTAAAAATGAACACTTTTTTTAAATTTCAGAATCTATGTCACCACTGAACAAAATGCTCAGTCTAGTAAACAAGCAAGTCTCTGATAGAGATGTAGATATCTTTTACGACAATTATAGAAAGTTTGTGACTATAAAAATAAATTAGACTAATTATTAATATTAATTGAATTAGTTGAAGGCACTCGTTGAAACATTTTACTAAGACTAATTATGTTGTATTTTATTGTATGTTTGCTTATATTGTTTTTTATTCTTCTATATTATTAGTATTTCTATATTATTGTTATTATAATTGTGTTGTATTTTTTCCCCAGTACTATGTAACTGGACTTGTGCACTAATGTACAAATCTGTATAGTTACCAGTGATAGGCGTTTACACGTAAACTTTAATTGTTTACGTTTACGGGTAAACTTATGTAAACAATTGGTAAACTTGTCAACAATGTAAACTTTGTAAACTATCAAATAATGAGGTTAGTTTTAGTTATTTAATACGAATAATAGAGAGTTAATGAACAAGTATATTCAGTTCAAAACAATAAATTTATTTTAAAAATGGTGAGAAGAATCCGAAGGAATAGTTCTGAAGAACTAGGTTTTGTTTTAATTAAAGAAAATGAAAGAAAATATAGGGCGTTATGCAAAATTTGCAATGAATCTTTTCGTTATTAAAAAATATAGGCTGATTTTCTTAAAGGTGAAATTTAATGTATTTTGTTATTAAAAAAATTAGACTGAATTTTTTTTATTTTATAAAGAAAACAGTTTTTTATTTTTCATATTCATATTTACTAATTTGTATGTAACACATGTATAATGATGCAAATTCGATTTTTATTAATATGTATATTGGCTTGTCCTAATTTTATATACTTACTTTTTCATTTAAAATCGTTTCATTAAAATTTTATTATTTATAAAAATGTATTGATATGAAAAAGGTTCTGTAATTCAAAACAAGTGCGCATGTCTAAATCATTGTTTACATTGTTTACGTTGTTTACATTGTTTACAAGAGTTTTTGTGTTTATTTTACAGCAATTGTTTACGCGTCAACAATGAGGTAACTTACATCATGTAACTTACGCGCCCATCACTGATAGTTACTGGTTAAATAAATAAATAAATAAATAAATAAATAAATAAATAAATGCATACACCAGTGGTGGGATGCTAAAATTGTAACAACCAGTTCTTTCATGTCCAATTTCATCAAAATCGAATAAACTTGAGGAGCCTATTTCCAATCATCTTTATCTTATGTTTGGAAGTTAATAAACGCGACTCATTCTTCTAATTAAACGCCTTTGGATTACTATCTATTTGTGTCATAGCTAGACAGAGTTTTGGAGATGTGGCTGAGATACGAAAATGGATTGACGTTTTAACTGCCTCCAAATTGATATATATTTTTCGCGCAAATGTACGAAATTTACCCGCAAGATGGTAGAAGGTATTAACTTACTTGGTGTCAAGTCAGCATGTTGTCTTGACATCAAAAAATTCAACCAAAACAAAACCTGTTGCATTTGAATATCTGATGAGTCTTCTAAACTAAATAAAACTCCAGTCAAACAATGTGGCTGCGGAAATAGGAAGTGGTGATACATGGAAAAATAACTCTCTTGACCAGAAAACTCCCAGACAGTTACTTCACCAACATTGGAAACATCCATCTGCAACAACAAATGCTCATTACAAAATATAATAATACCTAAGATATTAGTAAAAAATAATCAATTTCCTCCAGATTAATTTACAATTATCCTCTGGCAAATTGAAAGATGCACCCACAATTTTTTCATTCGGTAATTACGAATGCGAAGCCAAATTACTATTTCCTCTTCAAATTTTATTGCCTATTTTTTTTAACTATTAATGTGATGTTAACTGTTATTAAAAAATCAGCTGTAAAAATATTTTCAGGAAAATGGCCGCAAAATTTGAGAATAATTATAATCTAACAATCTGGATTTGGAAGGAAGAATTCTTGTGGAACAGTTATGAACAGTATGATAAACAACTGGAAACTGGTACCTATAGGGTTGGCGATTGTAAAAACCCAAAAACAATGCCGCAGAGTCGCCCTACCACGCCCTATGCTCCAATAGGAGCCAAAGAACTGATAATGATGAAACAAGAATTAGATAATAAAAAATAAACCTGCGCTGTTTTTTCAAATTTAAGTAGGACATTCGAAACTATTGATAAAGCAATAATTTTGGACAAACTGCAAAGTTATGGTACTGAAGGGACTACTTCAAACCTTATTTATCTCTTACTTATCGGACAGATTGTAAGCCGTCAAATTTCGTAACCGCCAATCAGACGTGGGAATAGTCTTGGAATACCTCAAGATAGGGTTCTAGGGCTGCTGTTCTTTATTATATTTAATGACATTAAAAGTGTGATTAAAAACTGTGATATCCAACTAATCACTGACAACACCTTGATTTATTACACAAATGTTAAAAGAATATTCAGAGCACAGTTAATACTGAACTTATTAATACTGAAAAAAGGCTGGTTAAAAAAAAGTTCAAACCTAATAAGCTAATGGAATATTAATTAGCAATAGTAAAACAAAAACTTTAAATGATGTTTTTAAAATAGAAATTTGAGGGGAAAATTAATTTTGTTTCAGAATTTAAATATTAGGGAGTAATTATTGACAAAAATATATCGAGGAAAAATCCATATAAATTATATTAAAAAGAATAAGACCTAAAGTGCCATTCTGTTGTGCTAAACAAATATGTGAAGCAATGATAAAGCCCCATTTTCAATATTTCTGTACCTTCTTGTATACCTGCAGCAAAACTGGAATTAAACGTTTGCAAATTCTGCAAAACAAAGCTATGAGGGTGATTTTAAAACAAAGCAGATACTCTAGAATAACGGATATGCTGAATACTTTGGTTGGTTGAATATTGAAAATTTCGTATAATGTATTTCATTTGTAAATGAATTAAAATTAATAACTTGCTGCCCAATTATTTATCCCAGGATATAAAGAAATTTAGGGATATATACATACGTACAACACTAGACGTTAAGCCAATTTACCCATCAGTCATTAAAACAACTGAAAACAATATTTTCCATAGAGGTCTTCTGGAGTTATTGTCTAATATCTTACTAAACGTAATTTGTAATAGGGTTAATGTAAAAACATTAAAAATCTTGGAGTAATCAATTAACTGGGACTCATCTCTAGATGTAACATAATTAACTAGAATTTAATTTGTGTTACTTATAGCATTACTTTTTTTATTATTTGTGTATTTATTTTGTTATTTTTGTAATATTTCTTATTGAATAATTTTGAACTAGCCATAAGCTAATTGATAAAGTTTATTACTATTAACTGTTTGTCTTGCTTCTTGCTCGTATTTAATTGCTCCTCTTTAAATGATTTCTGGTTATTTTCCTGATTATGTGCTCACTCAATTGTAATACACGGTTGAAAAGTGCTCGTATGAGCTAACTCTTAATAGGAGAAAAAGAATAATAAGAACTGTAAACTTACCTGTTGTACATGGATACCCTTAGTAGATTGATAATGAGCAGTAGGTTCAAAGGTTAAAGAATTTTGCCTGGAAGTAACATCCATCTCAATCTGAGTATTGATAGGAGAAGAAGGTCGTGCTAAAAAACAATTCCATTAAAAGAGATACGTATTACAAAACAAACACCATTACATTTATTGCTTTGAAGAGAGCTGGATCTTTTAAATAAAGTGCTAAACAAACCAGCACCTAAAGATTTGATCAAAGCTGTTTTACCAACACCACAATGACCGAGAAGTCTTAAAGTTAATCTAGATAATGGTTTACTAGTGGGTATTAACTGTCGTGCGAAATAATCTCGTTGGCCTGTATTTCTTAATCTATCCAACATGTCTGCTATATCGTTGTGACCATATTTCAATGCTGTTATATCTGCACGGATATTTTCGGAGTTTCTAACATCAATATTACACCCTGCAGCACAAAGACATCTGGAAAGAAAAAGAAGTTAGATCACCATAATTTATTTATTTAATCAAGTACATGCATACGGGTCGTGCCCAAATTGTACATAGCTACATATATAAATATTAACATACATATACACACACACATACATATATATCATGTAAAAAAATGACGCATAAAAGAAAGAACAATATTAAATTTAAATTGATAAAATTAAAAAACCATGCAGAGGGATCCAGTGGATAAAGTTGGCAATAAAGCGATCTTTTAAGGTAATTATCCACAAACAAAAATTCACAATTCTAATAATAATCAAAAATTTGAAAAGATTTTTCTAAAACATTAGTTTTGGAACTATGATTTACGAAGGTTGTCCACAAAGTTAAAACGTTTACGCATATCGCCCATAAAGATGATCCCTCGGAGGCATTATGTTCAAGTCGACTTCAGCTTGCTCTCGACTGGCACAAATACTGGCATTTTTATCACACAGTCAACGCCATAAAAAAAACTTGTACGGAAGGTGTACAAATTCAATAAAATTTGGAAAATTAATATCCCAAGAATTAGCTGCCACGAAGGATAGTCGCCAATGATGCACCCTAACACCAGCGCTGTTTAAGCTGTTTAAGCTAGAAGAAGCACTAATGTCTTATCAGGGGTCGGCAACGCGGTGCCCAGGAAGCAATTTCTAAGTGCCCGCCTAACCATGTGAAATTCTATTTCCGAGCCGCTTTTAGTAATAAAAGTACTGTCAAGAAGACTAGAAGTGTTATAGTTTTATAAATAAATATAATTTATTATTCATTAAATGTAAAACTAAATTTTAAAACTATTCCCAGTATACACCCAATATGAAAGAAATCAATAATAAAAATGGTAATAGAAAATTATTGCCATGGAAATGCTACCACCCATCAATTTGCCAAATATTTTGATACATTATTGGAAGAATTTAATACCAGATTTGAAGACTTCTACGAATTGGAGGCATTTTTAAAAATTTTTATTAGTCCTTTTTCTGAAAGAGAGGATGATGTGACTAATAAAATCGCAACATATTTCGGTATTTCCAATAAGGAGGACTTGGAAGTTATAAATATAACAAATGATATTGAATTAAAATCACTACGTAACGAAGAAAAATTCTGGAACTTGGTGAATGGGAATAGCTACCCATTGTTGAGAAAATGTGCTCTAAAATTGAAGTCTCTCTGCGCGACGACATATGCTTGTGAATGTATGTTTTCTAATATGAAATACTTAAAATCAAAATGCCGAGCAGGCCTCACTGACGCTCATTTGGACCAATGCCTGAGAACTGGAAATTCTACTTATGTCCCACATTACAACGAATTGGCCGCGAATTTTCATTGTCAAATATCGCATTAATTATCACTTTGATATTATGTATATTTGTTATGAAAATTAAAATTTTAAATTGCATTAATATTTTTATGTTTAAATTTTACCCCCCCCCCTTGTCCCACAGTGCCCGCCGAACTCCCGCATTTCTGAAATATGCCCACTTAGTAAAAAAGGTTGCCGCCCCCTGTCTTAGATGATTAAAAGTGGTAACATGGGAATAATAATAACACACATTGCATTATGCCGAGGATCAAGTGGTAATTACCGAGAATGAAGTTGACTGAAGTCAACAATGGAGTCTTGAAATAAATTTCAAGAAAATGCTATATCTTATATGCTTATCCCGTTCTCCTTCTCCAATTATAATTGGAGAAGAAGGACGGGATCTTTTTCTGGACAAAGATAGTTAAAAAAATGCTCCGATTTCAAGTATCTTGGTATCTTTATTAACTTCCAGGAAGGGCCAAGGGGGTGTTACTGTCAAAGTAAACCAGGGAAAAGAGTTAAAGGAGGGAAAAAATAACTCAACTCTATTCTCCAGAATGTTCTCATGAAAACCATTTACAAGATCACACACACATTGCTTTTTGCTGAGAATCGAGTAGTAATTACCTAGGATGAATATGATTCTAGCTACATTCTACGGAAATTAGAAGAATCCTATGAACAATAGGGTCCTAAATGAATTTTAAGAAGACGCAATCCCTCGTTATTCGTGAAGATTGAAGGGGTTTTGCTCTGGAGAACAAAACTATACAAAAATGCTCCGAATTTAAGTACTTTGGTAAAATCCAATTATCTTTCGGAAAGAGCCAAGAGGATATTACTGGCAATATAAACCATGGAAAAAGAGAATTATGAAACAATTCAACCCAAGAAAATCATTTACAAGACCATATTAGAAAGCATTTACACGTATGGAGTCCGGAAGCTAAATAAAAGGGATATAGAAAGAAGTGCTGTAGAAATGGATTTTATTTGATCATGTATGTAATGAAGCGATTAGAGCCAAAGCAGGTGTTGAATTAACTTTCATAATTTGGACATTTACAAAGAATGGCGGATACACGATGGCCCAAACGAATATGGAATTGGGTGCTAGAAAGCCGCAGAAAGGCCGGGAAAACCTCTAAAATCCCAAAAAATTTTGTCTATGAAGTAATGGAGAACATAGGTCTTCAAGAAGACGACTGGAGAGATAGAGACTCCTGGCCAAGAGGATGCAAGAGTCAGTGACAGGTGGGTATGTCGAATATTGGTGTTTTCAAACAACACATATCAAATACAAATACTATAGAGAAAGTAATTGCAAAGCAAAATACCAAGATAATTTTTTCGAAGTATTTTTCGAAATACAGAATTTCAAATACCAGAAAGTAATTGAAATACTGTTTCAAGTTCTTTATTTTAAATATTCCCAGCTCTGCTAATAACCAACGTTCTTTACTTTCTGGACAAGCCTTGTACAATACTTCTTAGTCATGTAACTAATACTAACGAAATATTACCTGACGACCTGCGTGTGTCCATTTCTGGCTGCCAAATGCAAAGGATACAATCCTTTAGCATTTGCTACTTCAATGCTACATCCTAAAGCACACAGTACTTGTACTACATCCAACAGACCTAACGTAGACGCTATGTGAATTGCACAATCATATTTCTGAAACAACACAATGAATAAAGCGGTTAAAAACGGTTTCACTTATATAAACAATTGAAAACAATAAACAATTATGTAGTAAAGTCGGTTTTAATAATATTGCTGATGCCAATAGTCCTGGCACGTCAAAATACTCGTATTAACACCACTGAAAACAAATATTTACAGTTCCCTGAAAAAAGTGCATTATAAACTACTGCAAATTTGATACGGATACGATATTATGTTACTGACAACTTATAACGCTTGTTCATTTATAAAAAAACTCGCAGCAGGCCATGCACAATTAATGAATATTGGTTATTCTAGTTGTTTGATATTTGTTTATTTTTTATAATTAGACATACTTTCATAAAAATTCCAAAGCCAACTAGAGTGTTTTTAATGAATATATGCTATTATACTTTTGTACATGCAAATAATCAGAGAACAAACCTCACCACTTCACCAGATGTGTTAGTGTCGGCTATATGCTCCCAATATAGCCGAATAGTAAAGTATGAAAGTATTCACATGCAAAGGCTCAAAAGAAACAAAGTTATTTGCGCAATAATGAAAAAAATAAAATTATTTTCTTTCTTTTAATGTTTATTTCTAATTGTAGACTTATGTATATTGACAATTCCAAATAATTTGTAAACAATTCGTATGGAAATAAAGATTTATTATTATTATTATGATACGTTTGCCAGCTATAATATACTTTATAGGTACCTACTGATTTCGTGAAATATGTGAATTAACTTCGCATGTTATTATTGTTAAAATTATGAAGTTTTAAGTCATAAAAAAGATACTTAAGTCTACGGAAAGATTTGTGAACACGTTGGTGCAAACCAAACTTTTGTAGGATCAATAGTTACAGAGTTTTAAGCATTTATGTTTTTAGGGAATTATTACCATATGATTTTTACAATTTTACTTGATTTTTATTCGTAAAAAAAAATCAGGAACTCTGAGAATCATAAAAATCGATCTATTTTACCATATACGATGCTATGAACACACTGTCGTATATATACACTACCGACAGAAAGTTTGAGGCAGGTACTGAATTTTTAGAAATAGCTAAATAAATAAACCTTTTCAAGTCAAATTTGTACTTTAATTATTATGGTTACATGAATTAAACATTTTTTACCAATAATTTCAAATTAAAAATACATTTTGCTTAAATTTTTGCTTCATCAAAATAACCTCCCCGATTCTTTATTACGGCTGCACAGATCTTCAGGATACGATTAATTAATCTACGCAGTGTTTCAGGTTGTATTGCGTTCCATTTTAGTTGCAACATGTGCCAAAGGTTTTCTATAGAAGATGGCTGCTGTATTCGTACATTTCTGTCAAGTTCTTCCCATAGTAACTCGATCGGGTTAAGATCTGGTGACTGTGGTGGCCATTCCATTATTTTTAGAACTTGAAGACTTTCAAGTTCTATTAAATACTTTTTACAGATTTTGCTGGTATGTTTTGGATCATTATTATACATAAAAACATACTGATTGGAAAATAATCTCTCACCAGATGGTAGTACTTGATGCTCTAAAATGTCTTTATAAATTTCTTTTGTCATTATTCCCTCGATTCTATGTAAAATTCCAACGTTTTCTCCACCAAAACATCCCCAAACAGTGACAGATCCACCCCCATGTTTTACTGTCGGTACCAAACATTCTTCAGAATACCTTTCTCCCGCATATCTTTGAACGAAAACACGGCGTTTTGAACCGAAAAGTTCAAATTTTGACTCATCTGTCCAAAGGACGTTCTTCCATTGTTCGATTTACCAATTTTTATGTTTTCTAGCCCAGTTTAACCTTTTTGTCTTATTAACTGGTCTTAATAAGGGTTTACGAGCGGCTACACGCCCATGTAAGCCGAATTGCTTCAGTCGATCTTTGACAGTGGAAGTGCTAATCTTAACATCATTGAACTGATTGTACACAGATCTGATTTTTTCGGCGGTGTACCTTCTATTTGATAGGAAAATCTTTTTTATTTCTCTATCCTGTAATTTGCTAGTTTTTCTAGGTCTCCCAGAGCGTTTTTTACTTACATGGGTACCATTTTCTTCGTATCGTTGCAATATCCTTTGCAGACAACATCTTGAAATTTTTATTTTTTTTGCAATTTGGACTTGCGAATAACCGTCTTCGTGATAAACGAGAATTCTTTCTCTTTCGGCAGTGCTTAATTCTACTCGCTTACCCATTTTTAATTGTGAAATAAAATTGCACCTTTTTTTTAATAATTTTTTTTTTTTAATAAAAAAAAAATAAATAACTAAAAAAAAAGATTTTTTTAAAACTAAATTAATTATAACCGAAGTAAAACACACTAATGGTACAGTTTTTTGTTTTCTAATTGAATACTCAAGTATAAAAGTATAAATATTTATTTTTTAAATAAGCAAGTTAATGCCTATTGTTGATTAAAATATGCTGGACTGGTCTAAACTTTTTACTGATATACTAGAATCATAAATTAAAACATAAAGACTCATTGAAGTCAAGAAAATAAACAATTTGAATATATTTATATCTTGAAAGTATAAATTCATAACCTGCCTGTCGGTAGTGTATATATATATATATTATTTTTCAGTGCCACCGTTCTTTAATACAGTGCTCCGCAACCTTTTCTCACCTACGATACACCAAAGTTCTTCCTAGAATTCCGCGGCACATCAAAAACTAAAATATATAGATATTAATTTGATACACAAATTTTACTTAATTTTTTTTTTTTTTTTTCATAACGTTAATATGGGCTCTAGAAACGTGTGTACCTTAAAAAATGCAAGTCGACAGTTCCCAGAAGTCGTAAACGGCAATTTAACATTTTTGTTCGATCAATTTTGCGCGATAAAATATTGCGCATTTATTTACTTGTTCTAATTTCAACGAAACAACATGTTTTTTTTGTTTTTTTTTTTTTTGAGTCAACATACTAATTAAATACCTACTTTTCAGTATAGGGGAAAAATTTTAAGATCATAGCGCCACGCGGATTTTTTTGAAACCATTCTAAATCAGATACCACTTGACATTTACTAGTAAATAATAGCGAAAAGTGTATCAAAAAACGACAAAAAATAAATAATTGTTTGGGATTTTCTGATTTTGTGAAGTGACATTACTTGTAAACATCTAAAATACTACATTTTGTGATCTGGTTTTAAGTTATGGCGGTTTTCCATTGTCGATTATTTTAACTATATTGGGGGAAATAATAATTCCCGTGTTGTTTACCAAGGGGTAGAAATCTACAATGCTGGGCATATAATATTGTGTGGAGTCACTGAAAAAAACAGAGAGTTCATAAAGATTTATGCATTATGCCTACAAACTTGTGCATTACAAACCCACACACAATAACAGGAATTTTCAAGATATGCGATAATAAATACAAAATTGAAAATATTTTTTGTAGTCACTATCATTAAAATGTAATGAGCAAACTTTGATATAAGGGCTCACTTTTTTCCAATTTTTAAATTGTTTATCTAAACATCGCGTCGATTCCTAACCTCTTGCTTTCCCAATTTTGTTTCGAACCATACGGTGTCTGATATTAGTGAAAACAAATGAAACGATATTTCCGGGTTTCTTCTTTTCAATGAATTGCACATAGGCACACAACAATATGTATTATACATTTTTCAATGATTATAATAAAACTTTAAAAACAAACTTCATACAAAACCAATACACAAAACGAAATGTTATCTGATGTACACAAGTTCATGAAACGCTCACCAGATGGTAGGGTGCTTAGCTGCAAATCCCTATTGTATGTTCCAATAAAATAATGGTTATTATTTTAATGGTATTTTTAAGATAGAAACGTTGCAAAATTTTTGTTCGAACAATTTTATGTATCAGTGTACATTAGCTGAGCGCAGATAACGCGAATATCTCATTGAACGTATTCTCGTTATTGTGTTTTTAAGGAGGACCGCTGAAAAATTATTTAGTTAGAATATTGTCTTATTTGATCGCGTCACACCTGTATCGGCTCAAGGCACACCAGTGTGCCGTTGCACACCGGTTGTGGAGCATTGCTTTAGTACATACATACATACGAACAAATGAATTTATATATTAGTATAGAAGTATAGATGTGAGTGTATAAAAGTAAAATTTTCTTTTAAGTAAATATCATTAGCTAATGATTTGCGAAGAACACAATTCTTGCCCATTAATGGGATGGTGTAGTTTTTAAATAAAGAATGAACCAAAAGAAAATTACTTGGCACTCTTTATGAAGTTGTTGCGTTCTTTATATTAAATTCTCTTACATTTGCTGTTTCAATTCAACACTACATAGATGTAATATTAATATCGTTTCAGATTAAATATGTAATACAAACAAGGTACAAGAATCGATAAACCTTCAATATTTGATTTGATCTATAAAAAGAAAAATTCAATGCCACCTTCTTGATATTGCATGTCCGTATGCAATTAAATGTCAACAAGAGTATGATATAAACAAAATAAAATATAATTACTTTAATAATAATGTTATATTATTCATAGTACTTACATATACAATCGGTAAATTGCATGAGACTAAATAATAATTTAATAATTTTATGCAATTCGTACGTTTTATATTTTTTATTTAGTCTTTAACTTAACAAAGTTATAAAAGCGAATAATTAAAAGGCAAATGAACTATTTAAATTATATTTTAAAAATTATTTATCTATTCGTTACTTAAGTACTAACGCTGCGTATAACTCCCAGAGCTTACAAGTTTCTTATATAAAACTAACAATCTGAAATAAAATTTGGAACAATCTGTACATCAAATTATACACCGAATTTTTATTTATCTAATAGGATATTTTTAGTTGCAGAAAAATATTATTTAAAAATACTCAAATAATTATAATAGATATTATATTTAGTCTTAGAATAATAAATTTATATTTATTTCTAGTTTAAATTTACCTTTAAGGATTAGTTTAACTTATTTTGTTTTCTCCATCTTTGTTTACGTTTTTAACGTTGTGTAGGTATGACCATCAAAAAACCCTTATAACGTCACTCATGTGTCTGTTTGTCTGTCTGTCTGTACGGTAGAAATTATAGCCAAACAACTTAACATAGAAAGTTGAAATTTGGCATGCTTATACAACTCTTTGGCCCAAATGTAGGAAAAATACTGAGAATCAAAAAACACATCCCGAGATAAATATAAACAATTTTAATAAAAAAATGAATATTTTTTTTAAATTTTGATTGAAACCTCACAATGCGTGGATCAACAAACGGTTAGTTAGTTAGTTAGTTATAATTTTTGGCGCACAGCAACAAAGGCTATTTGCGCCTAACGCAGCCCTGGATCAACAAACAAATTTTTATTTTTGAAAAATCAATTTTTTTGCCAAAATTTTTGCCGAAGATTTTTGCCAAAAATGTGTGAAAAAACTCTTGTCTCCCATTTTATCTCTGATTGGTTGTTCTAAAAATCTAAAAAAATTCTCCGTAATGAACATTGATGGGAACCGGAATAGTTCAACAGGAATTTTTAATTGAAGTTTTTCGAAAAATGTAAATTTTTTTGTATCGATAAAAAAAATATATTTTCTTAAAATATACTATGTGGTATCAAAAGAAAGTTCTCAAGGTGTAGATTAACACGTTCGCGAACAGTTTTGTACAATGAGATGTACCCAAAATGTCACTTTTTTAGATTTTTGTTTATAATAGGACATTTACTGTGTTTGGTATGTTCCTGATAGGACAGTTTATACTAGTTTTCATATACTTAAATGGAATTAAAACCTGCCACAGCCGTCATTTGTATATTTGAATAAAAAAGTAGGACGGTTTAGACCGTCATGACTTGAGCTAGGAAAAATATTCGACGGCTATAGCCGTACTGTCCGCGAACGTGTTAAAGAACGATAGATAGTTATTTGAAATTCGTTCGAAACACAATTTTAGCCAAAAATGTGCAAAAGCTCTTGTCCCGCACCCTTTTACCAAAAAGAGTTAAACTAAATATCTGAAAAAAATTAAGATAATGTACACTGAGCTGGAAACGTACGAGAGGAATTTTTGATCAGATTGTGTTTTTGAAAAATATGGCAGTTTTAGTGTTTTTGATTAATTATTTTTTTAATTCATGGCTAAATTATGGATAATAATGTTATGGATTTTTTATATTTATAGCTAAAGATAGTGAATGTATTTTTTTGAAATTAAAAATATGAAAATATATATATATTTTTTTAAATAGTTGCGAACCTAGTTACACACCACACCACACTACACTCAACACTGCAGTTCAGTTAGGAGTTCAGGAGTGTTCAGTTATTGTATTATACTATTATAGCAGTGAATTAACCTATTTTTACCTACCGCCAACATATACAGTATTGGCCATAAAGATTGCAACTTTTAAAATTTTTCAATTTTTCAAATTTTAATAATAATATTGGAAAATAAATACTCTTAGTTCTATAATTTAATCATATTTTGTCTGTTACATCAATCAATAGTCAATAAACTGACTTACAGATTAATAATAAATTATTTCTTCATTTTTGCTTGGACAAAAATATTGCAACTACTTGAATTTTCTTGTTATATGCTGGTTTTATCCATAAATAATATGTTGTGCACAAGTAATATTTCAGTTTATATTTGTCAATCATGGGTCGTAGTAAAACTGTTTCAAGTGAAATTAGAAACTTCAACATTTCTGGTTTTAAAGACGGGCTGCTGCAAAATGTGATTTCACAAAATTTAAATGTTCATAAATCTACTGTGTCGCGAATTATAAAACGATTTCTAGAAGAAGGTACGTTTGAAGTATCAAAAATTCCAGGACGGCCACGAAAAACTACAAAACGAACTGATAACAAAATTATTTATTTATCTACCAATAACCCCTTTTTGTCATCGGATAAAATTTTGGGCCTTTTGCCACAAATGGATCAAGAAAACATCTCAAAAGAACTATTCGCAGAAGATTAGTTAGTGAGGGTCTTTTTAGTCGCCGTCCTGCTAAAAAACCACTTCTATCCAAAAAGAATGTGAAGGCCCGATTAGAATTTGCTAAAAATCATATTGACTGGACTGTGGATCAATGGAAAAAAGTTATTTTTTGTGATGAATCTTAGTTCAATTTGTTTAAAATTGATGGTGTAAGTTACGTTAGGAGGCCTGCTAATAAAAGATTAGTTCAAAAATACACCTTGCTAACAGTTAAACATGGCGGAGGTGGTGTGATGGTATGGGGCTGTTTCTCGGGATATGGTATGGGTCCTCTATACCACATTGAAGGAATAATGGATCGATTTAAATATAAAGACATCCTTCAGAATGTTATGGAACCTTATTCTGATGAGTTCACGCCTTTAAAACATATTTTTCAGCATGATAATGACCCAAAACATTCTTCGAAGTTAGTCAAAAAATGGTACGAGGATTCAAAAATCAACGTAAAGACTTCCGGCCGTCACAGTCACCCGATTTAAATCCAATAGAAACCCTTTGGGAGATTGTCTACAGAAAGATCAGAAACAAAACGCATTCAAATATTGAAGATTTGTTTAAAGCTTTGCAGGGTGCCTGGTCTAATATTGATTTATTTATATTTATTTGGCCACACCAACAGGACACAAGTTCCCAATAATAGGGTGGCACTATTTACATAAATTACAATTATTAAATAAATTTAACTAACATAAATAGTAAATACGTATGTATAGTAATACAAAACTTTTTACAATATTCTTGCCCAAAGGGCAGTTATAAGTGAATCCTTACAGTAGTAAATAAAGAAAAAAGAAAAAGAGAGCTTGGTAGACGTTACAAACAACGAAGAGCCAATTTTTTAAATGTTGATATATTAGTACTGAATAGGTCAGGAAAGTTGGGGTTGCAATGATATGAGTTATATAATTCGGATAAACGAGAAACGGGTGAATTCGAAGCATAGTTTGTGCTTTCGTAGGAAACTAGGAGGAAATTATTATTTCTAATGTAGTAGGAAGGAATTCTGATGGAAAAGAAATGGAGCAATGGGGAACAGTCAATGATATTATTAAAAATTTTATAAACAATTGACAAAAGTCGTTTAAGACCCGTCTTTTTTCCATGGATGTTAGATTTGGATTAAAAACGGGAAATTTATAGTTCATAAATTTCACAAATTTATTTTGTACCTTTTGTAATCTGTTAATATAAGTAAAGTACTGCGGAGACCAGCATACGCTCCCAAATTCCATTTGACTTCGCACAAGCGTTTAATATAAAGTCAGTACTGTATGTGGATTTTTGAAATTGCGACTTGTGCGAATAACAAAGCCCAACATTTTTAGCGATTTTTTCGCAATATTGTTAATGTGGACGTCAAATAAAAGTTTACTATCCAAAGTTATGCCTAGATCTCTCACCTCGGTAACAGATTGTATTGTAGAGTTACCAAGATTAAATTCAAAATTAATTAAGTTTCTGTTTCTCGAGAATTTTATATGGAAACATTTTTTAATATTTATAAATAGTTTATTATCTATACAGTATTCATAAAAACGATCTAAGTCCGATTGCAATACTAAACACCTTTCTAAACTAAAAGTAGGGAAATTTTTAAGTCATCAGTATAAAGTAGGAATTTAGCAAATTTAAAACATTGTGTTATATCATTAATGAAGTGTTCCTGATAAGACAGTTTATACTAGTTTTCATATACTTAAATGGAATTAAAACCTGCCCGTAGTATTAATAGTTAATTATATAGTTAAACAGTAAGGTTGCTAGATGAGAACCTTGTGGCACACCGGAAGTTATTTCAACCCAATCTGAGCAGAAACCTCCCAGAGAAATAGATTGATATCTTTCAGTTAAATATGAAATAAACCAATTTAGTAGGCTTCCACGGATTCCAAGTTTGTGCAGCTTACATATAAGCAAGGAATAATCAATTTTATCGAAGCATTTACAAAAGTCGGTGTAAATTGCATCGGTTTGTTGTCTGCTACTCATAGTTTTTAAAATTTGCTCTGAAAAGGATATTAAATTAGTATCAACTGACCTTCCAGGTACAAATCCATGCTGCTCTGGGATGGCATAAGGTTTAAAAAATGAGTATAAATGATTATATATGATTTTTTCAAGTACTTTTTCAAAGACATTTAATTTTGAGATTGGACGATAATTCTCAACTAAGTTCCTTTCTCCATTTTTGTAGACAGGAACAACGAGAACTTTTTTCCAATCTAAGGGACATTTTCCTTCAGCTAATGATCTATTGAAAATTATGGTTAACGGTTCACTTAAAGTGTCAGCACAGTTTTTTATGAAATAACTGGGTATGTTATCAGGCCCCGCCCCTTTACTTATATCCAGATTAGACAAAATGTTATGAACAATATGCTCATCTATCACTAAGTTAGTAAGACAACTGTTATTATTATCATCAGAAGAAGAAAAAGCTATAAAATCATTATTTGATGGATTAGATTTATTCGTGTAAACAGATTTAAAATAGTTAGAAAAAAGATTGCATATATTAAGTCCGGTACTGGCTATTTCATCTTTATATTTCATAATATTCGGAATGCATGAAGATTTTTTAGTTGAATTTACAAAAGACCAGAATTTTTTCGAATTTTTAGGAATTTCTTCTTCTATGTTTCTCAAGTAATTGTAATAACAATGTTTTATTAGTGACTTGACTCTTTTTCTTAGAAAGGAAAATTGGACATAAAATATATTAGATTGAAAGGTTTTATATTTTTTATGAATTTTGTCTTTCTCTTTTATTAATTTAATCAAATCAGAAGAAAACCAGTGGGGGTACTGTCTATTTTTAATTGGTTTAAAAGGAACGTACTTAGAGACAATATTGTTTAAAATAATGTAAAACCTTTCTACAGTTTTTTCAGTTGACAAATTGTTAAATTCAGTTGACCAGTCGACAAGATTCAGAAAATTATTTATTTTATTATAATCAGCTGTTTTGTAAAAATGAATAATTCGTGGCGATGGCTTCAATAATTTAACTACTGACAATTTGATATTAATTTCAATGGCAGGGTGGTGCATGTCTAATTTAGTAAGCGGATTATCACACTCGTTTACTTTCACCTGTTCTAAATTGGAAAGAACTAAATCCAATATTCTGTTGTTTTTATTTTTAACATAATTAAATTGATGCAGTGAACAATACGCGATGCAGTCAACCAGATCGGTAGACCATTTGTGGTAAATATTTTCAGGGGTTAAATAATTTAAGTTTTTATTTATTGACCAATTTAGTAGGGATAAATTAAAGTCACCACAAATTATAAATTTTTCGTTGGGTTTTGAATCAATTATATTGTGTAAATTAGCAATAAAGATTGATAATGAAATGATCACGAAATTATTAGAATCAGTGCCGAAAAGATATCGGGAAGTTATAAATACTGGTGGTTACTATACAAAATATTAAAAATGATCTGTTAATAATAATTCATTTTCTTAATTAATAAAAAAAAGATTTTTTTAAGAGTAGTTGCTATCTTTATGTCCAGGTAAAAATAATAAATACTATAAAAAAAAAATAGAATTTACTATTAAAATTTAATTTTTTACTATAATATATGTAGAGGATTGTTAAAGGTAAGAATTACATTTTTTAATTTTAAAAATATTGAATAGAATAAGAGGTATTGTGATCATGTCTATTTTGACATTTCCAGATTTCGATGGATCTCCACGAATTGAGGTCCCTACATCACGTTTTGACTATTTTTAGCATGATGTCTGTCGGTCTGTCTGTCTGTGTACACGTGCAGAGCAAATTCGGCTAAGAGGATTTTTATGAAACTTCATATTTAAGCTTTTGACATCAATGTCACGAGTTGATCAAATTTTGGTAAAAATCGGTTGACTAGAAATGGGAGTTTACTCGTATCGATTTTAACAACAGAAAAATATTTCGAAAAAATGTATTTAACAAAACTTGCTAATTTTTCGATTTTTTTTTTCTAAGTATCTATTTATTCATACTTATGTGTAACGTTTTCATGGACATGATAAATAATATCTCTGTTAGAAAATATTAGGCCAAGTTATTTCTATTCTGCTGCTAGAATGTATTTTATACAAATACTTTGTGATGGCAGTCGGTCCTGTGGTGGCCACAGCTGATTTTTTAAATTACATTAGATATTTGTTTTTAAAGTATCAAAGAGGAATAAATCATTTCTAGTAATAAAATACTTGTAAAACAAATAACATATTGTTAACAGTGAGAAATACGTTTCTAAAAGTGAACAAAATTATGCCATTTATCAATATATTTCTTATTAATCTAATGAAGACGAATACGAAGCAAATGCTGAAATAAACGTTGGGGTTTTTGTTAAATAACTAAGAAAAGCGATTATCAAAAAACTGTTGATTTTGAAGTGATTATAGAACAAATACTGTCCTAGACATCTAGTATTCTGTTGGCTTCTTTCACACTTCATGTTTTTTTTTTTTTTTTGTATTTGTGCCCATTTGGCGCAAGGCCCCAATGCTGGCCACCACTGCTATTATGGTTTCTTAGTTTTTGCCTACGAAATCCTAAAAACACTCGCCACTATGCTAATAATTTAATATAAAATAAAAACGTCGTGAATATATGTGTAAAATTTATTATTTAATGAATGAATAGTACCCATTTAAATATTTAAAACAAATAACAAATACTTACAGAATCTTTTAATTCAAAATCTGATCCTGCTTGTAACAATAATATTGCAATATTTGTATATTTTCTGCGTAATGCTAAATGCAGAGCCGGGTCAGAACCAATATCTAAATCACAGCCGTTATTTACCAAAACTCTGAAAAAAATCAATTTAACCTTACTCAAATACCTTAAACCAAACAAAACAACCACAAAAACAAAAATACTTACTGTACTTCGTCTATATTTCCATTTCTACATGCAAGTTGCAAAGATGTATATTCGGAAACATTTCTTGTAGGTGATAAACTATTTTTATGTGTTAACGTATTCATAATTTTTATTTAGAATAAAGTTTCTATCACAAATATGCTTTTAAAAATGTTTAAATTATAAAAATGTTTGTATTAACTGAGAAAACACTAGCATGTTCGTGGATATTGTAACTCGTTCTAACATGGTTATATTCTGTTGAGGGTTTATAAATCAATACAAGTACACTTGGATAGCAAGAGGAAAGAAAACAAAACAATCAATAGAACAAGGGAAAAAAGGACTTCTAAAAATAATACAACTATTTTAGATATTCTATATATTAATATTTTATTCATATATATGTATATTAGTTATATATTTGGGGATATTGTGGTATTAATTATTGCTGATTCGGGTTTAGATATGCCGGTAAAGGGTTAAAACGCAAAAGTTCAGGAACTTAGAATTAGATACGAAAAGCAGGCACGCACACTAGGGGAGTCCTCCCCCCCCCCTGAACTAAAAAATCATATAATTATTTAATAAAAACTAAACTATTGAAAATAAAAATCACTTTTTTTATTAATAAAAATTAAATTAATATATAAGCCTACCCCTCTACGTAAAAAATAATAAAAAATTTGGTTTTTACGTTTTTTTTGTTTTTTTACCGACCGCCAACATATATAAGGGAGGTATTGTGATCATACCAATTTTGACGTTTCGATATTTCGATGGATCTCCACGAATTGAGGTCCCTACATAATGTTTTGCATGATGTCTGTCGGTCTGTCTGTCCGTCCGTCTGTCTGTGTACACGTGCAGAGCAAATTCGGCTGAAAGGATTTTTATGAAACTTCGAACGCCTAGGGCGCCAGGCCTGGAGAGGCGGCGGACGGCCTCAAGAACAATCTAGTAACTTTTCTTAAAATCCAGTAAATATTAATGATTAAAAAAAATTACAATGCTACCATTTTAAGTTAGAAACGATAATGCAATCCATTTTTTTCATCAAAAGATTTAAATTTTAATTGTGGCAAGTGGAGAACGCAGTTTTTTGAAACTCAAACTTATAAAAACATACTTAAGGTCGACAATGTCCCAAACAAGGCTGACCAGTGTAGCAATTCTATCAACTGAAAGAGACATTGCTGAGAGCCTAGATTTAACCACTACGATAAAAGAGTTTTCAGATAGAAAGGCACGAAAAGTTAATTTTTAATTTTAATTTCTTCTGTTGTATTAAAAATTATATCATTGAAACAAAAAATGTATTTCTTTTGAAAATATTGTGTGGAATAAATTATTAGAGTATTAGAGTAATTCAAGTTTTACTTATGGGGGCGGCAAAAAAAATCTCGCCCAGGGCGCCAGAGTTTGTAAGGCCGGCACTGCCCAGACCAATTTTCTCTGTGCGCGCCTGACGAAAACTAATATTAAATCTTCAAGGATCACAATGATAATTTCAGAATGTTTTTAAAACCAGTTACATGTTTAAAATTAATTAAAACTTATAACTACATATATTTTGAAACCAGAGCCGTAGCAACGGCCTGACATCGAGGCAAGTGCCAGGGGCGCGTGGCCTGAAGAGGGCCGCCATAGAATTGAGGACTTTTTTTTTTTAGGTCACTATTAGTGCTTGAGAGCTGAGGAAGTGAGGACCCTTTTTTGCTCATGACTTGTATTTTGGAAATGAGGACTTTTTTTGTTCATCACTTGTATTTTAGAAGTGAGGATCTTTTTTTTGCTCATCACTAGTATTTTAGAAATGAGGACCCTTATTTTCACCCGTCTATTTTAATAGAAATTATGCCCTCCTTAAATAAAATGAAAGAAGATAAATTGGGCGCAATTTTAAGTTAATTTAATTTATTTGCCAAGGGCGCCAAAAACATTGATACGGCTCTGTTTGAAACCTTAAATGTTAATATTAATTCTAATCTGGGACTGAAAAGATACGATTCGTTTTTGTTCGGCATGAAATCGAAAAATGCCGTTTTCATTAATGCGTTTTTTCTTCTGAAATCGGTTTTAGTTAAAATTAAATTTCTGTTGAAACCGGTTTTACTACATAATAAATAAACAGAAAATAGGTACGCCTTCATTACGAGTTTGAACTCGCTAGAGTAATTTTGTTGTCCGTAGCGATTTTTTTCGTGACAGCTTTTAAGTTCATAACAGTTTTTTCTAGTACGTTCTAAAAATGCGTGACATTCATTTCGAGCAACGGTGTGCTATCAGGTTTTGCTTCACACTTGGGCACAGTGCAACAGAAACTTTTGCAAAACTTCAGCAGGCCTACGGAGACAATGTTTTGTCAAGGACCCAGGTTTTTGGTGCTTTAAGGCATTTTCAGAAGGAAGAGAGTTGATTGAAGATGAATCACGCAGCGGAAGGCCTTCATCTTCAAGAACCGATGAAAATGTTGACAGAATCCGGGTTCTTGTGCGTTCAGATCATCGGTTGACAGTCAGAATGATCGGGGAAGAGTTGAATTTGACTCACACTACCGTTCATCAGATTTTGACCAATGCGCCTTGTCACACAACAATTTCAATAAACGAGTTTTTGGCCAGTAAAAACATTCCTGTGGCTCCTCAGCCTCTTTATTCGCCTGACTTGAGTCCTTGTGACTATTTCCTCTTCTCAAGATTGAAAAATCACCTCAAGGGACATCATTTTGGGACACTCGAAAACATTCAAACGTCCGTAACCGACCAGCTGAAAGCTATTCCAGTATCAGAGTTCCAGCACTGCTATGAGTATTGGAAGAACCGTCTCCAGCGCTGTGTGGCTTCTCAAGGAAGTTATTTTGACGGAGGCAATATTGAATTGTAATTATATACGAAAAAAAGAAAAAAAAATTAAATCAGTCCGGTTACTTAATTTACACACCTCGTATGTTGTACGAGTCGTAGTCCGTGCGTGTGTATTATCGCATATCAACGCACCTACCTGCGTTTCTTCCAGGTACTGCAACAACTCTACATAAAATTAGAGGTACGAAAATTAGGCAAAGAAATACATAATTTATTTAAAAATTCAATATTAATAAAAACAATTTTATAATCATTAATAAATAAATTATACATAAATAGTACACCATATTAACTAAGTAAAGGGTGTTTTTTTTAGAGGTATAGAACTTTAAATTGCAATAAAACAACGATGGATTATTCGATTGACATGAATTTTTTTTTATTCGAAAGATAATCTTGTGGCATTACATTTTAAATATGATTTCTGGCATATGACCGCCACGGCTGGCTCGGATGTAGTCCAATCTGGACGTCCAATTTTCGATGACTTTTTCCAACATTTGTGGCCGTATATCGGCAATAACACGGCGAATGTTGTCTTCCAAATGGTCAAGCGTTTATGGCTTATCCGCATAGACCAATGACTTTACATAGCCCCACAGAAAGTAGTCCAGCGGTGTTAAATCACAAGATCTTGGAGGCCAATTCACAGGTCCAAAACGTGAAATTAGGCGGTCACCAAACGTGCCTTTCAATAAATATTTTGCATTTTTGAAAAATATTGCAGTTTTTGGTGAATTTTGGCAATTCATGATGAATTGCCAAACCAAACTGAGAATAAATCACTTGACAGCTGTTAAATCGGTCGCCATCTTGAACAGTAATGCCAACTTAAAGTTCTATACCTCTAAAAAAAACACCCGTTATATCTTTTATTGGAATGTGATCGTGCATACATGTACAGGATCATATATTTTTGAAAATATTAAAACGGTATAGTAAAATTTAAGACATAAAATCCTCCATTATCTGTTAAAGGTCTTAGAATATCAGAAAAAATATAATTTTTATGATTAAATAAGCACCGTAGTTCATACAACTTCAAAAATAGTAACTACGTCCAAACTCTGTAAAGGGACTGATGAAAAATATTAAATTTGTTCTCTTAAATATTATATTGTCGTACTAAATTTCGTAATAAAGATCTTAGTTCAGTGTTTAGATGGGGCCAAAGGTCAGCTTCAGTTTCCGGTAAAGCCACCGTATCCAGTGACTGACATGCCATCACCAAAGACTGCATTAGAATGAATAAATGTTCAGACATTCCTGGAACTGAATAAAATATTTGTTTTACAAAAAACAACAAGCAGACAATTAAATAACTGTGTTCCCACAATCCAGTCCATTACCTTCCATCATACTCCACCCTGGCTCTTTGGGAAAGTAACCATAAACACAGGTCTAACTAAATACAAAAAAATAGAACCGACCGTTTTACAAACAAAATTTGCTGAACTACAGCTGCATCTGCTCGAGTACCAGTTTTGCTTCACGGATGCATCAAAAACAGAGAACAGTTGTACTAAAGCTACTGTTCACAACGATGAAAGTAAAACAAACCAATTACCGACAACCAGTAGTGTTCGAAGCAGAAGCGGTAGCAATCCTGAAGGCGATCGAAATGGCATCTCATACCATCCACAGACACATAGCCATATGCGCCGATTCTTTGAGCATACTACAGGCCCTCAACAACAACTACTCAAAGGAAACTGTTATTCAGCAAATATAAGACCAACTATACCATATGACAAAAGAACAAAACAAAATAGTGCACCTGATCTGGGTTCCCGCCCATATTGGAATAGAAGGCAACGAGCGTGCAAACACAGCCGTCCGAGAGTCCACCAATCACGAAGAAACCCTCCATTTACCCCCCAACAAAACTTACGTAAAACAGAATATTAAGAAGAAACTCAATATAACCAGACTGACCAAATAGCGTGACACCACTAACAACAAACTACGAACCGTCAATGACGACATACAGAACTGGAACTCAGGCACCAACAGACGAGAACAAATAATAATGACAAGACTTAGAATCGGACACACTAGACACACACACGAACACCTCATGGCAAGACTACATACCAAAATATGTGAGACATGTAACGAACAACTTACCGTTAACCACATACTAATAGACTCTCAACTCTACACTAACCTACGTATAAACTACAGCTTACCACCAGACCTTAAAAACATCTTAAGACTAGACTCAACAATGACTAACAACATACTTAATTTCTTACAGGCAGCCAACATACATAACCTAATATAAATTTTATATACAAACCAAACAAAATGTAACAATGTGTCAAGTAACTAGTCTTTAAATAAATAAATAAAAAAAATATATCTGTGTACGGAATTTTCTACGCCAACATTTGTACGACAAAAAATTATACGCCAACATTTATACGACTAGAAATATATACGTCAAGCACTATATTAATTATACGTATAAATTTCCACTTATATACATTTTGGCGTAAAAATACTAGGACTTAATAAACAGTGATAAAACTTTACCTCTAACTGATGCGTCATTGATGTTTCCCCACATATATTTCTCAAGTAATCTAGCTAGAGGAGGTGCCAGTCTTTGCGGAGTTGGTCGAAGGATTAACAATAAAAATACTCTACTTAATTCACAGCGGAGTATTATATCTGTTTCAGATCCTGTTAGTGTCATTCCATCTAATAAGCTGTACATTTCAGAAAATACTGCTAACGCTGATGTGTAGTCACCTAAAAATTATTTTATTGGATTAAATTTTGATTTCATACAGTCGGACTACTCCGACATTAAACCGACATAAAACCGTTTATAAAATAAATGATTAAATTTAAAAAAAGCTCATACTTATTCTGTGTAAAATCTTATTCTAGAGTAAAATATCTAAATGTAACTTTCATTTCTTTTGAAACCAAATCAAAAGTTGTCTTTCAACTTGATTATTTTTTAGCATAATAAAAATTAATGACTTAATATTTTTTAGCAAAATAATTAATTATTAATTTATTTTTGGCTATGTATGCAAGTGATAAAAAATAATCTGTTACTTGCCGGTATTGCAGACAACGCGTTCGTTTTTAGGATTTTGTAGGTATATGAACAAAAAATCTTTATATCGTCACTCATGTATATGTCTGGTAGAATGTATAATCAAACGAAAGTTGAAATTTGGCATGCTACTACAATTTTTTGACACACCTATTGAGAAGTGACATTACCGTCGGCGGCGCTGTACTCCATGGCAATATGGCTGTCGTGTCTAGTATTCAGCTGTCAATATGCTAACAGCGAACAGGTTAATTTAAGCACAGTACATTTTTATTTTATGAAAATGCGAGTAAATATTTGCGAAATTTTTTCATTTTTACGCGCTACATATGTATTGAGGTGTATAACTTATAATATATATATATATATATATATATATATATATATATACTTATAAACTTTAAATACTATCAAATTACAGCATTTTAAGTTTAATTTCAGTAGATTTATTGAAGTGTAATTTGTAGTTGAGAAGATGTTAAATGCCGAGTATTTAATTTTATGTGGTACATCTGAGTGTCGGTCATCTGAATTTACAATATATGGATTATGTTTGTAAACAAGTGCATTATGTTCATTGCCTCATGAAATAAAAATAGTTTAAGTTGGACAGAAGCAGCTAATATTATTAGCTATTATTATTAATATATTAGTGCAGTTTAGTTTTTCTGCGACAAAAGTAATGAACAAACTCGCATAGTATCAGTTACTTTTTAATTCAAAATATATTCCCGTGCCTTCCTCCTGTCCATATCTGGACTTAATATTAACTTTCCCTCCATTTTTCTTAAGAAAAGAAAAAAACTAAGATGCCCATCTTTGTCCTGTCTTGAATGACATCCAAAAACACTACAATTTGTTTTACTTTTACAGTTTTTCACAACTTCTATCGACATTCTAACAAAAAATCAACACTAGAACATATGTAATAAGTTCAAACAGTACTACAGGCGCCTAGTACAATATTTGACCACCAGACTGCGTATCCGAGCGTGTCAGTTCTCAATAGGACTATTGAGTTCAAAAAACTTATAGCAGAAAAAATATAAACAAATACGCAATTAACAAGAAAATAAATATTTTTTCAAAATTTCGAGTGGACCTTAAATGAAGCCCCTTAATACATAAATAAACCAAAGATATTTATATAATATTTTGAAAATTCAAATACTGTCGAAAATATATCAAAAAAACTTTTGTCCCCAACCAGGTTTTCAAGAAAAGTTGGTCTTAAGATCGAAATCCATTCGCAATAATGTATATTTATGGGAACCGGAATAGTTCAACAGGTCAGATTATTATTTCAAAAATATAAATAAATTTGTTGCTGAAAAAAAAATATTATGATTTATTGTGTGGTATCAAAAGAAATCTCTTAACTCTTAAAGGCTTAGTTGTACACGTTATGTACCACCAACTATTTTGGTACTCGATACTGCACGATGACCCAAAAATTATACCATTTTAATAAACGTTATAACGGAGCGTGATTTAATAATCGCTCTACGTTACTGCATGAACGCTGATAAAATGTACCACATAGTACAAAATATGTACTGATGAATCATACAACCACTGCTGTATTTATCTTAACTGGAGAACTGGATAGCTGTAGCTGAGTCTTGATGAGAATACTGATATGTCTAGATGTAAGCATGTGTATCCACAATTTGATCACTTATTAAATACCTACAAAACCCTGAAACATGTGAAAATTCACATTTCCCATCAATTTTACAAATATACACAATTGACACAGGTGTCACATGACTCTTCTCATGCAAAGCAAAACCTATGCATAGTTGTGAATTACCGAACCCACCTATTGTCACAATAAAACAAATGAAATTTAGTACCTGAATTAATATAACATGAAGCTAAAATATCTAAGCAGTGTATTCTAATTGGTAATGAATTGGAAGACTGCGTAATAGCTTGTTTTAAATATTGCTCTGCATTTTCACTTAGTTTGAATTTATTTAATATATCTGCTATCTCCAAATTAATGCCTATAGTTAAAGGACTGTTCTCTGGACATCGACTACAGGCATAACTGAAACAGCTTAAGCAGGCCTGAAACAATCATGAAATTTATAATATTAAAATTAATAAATAAATAAAGCAGTCGGTTTGTTTCACAAATATAAGTTTAATGTTACTCTATTCCTATTTCGGCATTAACGTAGCTTCTCGCGTAGATATGGCTAGAACTTCAACTCAGCCAGAAATAAACAGTTGACTTCGGTCAGATATCAATACAGTGAATTAAACTAAAGCAAGTTAAAACTCCTGAAAATGGTATTTCGGCAATGTCACCATCGACAGTAGTTCAAATTACAAATAAGTGACACTAGTCGAGTGCTTTATTTATTTATTAATTTTATATTAACTATGTTTCACCGAGAATACACGGACTACTCTGTTAATTATAATACTAACTTAGAATATGACTTTAAAATTATCATACATGAAGTGCATTTCAGCAAAAAAAGGAATGAGGAACAACAGTAGGACATATTTATACTATGAAATAATTTACCTGTAAATTTGCATTGGCAGAATTAGGATAACCTAAAGAGTTATCTTTGACTTCAGTTTTAATGAATTGTCTAGCAGCTCTTATAAGATAGTTGGTTTCGCTCGGAGTATTACCAAGAGAACTTTCGCATCGTGCTGCAGCAATCCAACACATACCTGAATAAGGATACAGTTCATTCATATCACATTGTACACCTAGTGATGTAAATGCTTTGCTTGCTTCGGTTACATTTGGTTTACGAAAGTATCTCCTAAAATTTGAACAAAGTGTAATGTCATACAGAAAATATTCCATCATAATCGTATTTAAAATTTTTATTATGTGTTATACATTATGTTTCATGAGTTATATGCTAAATTTTAAAATAATTGTGAAAAATGCTTTATATATTTTATTATAATTAAATATTGTGGTTAGAAAAATAAAATAATTACTTTTTCAGTTTATTTGATATTGCTCGATACTGATCCAAAACATCGTTATTAGAACCTTCAATATTCATTGTAACACTGGGCACAAACTTCTACAGAAATTAAATTTTTTAAACTGCAAATGTCAAAATTTTGTAAATGTCAAAAACAGCTGATGAAAGTTTTTTGGTTATACAGATATAACAATAATGAAAGACTAGTAAAAAGAGTAGTAATTAAATAGACTAGTAATTATTCATAATTTTAGAGATAATTTGTATTGTATTAATTTGTTTTTAAAGTTTCTTTTAAATGAGGAGATCTTAAAGTTAGGCGGGAATTTTAAATTAAATATTGAAATTTCTGATAAAGTAAAAAAGGAGTACTAGCTACAGTTCCTTTTTAGTGTAACATTTAACTGATATAAGTAAACATGTTTTTAAACACTAAACTTTATTAAATTTTATTTAACATTATAGAACTTATTAAAATACTAGCTGTCCCGCCCGGCTTCACTTGGGGACAATTCGTAATTTTTGACCTAAATTTTTTTTTGGTACTTAATAATACTAATAACATGAGAAAGGTCAGGATTAAACTGAATAGGATTACATATTTGAGAACCTCTTTATATAAAATTATTTTAAATTTACCATTAGCCGCTAGCAGGTTAAGCTTATTGCTAGAACTGAAACGCGAACACACTACATATAATTGCTCATGCGAGCAACACCAGCGAAAAGCAGGGGCAAGGCACAGGCCCAGGGCGCTCGATCGTAGGGGCGCCAAAATAAAGGTTTAAATACACATATTCTAAGTTTTTATTAAATTTCAATTTTTAATTATATCAAAAATATAAATTTCATTTCCATATCAATCTCGTATTTGTGTTTCGGAGGTAGAAATGTAAATTTTATTAGAAATATATTTGATTAACTTATTCGTATCTTGAAAAGTATTTATCTGGAAACATTGTGTCGTAAGTTAAAATATTTAAATTGCAAGCATCTGTATCAAAGAATATGTTTGATATAAGATTTCGAGCACCCCCCCCTGCTTCGGTACGGCACTGCATGTTCTATATAAAGGGCGCAGTTTAGCCGGTCTTGTCTCGGGCGCCAAAAGAGCTAGCGCCAGCTCTGTATGCGAGAAGCATGGACTCTGCAAATCAACTCAAGCTACTTTCAGGGTTTGACCGTGCGACTTATTAGTAGCCATTGCAAAACAAACCCTGGTAAGAAATTGGTGGCGCTTGAACTGAAGGTGAATATTTTGAAAAACTATAATAATATTTAAATAAATAAATTTTCTTGTTTTCTTCGTAAACCACAAAACTTAAGTAGCAACCCTGGTACATTTTATATAATTAAATTTTTATCTGCAATTTATAAATTTAATTATCATTTTACAGAAAAAAATTATACAGGTTATTAATGAGTTTTCACTGTTGTGCGTTCATAGATCTGCTATTAAAGCAAAAAGTGATATTTAATATGCAAATAAAGACACGTTATTACTGAAATATAAACAAATGAACTTTTATAAAACTGTTTATTTTTTAACTACTGATAACAAACAAGTAAGAACAGGGGCGGATTGGATAATCTGGACGTTTCCCTATTTTCAGCTAAAGACGAACTCACTTTAAAGGCTGGTTGGATGTTGTGCTTCCTCAGTATCTTGTTAATTTGCTAAGGTACTCCTTTGTAATAGGGCAAAGAGACTTATTTCACTTCGTTAGTTTTAGGAGCGGCAGTTTTCTTATGGTTGATGGTATCATTAATAATTCTACCGGGTGATCAATATTGATTGTCTTGGCCGCTCCATCGCAATAGTTTTTCAGCTGCTTACCAATAATAGTGAACTAGATTAAATGCATAGACATGCGTGATACATAGGCGCAGTGGCGGCGCTAGCGATGGGTCCGGGGGGGCCGGGACCCCTAAAAGTTGCTCTGGCCTCCAGTTGGCCCCCCTAGAATTGCTTGGAAAAAAATATATTTTAGAAGTGAGGACCTTTTTTGTTTAGGTCATCACTTGTATTTTCATATGTAAACGATAAAAAAATATTTCCTCCCCCCCCCAAGTTTTACTCCAAATTTTTTTGCCCCCCCCCCAGG
Source organism: Liopterus haemorrhoidalis (assembly GCA_963971575.1). Lineage (NCBI taxonomy): Eukaryota > Metazoa > Arthropoda > Insecta > Coleoptera > Dytiscidae > Liopterus > Liopterus haemorrhoidalis. The sequence goes on from OZ020613.1 coordinate 57,358,381, forward strand.
TTTTAAGAGCTAGCGACGCCACTGCGTAGGCGCATATGTAGAATTTGAAATTTTATTTAGGAGATTATTCAATATACAGGGTGTTTGTTTGAAACGGGGCACCCCGAAAATCTCCTTTATTTGTAAAGATACAAAAAATCTTCAGAACAAAAGTTAAACTAGACAAAAAGGCCCATCTAAAGGTTACTATAAGAATTCTGAGGCACTTCTGGTTTCACCGGAAATGATGTCAACTTTTGATCTAGCATAGGGAATCGATAATTTTATATTTTTTTCCTAAAAGTACATTAAATTAGTTTTACAATGACACCAAAAAGTCATATTTTTATGTTAACCATTTCAAAATGGCGACCATTTATTTACAAAATAATAATCAACATAAGTTTTACAAATTTGAACGTAGCAAGCTTTGAAAACAATAAAAAAAGAAACAAAATATCTCTAAAAAAAACTATTTGACTATTTAGAAAAAAAAAGCTATTACTTTCTACAATTATTTTACAAAAAAACAAAATTACAAATGTTCGATCAAACCATCATTATTGTCCACATATTTTCTCATTCTTAATAAAAAATCTTCCATTGCCTTTATAAGAGTACACTCTTGGATATCCCGGATTGCACTTCTAACCCTTTCTAAATCTTCTATCGCCGTTGGTGTTGTCCGATACACTCTATCTTTTAAATACCTCCAAACGAAAAAATCCAATGGCGTGAGATCCGGCGATCGTGCAGGCCAGAGATTAAGTGAATGTGTTCCAATCCATTTATCTGGGTATTGGCCATTTAAATAGGCACACACGTTTCTAGCGTTATGAGCTGGTGCTCCATCTTGTTGGAACAACATTCCTATCCTATCAGCAAGTGGTAAATCATCCAACAAATCCTCCACTTCATTTTGTTTCTTTTTTTATTGTTTTCAAAGCTTGCTACGTTCAACTTTGTAAAACTTATGTTCATTATTATTTTGTAAATAAATGGTCGCCATTTGAAATGGTTAACATAAAAATATGACTTTTTGGTGTCATTGTAAAGCTAATTTAATATACTTTTAGGAAAAAAATATAAAATTATCGATTCCCTATGCTAGATCAAAAGTTGACATCATTTCCGGTGAAACCGGAAGTGCTTCAGAATTCTTATAGTAACCTTGAGATGGGCCTTTTTGTCTAGTTTAACTTTTGTTCTGAAGATTTTTTGTATCTTTACAAATAAAGGAGATTTTCGGGGTGCCCCGTTTCAAACAAACACCCTGTATATATATATACCTGATAACGAACTGGTTAGTACAATTTTTACTTTAAATTTAAGTGTTGATAAATAGAGATGTAGAAAACTAAATATTGATATTAAACTAAACATATTTTAAACAATAGGTTATAAAAGAAATGTACGGTACGCCGTAACTGCATAACTTCGTAAGCACATCCACTTTCCTTATAATTTCCCAGGCAGACAGACGACAAAATGACGGTATAAGGGTTTTTTGGTCATACCTACAAAACCCTAAAAACCTACTAACCGCCACTGTTGTAATATAAATTGTTTGTTGGAGCAAACAATTTTATTGACAGCAGTACATGATTGTTCCGCTGTAATGGATGGTTTCGTGTGGAACGTTTGCTGACCATAGTGTTTGCTAACCTGATGCCGGTGTAGGAACAATTGTTGATTTTAATAAAAATATTTAATAGCAGTGATAAAGTCTATTTAAAATGTTATTTAAAAGAATGAGTAAGTTTTCTACATCTCTGAAAATCTTTATCTTGTATTTTTGTGGTTTTAAACAGAACAAAAACCACCCTTTCGGAAAAATAAATATATCGTTCATATTCCCACCCAGAGCTCGTCTCTCTGCGGGGCCCTGTGCAAGTGAGCGCTGACTATACATCATCCTTGCGCGGCCCTAAGCAACTGGACGCCGATTGTACTTAGGGTTATTCGATGCCAAGTGGTCAGATTTTAGCATCACCCACGCTCGCCCATCTTCGATTACGCTGAAATCAACTGGTTGTAGACCAATACTAGAAATGAACTTGTTCAAATTTTTGAATTTTTGGGCCGAAGAATATTCATGGAGATATAGCCTGTTTGACTGCCTGTAAGTTGACAACCAAATCAGCTGTCAATCTGAAAATGGGTATGCAAGTTTATCTTTTTGCTGTGAAATGGAAAAAACATGCTAAATATGTTTTTACAAAAACTAAGAAAAAAAAAATTTTTTTTGAACCAACTGTTTTATTGCTTTTCAAAATATTCGCCTTTAAGATTTATATACTTTTGCATGCGTTCGAACCAATTCTCGCAACATTTTTTCCACTCTGAAGTTGGTATCTCAAAAACATGTTTTTCGAAGGCTTCAACAGCTTCTTGAGGTGATGAATATCGCTGTCCACACATTTTTTGTTTGACATTGGGGAACAAAAATAAGTCGGTAGAGAATAAATCAGGTGAATACGGGCAATGAGACATTAATTCGATGTTTTTCTCGATCCTTTTTTTGAGTTTCGGTAAAATTATGCGGAATGCATCGGGAACAGATCTTTTTCAAAGCTAAGTGTGCATGCAAAATCGAATGTATTGCAGTCTGCGATATGCCAAAGGATGCCTCTATCTCACGGTAAGTCACATGCCGATCTTCTTTAATCATTTCGCGCACAACATCGATGTTTTTTTTGAATCACAACCGATTTTGGTCGACCTTCACGAGATTCATCACTGACGGACGCACGACCACGACGTGATTATGCAAACCAATTGTAAACAGTCTTTTCTGATGGTGCTTCATTACCAAAAGTTGAACTAAACGAATCTATGCATTATTGTTGAGTTAGGCCTTTACTAAAATCGTAAAAAATCATCCAAAACCTTCACGAGTAATATCCATTTTTTCACAAACTTGTTTTTTTATACGTTCACTGTCAACACACTACTTAGTCAATTTATAAGCTGCCACTGATTTCACAGTAACGAATGTCAAATTTTACGAATATAGTAATGACACATTTCAATATTGCCATCTAGTGGTCATTCGTAAAAACATAAAAGGTAACCCTCGTATTAGATAGATAAAAATTCACTGCATATTTTTATGTATAGATTGTTACGAATTTTATTTCAAATTGTTAGTTTTGTATAAGAAACTATTGGCATCTGACACTACCGATAGAGGCGCTACTGCATTCACATCATGGCTGACTTTGGTAGGATATTTTTGACAGGTTCAATGGTATCTTCATGTGATATTTATTGAAACACACGGGAACACACTCTAAAATGGTCTTTAACTGTCTCTCCACTTCTAAGAACATATTCCCATGCTTGTCACAAACTCGACTATCCTACAACCGTCAGTTTCTCAAAATCTCACTAGAGGCGCTTCAGTTATTGTCAGTTGACAATACGGTTGTGCGCCCCCTTAAAGAGAAGGCCGATCATGTGTGTGACCATTGATGAGATTACAAGATAATTAAATAAATATTATTATCACGCCACTTCACGAGTGTCATTCTTTTTGTGTCATATTATGTTATAAAATATTGTAAAAATAACCGGAAATAGGAAATTATTTAAATAATATCAGGCTTTATATTAATGTAAAATAAATATTCGTTTGTTACAATTGAGTTTTAAAACATTTTGTTATTTGTGATTTGATTTTTCGACACGGCAAACTGTAGCTAAAAGTTCGTTCTACAATATATAAACTTATCGTATATCTAACTATTTTGTTCTATTGTTAAACTTATTGTAATCGTATCTGGTCCGCATTTTTGAGCCATCTTGGATCTGCTGTGGTTCACAAATAGGTATTGTAGGCCAAAATTTTGGTATAGTACATGTATACCAAGTGGCATTCCATTATCATCAAGGCAGTATCTCTCGATGAAAGCACAAGTCTACTAGTTTTTAGTTTGATTTAAGAATGGTTCAAAAACATTAATAGACAATTATAGGCCAATTGCGGTTCAGAGTTGTTTCTCCAAAATATTTGAGAAACTATTCCTAACCCGATTAATGTCTTATTTAAATAAATATTCTCTTCTAGAAGATTCTCAACATGGCTTTGTTAAAAATAGATCGACTGTAACAGCAATATATTCATTTATTCAGAGTATTTACCAAGCCTTAGATAATAAAAGCTTAAGTCTTGGAATGTTTTTCGATTTATCGAAAACATTCGACACAATAGATCACAACATACTCTCTGAGAAACTCCGTTTGCTTGGTATATTTGGAATACCCAACAATTAGATTATGTCATTTGTCACTAGCAGATATCTATTCGTGTCAATAACATCTGCATCGAAAACTCTAAATCGGCTACTCGTGGTTCCCTTTCAGGTGTTCCACAGGGCTCGATCCTTGGTCCTGTGTTATTTCTGCTATTTGTGAATGATTTACCTCAGCATCTATCTAATGGAGTACTTTTCCAATATACCGATGACACTGACCTCTTGATTAACTGTCCTAATCCACAAGACCTTCAAACACGAGCTAATGACCAATGTTACGTATTCAATCAATGGTGCATAGAAAATAAACTTCTCTTGAACAAAACCAAAACAACCTTCCTAAATTTTCACAGTTTTCAAAATACGCAAATTTGTAGCCCATTAATACGAATTCCAAACTCATATTCCCTCCAGCAATGCCAAACAACTCAAGGACTTTTAATCCATCAAAATCTTCGTTGGTCTCCACATATTGATTATATCAATACTAAGCTATCAGGATCATGTTATATGCTAAAAAGGCTCAGGTACTTTATTTCACCTTCATTATTAAGAACAGTTTATTTTGCAAAATTTCATACAATTATAAAGTATGCTATTATTTTCTGGGGAGCATCAAAAGAAGCTCATAAAATTCTCTTACAGCAAAAAAAAGCTATTCGAATATTGACATTTACTCCATTTAGAACTTCCTGTAGAAATGTATTTAAAGATCTTAAAATATTAACAGTTCCCTCACTTTTTATATTAGAATGCGCACTATTTGTCAGAAATCATTATAGTAACTTTAATATAAATAGTGATTATCATAATCACAATACAAGGAGTAAATCTAGCTTGAATATTGAGAGGCACCATACTACTTTGTACGAACAAAGTCCTCGTTTTATAGCTGCAAGATTGTATAATAAGGTTCCTGATAGCATTAAAAGTATAACAAATGTGAAAATAGTCCAAAATATATTTAAGAAATATCTACTATAACATACGTTCTATTCAATCTCTGAATTTTTAAATTACAAAGCTAACTAATGTTAAATTTTGCATTCTGTTAAATTGTAGAATATCTACCTATGTAAACATTATATTGACTTAACCTCTGTATTTCTAATGATGACTAACAGGCTCAATAAAATATTATTATTATTATTATTATTATTAAGACCTGTATATCTGTATAACCTAAGAGTTATCAATTTTGGTTCTCCTGACAACCCGTACTGGCTGAACAACATTGTGATAGCCAATGTCGGAAATAAAAATGTCGCTTTCTGTGCAGTGAGTGCAAAAGGTTTTTACTAGTCGAGAAGTGTACAGTGTCGAGAAGTGTACAAGTTTAGCGCAGAATTTAAATTTTCAGTCTATCAGTGATAGTTCAAAAAGTTCACAACGATGTCGACTACAGAGTTTGAGTGCACAGAAAATTTGATGGGTAAGGAGATTTAAAAAAATCAGGAGGGCTATACCAATTTTAAAAAAAAATGATGTGAAGTGTGAATTTTCAAACATTTCTGGGTTTTGTAGGTATTTAATAAGTGTAAGAAACGAATCTAAGAATATTTTTTTGATAAAATGTTTTCTTATAATAATTTTAATTTGTTATTTGAGTACTAAGAGCTTCCATTTAATTTTTTAAAACTAAATTTAAATAATTTGCAATAATTTTGTCAGAATAAAAGTAAAATTAAAAAATTCCAGCGTTTTTTTCTGCATTTACTTCTTATCTAAGTCTTCATTAAATTAATAAGAAATATATTGATAAATAGTTCAATTTTTTTTAATTTCAGAAACGAATTTGTTATTTTATTTGTAAATATTTCACTACTATAAATAATTTATTCTTGTTTGATACTTTAAAAATAAAAAATTAAATTAATTCAAACAATAGGTTGAATCATGATGTATACAATAAGAGCTCCGCTTGTAGGTTCCTTACACAAAGGAAGTAGATACTCAGCTGTAATCAATTTTTATTATATTTTTAATTTTAAAAGAAGACACATACTACCTTAGCCATAAACACAAAAAAAAAATCCATAACATTTTAGCAATAATTTAGCCATTAATAAAAAATATAATTAATTTGGTCAAAAACACAATATTACAATATTATCCAAAAACGCAATCAATCCAAATTTCCTCAGATCATTGTACATTACCTATAATTTTTTCAAATTTTCAGTTTAACCCTTTTGGGTAAAGGGTGCGGGACAAGAACTTTTTTAGATGATGACTAAAGTCGTGTAAAAGAAACGAATTTTTAATTTTTTTGAATCTTAGTATACGTCTTATGAGATTTCTTTTGATACCACGCAATAAATTTAAAAAAAGTAGTAACATGGGCTGTTAGAAATCCTGATTGCAATTCTCTAGATTTTTATTTGTTGGGTCACCTTAAAAATCTTGTTTATAAGGCTCCAATTCCAACAACAGAAGTACGAGGGCTACCTTTCAAGTTTTTACAAAAACTAAGAAAGAAAAATCTGTTTTATTGCTTTTCAAAATATTCGCTTTTAAGATTTATACACTTTTGCAATCGTTCAAACCAATTCTCGAAACATTTTTTCTACTCTGAAGTTGGTATCTCAAAAAAATGTATGTGAAGTGTAAATTTTCACACATTTCAGGGTTTCGCAGGTATTTAGTAAGTAAATGATGATTATTTGGGATGCCAAAACAAATTTTATGTTAAAATATTTTTTTCTTAATTTTAATTCGAATGCCTAATACCTTATTTGGGTTTCTAAATATTTGCAGTATTTTTTTTTATATAGCAAGGTTCATTAATATTTTGAACATTGCGCCTACGGCTTCCATTGGTTGTTTAAGTCATAAACTCCGCCCCTCTGATTTCGCATACATTCAAACATAGAATTAAATTATAATTTCAACACTTCACTGGTTACTGAATGTACGCTTTTAAAAATTAAATGCAACATTTGCCAAAATATAACTAGAATTTTGACAAAATAATTTAAACAAAATAAAAATGCAAAAAAAACAGAAAAAATAAAAATTGACGGGAATCGAACAGTAGTTGCAACTTACGAAGCGAGAACGTTACCACTGGACTACGGACGTTCACTCGTTTACTGCGTTAAATAGCGGATTAAATATTTTACATATTTTAGTTAAAAACCCAAAAAATGCCTTATTTTCCGAAAACATAATCTGATCAAAAATTCCTGTTGTACTATTCCGGTTCACACCAATGTACATTACTTAGAATTTTTTCAGATTTTTAGTTTAAACCATCTGGGCTGCAGGGTGTGGGACAATTTTTTTTGCACTTTTTTGACAAAAATCGCGTCAAATTAATTTATTGTGCAAAAATAAAATTTTGATCGCTAATCCACGTACCAAGGGCTTTCGTTTCAACATATATTTGTTTATATTTTTAGGAGGGTATGTTTTTTAGATGTTTTAGTATTTTCCTACGTGCGGGTCAAAGAGTTGTATAAGCATATCAAATTTCAACTCTCTAGGTTTAGCCGTTTGGCTACAATTTTTACCGAACACACAGACAGACAGACAGACAGACAAACAGACAGACGACAAAATGACGGTATAAGGGATTTTTGGTCATACCTACAAAACCCTAAAAATGGTTTTCGAAGGCTTCAACAGCTTCTTGAGGTGATGAAAATCGCTGTCCACGCATTTTTTGTATATGTTAGTACTTATTTTGAGAAAAGGGGGGAAATAAATTCATTTTTTAAAATTGTTGTAGTACCGATGCTTAATGGTGGCTTCGTGCTTCCATTCAGAGATTTACAAGAGTACTTGAGATGCGTTGGCATCAAGACCCATCTTTAGTTACCCAGTTCTCCATCCAGTCAAATAAACGTTGTAAGCACGGTGTTGCAAAAAATTATCTAACTTTCGAAATAATTATCAGATCAAAATTCTTGCTGTACTACTCCGGTTCACATTAATGTGCACTACTGAGATTTTGGCAGACATTTAGATTAATTCCCTTGGGTTATAGGGTGCTTAAAAGCTAATCTAATGGTTTTATACCAACTCCTCGGGAGAATTGTGTGGAGACAAAGATTTTGGCTAAAATCCCATTTAAAAAAATGACTTTACGAAAATAATATTATGTTTATTTCTCCAGGCATTAAGATGTTTTATTTGATACCCGACTCATAATTTAAAAAATTATTTATTTTTTCATTTATTAAATATGTGTTATTCCTATATGCGGGTCAAAGAATTGTATAAGCATACCAAATTTCAACTTTCTATGTTAAGCCGTTTAGCTACAATATCTACCGTACAGACAGACAAACAGACAGACAAACAGACAGACAGACAGACAGACACATGAGTGACGTTATAAGGATATTTTGGTGGTCATATTGTTACGATTCGCCTAACGGTGGGGTGAGACAGTGTAAATTAAAGAAAACTGGATGTTTATTATATTATTGTAAATTATATATATTGTATAATTAAGAATTTACAGAAGTATTTTTAATCAATAATTAACTGTCATATGTATATTCTGGTTGCTAACTTGTTGTTGTTATTTTCCAACGCCGTCTTGAATAGCAATTTCCCAACAATTGCCCCGGGTTGAGACAGTCGTTTGGGGTTAGATTCCTGGTGATTCTGACACCTGAGACTTCATTGGTCAGCTCGTTAAGCAATACAAGTTTGCACTTCGAGCTTATGGTCTTTTATGCAAATGTAAATTCTCTTTATCTCGTACAAAATACCCCTGTGTAACAACTTTTTGCAATAACAAAATTCCGCAAAATGACAAATATTCCAGCAATACTTTGCTTCAAAAAAATAAAGGCAACCCGTCAAAATTTTAACAAAATAAACCCTTTTGAAAAATTTTGACGTACAGCAGATAATATTTTTAAATAATATTTACAGATAGGTACATAAATAATATAACCTGAGTTCTAGACATCAATTAAGACCATAAACTCTGAAATACAATCATGTATTACTTATGTAACCTAAAATCTTGCACCAGCTGTCACCTTTTCCAAATAACTGACTGCAATGGCTCCCAACTCGATGAATGAGCAGTACACCGCCAAAAACAGATTCCAGTATTTGTTCCAGTTGTCTTACATCCAAATAACTGCTTCCCTTATCTCCACTTGCCTTCTCTGCTTCTTAATCTTCCAGCAGGACCACCGTCGGAACAAAAGGCTTTTTCAAAAAAAATTTCCCTGTTGACCTTCTTCAACAAAATATTTTTTTATCTTTTGCCGTGTAATTTTTTGCAAATTAAAAACCCACCGATTGACACCAACTGTTGCGATTCGCCTAACGGTGGGGTGAGACAGTGTAAATTAAAGAAACTCTGGATGCTTTTATTTGTTATAAATTATATATATTGTATAATTAAGAATTTACAGAAGTATTTTTAATCAATAATTAACTGTCATATGTATATTCTGGTTGCTAACTTGTTGTTATTTTCCAACGCCGTCTTGAATAGCAATTTCCCAACAATATATACAAAACCCTAAAAATTTATACCTATTTGTGTCGCGAAGTATAATATTAAGGAATATAGTAGGCGGCCCCAGGAAACAATTGCGGGGGCGGGGAGCTAAATTTGAATCTACGCCGCTGGATGTGCTCACGGTAATTTAACTTTTAAACCATGGCCTTAACCAATTTTGTTGACAAATTTAGTTGATAAAAAACATTTTGCATTATCAATAAAAACAGCCGGATATTTTTGTCGGTCTAAATGATAAATTAATAATTGATAACTCCGATTCATCTTAACATTTTTAATTTAAAAAATTCCATAAAACTAAGATATAATCAGCAGATGATTTTCTAATTATAATGTTTTATGTCAAAACATTTTCAAGTACGATATGGATAAAAAAAGTTAAGAAGCAGACGTTCTTAAGAGCGTCGTCATACATTCTTGAACGTTATAAGTACCGTAATAAAATACGAAGGTTTTCATAAAATAAATGAGCAAAGAAATGTAGATCAGTGTTTCTCAACCTTTTTGGCATTCCGGACCTATTGCAAAGCAGAAGCCGAAAGGCTCGAAGTAAGCTTAAAGGAGTTTGTTTAAAAAAGTCTATTTTTTCTTTGGTTTTTCTTACACAAACTCCTTTAAGCTTACTTCGAGTCTTTCGACTGCTGCTGTCCTAGATTTTTAGTAACTAAACCCAACCTAATTACCTAGTTTTTAGGTATACAGTACTTTATTTATGCCTGTTATTGTCCAGAAAATGTTACGCTGGCCGCCAAAAATGGTAACTGACAGCAATCGTCGGACGATGTCGAGATTTTTATTTATTTATTTATTTATAACAATTTTGGCCACACAGCAGGTAAAAAGCCAATAATAGTGTGGTACTAGAAAAAAATTACAAAATAATTAAAACAGTATCATGATGAAAATTATATATATATATTTAATAAAGTTATTGGGAATAGCGGTGGAGGAAAAAGTAAACTCAATATTTACATGTACCCGATATTTCGATTTGACTTTTCAAATCTTTTTCAAGGGAAGTAAAATTTAAGAGTTGCCTCTGTTGTAACACATTAAAAGAATAAATAAATTAGAGTTAAAATAGAACATTACAATTATTATCACATTGAAAAATTACGCTGTAAAATTGTTATCACAGAACTGTATATTGACTGAACTGTATATTTGTCCGCAAAACGACCAGACAATCTCGAGCCGTCCTGTTCTACACTGTCATGTCTACTCTGAATGTGTTTGGGATGGTTTTTTCATTTCCGTATATTTTTTTAAAAGAATATACTTTCGTAAAATATTAACAACGTACTCTAGACTGAGGATGACTGGATTTACCAGTCGAAACGTCTCTTAATATTTTATTAATAAACTTTTGACGAGTATTCAAGAATTTTTATTTCCTTATATATATACAAAAGTTTTATACTTATCCACTTACAGAATTAATGACAATTTTTTTAATTGTAGCATAGGTATAAAACATACCATATTATTTTTGAAGATCGGCATAAAACAATTATCCCCTATAACTATAATCACATTGTTAAATTTCAAAAGAAATAGGGTTCATGTTTACAACCACGTTGTAAACAGTCAACGGTCAGTGGCACATACATATGTTTAAGTACTAACTATAAATAAATATACTTGTTTTTGTAAATCCTTTAAGTAAGATGCGTAATGTGAAAAACTAATCCCTACGGCTATGGGTTGACATGCCTAGTTATATCACTTCTATTGTAATTTTATAAGTTCCCTAACTTTTATTATTTTATTGCGATCTTCAAAACTAATTTGGTACGGACTATACATGAGTATATGTCGGGAAAATTATTCATCTTAATAAATTTATTCAAATTTAATGATATACGACTAATTGGGGTATTATATGCAGAATTAGTTCTATTATTAGATAATATTAAAAATTCAGTATTTCTAATATTGTAAGAGGGAACATGAACATTAAATTTACTGAAAATATCAGGGCTATCAATTAAGTTATTGATAATCTTGTAACAAAAACTGATTTCTAAAATAATTCTTCTATTTTCTAATGACAGAAGTATTAAGTTAATATTAGTGATTCTGAAATTGATATATTTTAAAAATCTTTTTTGTACATTTTCAATGCGATTAATGTATACAAGATACTGTGGAGACCAACTAACAGAGCAAAATTCCAACTGACTTCTAACTAAAGAAAAATAGAGAGAAATCAGTGTATTATGAAATTTATTTTTTTTTGAAATTCTGGTAACGAACCCTAACATTTTGTAAGCTTTTCTAATAATGTTGTCAATATGTATATCAAATATTAATTTCTGATCAAATGTTATTCCCAGATCTTTAACAAAAGTAACATGAGAGATGACATCTGCATTAATATTATAATTAAAATCTATTATGTTTCTGTTTCTAGTAAATTATATTTTTGAACATTTTGAAACATTTATATTTAATTTATTTAGCTGTATTCGGATAGTCCAGCGGTTCTTAAACTGTGGTAAACTGTGTGCGGACCACTGGGGGTCCGCGAAACAATTTTGACCTTAACTTTACATCCCCCAACTTTTCACTTTTATTCAAAAAACTCATTTAATAGAAATCCTACATGGTCAGGCCTTTTTGTATTTGTTGTTACCTAACTAGTTATTGACATAACTAAACAATAATTAAGAAAAATGTAATTATTTTTATTCAACTGCAAATTATTTACAGAAAACATTTTATAACAAGATCTATTTGACCAAGAAATGTTTGTATGAGCTTAATGTATTATAATTTGTAACTTTTCTAATTCTTTTTACTACTATTTTTATTTATTTTATGTTTTTTATTCTTAATGCTACCATTTATTAAAATAACCAGCGATACATTTGTACCAATATTTATTATAACGTAGTGCCTAAGAGATTACTGAGCCAGAAATTAAGTCTCAAGAATGACGTAAAATGCCTAGGGTTGGGATGGGGTCCGCAAAAAAAATGTTGTTCAAGAGGAGGTCCTCGGACTACAAAAGTTTAAGAACCCCTGGGATAGTCTATTTAGATCAGATTGAATTTCATTACAATCATTGAGATTTAAAATTTGCAGAAATATTTTTAAATCGTCGGCATAAGAAAGTTGCATTTATTAAAGCACACATTTATATCATTTATAAAAATATTAAACAAAAGTGGGTCTAAGTGCCTACCTTGGGGTACACCGGAAGTTATTTTTCTAACGTCAGATTTATAGCCATTAATGACAACACATTGAGTTCTATCTACAAGGTACGTTTTAAACCAATTTAACAGATTACCATGGACGCCTATTGTATTTAACTTATTTAACAATATGTCATGATCAATTGTATCGAACCCTTTATAAAAATCCGTGTTGGGTGATTAGCCATTTATTACGGGAAATGATAGTTTTGGTGGGTCAATATCGTCTTTGTCCGATCACAAATATATTTATTCTGTTTTTATTAAGTCTTAAGTCTTGAGTTGTTATTAAACAAAAGGGGACTAGTTCTTCTTCTTCTTCTTCTTCTTCTTCTTCTTCTTCTTCTTCTTCTTCTTCTTCTTCTTCTTCTTCTTCTTCTTCTTCTTCTATGTTTATTGACTTGGGTTTCTCATTCCGCCAGTGTTAGGCGACCAGTTAATATTGAATCTGCAGAACTGCATTTAATTTTAGAGTCCATTATTGGAAAGCAACGTACTGATCGTAATCGTAAAGTAAAAATGACTTTATTTTAATATGTGACATAATCTATTATAAACTCTAACAAATTAAAAGGTCACAGTTCAAATTTATGCGTACATTACGATAATGTATTATTTTGCTATTAGAAAATTACGAAATGTCTAAAAATAATGACTACAAATATATGAATGCCTTGTGAATTGGACTCGTATAATAATGTCACTCCCTCAATAAATAAATTACCCTGGAGTGCGCTGCTCTGGTGCAGAAGGGTGTGATCCCGATGGGTATTGCCATTCGTAGTATATAAATAAACTCTCTGTTTTACTAAGCTTCATTAGTCGTTTGTCCATTCAGTGAATTAAGAGATAGATTCATCTCCAATTCTGTTGTTTTGTGGTCGCTGATTTTTTTTCAAGTAAGTTATTGTGATGTATCAATAGCTTTTAATTTCTATTTACCAAGAAATTATAGTAATGCCCATAAAGAAATAAAACTAGTACTTAGTTTCTCTAAAATTTATTCGATTTTACTTGATACGAGAACATCGACAGTTAAAATCTAGCTGGGAATGAACCCCCGCTGTCAATTACCGGCCCGCGAGACGCATACAGCCCGCACAAGAATTTTTGTGGCCCGCGAACAAAATTTTATAGAAATTCTAAATAAATATCTATATTTCTAGCGCGGCTAGAAGGTGACTCTAAAACAGAATATCGTCTCGGTTTTTACTATTATTTTTCTTATTCTTTTGTTTTAACTGTTTTTGTTTTGCATGATTGGGGACACAATTAAGTGGACAGTACTAGGAATGACGAGAACTAGAAATTTATGGAACTGGGCAACCACAACAATTACCCGGATATTACCCACTACCCGATAAATACACGTTACCCGCTACCAGATAATTACCGGCTATCCGATAATTACCCGTTACCCGTTAATTACCCGCTACCCGTTTATATATAAATATGGAAAGTAAGTGTAGTAAAATTTGTGTGAAGTGTGAATTTTCACACATCTCAGGGTTTTGTAGGTATTTAATTAGTGTAAGAAGCCAACAGAATACTGGCTGTCTAAAAATAATTTTTGATAAACATTTTTTGAACATTTTTATTCGTTATTTCAGTACTAAGAGCTTCCATTTAATTTTTTAAACCAATTTTAAATAATAACACATAATTAAGCCATTAATTATACTCTATCTCCGAAAGACTGACAGTAATAAAATTTATTATTTGTAAAAATTTATTGTATTATCACACAGAAGTGGTAAAACAAAAGCGACAAAATATGAATAGTTCGAAACAAAATATTGTTAAAAACAACCGAGTGTGCCGCACATATTATATGCGAATTCGAACTAGGGTTAAACACAATAGACCAAAAAATTTTACCCTAAAATTTTGAGGAAAAATATCGTCACAGGCGTGCGTTTAATAAAATGATAAATAGTAATATAGAAATACACAAAACCAATTTAAACGTGTTTAAAATGCACGCCACTGGTAACTGCTTGACAAAATGATTTATTACTATCAGTCTTTCAGAGATAGAGTATAAAAAAATTATTAATTTCTTTCGTACGTTTCCGGCTCAGATCAATGTACATTACTTATATATTTTCAGATTTTTGGCCAAAATCGTGTTACACAAAACAAATTAAAAAAAACTTTTCGTTTCTTAATCTACGTCTTAAGAGCATCCTTTTGATACTACACAATATATTTTTTTTAAATAATAGGAGTAATTTTTTTCAGCAACACAAATCTAGATAGGGTTGGGACAATAGTTTTTTGGCAAATATTTTTAGCGAAAATCTCATAAAAAAATATTTATTTTTTCATTAAATACATATTTGTTTATATTTATTTCGTAATGTGGTTTTTGAACTCTTTGTATTTTTCCTATATGTGTGTCAAAGAGTTATATAAGCATGCCAATTTTAAACTTTCTATCTTAAGCCGTTTGGCTACAATTTCTACCGTACAGACAGACAGACACATAAGTGACTTTATAAGGGTTGTTTGGTGGTCATACCTACAAAACCCTAAAAATACGCATTTCTTAATTCAGTCTTCTTTTGGACTTCTGCAAAATATATAAAGCATAATATATTCAAATATTTGTATATAAATAATAAAGAAAGTCCATTTTTCAAACTTCTGATTTGTTCGAAGACGCTGTTTCGGAAATAGTTTTTTAAATAATTTAACTTAAAAAGTGATCGTTCAGCAGTACGTTGTTTATTGGTAACGTTACTAATATTTTTAACCACGTTCATAGAAATATATTTGTTTAACTTTCTTACACATCTCAAAATATCTATAACTGATTTTGGTGGCACATTTAGATATACAATGGAACCTTGACTTACAAACTTAATTTGTTCCTGACCACGATTCGTATCTTAAAAAGTATGTATCTGGAAACCCAATGCGAAATCAATTAATCCGTATCCAGATTAAAAAAATAAAGTAAATCCAAAAAATTTAAAAATACTATTTTCAACTTAATGAAGAAAATGCAAAGAAATGCAAAGAAAATGAGTGAGAAGAAGCATTTTTTCACTATAAATGTGCATTATGTATACCATTACATATTAATTTTTATTTATGAAAATTTTCATCTTCCTTTAAATTGTAAACCAGTGGCGAAGGGAAACCTCCGCTAGACTTGCCCTCCCATAAAAAATTATTTAAAAAAAAAATGTAAATGTAAAAAAAAAAAAAATAATATTTAGATAAATCTTCAAAAATACATCAAATTATGTTCTATACAAATTTTTGTCCAAGGATTGCTTTACTAGTTACGAATTAATTATCATGACCATGGAAACGATACATATAAGTATGAAAACATTGAGACTTAAAAAATTTTTAAATAATTTTACAAAAAAAATTCGAAATTTTTCGTTTTATCAAAAAACGTCTCAAATAAAAGTTATTAGTTATTGCATTTATAGTAACTTTTGTTCAATAAATTTTTTCGAAATATTTTTCTGTTGCTAAATATTCGCAAAAATCTTAAAATCGACACGAGTAAACTCCCATTTCTAGTCAACCGATTTTCATAAAAACAATAGGGTTCTTCCCATTTAATAGGAGAATTTTTTAGTACCAGAACGAACTCTTTAAGTTAAACCGTTTTTGAGTTATCGTGTATACACACAGACACACACACACACACACACACACACACACACACACACACACACACACACACACACACACACACACACACACACACACACACACACACACACACACACACACACACACACACACACACACACACACACACACACACACACACACACACACACACACACACACACACACACACACACACACACACACACACACACACACACACACACACACACACACACACACACACACACACACACACACACACACACACACACACACACACACACACACACACACACACACACACACACACACACACACACACACACACACACACACACACACACACACACACACACACACACACACACACACACACACACACACACACACACACACACACACACACACACACACACACACACACACACACACACACACACACACACACACACACACACACACACACACACACACACACACACACACACACACACACACACACACACACACACACACACACACACACACACACACACACACACACACACACACACACACACACACACACACACACACACACACACACACACACACACACACACACACACACACACACACACACACACACACACACACACACACACACACACACACACACACACACACACACACACACACACACACACACACACACACACACACACACACACACACACACACACACACACACACACACACACACACACACACACACACACACACACACACACACACACACACACACACACACACACACACACACACACACACACACACACACACACACACACACACACACACACATACGGACGGCACTTCGAAAATAGGTTTTTTGGATTCCCTGGACCATGAAACGTGGTCATCCGTCAAAATCTCGACATCGAAAATTTTCGCGATTACAATACTTGCCCCTTATATATTAAGGTCGGGCAAGTAAAAATGAACAACTCTCTTGTGTCTGGTTTTGTGGTTCAGGAGTTTTCGATTTGTTACATGTAGTAGTAGCCTGTTGGTTAGGGTGACCATTTTCTTAAGAAGGCAATGCGGGACGGAGCAAAAAGCAAAAAAAAGGTCTTCACCTCCCAAATCCAAATGCGGGACAATGCGGGACAAAATGTTAAAATGCGGGACGAATGGTCACCCTACTGTTGGTAGCCTGTTTCTAGTACTAGAGAAAAAAGTATATTGTAAAACAGGCTTTGATTCACTTAAAAAGAAAAACATCACGGTTCGTATCTAGAATTCAAAATAGGATATACAAATAGTTTGTACCTCAAAAAGTTCGTATTTCGAGAGGTTTGTAAATCGAGGTACCACTGTAACAGCAAATTTACTTAGCCATAATTAGTATTAAGTTAAAATGTAAAAATATTTAAATTGCAACCATCTAAATCAAAAGAATATGTTTGGTACGCCACTGCATTTTGTAACAAAAGGGCGCAGTTTAGCGGATTTGCCCCGGGCGTCAAAAGAGCTAGCGCTGACTCCAAGTAGAACATACAGTAAAATGCAGCAATGTCTCTCCAACTCTCATCGTTTACAGCAAGGGTGTCAAACTCATTTCAGCCTCGGGCCATTTTTCTAACAAGTAAAACTTACGCGGGCCGCACGTTATGTACAGGCAAGCTATTCCAAACGTTTAGGCGGAACTAAATGGGAATTTCGTTCTTTAAGGTTGTCACGAGAAAGAACCTTGCTTGGATAATTTCAAGTTTAACGTTGGTATGTGAAAATTAAAAATTCCAACAGTGAAACCGAGACGAAATAGACGAATCACATATTTTGAAGACAAAATAAAAAATAATAATAATAAATAGGAAATTATTAAGAATTTAAACAAAAAAATAAAATTAAATGAAACGGACATTTTATAATAACAATCAATTTAATCTAGAATTTGCAATGTGAGTATGATTTACAAAGCTTTAAAAAAATGACCAAAAGTCTGAATTAATAGATAAAAATTACTAGATTTCAATCTAGTAATCTAGAATCTAGTTCCATCTCAACGTTTGGAATAGCCTATATTTATATTGTTACTTATTCTGTTTTTTATTTTCCTCCATTTTTCTGAATATTTATTTGAAGGAAGTAAGGAAATACATTTAAATAATAACAATTAAATTTTGCCAAAATATTTGCTTTATCAAACATCAAAACAAAAACGGGTCGAAATCAGCGTAGTGGTCCTGTATACAGCAGTTGCACCTATAGAAAAGTGGTATTTGAAAGCTTTGCTTACGAGAGTATTTTTTGGAATCACGGGGAATCGCTGATCTACCGACTATCGCACGGCTAACTGCAACAGTTATTGCCTGACTATTGGGTTTCCGCCCTTGCCGAATTTGCCATTTTCGTTCAAATAAATGTTTATACTGTATATAGTATAAAAAATTATTATAGTATAAGAAGTCGTTACGGGCCGCTAAAATGCAAGTATTGGGCCGCATGCGGCCCGTGGGCCGCCAGTTTGACACCCTTGGTTTACAGGAACGTATACTTTCATTCAGAATCGCAATTCGACAAAAACCGGTCTAACTTAACGTTAACCCTTATCGTGATTTACCGCCAGTTGTCGGTATCCCACAGAATAACTTTCTAGTAGTTCCGAATAGTCGTTAGGGGATAAATCAGGTGAATACGGGCAATGAGACATTAATTCCATGTTTTTCTCCTTCAAAAAATTGTTTGGTTTACTGTGTAGGAGCTTGTATTGTCGTAATGCGACGTTTTTGGTTGTTTTTTCTGATTTTGTCGATGTAGATTTTCTCTACACCAATCAACATGAGCCTTTTTTGAGCTTCGGTCAAATTATGTGGAATCCATTGGGAACAGATCTTTTTTAAAAAATCCGTCATTCTCGGTTATCCCACCCTCTCACCACCCCTCTCCGGTTGAATGATTCTTATATGAGGGTGAAAGAACTGTACATGCATTCTAAATTTCAACTTTCTGTGTCTACCTTTTTGGCCACAATTTTTACCTTACAGATAAACAGACACATGAGTGAGTGAGTATAATGGTTTCAGGGTTATACGTAGGAAACACTGAAGGAGATCAGTTTTTTCAAATCCAATTTTAAATATTACATTTTATAATAATTTGTTTA
Source organism: Liopterus haemorrhoidalis (assembly GCA_963971575.1). NCBI lineage: Eukaryota > Metazoa > Arthropoda > Insecta > Coleoptera > Dytiscidae > Liopterus > Liopterus haemorrhoidalis. The sequence goes on from OZ020613.1 coordinate 57,378,091, forward strand.
GTTGTACAATTTGTGTTATTTAATAACCGTAAAAATTGAATTGTATATAACGGTAAAAAATTAATTCGTTATTCCTTTGTTTGAATTTTTATCTAAATATCTTTTCTCGCGTGAAATTTACATATGATTAATAATAATTACTGTAAATGTATTTATCATTCATTTTTACCGTGTCAATCTTCTTGTAAAGACCACAAATATAAATAAGACAATAAATATATCGAAATATAAAACAAATTCGGCATATATAAAATAAGTTTTACAGTCAAATAATCTTTCGATAGATTTGATTAATTATTAAAAGCAATAAAGTGGTTTTTCTGTGACCTAGTGTTGAATTAATACAACTAAGTAATGTAAGTTTACCAAGATTTGTAAAATCTTATTTATTAATGTAATCAGTTAGGAAATGCCTCATGAGTCAAATGTTATATCCTGTTGTTATACCCCGAAATGCAGAAATAGTAATAAAATCATTTGAAAGATTGAAGTCGCTACCCTATTGGCTGTCGCATAAATTTAAGTGCTCAACAGCCAACGAATGACGAGAGTTCGACAAAATTGTCACTTGAACATTACATATTTACTACTTCTTAATTTTGAACAGAGTATAGAGTTAGTTAGTTAAATATTTTTTTGGCGCAAGCAACAAAGGCTATTTGCGTCTAACGCAGCCTATTTAAATATCTAAACTACATATTAAAAACAATAATTTAGAGAACAAATAAATAAAAAAAAACATTATAAATACGTATACGCAATAAAAGATATCGTGCACGGACAAATACAAATAAATAATATAAAAACTGAACAGACGCAGGGTGATGGTAAGAGGCTGTAAAGAGGCTAATTACCATTGCACAGGGACGTAGCCGGGGGGCATTTGCTCCCCCCCATGATAGTTTACCCTATATAAAATATAATTTAGGTTGTTAGAAGTTTCTTCACCGGAGGTGAAGAAAATTTATAACTTTACCGGACTTTTATTATTTAATATACAGTAGTGCCTTGACTTACGAGTTTAATTCGTTTCGTGACGGAGCTCGTAACTCAAATTACTCGTATGTCAAATCAATTTTCCCCATTGGAATGAATTGAAAATCCATTAATACGTTCCGGGCCCTCAAAACACACCGCAATTTTTTTGTTACAAGTTTTTAAAGCAGTGTTTCTCTATATTTTTACTCTCGTGGCACATTTGCCAAAGAAAAAATATTGCGGCACACCTACGTAGTGATACAGGAAGAAATTTTGAATGCAGACGCCCCTGTATTCAGGATATGTCAATTTCATCTCGTCATAAAGACATCCTTCGTGTACTTTATTCTTATTAATGGTATTGTACGTATATTTGGACAATGATGTTAAAATAAACGACGCTTTCTTTTAAAGATATTGTGGCACATTTGCAAATTTTTGTTTACGTGCCGCGGCACACCCTTTGGGAAACACTGCTCTAAAGGATTGGTTGCGACATGTCCAGTACAACCTGTCCAGTACGATCATTTTCTGGGGAAATGCTTCGTGAACGAACAACTTTTGTGGGTTTCGGTTCATCCGAGACCCAAACAGTGGATTGTTGCTTAGTTTCCGGTTTATACAATTACATCCAAGTTACGTAATCTGTAACGATGTTGTATACGGATTTTGCAGTGCCTAGTTGAATTTATTTAGCTTTCCTCTACACCAATCAACACGAGCCTTTTATGAGCTTCGGTCAAATTATGTGGAATCCATCGGGAACAGATCTTTGACACATCTAAATGTTCATGCAAAATCGACTGTATTGCAGTCCGCGATATGCCAAAGAATGCCTCTATCTCACGGTAAGTCACATGCCAATCTTCTTCAATCATTTTGCGCACAGCATCGATATTTTTTTTAATCACAACCGATTTTGGTCGACCTTCACGAGATTCATCACTGACGGACGCACGACCACGACGAAATTCTGCAAACCAATTGTAAACAGTCTTTTCTGATGGTGCTTCATTACCAAAAGTTGAACAAAGAGAATCTATGCATTATTGTTGAGTTAGGCCTTTACTGAAAACGTAAAAAATCATCTAACGAAAACCTTCACGAGTAATATCCATTTTTTCACAAACTTGTTTTTTTAACGCTCACTGTCAATTTATAAGCTGCCACTGATTTCACAATAACAAATGTCAAATTTTACGAATATAGTAATGACACATTTCAATATTGCCATCTAGGCGTAGCTAGGCGTTGGCATTTGGGCAGTTGCCCAGGGCGCAACATCCCAAGGGCGCCAGAATCTTTTGAGATATATTGTTAATAATTCGCAAACTAACATTTATTAGAATTATTTTAAAATTTAATATAAAAAAGTGATTTGTATTTATTAATATAATATAATAAATGTAAATATAAATATAATAATTTTAAGTATACCTTCCTTTTCCTCCCTATTCAGCCAACGGAGTGGCCGAGCGCATTAAATCGTGGCAGTTTGGACTGGTGAAAAACAGTGCGGTTGGTAGTTCGATTCTCCGTCGGTGATATTATTCGGGCGAGAATAATATGTTTACATTACGCATTCACCCCTCATCCAGGTGTAGGAGCTCGCCCCTTGGCTTCGGCGATTAGCCTCGTTACAGAAATAGGCCGATGTAAAACAAATACATAAATAAATAATAAATCCTCCCTATTCATTACATTTTTATTATTTTTGAGAAAAATTCATGCAAACTTTTTTTGCAAAACAAATGGCGCCAAGCTATGTATTTGCCAAGGGCGCTAAAATCCTAGTTACGCCTCTGCCATCTAGTGGTCGTTTGTAAAAACATAAAAGGTAACCCTCGTACCAACATGTCTCGGTATTTAAAACAGGTATCTACCTTCACATTCTGAGCATTTAGTTTGTGAAGTAGAAATCGGATCTTTAGTACAACGAGGTAGGGATGGGAAAAAAAAATCGATGTATCGAAAACATCGTTGTTTGTTTTAAAAACATCGAGGTTTTTACCATCGATGGTTAGCTGGCGATAGTATCGATAAAACATCGATGTCTACTACCGATGTCGATGTTTAAACTTTGAAATTCAGAAACTACCGTTAGAGGCTCTGGAATCTTAAAAATTTAATTTTTATTAAAATTAGTACACGAAATATAAGCGCCATCTATTGTGATATAACAATACTAATAGTGTTAGTTCTTATTCTTCTTAGCAGTTAGCAGAATACGAAAAAATAAAAAGAAACTTTTGCAAACAATGCGAACGACGAACGACGCCAACACACTTTTTCTTTTTGAGTCTTCTTGACACTTTCCCAGTTGTTATTCCTCACATCCCTGGATTTTTGTAAGTTGTCATTAGCTATTTTTTTATATATTGAAGTTGGCTTTTCCTGTACAAAATGATCAAAAGCTTCAATTAATCGGTAAAAGACTTTATTTCAACTTAAAAATGTATGAAAATAATTGTGTATGACAGTGTTATTTTTATGTTAAATAATATAAAATTAACATTAAGATTACTATATTAGTATTGTAATAAAATCCAATATTTCATTTTAGAAATGTAAAAATAGTAAGGTCTGTTCCTTTGGTTTAGGCGGAACTAGATTTTCAATTCTAGTTACTTTTACCGATTGATTGAAGCTTTTGATCATTTTGTTCAGGAAGAGTCAACTTCAATATATACAAAAATATCTAATGACAAATTACAAAAATGAAAATTGCGGTTAGTTCCGCCGAATCGTAGGACTGTAGGTACAAATTAGGATTATTATATTGGGTATAATAATATTAATGTGAAATTAATTGCTATTAAAAAGGAATATTTCTATTTCAAAATCTAATAAATTGTTTTTGTGTATTATGTGTTACTTTTTTCGTATTTTATCTTTACATTATTAAATAAAACCTATATAATATAAATAACTAGCTTTTTTTAATATTAATAAAACATCGATGTGTCCGATACATCGATGTATTTCCTTCGATGTTTTTTCAACATCGATAGTAAGCGCCGATGTTAACATCGATGTTAAACATCGATGTTTTGCTTTCGATGTACAACCCTACAACGGGCTGCACTTGATTTGGATTTTCTAAGCAATGGAACGGGAATGTATTGACGATTCATATTTTGGCTTTTTTCACTAAATTATACGTACATCTAAAAATAATATGAATCTAGATTAAACGATTGACAAATTCTCGCTTTATAATTTACAGACAAGTACAATGAACGATAAAGGCCTTTTAAGTTGATTAAATTTTATCAGAGTCATATGTTTAAAAACATATATATCCTCCTGAAATAAAAGAACTACATATATATTTTGAAAAATGACGTATTAGGTGATCTCATTGCAATAACTTTATTATTGAGCAATAACTACGTTGAGATTTACAAATATAAAAATCTTAACAACAAACATATGTCTTGTATTGAAAAAAAGTTTACTGATAATTTTTTATGCTACATATGGTAACCTATATTTACTATTTTCCCAGACTCCCGAGTATTGAATGAAATAGTTTTTTTTAGTTGTAAATAAACAAATATTAATTAGCACACGTTTTATAACATAACGTACTATGAAGGATGACATGAATAAAAATAAACAATATTTATTTATATACCATGTACTACAAAATAGCAAAATATAAGGTGTGTTCGTTTGTGTTGCCCAACCTACACTGAACTACACTACAGCTATGCTAAGGCGTTCGTTTGTCCGACACCTGTACGTAAAGTGTTCGTTTGTATTTATGAACTTGTTCAGGACAGGCAAAATCTACACTTGCTCGGGAGTGAGTGTAGCTTCAGGCAACCTGTAAAAAGGTGGCAAACTTAATCTAACTTGGTTATTGAGAACTGCCACGCTCGGATACGCAGTCTGGTGGTCAAATATTCTACTAGGCTAAGGTGACCATTTTCTTAAGAAGGCAATGCGGGACGGAGAAAAAAAAAAGGTCCTCATCTCCCAATTCCAAGTGAAGAGCAAAAAAAAAGGTCCTCATCTCCCAAATCCAAGTGAAGAGCAAAAAAAAAGGTCCTCACCTCCCAAATCCAAGTAAAGAGCAAAAAAAGGTCCTCATCTCCCAAACCCAAGTGAAGAGCAAAAAAAAGGTCCTCATTTCCTCAAATACAAGATACAATACGGGACTTTTGTGGAACGCATCTTAATGCGGGACAAAATGTTAGAATGCGGGACGAATGGTCACCCTATACTAGGTGCCTGTAGTACTGTTTGAAATTATTACATATGTTCTAGTGTTAATTTTTTGTTAGAATTTCGATAGATACATTTTCATAAAATAAAAATGTACTGTGCTTAAATTAACCTGTTCGCTGTTAGCATATTGACAGCTGAATACTAGACACGACAGCCATATTGCCTTGAAGTACAGCGCCGCCAACGGTAATGTCACTTCTCAATAATCTGTATTCGATCTAGCGGAAATTTTAATCTTACATCTATCTATCTATCATATATCGATCATGAATCGAGTAATACGAACAGAAGGAAATTACTTTTCCTACAATGCTGGTATAATAACTAACATAAATAAATTCATAAGTTTTATAAAATCTGTCAAAACTTGAATTTTTATTATTTATTTTTATAAAATTTATTTTAGCTTTTAAACTGTTCATATTATCTTATTTATTTACTATTACTTTAGCACAAATTTGTTTTAAAAAGTGAGGTTATCAACTTTGGAAATGTCATTAACCTGCCTGGAAAACCGTTCGTTTGTATTCCTGTTTCGAGCAGTTCGGAAGAAGTTTTTAGTTGCACTGTGACGTCAGCTGCTCTTGTCCTGAACAAGTTTGGTGCAACACAAACAAACAAACCTATAATTAAACTAGCACACATGCCTGGCGTTCCTTGGAAGAAAAATAAATTTATCAAAAATATTTTAATTCGGAAAAATAAATTATTGCTTCAAAATCAAAAAATTCAAATTATTTCAATGATGGTTTAAATACCAACATATGTTACCTTCGATTTTAGTTATTTAATTTAAGAGCGTTTAATTTATCAAAATAGTTTTATGAAGGGTTTTAACAATGGACGTACGATCTCTCATAAATTGTTACATGTAACGTGTAAACAGCACTTATTCGGCAGTAACAATACTTTTATTTTAAACGATTTCATTGTTGCTTGAAGCATAGAAAAACTAAAAACATTGTTCATATGTAAAGTCTGTTTCTTTGGTTTAGGCAGAACTAGATTTTCAATTATTGTTACTTTTACCGATTGATTGAAGCTTTTGATAATTTTGTTTAGGAAAATCCAACTTCAATATACAAAAAAAAAAAAAAAATAGCTAGTGACAACTTATGAAAATTAAAATTACATTTAGTTCCGCCTAAAGGTTTGTAATAGCCTGTACCTTCGATTTCTCATGCGTTTTAATTTTTTTGCCAGATATGCAGTAAATCCGTAATACCGTTCTTCGTCCATGTTAATTCTCCCCCGAATAAAACACAAGGAAAACAAAAAACAGCTTGCTTTTCGTCGCATCCGCAAATCCAATTGTGCTTTAAGTAAATGTTTCTATTGAATTATCTTGTCCGTGTTTTAGAAGCAGAGTCAGAAACATTCTGAGTTTTTGAAATGCAACCGTAAGGCTACGGTTACAGTGGAAGCGTGTTTGCTCGAACTGTACTACGCTCGTACTCGACCGCATTCGGTCGATTGCTTCAAACGTGTAGAAGTACGCATGTGTGGTTACAGTAGAAGCTTATCAATCGCGCGAAACCGCTAGAACTAAACACCAACTATCTACTCGCTCGAATACTTGCGAATATGCCCGAACTGTACTTCGGGCGAACACGCTTCCACTGTAACCACAGCCTAACTCGGGCCAAGATCTAGCTGGCTCGCTTTAAGATAATTCTACCTCATGAACTGATCAACCGGTGTTACCCGCCAATCTCCACGGAGGCCATCAAACCATCTGAAATCGGAGCCAATTTCGATTTGGCGCCTAAATAAATACAAAGCGTGGTTCATCACATCAAATGCATGGCAATAGTAGCGTTCCGTACTTAAACGCGTGTATGTTTATTTGTATTTATTGGTATTGTTAAAGAAAATAAAAGCTTTTCAATGATTAATTTTTGATGGTGTTGCCATAATTTTGCAATGGTAGAGCCATGGCTCAAACCCTAAAATACCAGACTTTAGGCCCCGTTGCACAGTAACCGCTTTACTTTTTATTTAAGTTTAAGTTTTAGCTTATGGTTTAGTTGTTGCACAGTTTCAGTTTTTGGTTTAAACTTAAGCCTAAACAGGAAAATACTTAAGCGGTAGATTTGTTTGGTTTACGCCAAAATAAACTGTCAAATAGGACACGTTATGTCTCATATTAAAATTGATCAGATTAATTTGATTAAATGAAAATGTTATATATTAATATATTTATACGTTTTCGCCACATACCCGTCTATAGGCACCGGTATGATTATATTAATCAATGGGATGATGAAAAATGTTACAATAGATTTCGAGTTAATAGTAATATTAAGTAAATTAAGTTGTAATTCAATATTATATCATATTAAACATTTCATTAACCATCCTACTAATAGGTAAATTAATGCCAGGGTACACCAATACCTAATATTTTATGAAACAATATTTTCAGGAACCACGCATTCACTTTAATACAAATCCTACGATATTATATTATTGGAAGTATGTTAATGGTAAGGGATTTTACTGGTTGCCATAAATCTACAGTTTCAAAGGATATAAGCAAAATATCGAGAAATATCGCAATTTGTACTTTGCGTCATAATTATATTAAAATGCCTAATATTCAAATGGAACAGTGTAATGTACGCCAGGACTTTTGCTATATCGCACGGTTTTCTCGAGTTCTGGGAGCAATAGATTGAGCAATCTTAATCCAGATCTAGAAACAGATGTTAATTTTACAAACGATGTACCTAACACAGTCATAAATCAAAACAGAAGATATAATGACAACATTCGAGTTAGGAACAATAATAAATGTTTATTTTTCTAGTTTATAATATATAAATAATAAAATTGTTTATAAATGGAAATATTTGCCCGTAATTTATTGCAAAAAATTTATTAAATCTAACTCTTTCTAACATTTTTAAATATTCTGTTAAATTCATCATGTATTTTCGTCCAAGGAGATTTTTTTTTCTTCCACAACATTTAATTTCATTTTTTACACACAATAATACAGTCTGTTCCAAACGGTTAAGCGGAACTAGATTTTGCAATCTAGTTACTTTCATCGTTTAAATCGTGCCTTTCGGCCGTTTTGTTTAAGCTTTGTAAATCATACGTACAATAAACATTTTTTGGTTAAGGTTAATATCATTTTAAAATGTCATTTTCTTTATATTTTGATTTTTTGTGTCATTCTTAATACAAATTTCCCATTTATTTATTTTTTTATCATTAAAATATCTAAAAAAAATATTTAATTTTGACATATGTCATTCGTTTCCATGGTTTCAATGTTGGAATTTTAAATTTTGACATCCCAACGTGAAAAATGAAATAACCCAAGCAAGGTCCCTTCTCGTGACAACCTAAAAGAACTAAATTCCCATTTAGTTCCGCTTAACCGTTTGGAACAGACTGTATATTTTATTTATATTTTTTAAATAAATTTTATAGAAAAGCAAATCTTCTGATAAGTTCGTCGTACATTTATTTATGCGTTTCGTTTACTGTATTTTCCATTGCTGGTAAAAGTTGCATTATTTGTGTAATAAACTACTTGACAAGTGACATTGGGTGCGTTTTGTTGGTGGCTGGTTAGAAGTACTAGAATTGATGCGCAAGAAAACGACAATTTTGATCGTGAAGTAAACATGGAATGACATTTACATGGAGGTTAAGTCATATGGTTGTAGAACAAATAACGAACATATTTCACCTAAATGGATAATCTAAATAATAAATTCAGAATAAGAAAACTTTATATTTGAAGCAAATATTCTAGAACGTAATGTTTTAGAACGAATAATTGAATTGTAAATACATTTTAAGTTTAGATTTAACAATACTATATTAAAATCATATAGGTATATCTTTATTTTAGGACACAAAATGAGAAAATAGCTAAAAGTAAAAATAATTTTGAAGCAGTAATACCAAGATTTAATTCTAAAACATTTAAAAACCAAATGAAAACAACTGCATTCAAATACATATTACTTTTCATCCCCACCACACTTATTCATTCCAGTCGTTCGACCTCGAGTCATCGAATGAGTAGAATGAATAGAACGAGAATATTGTCGCAAGAAAACGCGTATTCTGATCAAACCGAAACCAGAATTGGCACAACAAAACGCACCCATTGACAAATAACATTGACAGTTATGTTTAAATTGGATTTCAAAATTTCCCCGCCAAATATTCATTTTGCATATTACCAACTTTGTAAATTTATCACATCAGTTGGCTTAGTTAAGTATTTTTTTATTTTTAACTGTGCAACATCTGACGCTTAAGTATTTGGTTTAAGCTGAAGCTAAGGTTTAGCTAAACTCATACTTAAGTGGTAACTGTGCAACTGGGCCTTATGATCTGTATTTTTCCAGCATGATTACAAATTCTAACATTAGTCTGCAATCCTGAAATTATTTAAAGCTATTTTGTAAAATTATTTATAAATTAGCTACGTAACATCTTAACTTGTTATCATTTAGATATTTTTAAGTAGAAACAAAGTGAATAAACAAGTTTTGACGTGTGTGAAGACTGTGATAGGGAACACTTGAAATCTTATAAATATGCTGAAACTGAACATAAATAATTGCGAATGTTCGTGAGATTTCAAAATAGCCATCAAAGTTAAAATATTATGGGCTCATAACAGATTTATTTTCTATATTTTGGCATGAGGTATTGTCACAGGAATTCGTGTTGAAATGAAACTAAAATATTAAAAACATTTAGTTAAAACAATAAACAGTTATTTAAAATACAGAGTAACATTTTTAAATTCTCAAAAAACATTTCCAGTGAGGTAATTTGATTTGATTTGGCATTACATGAACATGCTAATTTGGGAATCCCTTTGATAAATTTATCGGCAAGTATTTCCATTAAGGCTACGTATAACCCCCTAGGTTACTAGGTACTTATACAAAACTAAAAATCTGAAATAAAATTACTATCAATCTATACATCAAATTTTGCACCGAATTTTTATCTATCTAATAAGATATTTTTAATTGTAAAAACATTTATTGTAAAAATATTATCGCTCAATAACTTAAAAATAGACATCAGCGATATTTTTCTGTAATTTTTTCGATTTATTTGTGGGTTTCGAATAACTTTTATATAATAAAAATTATTAACTTATTTAATAAAAATCCGACATGGTCAAGACTTTTTGTATTTATTGTTATCTAACTATAAAAAAATAGTTATTGACATGACTAAACAATAATTAGTAAAAATTTAATTATTTTTATTCAACTTCAAATTATTTACAGAAAATATATTATAATAAGATCTATTTTGACTAATATTTGACCAAGAAATGTTTGTATTATAATTTTTAACTTTTTTTAATTCTTTTTACTACTATTTTTATTCTTTTTATGTTCTATATGCTAATAAAAATGTTCATCTCTATAAATGCGCAAGACCATTTATTAAAATAACCAGCGATACATTTTTACCAATATTTATTATAATGTAGTGCCTATGAGATTAGGGGATTGGGATGGGGTCCGCAAAAAAAAAGTTGTTCAAGAGGGGGTCCGCGGAATACATAAGTTTAAGAACCACTGTACTAGAGTGAAACATAAACATGCTTTTAACGAAATTATATTCAACAACTGGTGATTTTCGGGTTTGAATACGTTAGTCAGATCGCAATACTCACATTGTATGTACGCATTTTTTTCAAATATCGATAATTATTAAAATTGCTAATATTTTAAAAAACAATATGACATCAACACTCAAGTATATTCTAAATCAAGTGCAATAAAAGTATTAAATTTGTTCTTTAATTTAAAAATGTGTTGTAGGGGAAAGGGGGGCAGATTCAATCACGGGGCACATTGAACCACTCACCATAACTTGTGTTCTGTTTGAATTTACCGGCTGTAAAAATCACATGACACTTGTTAGTACCGACCATCATTCGCATTGTATTATGGTCGACGCACATGTATTGTTACTTGTTAAAAAAAATAAAGTGCAAAATTAGTGAATTTATGGTAAGTTTTTAATAATTTTTATTTTATTATTAACAAGCACATATTTAATGTAATCTGAATGTAATATGTGATAATTCTTTTCAATATAATTACAAATTAATATTTCGAGTATATTTTAACCTTAAAACAAAAAGAGTTATTATGAGACGTCATTTATTTAATTATGGTAGTATGGGGCACATTCAACCACGTATACATGGGGCACATTCAACCAGTGGTTGAATCTGCCCCGTTCTTTGAAACTATGAACTTTCAATTCTATTTGCAAAATATTGTATTTTAGATGGTGCGAAATTACAAAAATAAAACTAATAGATCAAACATAGACGAAGACAATATGAAAAATGCAATTCAGCAGGTTTTGGCTAAAAAAATATCGGAGAGAGTAGCTGCTAGAAATTTTAATATAAAACGTGGAACATTGCATTCTCGAATACAGAAGCTGAAACAAAAATACCCATCAGAAGAGTTATCAAAAATATATAATGATGACTCTGGCCATGAAAGCAATGAAGAGGGACACAATGGATTGATTTATTCAAGTAAATATAGTGTGTACCAAGTATTCACGAATAATCAGGAATCAGAATTAGTGAAATACATTAAAAGATGTTCCGATATGAACTATGGGTTAACCTATACACAAATCAGGACTTTAGCATATGATTATGCATGCATTTTGCCTAACTGTAAATTCCCTAATCAATGGACCAAGAACAAAAAAGCAGGAATAGATTGGTTAAAGGCATTCATGAAAAGAAATAGAGAAACGATAACGTTACGAAAGCCTGAAAATACCAGCCTGGCAAGAGCTACGGGTTTTAATAAAAGATCTGTTTCAGAGTTTTTTGAAAATTATATTTCGGTATTACAGAAATACAATTTCAAGCCTGAGCAAATATATAATGTAGATGAGACAGGGGTTACAACTGTTTTAAAACCTGTTAAAATAGTTTCCACGAAAGGAAAGAAACAAGTAACTTTAGCCGCATCTGCTGAAAGAGGTGAATTGGTCACATTTGAAGGAATAATAAACGCAGTGGGGTTTGCATTACCCCCAGTATATGTCTTTCCTAGAATACGCCATCCTGATGAATATCTTATTAATGCTCCTACGTCTAGTATTGCTCTAGGTAATCGCAGTGGTTGGATGACCGCCGAATTATTTTTGAAAGTTCTGGAGCATATTCAGCGACACACTAACTGTTCAAAAGAGAATAAAATACTTCTTCTGATGGATAACCATGAATCGCACACAACTGTACGAGCCATAAATTTTTGCCGTGACAATGGCATAATTATGTTATCGTTTCCCCCTCACACCTCGCACAAACTTCAGCCCTTGGATGTAGGGGTTTACGGGCCATTCAAGACATACTGTTCAGTTGCATTCAACGACTGGATGACCTCAAATCCCGGGAAACCCATCACCATTAAAGAAATTTCTCAGTTAACAAAAATTGCTTTTCAAGCTGCCTTTAGTCAAAAGAACATAACAAAATCGTTCGAAAAACCAGGACTGTGGCCCTTAAACAGACTTGCATTTAGAGACGAAGAATTTGTAGCAAGTTATGCAAATGTGTCTAATAATGAAACCATAGAAGATGACTTTATTCATTCCGACCAATGTTCAAATCATTCAACAAGCACTCCAGCCGTTCATGCAGACACCCCATTCATGCTAGGAGACACGCCATCCACCCATGCAGATACACCTTTCACTCATATAGATACACCATCAACATCTTCAACTGCACATTTAACACCGACAAGAATTTCAAATTCCGCGGGTGCCGTTCAAGGTATTTCAATTTCTCTTGTAGAAAATGCTTACTTTTAAAATAATTTTACATTTCAGGTGAACCGACTTTATGTCTTACTGCTAAGGTCACTCCCGATTTAGTCAGACCATTTCCTAGACCATGTATTAAGAAAGAAAACAAAGGGAAAAGCAGAAGGGGAAAATCCAGAGTTTATACGGATACTCCGGAAAAGAATCGATTAGAAGAACAAGAACGGAAAAAGGAAACTCGAGATAACAAAAAGGAAGAACGCAAAAGAAAAGCTATTATGAAGCAGATTTTTCCAAATAATAGAAAATCAAAAATTGTTCGTCGAGTTAATAGAAGATTAAGCACAAGCAGTTCCGACACAGATGAGCAATTAGTTTTGGAATCAGATGATGTTAGTGAAGAGTTTAGTGAAGATGAAAACATAATAAGCCCATTACAGGACCATGATGTAATAAATGAAAACGATTTCTTGTTGGTCAAATTCGCACGTAAATCTATCAACATCAATTACGTAGGAAAAGTAATAGAAATGATCAATATGAATGAATATCTTGTAAAATTTTTGCGCCGTAAGGCACCCAGTTACAATTTTTTTTTATCCAGTGGTTGATGATATATCCATTGTTGATCGTTGCGATGTAGTTATGAAATTACCAGCGCCTAATTCAGCCAAAACGGCTAGGATGTCTTCTTTACTGTCTTTTAGAATTAACCTTTCCTCTTATAACATTAACTAGATGTATTTGTATGTATTATTATTTGAATTTAATATTATACAGTATCAAATAAAAAATAAAAACCTGTTTTATTACCTTTATATAACCATGGTTCAAACTGCCCCACCACTTGGTTGAAACTACCCCACCGTTGGGGTAGATTCAACCGTTTGCGAAGTTTTTTTTTATTGGTACAATAATATACTAAAAATAACTACAGCAAGATTTCTCTATGGCGATTTCCAACAGAAAGGTCTACAGTTTACTGTCCAGTGTTAAAGATTATTAATATTTTAATGAAACAAGACTTATAAACCATTTTGTAAAAAATGGTTGAATCTGCCCCCCTTTCCCCTAAATTGAATGTAATAGTAACGAATTGTTAAGAAAAAAATGTTAAGAGGTCAGTACAAATTCTTTATCTTTTTTTATATGTGTTGCTCACTGTTCTTTACCTTTTCCACATGGTAATATTTATTATTATTATTATTTTTTTTTAAATTTTATTATTATTCATGTATTTGCCGGCGACTACGCCAAAACTACAAAAACACTATATTAAATATACATACATATACACAAAATAACAATATTATTCATAAGTAATACACTATTGACATCTGACACTACCGATAGAGGCGCTACTACATTTTACATCATGGCTGACTTTGGTAGGATATTTTTGACAGGTTCAATGGTATCTTCATGTGATATTTATTGAAACACACGGGAACACACTCTAAAATGGTCTTTCCACTTCTAAGAACATATTCCCATGCTTGTCTTCTATCCATAACTACACGTGCACCACCACGTAAATTCAGAAACACGTTTTTTTTGCCACGTTTCGGAACACGATGCAAACTTAGGTCTCTATCACGACCTACTTTTGCATTGCAAAGATAAACACAACAATTCACGTTGCATTTAATTTTTTCTTGCAATTTTAAAGACATTTTTTTAAAAACTTGCTATGAAAACAACAGTAAACAAACTCGACTATCCTACAACCGTCAGTTTCTCAAAATCTCACTAGAGGCGCTTCAGTTATTGTCAGTTGACAATAACAAAATAGACAAGATAACAAAATAATAAAATAATACAACAAAATCTATATATATAAAAGGCAGTGTCCTGACTGACTGACTCACTCATCACCGCCCAGCCCAAACCCCTGGGCCTAGAAACTTGAAATTCGGAGAGTACATTCCCTTCATGATGTAAGCACCCAATAAGAAGGGATTTTTCGAAATTCCACTCCTAAGGGATGAAAAGGGGTGAAATGTGATTTCACGAATTACTTAATATCTCTTAGGGCCGATGGGATATCGACTTAGTTTTTGCTTACAAGTATTACCCATACAAATGCCGAAAAACCAATTTCGGGATATTGCCCTAATCAACCCCTAAAGGGGTGAACCTACAATCGGGGTGGATTATACATCCCGTTGTATTCCCTGTGTTCGTTTAGTTGCAAGATTACTTTTTGGCACATAGGTGTCTTTTTAAAATATCTCGAAATGGTATTGACAGTTTTTTGAAATTTCACCCCTAAAGGGTGAAAAGGGGTGAATTGTGATTTTAAGGATTCTTTAATATCTCTTAGGATCAATAAGATATCGACTTGCTTCTTGCTTACAAAGATTACCCATACAAATACCGAATCATCAATTTCAGGATTTTGTTCTAACGAACCCCTAAAGGGGTGGATCTACAATCGGGGTGAATTATACATCCCGTCGTAATTCCTGTGTTCCTTTAGTTGCAACATTACTTTTTGGCACATAAGTGTCTTTTTAAAATATCTCGAAATGGGTTTGACAGTTTTTTAAAATTCCATCCCTTAGGGTTGAAAAGGGGTGAATTGTGATTTCAAGGATGCCTTAATATCTCTTAGGATCAATAAGATATCGATTTACTGTTTGCTTGCAAAGATTATCCATACAATTACCGAAAAAATTATTTCAGGAATTTGTTCTAATCATCCCCTAAAGGGGTGGATGTACAATCGGGGTGAGTTATACATTCCGTCATATTTCCTGTGTTCGTTTAGTTGCAATATTACTTTTTGGCACATAGGTGTCTTTTTAAAATATCTCGAAATGGTATTGACAGTTTTTTGAAATTTCACCCCTAAAGGGTGAAAAGGGGTGAATTGTGATTTTAAGGATTCTTTAATATCTCTTAGGACCAATAAGATATCGACTTGCTTTTTGCTTACAAAGATTACCCATACAAATACCGAATCACCAATTTCAGGATTTTGTCCTAATCAACCCCTAAAGGGGTGGATCTACAATCGGGGTGAATTATACATCCCGTCGTAATTCCTGTGTTCGTTTAGTTGCAACATTACTTTTCGGCACATAAGAGTCTTTTTAAAATATCTCGAAATGGGTTTGACAGTTTTTTAAAATTCCACCCCTAAGGGTTGAAAAGGGTTAAATTGTGATTTTAAGGATTCTTTAATATCTCTTAGGATCAATAAGATATGGACTTGCTTTTTGCTTACAAAGATTACCCATGCAAATACCGAAAAACATGTTTCAGGTTTTTGTCTTAATCAACCCCTAAAGGGGTGGATCTACAATCGGGGTGAATTATACATCCCGTCGTAATTCCTGTGTTCGTTTAGTTGCAACATTACTTTTTGGCACATAAGTGTCTTTTTAAAATATCTCGAAATGGGTTTGACAGTTTTTTAAAATTCCACCCCTAAAGGTTGAAAAGGGGTGAATTGTGATGTCAAGGATTCCTTAATATCTCTTAGGATCAATAAGATATCGACTTACTGTTTGCTTGCAAAGATTATCCATACAATTACCGAAAAACTTATTTCAGGAATTTGTCCTAATCAACCCCTAAAGGGGTGGATCTACAATCGGGGTGAATTATACATCCCGTCGTAATTCCTGTGTTCCTTTAGTTGCAACATTACTTTTTGGCACATAAGAGTCTTTGTAAAATATCTCAAAATGGTATTGACAGTTTTTTTAAATTTCACCCCTAAAGGGTGAAAAGGGTTAAATTGTGATTTTAAGGATTCTTTAATATCTCTTAGGATCAATAAGATATCGACTTGCTTCTTGCTTACAAAGATTACCCATACAAATACCGAATCATCAATTTCAGGATTTTGTTCTAACGAACCCCTAAAGGGGTGGATCTACAATCGGGGTGAATTATACATCCCGTCGTAATTCCTGTGTACCTTTAGTTGCAACATTACTTTTTGGCACATAAGTGTCTTTTTAAAATATCTCGAAATGGGTTTGACAGTTTTTTAAAATTCCACCCCTAAGGGTTGAAAAGGGGTGAATTGTGATTTCAAGGATTCCTTAATATCTCTTAGGATCAATAAGATATCGACTTACTGTTTGCTTGCAAAGATTATCCATACAATTACCGAAAAACTTATTTCAGGAATTTGTCCTAATCAACCCCTAAAGGGGTGGATCTACAATCGGGGTGAGTTATACATTCCGTCGTATTTCCTGTGTTCGTTTAGTTGCAACATTACTTTTTAGCACATAGGAGTCTTTTTAAAATATCTCGAAAAGGTTTTGGTAGTTTTTTAAAATTTCACCCCTATAGGGTGAAAAGGGGTGAATTATGATTTCAAGTATTCCTTAATATCTCTTAGAACCAATAAGATATCGACTTGCTTTTTGCTTACAAAGATTACCCATGCAAATACCGAAAAACATATTTCAGGTTTTTGTCCCAATCAACCCCTAAAGGGGTGGATCTACAATCGGGGTGAGTTATACATTCCATCGTATTTCCTGTGTTCGTTTAGTTGCAACATTACTTTTTACGCACATAGGTGTCTTTTTAAAATATCTCGAAAAGGTTTTGGTAGTTTTTTAAAATTTCACCCCTAACGGGTGAAAAGGGGTGAATTGTGATTTCAAGGATTCCTTAAATCTCTTAGGGCCAATAAGATATTGACTCGCTTTTTGCTTACAAAGATTACCCATACAAATACCGAAAAACTTATTTCAGGAATTTGTCCTAATCAACCCCTAAAGGGGTGGATCTACAATCGGGGTGAATTATACATCCCGTCGTATTTCCTCTGTTCGTTTAGTTGCAACATTAATTTTTGGCACATAGGTATCTTTTTAAAATATCTCGAAATAGTTTTGACAGTTTTTTAAAATTACTCCCTAAAGGGTGAAAAGAGGTGAATTGTGATTTCAAGGAGTCCTTAATATATCTTAGGACCAATAAGATATCGACTTGGTTTTTGCTTGCAAAAACTACCCATGCAAATACCGAAAAACTTATTTCAGAATTTTATCCTAATCAACCCCTAAACGGGTGAACCTACACCCATTGTATTTCCTGTGTTCGTTTAGTTGCAACATTAATTTTTGGCACATAGGTGTCCTTTTAAAATATCTCGAAATGGTATTGACAGTTTTTTTAAATTTCACCCCTAAAGGGTGAAAAGGGGTGAATTGTAATATCAAGGATTCCTTAATATCTTTTAGGACCAATAAGATAACGACTTGCTTTTTGCTTACAAAGATTACCAATACAAATACGGAAAAATATATTACAGGATTTTGTCCTAATCAACCCCTAAAGGGTGAATCTACAATTGGGGTGAATTATACATCCCGTCGTATTCTCTGTGTTTGTTGAGTTATAAGGTTTCTTTTTGGCACATAGGCGTATTTTTAAAATATCTCGAAATGGTTTTAACAATTTTTTTTAATTTAACCCCTAAAGGGTGAAAAGGGGTAAAATGTGATTTCAAGGATTGTTAAACATTTTTAAGGACCAATAAGATATTGACTTGGTTTTTGCTTGCAAAAACTACCCATGCAAATACCGAAAAACTAAATTTTTGATTTTGTCCTAATCAACCCCTTAAGGGGTGGATCTACAATCGGGATGAATTATACATCCCGTCGTATTTCCTGTGTTCGTTTAGTTGCAACATTACTTTTTGGCACATAGGTATTTTTTTTTAAATATCTCGAAATGATTTTGCTATTTTTTTTAATTTCATGAAATGTGATTTCAATAATACCTTAATTCTTTTAGGACCAATAAGATATCGACTTGGTGTTTGCTTATAAAAATTATCCATACAAATGCCGAAAAACTTATTTCAGGATTTCGTCATAATCAACCCTTAAAGGGGTGATTCTACAAACGGGGTAGATTATAAATCGCGTCGTATTTCCTGTGTTTGTTGAGTTATAACGTTTCTTTTTGGCACATAGGTGTCTTTTTAAAATATCTCGAAATGGTTTTAACAGTTTTTTACCTTTAACAAATATCACCCCTAAAGGGTGAAAAGAGGGAATTGTGATTTCAAGGACTCCTTCATATCTTCTAGGATCAATAAGATATAGACTTGGTTTTTGCTTATAAAGATTACCCATAGAAATGCCGAAAAATGTATTTCAGGATTTTATCTTAATCAACCCCTAAAGGGGTGAATCTACATTCGGGGTGAATTATAGAACCCTTTGTATATCCAGCGGTTGTTGAGTTATAACGATCCATTTTGGCATATATGTGTTTTGACAGTTTTCTTTCACTCCTAAAGGGTAAATTAGTATTTTTTTGTTAGAAATAAAAAATTACGGGAGTACATTTTTAAAATAAAAATATATAAAAATAAAATTAAAATAAAAAATTATAGGAGATTACATTTTTCAGTATGACGTAAGAACCCACTAAGAAAGGATTTTTTCAAGTTCGACCCCTATCTGGTGAAAAGGAGTAAACTGTTTTTTCACGGATTCCTCAATATCTCTTAGGACAGATGAGATATCGACTAGATTTTTTGTTACAAAGGTTACCCATACACAAGTTTAAAAACAAACTGCGGATTTTATGCCAATGAGACCATCAATATACCGTAGCGAAGCACGGGTTTTCAGCTAGTAATCTATATATATAAAAGGCAGTGTCCTGACTGACTGACTCACTCATCACCGCCCAGCCCAAACCCCTGGGCCTAGAAACTTGAAATTCGGAGAGTACATTCCCTTCATGATGTAAGCACCCAATAAGAAGGGATTTTTCGAAATTCCACTCCTAAGGGATGAAAAGGGGTGAAATGTGATTTCACGAATTACTTAATATCTCTTAGGGCCGATGGGATATCGACTTAGTTTTTGCTTACAAGTATTACCCATACAAATGCCGAAAAACCAATTTCGGGATATTGCCCTAATCAACCCCTAAAGGGGTGAACCTACAATCGGGGTGGATTATACATCCCGTTGTATTTCCTGTGTTCGTTTAGTTGCAAGATTACTTTTTGGCACATAGGTGTCTTTTTAAAATATCTCGAAATGGTATTGACAGTTTTTTGAAATTTCACCCCTAAAGGGTGAAAAGGGGTGAATT
This sequence comes from Liopterus haemorrhoidalis, assembly GCA_963971575.1. Taxonomy (NCBI): domain Eukaryota; kingdom Metazoa; phylum Arthropoda; class Insecta; order Coleoptera; family Dytiscidae; genus Liopterus; species Liopterus haemorrhoidalis. The sequence goes on from OZ020613.1 coordinate 57,398,197, forward strand.
GTGATTTTAAGGATTCTTTAATATCTCTTAGGACCAATAAGATATCGACTTGCTTTTTGCTTACAAAGATTACCTATACAAATACCGAATCACCAATTTCAGGATTTTGTCCTAATCAACCCCTAAAGGGGTGGATCTACAATCAGGGTGAATTATACATCCCGTCGTAATTCCTGTTTTCGTTTCGTTGCAACATTACTTTTTGGCACATATGTGTCTTTTTAAAATATCTCGAAATCGGTTTGACAGTTTTTTAAAATTCCATCCCTAAGGGTTGAAAAGGGGTGAATTGTGATTTCAAGGATGCCTTAATATCTCTTAGGATCAATAAGATATCGATTTACTGTTTGCTTGCAAAGATTATCCATACAATTACCGAAAAAATTATTTCAGGAATTTGTTCTAATCATCCCCTAAAGGGGTGGATGTACAATCGGGGTGAGTTATACATTCCGTCATATTTCCTGTGTTCGTTTAGTTGCAATATTACTTTTTGGCACATAGGTGTCTTTTTAAAATATCTCGAAATGGTATTGACAGTTTTTTGAAATTTCACCCCTAAAGGGTGAAAAGGGGTGAATTGTGATTTTAAGGATTCTTTAATATCTCTTAGGACCAATAAGATATCGACTTGCTTTTTGCTTACAAAGATTACCCATACAAATACCGAATCACCAATTTCAGGATTTTGTCCTAATCAACCCCTAAAGGGGTGGATCTACAATCGGGGTGAATTATACATCCCGTCGTAATTCCTGTGTTCGTTTAGTTGCAACATTACTTTTCGGCACATAAGAGTCTTTTTAAAATATCTCGAAATGGGTTTGACAGTTTTTTAAAATTCCACCCCTAAGGGTTGAAAAGGGTTAAATTGTGATTTTAAGGATTCTTTAATATCTCTTAGGATCAATAAGATATGGACTTGCTTTTTGCTTACAAAGATTACCCATGCAAATACCGAAAAACATGTTTCAGGTTTTTGTCTTAATCAACCCCTAAAGGGGTGGATCTACAATCGGGGTGAATTATACATCCCGTCGTAATTCCTGTGTTCGTTTAGTTGCAACATTACTTTTTGGCACATAAGTGTCTTTTTAAAATATCTCGAAATGGGTTTGACAGTTTTTTAAAATTCCACCCCTAAAGGTTGAAAAGGGGTGAATTGTGATGTCAAGGATTCCTTAATATCTCTTAGGATCAATAAGATATCGACTTACGGTTTGCTTGCAAAGATTATCCATACAATTACCGAAAAACTTATTTCAGGAATTTGTCCTAATCAACCCCTAAAGGGGTGGATCTACAATCGGGGTGAATTATACATCCCGTCGTAATTCCTGTGTTCCTTTAGTTGCAACATTACTTTTTGGCACATAAGAGTCTTTGTAAAATATCTCAAAATGGTATTGACAGTTTTTTTAAATTTCACCCCTAAAGGGTGAAAAGGGTTAAATTGTGATTTTAAGGATTCTTTAATATCTCTTAGGATCAATAAGATATCGACTTGCTTCTTGCTTACAAAGATTACCCATACAAATACCGAATCATCAATTTCAGGATTTTGTTCTAACGAACCCCTAAAGGGGTGGATCTACAATCGGGGTGAATTATACATCCCGTCGTAATTCCTGTGTTCCTTTAGTTGCAACATTACTTTTTGGCACATAAGTGTCTTTTTAAAATATCTCGAAATGGGTTTGACAGTTTTTTAAAATTCCACCCCTAAAGGTTGAAAAGGGGTGAATTGTGATGTCAAGGATTCCTTAATATCTCTTAGGATCAATAAGATATCGACTTACTGTTTGCTTGCAAAGATTATCCATACAATTACCGAAAAACTTATTTCAGGAATTTGTCCTAATCAACCCCTAAAGGGGTGGATCTACAATCGGGGTGAGTTATACATTCCGTCGTATTTCCTGTGTTCGTTTAGTTGCAACATTACTTTTTAGCACATAGGAGTCTTTTTAAAATATCTCGAAAAGGTTTTGGTAGTTTTTTAAAATTTCACCCCTATAGGGTGAAAAGGGGTGAATTATGATTTCAAGTATTCCTTAATATCTCTTAGAACCAATAAGATATCGACTTGCTTTTTGCTTACAAAGATTACCCATGCAAATACCGAAAAACATATTTCAGGTTTTTGTCCCAATCAACCCCTAAAGGGGTGGATCTACAATCGGGGTGAGTTATACATTCCATCGTATTTCCTGTGTTCGTTTAGTTGCAACATTACTTTTTACGCACATAGGTGTCTTTTTAAAATATCTCGAAAAGGTTTTGGTAGTTTTTTAAAATTTCACCCCTAACGGGTGAAAAGGGGTGAATTGTGATTTCAAGGATTCCTTAAATCTCTTAGGGCCAATAAGATATTGACTCGCTTTTTGCTTACAAAGATTACCCATACAAATACCGAAAAACTTATTTCAGGAATTTGTCCTAATCAACCCCTAAAGGGGTGGATCTACAATCGGGGTGAATTATACATCCCGTCGTATTTCCTCTGTTCGTTTAGTTGCAACATTAATTTTTGGCACATAGGTATCTTTTTAAAATATCTCGAAATAGTTTTGACAGTTTTTTAAAATTACTCCCTAAAGGGTGAAAAGAGGTGAATTGTGATTTCAAGGAGTCCTTAATATATCTTAGGACCAATAAGATATCGACTTGCTTTTTGCTTACGAAGATTACCCATACAAATACCGAAAAACTTATTTCAGAATTTTATCCTAATCAACCCCTAAACGGGTGAACCTACACCCATTGTATTTCCTGTGTTCGTTTAGTTGCAACATTAATTTTTGGCACATAGGTGTCCTTTTAAAATATCTCGAAATGGTATTGACAGTTTTTTTAAATTTCACCCCTAAAGGGTGAAAAGGGGTGAATTGTAATATCAAGGATTCCTTAATATCTTTTAGGACCAATAAGATAACGACTTGCTTTTTGCTTACAAAGATTACCAATACAAATACGGAAAAATATATTACAGGATTTTGTCCTAATCAACCCCTAAAGGGTGAATCTACAATTGGGGTGAATTATACATCCCGTCGTATTCTCTGTGTTTGTTGAGTTATAAGGTTTCTTTTTGGCACATAGGCGTATTTTTAAAATATCTCGAAATGGTTTTAACAATTTTTTTTAATTTAACCCCTAAAGGGTGAAAAGGGGTAAAATGTGATTTCAAGGATTGTTAAACATTTTTAAGGACCAATAAGATATTGACTTGGTTTTTGCTTACAAAAACTACCCATGCAAATACCGAAAAACTAAATTTTTGATTTTGTCCTAATCAACCCCTTAAGGGGTGGATCTACAATCGGGATGAATTATACATCCCGTCGTATTTCCTGTGTTCGTTTAGTTGCAACATTACTTTTTGGCACATAGGTATTTTTTTTTAAATATCTCGAAATGATTTTGCTATTTTTTTTAATTTCATGAAATGTGATTTCAATAATACCTTAATTCTTTTAGGACCAATAAGATATCGACTTGGTGTTTGCTTATAAAAATTATCCATACATATGCCGAAAAACTTATTTCAGGATTTCGTCATAATCAACCCTTAAAGGGGTGATTCTACAAACGGGGTAGATTATAAATCGCGTCGTATTTCCTGTGTTTGGTGAGTTATAACGTTTCTTTTTGGCACATAGGTGTCTTTTTAAAATATCTCGAAATGGTTTTAACAGTTTTTTACCTTTAACAAATATCACCCCTAAAGGGTGAAAAGAGGGAATTGTGATTTCAAGGACTCCTTCATATCTTCTAGGATCAATAAGATATAGACTTGGTTTTTGCTTATAAAGATTACCCATAGAAATGCCGAAAAATGTATTTCAGGATTTTATCTTAACCAACCCCTAAAGGGGTGAATCTACATTCGGGGTGAATTATAGAACCCTTTGTATATCCAGCGGTTGTTGAGTTATAACATTCCATTTTGGCATATATGTGTTTTGACAGTTTTCTTTCACTCCTAAAGGGTAAATTAGTATTTTTTTGTTAGAAATAAAAAATTACGGGAGTACATTTTTAAAATAAAAATATATAAAAATAAAATTAAAATAAAAAATTATAGGAGATTACATTTTTCAGTATGACGTAAGAACCCACTAAGAAAGGATTTTTTCAAGTTCGACCCCTATCTGGTGAAAAGGAGTAAACTGTTTTTTCACGGATTCCTCAATATCTCTTAGGACAGATGAGATATCGACTAGATTTTTTGTTACAAAGGTTACCCATACACAAGTTTAAAAACAAACTGCGGATTTTATGCCAATGAGACCATCAATATACCGTAGCGAAGCACGGGTTTTCAGCTAGTAATCTATATATATAAAAGGCAGTGTCCTGACTGACTGACTCACTCATCACCGCCCAGCCCAAACCCCTGGGCCTAGAAACTTGAAATTCGGAGAGTACATTCCCTTCATGATGTAAGCACCCAATAAGAAGGGATTTTTCGAAATTCCACTCCTAAGGGATGAAAAGGGGTGAAATGTGATTTCACGAATTACTTAATATCTCTTAGGGCCGATGGGATATCGACTTAGTTTTTGCTTACAAGTATTACCCATACAAATGCCGAAAAACCAATTTCGGGATATTGCCCTAATCAACCCCTAAAGGGGTGAACCTACAATCGGGGTGGATTATACATCCCGTTGTATTCCCTGTGTTCGTTTAGTTGCAAGATTACTTTTTGGCACATAGGTGTCTTTTTAAAATATCTCGAAATGGTATTGACAGTTTTTTGAAATTTCACCCCTAAAGGGTGAAAAGGGGTGAATTGTGATTTTAAGGATTCTTTAATATCTCTTAGGATCAATAAGATATCGACTTGCTTCTTGCTTACAAAGATTACCCATACAAATACCGAATCATCAATTTCAGGATTTTGTTCTAACGAACCCCTAAAGGGGTGGATCTACAATCGGGGTGAATTATACATCCCGTCGTAATTCCTGTGTTCCTTTAGTTGCAACATTACTTTTTGGCACATAAGTGTCTTTTTAAAATATCTCGAAATGGGTTTGACAGTTTTTTAAAATTCCATCCCTTAGGGTTGAAAAGGGGTGAATTGTGATTTCAAGGATGCCTTAATATCTCTTAGGATCAATAAGATATCGATTTACTGTTTGCTTGCAAAGATTATCCATACAATTACCGAAAAAATTATTTCAGGAATTTGTTCTAATCATCCCCTAAAGGGGTGGATGTACAATCGGGGTGAGTTATACATTCCGTCATATTTCCTGTGTTCGTTTAGTTGCAATATTACTTTTTGGCACATAGGTGTCTTTTTAAAATATCTCGAAATGGTATTGACAGTTTTTTGAAATTTCACCCCTAAAGGGTGAAAAGGGGTGAATTGTGATTTTAAGGATTCTTTAATATCTCTTAGGACCAATAAGATATCGACTTGCTTTTTGCTTACAAAGATTACCCATACAAATACCGAATCACCAATTTCAGGATTTTGTCCTAATCAACCCCTAAAGGGGTGGATCTACAATCGGGGTGAATTATACATCCCGTCGTAATTCCTGTGTTCGTTTAGTTGCAACATTACTTTTCGGCACATAAGAGTCTTTTTAAAATATCTCGAAATGGGTTTGACAGTTTTTTAAAATTCCACCCCTAAGGGTTGAAAAGGGTTAAATTGTGATTTTAAGGATTCTTTAATATCTCTTAGGATCAATAAGATATGGACTTGCTTTTTGCTTACAAAGATTACCCATGCAAATACCGAAAAACATGTTTCAGGTTTTTGTCTTAATCAACCCCTAAAGGGGTGGATCTACAATCGGGGTGAATTATACATCCCGTCGTAATTCCTGTGTTCGTTTAGTTGCAACATTACTTTTTGGCACATAAGTGTCTTTTTAAAATATCTCGAAATGGGTTTGACAGTTTTTTAAAATTCCACCCCTAAAGGTTGAAAAGGGGTGAATTGTGATGTCAAGGATTCCTTAATATCTCTTAGGATCAATAAGATATCGACTTACTGTTTGCTTGCAAAGATTATCCATACAATTACCGAAAAACTTATTTCAGGAATTTGTCCTAATCAACCCCTAAAGGGGTGGATCTACAATCGGGGTGAATTATACATCCCGTCGTAATTCCTGTGTTCCTTTAGTTGCAACATTACTTTTTGGCACATAAGAGTCTTTGTAAAATATCTCAAAATGGTATTGACAGTTTTTTTAAATTTCACCCCTAAAGGGTGAAAAGGGTTAAATTGTGATTTTAAGGATTCTTTAATATCTCTTAGGATCAATAAGATATCGACTTGCTTCTTGCTTACAAAGATTACCCATACAAATACCGAATCATCAATTTCAGGATTTTGTTCTAACGAACCCCTAAAGGGGTGGATCTACAATCGGGGTGAATTATACATCCCGTCGTAATTCCTGTGTACCTTTAGTTGCAACATTACTTTTTGGCACATAAGTGTCTTTTTAAAATATCTCGAAATGGGTTTGACAGTTTTTTAAAATTCCACCCCTAAGGGTTGAAAAGGGGTGAATTGTGATTTCAAGGATTCCTTAATATCTCTTAGGATCAATAAGATATCGACTTACTGTTTGCTTGCAAAGATTATCCATACAATTACCGAAAAACTTATTTCAGGAATTTGTCCTAATCAACCCCTAAAGGGGTGGATCTACAATCGGGGTGAGTTATACATTCCGTCGTATTTCCTGTGTTCGTTTAGTTGCAACATTACTTTTTAGCACATAGGAGTCTTTTTAAAATATCTCGAAAAGGTTTTGGTAGTTTTTTAAAATTTCACCCCTATAGGGTGAAAAGGGGTGAATTATGATTTCAAGTATTCCTTAATATCTCTTAGAACCAATAAGATATCGACTTGCTTTTTGCTTACAAAGATTACCCATGCAAATACCGAAAAACATATTTCAGGTTTTTGTCCCAATCAACCCCTAAAGGGGTGGATCTACAATCGGGGTGAGTTATACATTCCATCGTATTTCCTGTGTTCGTTTAGTTGCAACATTACTTTTTACGCACATAGGTGTCTTTTTAAAATATCTCGAAAAGGTTTTGGTAGTTTTTTAAAATTTCACCCCTAACGGGTGAAAAGGGGTGAATTGTGATTTCAAGGATTCCTTAAATCTCTTAGGGCCAATAAGATATTGACTCGCTTTTTGCTTACAAAGATTACCCATACAAATACCGAAAAACTTATTTCAGGAATTTGTCCTAATCAACCCCTAAAGGGGTGGATCTACAATCGGGGTGAATTATACATCCCGTCGTATTTCCTCTGTTCGTTTAGTTGCAACATTAATTTTTGGCACATAGGTATCTTTTTAAAATATCTCGAAATAGTTTTGACAGTTTTTTAAAATTACTCCCTAAAGGGTGAAAAGAGGTGAATTGTGATTTCAAGGAGTCCTTAATATATCTTAGGACCAATAAGATATCGACTTGCTTTTTGCTTACGAAGATTACCCATACAAATACCGAAAAACTTATTTCAGAATTTTATCCTAATCAACCCCTAAACGGGTGAACCTACACCCATTGTATTTCCTGTGTTCGTTTAGTTGCAACATTAATTTTTGGCACATAGGTGTCCTTTTAAAATATCTCGAAATGGTATTGACAGTTTTTTTAAATTTCACCCCTAAAGGGTGAAAAGGGGTGAATTGTAATATCAAGGATTCCTTAATATCTTTTAGGACCAATAAGATAACGACTTGCTTTTTGCTTACAAAGATTACCAATACAAATACGGAAAAATATATTACAGGATTTTGTCCTAATCAACCCCTAAAGGGTGAATCTACAATTGGGGTGAATTATACATCCCGTCGTATTCTCTGTGTTTGTTGAGTTATAAGGTTTCTTTTTGGCACATAGGCGTATTTTTAAAATATCTCGAAATGGTTTTAACAATTTTTTTTTAATTTAACCCCTAAAGGGTGAAAAGGGGTAAAATGTGATTTCAAGGATTGTTAAACATTTTTAAGGACCAATAAGATATCGACTTGGTTTTTGCTTGCAAAAACTACCCATGCAAATACCGAAAAACTTATTTCAGAATTTTATCCTAATCAACCCCTAAACGGGTGAACCTACACCCATTGTATTTCCTGTGTTCGTTTAGTTGCAACATTAATTTTTGGCACATAGGTGTCCTTTTAAAATATCTCGAAATGGTATTGACAGTTTTTTTAAATTTCACCCCTAAAGGGTGAAAAGGGGTGAATTGTAATATCAAGGATTCCTTAATATCTTTTAGGACCAATAAGATAACGACTTGCTTTTTGCTTACAAAGATTACCAATACAAATACGGAAAAATATATTACAGGATTTTGTCCTAATCAACCCCTAAAGGGTGAATCTACAATTGGGGTGAATTATACATCCCGTCGTATTCTCTGTGTTTGTTGAGTTATAAGGTTTCTTTTTGGCACATAGGCGTATTTTTAAAATATCTCGAAATGGTTTTAACAATTTTTTTTAATTTAACCCCTAAAGGGTGAAAAGGGGTAAAATGTGATTTCAAGGATTGTTAAACATTTTTAAGGACCAATAAGATATTGACTTGGTTTTTGCTTGCAAAAACTACCCATGCAAATACCGAAAAACTAAATTTTTGATTTTGTCCTAATCAACCCCTTAAGGGGTGGATCTACAATCGGGATGAATTATACATCCCGTCGTATTTCCTGTGTTCGTTTAGTTGCAACATTACTTTTTGGCACATAGGTATTTTTTTTTAAATATCTCGAAATGATTTTGCTATTTTTTTTAATTTCATGAAATGTGATTTCAATAATACCTTAATTCTTTTAGGACCAATAAGATATCGACTTGGTGTTTGCTTATAAAAATTATCCATACAAATGCCGAAAAACTTATTTCAGGATTTCGTCATAATCAACCCTTAAAGGGGTGATTCTACAAACGGGGTAGATTATAAATCGCGTCGTATTTCCTGTGTTTGTTGAGTTATAACGTTTCTTTTTGGCACATAGGTGTCTTTTTAAAATATCTCGAAATGGTTTTAACAGTTTTTTACCTTTAACAAATATCACCCCTAAAGGGTGAAAAGAGGGAATTGTGATTTCAAGGACTCCTTCATATCTTCTAGGATCAATAAGATATAGACTTGGTTTTTGCTTATAAAGATTACCCATAGAAATGCCGAAAAATGTATTTCAGGATTTTATCTTAATCAACCCCTAAAGGGGTGAATCTACATTCGGGGTGAATTATAGAACCCTTTGTATATCCAGCGGTTGTTGAGTTATAACGATCCATTTTGGCATATATGTGTTTTGACAGTTTTCTTTCACTCCTAAAGGGTAAATTAGTATTTTTTTGTTAGAAATAAAAAATTACGGGAGTACATTTTTAAAATAAAAATATATAAAAATAAAATAAAAATAAAAAATTATAGGAGATTACATTTTTCAGTATGACGTAAGAACCCACTAAGAAAGGATTTTTTCAAGTTCGACCCCTATCTGGTGAAAAGGAGTAAACTGTTTTTTCACGGATTCCTCAATATCTCTTAGGACAGATGAGATATCGACTAGATTTTTTGTTACAAAGGTTACCCATACACAAGTTTAAAAACAAACTGCGGATTTTATGCCAATGAGACCATCAATATACCGTAGCGAAGCACGGGTTTTCAGCTAGTATATACATATAGACGTAGAGTTTCAACTACTGGTTTAGACAGTCTCATACCAATACAAAAGAGATTTATTTAAGTAACAGTAGTCTGCACCAGTAGTTGTTGAAGACAGCATCGTTATTTACACAGTTTGTAACAATTTTGTTGGTCGTCAGCCACAGTCTGCTGCGTAAGGAATAAATGCGTTTACGCAACATACTCCATTTATCTGTCATCCTATTCTCTACATACATTCGACTGGTGCTACAGTACTTCGGAAGGCCGTTTAAAATTCTAAATGCATTGTTATAGCATGTTCTGAATCCGCGCCTAATAGATTCGGTGGCATTCACCCACAGGATGATGCATATACACAAGCACAATAAGCATTGAAGAGACAGTTACGTACTATAACACTGCAGCCAGAAAAGCACCTGTTTAAAATATTGGCACGCACACACAACATTGTACACTGTTTACTAATATCCGCACTGTCTAATGGCGCGTCTACATCGAGGCAGCATGGTGGTTTGCGACCGTTTGACATGTCGCATCCTACCAATGTGCAGCGGTCTGATGGGAGCCGTGCGACATGTTGCTCGGTCCCGTTACTTGGCGTTAAACGTAAAAGAGTTTTCGTGCGACACGCTACCACTTCTGAAAGCTACATGTTCGCCATTTTGATATTTGATAGTTGTTATTATAGAAGTATTTGTTTTTTAAATTTACTAGTGTTGTAAGCGTTGCTGTATCAACAAAAATTATTTAGCAACTTAAATTTATTTAAGGTAAGTGAGTAAATATAAGTTTTGATAAAATAGAGTATGAGAAATAATGATAAACACAATTAAGTAAGGTTATGTTTTTGTTATGGAATTAAAATTTGTTATAAAATAGTATATTATGATAGTATATATTTATAAATAGTAGTTATTCAGTAAACTGGCAGATCCCGCAACAATAAACAGTAGCACGCTCCCAGTGTTGGTGTAGACACTAGCTTGTCAATGCGACATGGTCTGACGGTCTCGGTAGACTTGTTGTATGCTACCATGTTTCCTCAATGTAGACGCGCCATAAGAGATCATCACATATTATGTGGTTGAGATACGTGACAGATGACACGCGAGGCACTATCTGTCCACATAAATGAAGATCTGGTACGGAGTACTTTTTAGACTTTGGCTGAAAAACCATAAATTCTGTCTTTCACATTATATAGTATAGCCCGTGCTCTGCGATGAAGTACTCACATACCTTCATTAGTTCTTTTAGAAAAGGAGAAATGAACACCATGTTATCAGCATAGCATATGTGGTTGGCAATACAGGATCCCATGACATACAATTTCCATGCTATTTAACTGCACACTTAGGATTCGGTGTACACGTTGAATAGGTAGGGTGAAAATACACTACCTTGCCTAACTCCTACGTGCGGTTGGAATGTAGAAGATCTTTCTTCGCCCCATCGCACACATTTGGCCTCTCCATCAAACCATTTGCACAGTATATCTACTACTCGCGCAGGCACCTTCCTGGTTTTTAGAATATCTACAAGTTTTCCTCTATCCACTCTGTCAAATGCCTTACTTAAGTCTAAAAAGCAGGCATACACCGGCGTTTCTCATGACAAGTATCTTGCAATGGTTGACTTCATCGAGTAAATAGCCATTTCAGTGCCGTGGTTCTTCTTGAAGCCGAACTGGTTGTCAGAGCATTGTAATTTGTTTGCTGATTTTAATGTCAATATTCTTTGGAGTAACTTGGAGATCACGGTAGCAATAACAATTGGGCGGTAATTATCGCTATTTGTCACCACACCTTTTCCCTTTGGTACTGGAACTACATCAGTTGCTAACAGAGTCTCTGGTGAGTCTCTCTATTTAATGACGCTTCAATAACATGATTTTTAGCGTCAGTTATTGATTGTTACATTTATTATATTATATATATTATATATTGTTATTGATATGAAAATCTTTATGTTGAAATTATTCAGATATTTATCCATATTTAAAATGTTCTCCCTGGTTGCCCCGTCTGATTTATAATTTCAGACTTTTCTGATCAGACTATCATTCGTATCACACTTAACGTGATCATTGCATTGATTTTTATGTACTTTACATATTTTACTGCATTTCTAAGGTGCATGTAAAAGTCTGTGTGGATTTTTACTTAATTTTCACAGCATGAAATCACCATCAAAATATTTGTCCTCAATTTTTATGATCTTCTGCCAACCCTTGTGTGGGTTTGTAAATATCGTTTTGTAGGCAATTAAATCGTAAATCTATTTTCGTCTCCCAGCCACATCTCGAAAGCACTGTCCAGGTAAAGAGTTCTGCAGTGTTCTTCCTTTATTCTCCTAATGACTTCAACGTTGCTGACTCGATTCTAAGTATACGGCAGTAAATGTAAATTTCAAAAACTTGTACTTACTTTTCCGTAACTTCTGACATATCCAATATTATTCCTACAATACATTTACTATTTAAATTAATAATATTCTCCAATGTTTTTCTTTTACTTTCTTGTGCCATTATTAAATAAATTAAAATACGTAGAAATAATTTCGTTTTTACATCGCCTGCGTGCTAAAAGATTTTTCCCCTGCAATCACTGATACGCATGTCATAGGTAGAGCCAGGCACATACGAGAACATCCGGAAATATTTTGGGGATGCGGATAATTTATTATTTAGTCTGTGCGGATGTGGAACGGATGTGGATTTTGGATGTTTAGTTGCGGATCGGTTGCGGCTTGCATCCGATTATTTTGCCTAAATCACGGTAGAAATAACTCATCATCATCATTGGCGCGACAGCCCGAGGTGAGCCTAGGCCTCCTGTTTCCAGGTTTCAGGATCATGTTTTCAATCTATATACATTCAGGAGTAATATGGTCAGTATTACGTCCATTTTTTTAGTGTACACAGAAAAGTACCTACAGTTTATAGCCGATTGCAAGCGGCTAAGCAGAACCTGTAATTTGTATAATTATTTTTACACAAATTATTTGACATAAGCAGGAATTGAACTCACGTCCGTGCCCTTGCCTAGCGGACAAGTAGCAGGTACAGACGATTTAACGTTTGTAGCTACAGGCTTGTTTCTATAAATATGTAATTATCTGTCAACCGGGTTAACTGAATTACACCTCGTTTATTGGTGTAGTCTACAACCGTGTATTGTGTATGTATCCACGCCATATTGTGTTTATTAATTAATTCAACATTATTTTATATTGTAATAACTTTTACTGTAAGTGTAACCAATACTAAGCACAATAGTTACGCGAGTTAGTCAGACCAGATCTTCGTATTCAACGACTGGTTAGAGCTTCAAGAGGAGAATTTTGAGTTATTATTCTTCCAGAACCACTTTGGGGGCCCTTTTGAATACCTTTACTTCTAGGGTCAACCAACCAATTGTAAAATTCTTCGGGAATAACCCCCCGGAGTAAAATACGTCTGAACCCTGCCTATCCTGTTATATGTTTGTAAGTACACCTCTGCTCTGGAGTAACGCGCCTTTATTTTCGCAATTCTGCAATTCTGCTGTAGAACAAATCAACACTCATTATTACCTAATCATCTGAAACATGTAGAAACCAAATATGAGGCAAAAAAAAAAATAAAATAAATAAATAAAAGAAACCAAATATAGCCTGCAATTTTATTAATATAGATCAAACTGAAAGAAAGAAAAAATATAAATCTGTATTATAAAGAAATAATAACTAATAACCAATAATATCACTCTTCGAAAATGCTTGAGCAATAACAAGTATTAACAGGTGCAGCGCATTTATTTTTGCGCCATTCCTTGGAAGTGTGACATTACTGGTTGAGCTAATTTCAAGTGTTTTAAGAGAGGAGGGAGGGAGAGAGATAGGGTGGAGGAGAGAAGCAGAGAGATTTAGAGATTTAATATATGCGAATGCGGATAGGATGTTGGTATTGATATTTTCAAAAGTTGTGGATATCGAAAAAGATATCCTTGGAAGGCTCTAGCCCTAGGTTCTCCATCCATAATTTAGGCCAAACATTCAGCGCCAACAAAAAAAATAATTATTTTCTTAAATATTTGTTTAAATAATTTAATATTTAGAATAATATGTTATTTCATTATTATAAATCTGAATTTTTGCTCACCAGTCATATATAAATCATTTCACATTTTTACCGACCGCCATCATATATAAGGGAGGTATTGTGATCATACCGATTTTGGCATTTCGAGATTTCGATGGATCTCCACGAATTGAGGTCCCTACATAACGTTATAACTATTTTTAGCATGATGTCTGTCGGTCTGTCTGTCCTACCGACCGTCCGTCTGTCCGTCCGTCCGTTTGTCCCTCCGTCCGTTTGTCCCTCCATCCGTCTGTCTGTCTGTCTGTCTGTATACACATGCAGAGCAAATTCGGCTAAAAGGATTTTTATGAAACTTCATATTTAAGCTTTTGATATCAATGGCACGAGGTTATCAACTTTTGGTAAAAATCGGTTGACTAGAAATGGGAGTTTACTCGTGTCGAACAGAAAAATATTTCGAAAATTTATTTAACAAAAGTTGCTATAAAAGCAACAACTAACAACTTTTATTTCAGACATTTTTTGATAAAACGAAAAATTTATGAAAAATTTTTCGAAATTTTTAAAGTATCTATTTTTTTATACTTATTTGTAACTTTTCCTTGGTTATGATAAATAATATCTCTGTTAGAAAATATTGGGCCAAGTTTTTTATTTCTACTCTGCTGCTAGAATGTATATTATACAAGTACTTTGTGATGGCGGTCGGTCCTGTGATGGCCACAGCTGATTTTTCTTGATGAATTAAGAGAGTTACATCAACATTTTGACAGCATTGTGAAATATGTCATAAATATTACTCTGTTCTTTTTTTAATGTTATTGTTAGGATAATATTAATATGTGACTAACAGACCGTGTAAATCAATATATTAATAAAATATATATATATATATATATAATCGTATTTCTAAATTACAAAATAAGGAAAACTTGCATATTTTTATATAATTAACATAAAGTTAATATTTTGGTAATTAACATATTTGTAAAATAAGTTTTGTTTGTCTTCAGGAACCAATTCTAACCAACTATTCAAAATGAAGAGGAAAGAGAGCTGGTCTAAAGACCCAGATAAACCAATAGAAATCCCAGATACTCCAAAGAAACTATCCAAGGATTCAAACAAAGGGTTGATGAGGAGAATTAGACAGTATCTGCAAGAGTACTGCAACAGTTCCAGTATCCATGGCATCCGATATATGGGAGAGAAAGGAAGAAGCGGCACTGAAAGGCAAGTCTGTAAGAGCTATCGTACACGACCGGTTCCTAGTCATCAAGTGGTTGTAGTTTTTTAGCTGTAAATCAGGTTTTTTATAACATGTCAAATCTGCTATGTAATCTCGGTGATGGTCAACTCAGTGACGAAGTTATATAACACAGGTCAACAAAAAAAATAAATTTTTTTGAGTCTTTATTTTAATGACTGAATTTTCTGTTTCTTTATATCGAAAAATAACTAAAACCTTCGATTATTTTTGAAAAACTTTGCTTTTGTACATTTTACAACGATCAATATACATTTATTTATTTTTATAACCATATAAGGAGAAGCGCGTTATATTAAGTAAGGGTGATGACGAGCGGGTGGAAAGTAAGTGGCATTTCCCTTACGTGGTTCATAGTCGGTGTGCGCATGCGCATTGCAGCGATAAAACGCATTTTGTGTGACGGCAGATCAAAAAAATGGCGTCAAAAAATTGTAAACACGAGGTAGACTCATCCTGCTATATTTGCGGAGAATTTATCAAAACAAGAGAATGGTTGGATTTCTGATGGGAAAGCATCCCATCAGAAATCCAACCATCTTAAAATCCCCTATCACTGGCCAGGTATACTCATCATACTTTAAACTCTCAAGCACCATTTTCACACTTTCGTAATTTTCTTTGAGCATTATGGAATGAGCCAAAAGAAAAGATGGAAATTTATTTCCATTATGAAGAGGAACAGCTTTTAAACTTTTTGTAGAACTGTCTATGAAAAGACGCCAGTCAGAAGGAATGCATGAGATTCCGACCGCATTGCATAAGCGGTTATACTAAATATCCTTGCTACCTTTATTTTTGTCGGACCACAAATAAAGAAAATAATGGTCAGTGAAGAATTTTCTCAGATACTCAATACTCATGAAAGGAAAGCCTGAAAGCAGTGGTTCATGGTTTTCTCGGAAATAACAGAGCAGAAAATTACAAAGAGCTTATTGCAACTATGCTTGATAACTTTAAACTCATGGGTTACAAAATGTCCCTTAAAGTGCATATGTTACATGCGTACTTGGACCAATTTAAAGATAACAAGGAGCCTATTCGGAAGAACAAGGTGAACGTTTTCATCAAGATGTGATGGACTTTGAACGTCGTTATCAGGGGCAATACAATAAGAATATGATGGGGGACTATATTTGGGGGCTAATGCGAGAAAGTCCATACAATCACAGAAGAAATACGAAAAATAATCATTTCTAAACTTTTTTATATATTCTGTTACAGTAGTTATTTGTTTCGAATGGTTTTCTTGTAAATAAAACTGATTCAAATTCATAACAAAAGTTTGTATTATTTTTACATACAATAAAGGTCTGAAAAAAGGGAAATTTTCTTAAAATCCGTAATTTCATTCTGATAACTACAAAAGCAAACTTTTACGGGTAAAACTATTTTTTCTTTAATTAATAATGTGGAAGAAATAAATATCAGATATGCAGAACCCAGACTCAAAATTCCTGTTGACCGGTGTAGTTTACCAGTAAAATTTTCTATTGCGAAGGTCTTTTTTGAATTTTGTAAAGAGGAAATAGTCAATGGGGAGGTCTGGGTAATAGGGTAAGTGGTGAAGCTCTTTGAATCTAGGCCAGTTAGTACGGCGACCGTGTTTTGATTATTCAAAATAATGTGCAAATTGATGTTTTAATCCATACCTACCACTCCTACCCCAAACTGAAGAATCCACTGAAACCCATGTTTCGCAACGTTAATTGCTCTGAATGCCCTAAGACCTCCTTATTTTTTGTTTTGTATTTCAAGTAGCATTTAATATAATTTTGTGTTTTAGGGTATGGTGGATAGTCATTTTCATAGCAAGTATTGCAATGTGTACTCATCTCATTATGAAGACCTATACTAAATGGCAGTCTAGTCCTGTCATCGTAAGTTTTGCACAAAGTCCTACACCCGTATGGCAAGTACCTTTTCCTGCTGTGACCATTTGCTCCGAAACCAAAGCAAGACAGAGTGTGTTCAACTTCACCGAAGCCTATCATACTGCCGTGGGGGGTAACTTAACAGACTTGAGTCCTGAAGAGTAAGTAACTTCTTTTTATAATAATTTTACTAACCTCAACCTGATTTATACTGATATAACATAACCATACTTTAAACTAAGGTATTTATAAGCGCTTACAGGTATTAAGAATGTGATATAAAAGATGTAGAGTAAAACCTCAACGGTCAATATATTTTCCCAGATTTACTGAAAAAAATACCTCTATTTTGGCAATAGCCATTTACGTTCACTGCTAAATAGTGGTTTCCCCTTTGCATCTATACTCCTTTTTGCCGTGTGCTATTTGCAGCCAATTGCTGAACAATCTTTTGAGACCGTCTATCTACAAGGTAGGTTGTATACCTTGGTTTCTAGGAATGTCTTTAAACTGTATTCCCCTACTTTCTTAAGCCATCTATCATCTCTGGCTTTAGCACCGTGGCCTGCATACTGCCACTTTAGATGTGCAATTCTTCCAATTATGCCACAAATTTTCTTTCGCTGCCTAATCCATGAATTTGTTTTACAAAAGTGTAACGCCAATCATAACTCTTTCCATTAATCTCTGAGCGACTCGTAATTTTTCTGCATATTTTCGCGTGAAGGTGCTAGTGTCAACAGATGAAAACTGGTAAGACACATTTTTTTTAAATTTTTTAATGGCCTTTGCTACTGTGGCAATTAGCCAGTAAGACACATTGATCGAATACCTTTTTCTTGAGGCAGATGGGGAGATCACCTTTTAATATGTGCCTTAGATTTTGAAAGTCTGCCCATTCTAAACCAATTCTTTTATTAATCTCTAAGGTATTGTTGTCCTGGACAATAGGAATATAGTGTCCCAGGTATTTGTAGTGAGATACTTGTTCGATGGGATTACCAGAGATTTACAAATTAGCACTCAGCACTAATTTTGTTATTAATTGTCTTGTTAATGTTGATTTGGAGCCATGTCCCCCCGAAATCACTGTTTGATCCTTGCAATATTTGGTCCATTTTTCTTAATTTGTCAGTGGTTAAAAGTAGATCATCGGCGAAAGGTAAATAGTTAAAAAATAGCTATTATCATTAAGAAAATAGGAATAGAGCGCAATAGCTGGAAATTACTTCTTTGTATAAAAAATCTTTTTCTTATCGGAGGCATTGATAGCAAAAAAGGGTATTACCGTATTTTTCGGATCATAAGATGCAACTTTTTACGTAGAAAATCGATTTAAAATTGGGGTGCGTCTTATTGTTTGAAGGTGTTGAACCTCGTGAATTAAGAAATTTAGAGCGTATAAAAGAGAATCAACCAATAAGATTTTACCAGAAATGAATACATGAATAACTGTCATTCCTAGAGACCTTACAAGAAAATTACAGCCTTTATGTCGATTAATAAACTGTTTCAAAACTTTATGAGGAAGTGTGGAACAAATGGATTACAAAGTCAAATCATGATGTAACAGCAACAAAATTTATAAAACGACCGACAGTTTCAGACGTATATACCTGGGTAAAAGATTCAAGGGAAGCTGTAAAGAAGAGACAATTAAAAGGTATTTTAAGAAATAGGGTTAAAATAACGCATTCGATAGTACCGAAGATGTCTTAGATTTTGAAGAGACTTACAACAATGGTTTAGACGAAAATAATACAAACAGTGATATTAAAAGGATCCTACACTGTATACACAAGGCAATAACTGTATTTGTAAATAATTTATAAAGAGTTACAAATTTAAAAAACTCATACATTTGGGCTGCGTCTTATCATCCGTTACGTCTTATGGTCCGCATAATACGGTATGTTTTATGGACTTATCCTTAGAATATTGTTGTAATATTTTAGCTGTGGATGTCGATATTTAGTAAAAGGACATCTTCCTTGCTTTTGCTTAACTTATCTTCTATCTTTCCTTTCGGATAGCCTGAGGTCTTAAGCTGCTACTGATCATGACGAATATTTGTTAAACCGAGACATTAAAATTATAGACATATTTAAGCTTGCTAATATTCATCTAACAATCATTTTAAATTTCAGATTAAAGAAGTTTCAGGATGTGTCTTTGATTTGTGATACGCATCTCTATTCTGAGGGAAATAAGACGACTGACCATAGTTCCATAGATTTTATTCACGAAGTAAGTAATTTTTATATTTAAACCTGTTCTCGCCTATTTATTCGGTGTATAAAAAGATAAATGAAAAGTAAATAAACATAATATTTGCTATATCATCGGCTGAAAATGATAAGGTTGTATGTGATATTTTTTGTCAAATGCACTTTTCAATACTATAGAGTTGTATGTCACGAAACCTACTTGTTCCAATAATTTCCATAAGATAGCATTACCGGTGTCGGAGAAAAAAGCAGAAAACCATAGTTGTATGTCTTAAAAAAATAAAAAACTTACAAAACATAGTTGTATGTTTAAACATACACCCTTGTATTTTAATTGTTTTTTTTTTTTTTAATTCATAATTTATGGTTGTATGTTTCACATCTTTTATGTTAAATATAAAACATCTTTTTCGGGCACCTGGGTTACAAAAAATATTAAAAAGAATAAAACAAGGTCTTGAAGACTTGTTAAATATATTTAGAGACATTAAGGTTTCTACAAATAAAAATCCGTTACAAGAAAACAAGGTAATCGCTTTAAAATCTATGCTGGATTGGATGCCTCCTATGGATAAATCTTATTATGAAACAATATTGCCAGAAAGTAAATCTCAAGAAAATAATAAAAATGCAATTTATTTCGTTTAATTTTTTTATTTTATTATTTCGAATGTTTCAGTTTCAGTTCAAATTATCTTAATTTATCTTAATTTTTTGTAAGATTAATGTTTAATTTGTTATTATTTTGCAAGCATATTGTTTAATTTGTGTTATTTAATCAAATAAAAATTTAATACGTGACTAACATTTCTTTTACCTTTTCTGGTACCTTTTTAACAATTTTCAGAAACCTAAAAACTGAACCTTTACCTATAAACTGAATTTCCCCCCTATATTACTTTGAACTACAAAGCTGTATGTAACGTTAAGGTACTAAGTTTCGTGTTTTTCTTAAACACAAAGTTGTATGTTCATTTTTCAAATTGTTAAAATGGTATTATTCAATTTTTTTTTTTTCAAATTAATGCGTCAATGACAATAACATATCAATATATAGTTATTAAAAAAATTTCTTCCTTGTATTGTAACCTTATATTGGTTTTCTCCATGTCAAAACTTTTTGTTTGGAGGAGGAGTTTGTTTTCTCAAATGTAATACACTTCGACATACAACCTTATTATTTTCAGCCGACGATATATAGAAATATATGGCATAGACAAATAGTAGTTTTACTTAGAATCAAGTCGTTTGTAAACAAAAACGATGTACTTGCATGTCGCATTTAAAAATATGCACCATCAGTTATTTTGCGAGCAGTTAAATTTTTTCCTTAGGGGGACTTAGAAGCAACACATTTTTCTTGGAGGGGTCGCGTTCAATTAAAAGAAAAATGTTTCTCTTAAAAGCGTATATTTCGAGTGCTGGGGGAGATGTATACATAGCGGCAAGTATTTAGAAGCTTGGGATCGATGTATCAGGTGTGCTGACTTGGTAACTATGTAAAAATTGTAAAGGTGTCTACAGACGGTATGCCAGCGTTCGCTATCGCTAATTCTGACGCTGGCCGTAACATGTAGCACTGGACATTTGTACTTGTATACCTTACAGACGATGTGTCAGTGCTGGCCAAATAAAAAATTAGTAAACATTGGTCAGCGCTTGTAAAATGGCGTCTGACAGTGAAAGTAAGGATATGGTTGCAGCTTCGACCTTGCTTTTGATATTTAAATTAGATTTAAAGTGCAAAAATTACTTTAAGTGGACTTAATTACGCAAAAACGGTTATAACCGTTCTTTTGAGCACAACACTCTCGACTGATGTGATGACAAGTGTGTGCGCGTCGTGTGTATGGTACTAACATGCATGTGCAAGTCTGCACCGATGTTGGTTAAACTCCTTTGAGTTGTGATAGAATACCGCCTCGGAAGCGAACGTCGGCCAGTGGCAAGCCCAGCCTGCGCTGGCTGTGACTTGTGACTTGTTGCCCCGCGGAACTAGACAAGTATAAACATTGGCCGTGACTTCTCACGCCGTCTGTAGGCATCTTAACACTAATTTAGCTTTTGCAAAAAATAAATGAATTGCCTTTACTAGGTTGCCCTACTAAGTTTGCAGCAATAACTTTGAAACTTAAACATTTCTGGGACACTTCGAATTTACTACGTAGTCATATAGTAACGTATATATGTGGCCAGCATTTAAATAAACAAATGAATTGTTTACAGGTGGCACCACAATTTGAAGAGATGATTTGGCAGTGTAAATGGACGAATAGGCTCAACTCCAGTTGCTCAGATCTCTTCAGTCCTATGCTCACAGAAGAAGGTCTGTGCTACACTTTCAACATGTTAGACAGCCCTGAACTCTTCACCACAGAACTGTAAGTACCATTAAATACTATAATTAAATAGATACATGATCAATTAGGCACAAAACAATACACACAAGGGCGAACTAAACTTTATATTTATGGTAAAATGAGTCATTTGAGGTGGTTTGGACACCTTAAAAATGTACCGCTCAAGAATGGTTAAGCATAGGTGTTACAAAAAGGTTACCAAAAGACCAAAAGATTGATCTCGTGCAAGGTGGAGAGATAACGAAGAAGAAGACCTTACTTATGTACTTACGTAATCCTAAAACCATTTTCTGGTGTCAGGCTGTTGACTTTTTAGTATTAAACCATCTTGCGTTCTCCTTCTCCATATTTCTTGCCACTTCTTTCTATCTCGTGCCATAGATCTTCTTGGTCTTCCTCTATACTTTTAGGTGCCCTTGCTTTTAAAACCGTTCTGCTTCTCTTTTATGGTCTTGCTTTGTGTTATTAAATGCTCTACTGGAACTTTTCTAACATTCTCTCTATGAACCGTATTTCTAATTCTATCATGTTTCGTCTTACCTGCTGTCTTTCTCAGAAATCTCATTTCTGTGGCTCTTACTCTGCTATTTAATTTTTCTGTCATCGTCCACAACTCAGATTGGCATGTTTTTTTTTTTTTTAATTTAATGGCCTTTGCTGCTGCGGCAATTAGCCGGGACAATTTTTATTTGAGAAAATTTCCATGCATGAACGGGATTCGTACCCGAGACTTTCGCAACTCAGAGCACATGTGTTACCACTACGCTACTGCGGTCGGCAGATTGGTATGTTAGGACTGGAACTGTCAACTTTTTGAAAACTTATACCTTGATTTTTGGTTGAATTTATAGTTTTTCGAGGAATGCAGTTTGTATACTGTTAAAAAGTTTTCCAACTGTTCCTACTATTTATGTTACTTCTACATCTATTTTTCTATTGTCTGCCAACATTGATCTCAGATATTTAAAAGATTGAACTTGTTCTAATAGTTTTCCTCCAAGTTCTATTCTATGCTTCCGTATACCGAGCTTCTTTTTATTTTCTGCCATAATTGTCATATCATCAGAATAGAATACCTCAGAGAGTTTTATTGGATTTAGGTTCCAATGCTTACTGCGTTATTGTATTTCTTCTTTTTCGTGTGTTTTTTTTTATAGCATTGTCCAACATGATTGTAAATAAAAATGGACTTAAGATATACCCTTGTCAGAACCCTTTTTTTGTTTCAAATTCCGAGGTTTGTTAATTTTTTTTCCGGACATAGTTTCTGGTATAGATCTTTAATTTCTTGAATTATCTCTTCTTCTATACCTTTGCTATGTAATATCTAACACATACAGAGCGATCAACAATTCTTGTCCGTTATGCAACACTTGACAGAAACATTTAGTTATCAAACTTATTTCCACGGACATATATACATAGGCGTACATTCTATTTTTATTACCTTATTATACGAATTGATTATTAAATGAACACTATTTTTCCATGCACGCCAATGAGTTGATAACAGGTATTAAGTTAGGAACACATATTTTCGTTGTTCTTCGGGTGAGTTCGGACAAACGAAGTAATCTGATTGGCTCTTTGTTAAATTGGGATTTTCAGCTGTGAATTAGAATACAGTTTTGATATTTTTAAACTCATTGTTTACTGTTATGTAACTGACAAGAAAAAATTGATGTGAAGTGTGAATTTTCACACATTTCAGGGTTTTGCAGGTATTTAATAACTGAATGATGATTATTTGGGATGCCAAAACAAATTTTATGTCAAAATATTTTTTTATGAATTTTAATTCGAATGCCTAATACCATTATTTAAGTTTCTAAATATGTGCAGTATTTTGTTTACATAGCAAGGTTCATTAAGATTTTGAAAATTGCGCCTATGGCTTCTATTGGTTGCTTAAATCATTAGCCCCGCCCTCTGATTTCGTATACATCAAACAGAATTAAATTACAATTTCAACACTTCCCACTGGTTATTAAATTTACGCTTTTAAAAATTAAATGCAACATTTACCGAAATATAACTAGAATTTTGACAAAATGATTTAAAAAATGAAAACTGCAAAAAAAAAACAAAAAAAAAAAATAAAAATTGACAGGATTCGAACTATAGTTTGCAAGTTACCTGTTTGAAAAATTAGAAAACCAATGATTAAACGCACATCGCTATGAGCGCTGACGTATCAACTTGGTTACATAGCGAATTAAATATTTAACATATATTGGTTAAAAACACAAAAAATGCATTATTTTCCGAAAAAACAATCTCATCAAAAATTCCTGTTGTACTATTCCGGTTCACACCAATATACATTACTTAGTATTTTTCAGATTTTTAGTTTAAACCATCTGGGCTACAGGGTGTGGCACAACATTTTTTTGCACAATTTTGACAAAAATCGGATCAAAATAATTTATTTTGCAAAAATAAAATTTCGATCGTTAATCCACGTACTAAGGGATACCCTACTCAGAATTTAAAAAAAATATTTTTTTTTTCGTTGAGCACATATTTGTTTATATTTTTAGGGGGATATGTGTTTTAGATGTTTTAGTATTTTCCTATGTGCGGGTCAAAAAGTTGTACAAGCATGCCAAATTTCAACTCTCTAGGTTTAGCCGTTTGGCTACAATTTTTACCGAACAGACAGACAGACAGACAGACAGACAGACAGACAGACAGATAGACAGACAGACAGACAGACAGACAGACGACAAAATGACGGTATAAGGGTTTTTTGGTCATACCTACAAAACGCTAAAAATGAATGCACGGTATTTCCTGTCAATCCGGTCATATGCTTTCTCAAGATCTATGCAATATAGTCAGGGCTTTTTTAAATACTTGCCTGAGAATATATATATTGGATCTTGTACGCCTCTGCCTGGTCTAAATCTAAAAAACTAGCTTTCTTCCAACGTTAGTTCAACCTTCAACCTTATCCTGCTTTCTATTAATCCAGCATAAATCTTATCCACTGTACTGAGTAGCGTAATATCTTTGCAATTATATCCTTTCTTGTGTATAGGCGCTATTATCCTTATCGTTTACTCTACTTGGGCTTTTCCTTTTTTTGAGAAGAAGATCTGTGGAAATTAAATAAGACGAATTGGAAGGAAAAGATCAAGGAGAGGGATGAATGGAGGCGATTTTTAGGGAAGGCTAAACCCCTATTGGGGTAATATAGCCAAGATGGTGGTCAGTTGTCAGAAAATGTAAAAAAAAAATCCATATATAAAATGATTGCAAGCCTGTGTACCCTGCATTAATTCTGTGATATGTGACTTGTCATAATATATTTATTTTAAAATGCATGTTAACAAGTTTAATTAAAATATCTATTACTGTGACAAAATGTATGGGTGGTGATAACTATCTCTGGACGCACCCTTTTAAAGTCATCTCCGATTTCCCTGAACATAATTAGCATGCGAACCAACATATATTAATGAACTCCATTCTCAGATATACATATGACATATGACATGAAAGAATTGAACATGGGAATTTATTTTTAATTAAATATTTCATTAGTTTTTTTGTTAATTTCATCAGGGAATTTTCAATTTATATATGCATTTTAGCTCAGTCATTCTAAAGGTGAAAGACCATTTAGAGTGGTTTCTCAGGGCAATTCGTGAATTGCGTAGGCGTATGCTATAGGGCAGTGATTCTCAACCTCTTTTTGTCGCTGTACACTTTTAACAAATTCAAAATTTGGCGGCAAACTAACTATAAGATAAGTTTAAAAGAATTTTACTTACCTATAATACACTGTGTAAAATAGTTTATTATAATAATTTTCAATGTAAAGTAAAATAATATGTACTACAAATACAACAGAATTGTACTTGAGTGATTAATTACAAATTAATTATAAGAATACATTTAAAGGATTCCACACACCAAAGCGGCCGCGGTGGCGGCCACGGTAGCGGCCACGGTAGCGATACGACTAGCGATCAGGTCTCCTCACACTAACGCGAGTGGCGGTAGCGGTAGCGATCAGTTAGTGAATCACGGTATATAGTTGTATGATAATATTGATTGCGAGAATACAATAGAATAATTAATTGTATGTAGAGGAAAAATAATAATCTACTTACAGTCTATTACAAACGGTTAGGCGGAACTAAATGGGAATTTCGTTCTTTTAGGTTGTCACGAAAAGGGACCTTGCTTGGGTTATTTCATTTTTCACGTTGGAATGTCAAAATTTAAAATTCCAACAATGAAACAATGGAAACGAATGACATATGACAAACTTAAATTAATTTTCTTACATATTTTAATGACAAAAAATAAATAAATGGGATATTTGTATTAATAATGACACAAAAAATCAAAATATAAAGAAAATAACATTTTAAAATGATATTAACCTTAACCAAAAAATGTTTGTTGCAAGTATGATTTACAAAGCTTAAACAAAACGGCTGAAAAGCATTATTTAAACGATGAAAGTAACTAGATTGCAAAATCTAGTTCCGCCTAATCGTTTGGAACAGACTTTACTATCAATTTCCAAAACTTTTCCTATTTCGTCCCACACTTTATTTGTTTTCCTAATATTCTTGTAATCAGGATGTGCTAAGTCATACAAAATTAAATGATCCTTTACTGATCTATGATTTTTTCTATTAAATTATCTATTTTCGACATTATTTTCTTAAATATATTCACTCTGTGGTATATAAACAATGAATATCGCGCGGCCTAACGCAACTTGTCGAGTTCGGCCGCCAGTGTTTGGTGATCGCTAGAATGAACGCTGCAGTCGGTGGCGTTCTCAGATAGCGGAACGCTTGTATGTGCGTGGTCTCATTGTATTGTATAGGTTACGTTAGGCCGCTGCCGTATCGCACCCTGGCCGTCACCGCGGCCGCTTTGGTGTGTGGAATCCTTAATGCTAAATTTGAGCTTGACGATTTTTGATAATTTCGTTTATATTTGGTCGTAAAAATGATAATGCGACTCCTATTTCGTCATCTACATTTAAAAGTCTTGATCTTTTTTTTCGTTTTTATATTAGTTAATGCTGAAAATCCGAATTCGCACAAATAAGATGTAGAAAATTGTAATAATATTTTTAAAGCTTTTTTGACTCTTATGGGATAATCGCATCTAATGTTAATCCAAAATATATTAATTGACTCTTCCAAATTTTTTTAAATTAAATCTCATCTCTTCATCTTGATTCAAAGATATTTCATATACAGACGTATCCGTTATCACAAATGGATTACGAACACAATCAAATTTGTTGTCAAATGGTCAATAACTCTCATTGGACCTTCAGATGGGGCTTGTGCCCCTCCCCCCTCTGAATACGCCACTGTTGTTCAGTACATCTTATATCAGTCCTTTATGTGTGTAAAACATCATAATTTCAAAAATACCGAAGAAGATATTGATATTCACATTTATCTACAAAATAAAACCAAATACCGATTTTAAGAGAGCGATCGTCTCCAAAACTACTCTCTTTATTATATTTCTACTATTTCAACTCTATTTCACGTTTGAGGTGTCATTTTAAAATTACACTCATGAAGATTATACCGAAGTCAGATTTCAACTTTATCTTATTTGAATCGAGTAATTAGTTGTTTAAAACAGTTTTATCATTTGACTGTGCGAATGTGTTAGTCGATGTGTGAGGGGGAAAAAGGATCAACGCTCCCCTTCATATAATTCGTTGGAGCATATTTGGAAAGTGATGTATTTTCACTTGAACAATAATTATGTCACTTTATCAAGAGTAGGCAATCTTAAAAAAAATGTAAAAAAAGTAATTTAAAAATAAACTACTGTTGTGGTTAACAAATTTTATCTTCAACTCTCCGAGCAGCGCCGTGTAATCTGCTGATCCTGGGAGGGACCCAGGCTCGTCGCCCTCCTCCCCTTGGCTGCGCCACTGTTAAAAGATGAAAGTTATATGACGATTTCAAGAATTTTAAGGTATTTTTATTTTTTTTTAAATTTGATATGAGCTTCTATGTTTTTAAATGTGGCAAATTACCATGGTTAAACTTAACTAATATTTGAAGAAATGCAAAATAAGGCGATACATAATTATTTTTAAATTAATAAACGCAATAAATCCAAAAAACTCTACTATATTTAACTATTTAGGTAAGCGTAAAATAGGTCTTTATGGGAAGAGTAAAAAAAGTAAAAAGTGCCGTAACGTATTATTATTTAACTCTTGTCATAAGCACAATACAAATGCCAGCCATACATTTTTGGTATTCTAAACGCGTCTTCCGTATAAAGAAGCGTCCAACCGAAGATTTTATGTTCACGCGGATATTGATATATAAATGATAATTTATCCGCATCCGCAGAAAAATGGCGGATATCCACGGGTAATCCGCGGATATCCGCGGATTTGCAGGGCTCTAGTCATGAGCCGTTTTCGCAAACCTCAATCCGATCACGTATCCGATAAATAAATGACGTCACGAAATTCTATCGGATAGAATTTATCAGATTACTGTTTATCAGATAAAGTCAGTTTGCGAACGAATAATAATCGCTTGATCCAAATAACTTCTTACGGACCTTTGCGGACAGGATTGTTTAGAGTTTAGTGTTCTATTGTCTAGATGGCAGCACTTACGACTTTATTTCATTATTTAAACTTGACGATTTGTAAGATCTTAACGAATAACGATAAATAATATTTTCATAGTTTTCCATTGTAATTCTTTTCTTTTTGTCTTTGCGGTTTAAAAATAGCATTACCATATTATTTTCGTCAGTATCATCATAACCATCATCATCGAAAAAAAGAGCGTGTCCAATAGTTATATTCGGCAATTTTTTTTAGATTGAAGTCAAAAACCCAAAATGACATACACATCAAATAATTTTTTAGGTTATTTAATCTGAAATGAATCCTACTATTTTGCAGGATTGAAATATTGCTATCCCATCGCGTTTATCAGATAGTTATTGTAGGTTTGCGAACGTAGATAATTTTGTATCTGATCAAAGAAAAAGTTTGCGAACAGGTTCGTAGCTATCAGATTAAATCAATGACGTAATGGGTGCATTCGAGTTGTACAGAGTAGAGCGAGCGCTGAGCGAACAGTTGATGGTGACGTCATGAATAGAGCACGAACGGAGCGAGCGTTCTTGTGACGTAATGTTCATAAAATCTAATCTTACAATTTTAGGCGGCGTTTTTACTGTCAGATTAGTTCACGTCAGTCATGAATCAAAATAATATACCTCGGTTTTTCCTTGATTTTTTCAACGATGAAGAAATAAAATTAATTAAAAATTAAATAATAATTAATGAATTAATTTAATGATTGTTTTTCCATTTTAATAATTTTTTTGCTGTTTACAGAACGTCACAAATACATAAAATGGCCGTACTCTGTAGCCATAGACAAATAACAATATTATTTGTCTAAGGCTATTATTTCTATTTTATTTATAATTTAATTTTAAACTTTCATTTCTTTCCCGCCGTTCCTCCACTTTTTTACGTCATACTCCATATGCTCGGTCTTAAAACCCCGAACACATAGAGCGCACTCTAAATGCTCGCTCGATCGCAAAACGAATGCAATTGAGTGTACTCCGAGCGTCAAATCGAACACGTTTGAGTGTACAGAGCGTGCTCGGAACGCTCGGAGCGTCAAATCGAATGTACCCAGGGTGCATTCGAGTTGTACAGAGTAGAGCGAGCGCTGAGCGAACAGTTGATGGTGACGTCATGAACAGAGCACTAACGGAGCGAGCGTTCTTGTGACGTAGGGTGCATTCGAGTTGTACAGAGTAGAGCGAGCGCTGAGCGAACAGTTGATGGTGACGTCATGAATAGAGCACTAACGGAGCGAGCGTTCTTGTGACGTAATGTTTATAAAATCTAACCCTACAATTTTAGGCGGCGTTTTTACTGTCAGATTAGTTCACGTCAGTCATGAATCAAAATTATATACCTCGGTTTTTCTTTGATTTTTCTTCAATGATGAAGAAATAAAATTAAATAATAATTAATAAATTAATTTAATGATTTTTTTCCATTTTAATTTTATGCACGGTGTATTTTAATAATTTTTTTGCTGTTTACAGAACGTCACAAATACATAAAATGGCCGTACTCTGTAGCTATAGACAAATAACAATATTATTTGTCTATTGTTATTTGTCTAAGGCTATTATTTTTATTTTATTTATCATTTCTTTCCCGCCGTTCCCCCACGTTTTTACGTCATACTCCATATGCTCGGTCTTAAAACCCCGAACACATAGAGCGCACTCTAAATGCCCGCTCGATCGCAAAACGAATGCAATTGAGTGTACTCCGAGCGTCAAATCGAACACGTTTGAGTGTACAGAACGTGCTGGGGACGCTCGGAGCGTCAAATCGAATGTACCCCCAATATATGTATTGGATAGGGTTTGCGAAAACGCCTATTGTCTCATAACTTAAATTGACAGATGAGTGACAGTGGAAGGATTTTTAAGCTGGCTGTGGTTATTTTTATTTTTCTTTTATTCGTTTAAGATGACAAATACATTTTTAACTAATCATTTTTTTGTAATTGATATTTTGAATTAAAATAAATGCCAAACCAGTGGTTATCATGCATTTACTGCAAAGGATGTAAGTCTTCAACAATCTTCATGAACATTTGAAAAATTTGTAAATTCTTCTAGGTTTCAATTCCCAAAGACGCCTGACAGCAATAATGGTCTGTCTCGGGTTGGTTGCCACATATATTATGAGAGTTCAAGTAAATTTTTCCATAACAGTGATGACCCATCATAATACAACTGCACTTAATGCTACCTCAGATTCATGTAATTTTACAGACGACGATAATTCAACACTTAAACAGGTATTTCTAATTCTTATAAATCAAATTCTTCTTTAAGATTGGGATCAGCACCACAGTTTTGAGACGCTACTTTGTTTGCGTGTCAAGTGCGAGTAGAAAAAGGACAGTTTTTAGTGGATCGCCCAATTACATTGCTTTCCGCTTGTAACGATAGAAACCGAAATAGTTATATCTAAAGCGATCCTTACACGATCATAGTTCGCCGATATACAGGGTGTTATATTTTAGTGGACCCAGCAAATATCTCGCTTATATATTAAGTTAGTAATTTATTTCATATAACATGATTTATACAGCAACATGTAAGCTACTTGATGACGGATGTACATTCATGATACCACTTCCGGTTTATTAGTAATAGACCATATTAGTAACTACGTCACAAAATGGGATTCAGTGCTGCCGTCTCGCGGTTGGATTCCTTTTATTTGAATTTAGCATGTTGTTTTTGTGTTAAATTGTATTTTGGAAATATAAATTAAGTTTTCAAAGTAAGAGAGTGCTTCACATCAAAACTACAAGTCAATATTTATTTATTAAAATTCTTATTTAATACATTATAATTTAATATGTCATTATTTTTGCAGAACAATATTATTTTGCAGGTTAATTTTGAAAAATTTACGTTAATAATCGTTATTATTACAAGTAACATAGCAATAAGTGTGTGTGCCATATCTAAATGGTTTAAAGGAATAATACGTTGTTTTTAATTTTCCATTATTGTTTTTCATTTTCATATGTGAAAAAACGAAAAAATTTGCAATTAATAATTTAAATGTAATTGTTACAATTCGGAGCAAAACAATGCACCAATATGCATTCTAAAACAAAACATTAATGATTACTTAGTGTTAATTAAATAAATACTAAAGATATTCCGATTTTCATATTATTTAAAAACGTAACCTATAAATATATCTTCGAATCCTTATTTATATATTTATAAAATCATTATTCTATAATATAAAGTGTCTGGACTGTATATATTAGTATATATTTATCAAAAATACATATTTTTTGCTCCAAAATTGAAAATATTTATAAAATTAAGGTAACAAAAGTAATGTCCCATGTATTTTAAACTTCAAAAGGACTCAGCTCTCAGATGGCAGCACATGTATGTGACGACACACTAATATGGTCTATTAATATCAACTTTTAAATTTCAAATGGAACATACTACATTTTTTTACAAATTTGAAAAGTACATCAAATTTGCTTTACAATCATGTAAAATAATCCATATGTTACATTATTAAAAAGTAAAATGGTGGGCACTTTTTTATACACCTAGTCGAAAAAAGAATAGTGAGCCATGACTAAAAATGAACTATTATTACGCAAATTATTTAAAATTAGTTAAAAAAAATTAAATGGAAGCTCTTAGTACTTAAATATCAAATAAAAATGATCATAAAACCATCGATTTTGATGTGATTATAGGAAAAATATTGTCTTAGCCATCCAGCATTCTGTTGACATCTAAATTCGCATTCAGAATTTAAATCAATAGCTTATAGACTGTTCACTGTCACCAGAAGTTTGTCATATGATGTGAAACCGTTCAGACCTCCAGATTTAATACGCTGTTTGTTGTGGATTGTGCATAATTTTTTAAACTTATAGCTAGTGAGATGTTTTAATGAGACATATAAACCCATTTGCTATCGCATTCTATCAGTGACACTGTAGTTATCGAATGCCTTTACATAACCTAACATAATGTCATCATTAACAAATCTTGCTCAAAATTACAAAGACGGGCAGTAGGTAAATATGATCAATTTAGGTAATTAGGTAGTTAAAATCTAAGACAACAGAATTATAAGAACGATAATACATATAAAATATTTTACGAAGCTAAATAGTTGGTTTCAAAATTCACAGATGGAGGGCTATTCGTAACGTACTAATTTATAACAGATGTGAACGGTACATGGAACGTTAAAAGAATGCATTAAAACATAAGTCAGAGCGTAACAACGAACAGTCTATAACTCGTTACTTTAAAGAGGTTTGAATGCGGCTTTAGATTCGAAGCGCTCAAAGTGCAAGGAGCATATTCCAGCGGTAATCGGCTGCTACTGTTCATTGCTATGCTATTAAAAAATAAATAGAATTATTTCACAACTGCGTATAATCAAAATTACGGTACAAATACAAGGATAACGAGGGATTACTGCACTACACTATTATTATTTCGTGTGGCAATGTCTAGGTTTCAGATATTTACAGGTCCCGACTAGCGTTCTCTGACATGACCTAACGATTATTTTTTACAGTAGCCGAATGGTCTGAATTACAGGTCTGAATGCGGCTTTACACTTGATAAATGCCTACAAAATCCTTAAAAGTGTGGAAAATCACACTTCACATAATTTTTTTTCCGCTTGTGGTGGTGTTAACCAATAAGGTAGTTGTTTTTAGGGTTTTGTAGGTATGACCAAAAAACCCTTAAGCGTGTTCTACATTATACAATTCTCATCAAATTTTCATACTTATTTCTTTGACTAGAAATTGTACTAGAAATAAATCAGTGAAATTGTACAGTGTAGAACACGGTATGTAGTCAAGGTTAACTTTATTCAAAACTAGATTTGATCCAACTATTCTTGAAATCACATCCAACTTGGAACTCGGTGCATGCGCAGTAGACAGTTTTAACAATAGTACCAACATTAAAATTACGCTTGTAAATATTTTGTATTACCACGTGTTTAATAGTGTTTTGTTGATCATTGGTTTGAATAAGCGAATATATAAATTGTGTTTTGTACGTAAATCAGTAATTTTACAAATCTAATAGCTAGGTTATAAACACTTAACAAGATATGAATTATATTTTTATGTTGGTACTTTAAATGAACTGAAACACGTGTAAGAATTTCATTCTCTACCAAAAAATTGAAAAATAAATTGTATTAAAACTTTGACAACTTCTAGTTCAAAGAAAAAAGTTTATAAAATTGATGAATAAAGTATAATGTAGAACACGCTTTATACCGTCATTTTGTCGTCTGTCTGTCTGTCTGTCTGTTCGGTAAAAATTGTAGCCAAACGGCTAAACCTAGAGAGTTGAAATTTGGCATGCTTATACAACTCTTTGACCCGCACATAGGAAAAATACTAAAACATCTAAAAAACATATCCACCTAAAAATATAAACAAATATGTGCTCATCGAAAAAAAATATATTTTTTTATAATTCTGAGTAGGGTATCAAATGAAAGCCCTTGGTACGTGGATTAACGATCAAATTTTTATTTTTGCAAAATAAATTATTTTGAAGCGATTTTTGCCAAAATTGTGCAAAATTTTTTTTGTCCCACACCTGTAGCCCAGATGGTTTAAACTAAAAATCTGAAAAAATTCTAGGTAATGTACATTGGTGTGAACCGGAATAGTTCAACAGGAATTTTTGATCAGATTAGGTTTTTGGAAAAAAACACATTTTTTGTGATTTTTTGCTAATAATGTACACAAGTTATAGCTTTGTAACAAGCAACACTCTAACGTGTGTGCTGGTCTAGTGGTATTTGACGCTGACTTTTCACCCATGTAACCCGATCCGATAGGGATCGAATCCTGGAGAAGAGCCTATATATATATATTATTTTTTTTAATTTCTATATTGTTTAAATTATTTTTTCAAAATTCTAATTATATTTTGGCAAATGTTGCATTTAATTTTTAAAAGCGTAAATTTAATAGCCAGTGGAAATTGTTTAAATTATAATTTAATTCTGTTTCAATGTACACGAAATCAGAGGGGCGGAACTTATAACAACCAATGGAAGCCATAGGCGCAATTTTGAAATTCTTAATGAAACTTGCTATTTAAAAAAAAATACTGCACATATTTAGAAACCTAAATAATGGTATTAGGCGTTCGAATTAAAATTAACAAAAAAAATATTTTAATATAAAATTTGTTTTCGCATCCAAAATAATCATCATTCACTTACTAAATACCTGCAAACCCTGAAATGTGTGAAAATTCACACTTCACATCAATTTTTTTATGTTGAAATTAGAAAGGCCAAGCTCGTGTATTGGCTTAAAAAAATGCACGGTCTAACTTTAAGTACTTTTTGGCTCTTCAAAAGTCTCTTCGGCAAATATCATCGAGTTCTTTTTTATATGTTTTAGATCATGATTTTACTATCTTACTTATTATAAATGTAAGTATTTTATGGGCAGACTTAACGCTTGAGTTTTTTTAAATTTTTTAGTATGGAAATCTGAGTTGGTCTTTAGAGTCGCAAAATATATTACTTGGTACATTTTATTATGGTTACATGGTGACCCAGATACCTTTCGGCATTGTTGCTGATAAATACGGTGCCAAATATCCTTATGGTACTGGCGTAGCGGTAGTAGCAGTTTGCCACATATTTACACCATTAGTCATCAAATGGGGAGGAGATTATGTTGGTTATTATTTACTATGTACCCTTAGAGTTTTACAGGGTATTGGATCGGTAAGTTGCCTTTATAAAAAAAAGACTGTAGCCAATTTTCCCGATATCGCACTACTTAAATACGAGGGCTGTTTGATAAGTCAGTGACTTTGACAAGAGATGGTGCTCAGATCACTAGTTTGACATTATTTCTGACATTTTTTATACACTAAGTTTCAAGTTGATCTGTGAAACAGTATATTTTTAACAGCATTCGGAAGTGAACAAGTTAGCCAACACTTTTTTTATTTGCTTCAATAAAAAAAGTGGATTCTGTGTGTTGGCTAAAGCACTACTTTATTACAAAGCTAAAATAGTTATTTGTGTACCATGGCTAAAAAGTAGATCTTTTTCGGCCGCATCTGAATTTAACAGATAAGGAAGAAAAAGATCTTTTTGGCAAAGGCCCGAGAGTTCCAGTTGCTAATAAACTGTCCAATAAGTTAATTAGCAACATAAATTTTTTTCTGAGAGTTCCATCCCTAAATAGTTATTAGGTTGCAAATAAACAGGCTTATTCGTCTAATAACTTATAGGCAACATGAAGTGCTTAATAAAGTGACATATAACCAAAAACAAGTTCGCAAAATGTGTTAATATTTCCATTTTAATTAAAAACCGTACAATTTTAAAAGAATATACGAATGTGGTTTTTAAACATTTATACAATGGTGATTTTAGTGTTTTATATACATTTAAGTTGTATTTTGGCGAAATCGACGATCTGTTTGGGTGAATTTATAAATTATGGACAACCGTTTTTAGAATATTTTGGGCATTTATTGTAAATGTGATATATAAAGAACAATATATAAATATATATTTTTAAATAAACATTGTCTTTTATTTTTACATATGTATTTATTTCAATTACGATTACAACACACTACTAACAATACTTTAAGCATTACTATTTATATAAAAATGATAGAGAATAAGAAGACAGACGCAATTATTGGCAGAATAATAAAGATGTGTGGCTGAAAATTGCTGATAAGTTTAATTCATATTGTTTAAGGAATGTAAAATAAAGCAAAATATGGCTGTCTTCTTATTTTCAGTCACTTTTGTATTATAAAATGCTATTTTTATTAACTTCTCTTCTATCTATATTGTCCTTTTTCTGTGATAAAATTTGTTGAACGCCGTTTAATTGTCATTTTAACAGTAACACAAAAAATATACGTAATGTCATTGAATGTCAAGTCAAACTATTTATTGTCAAAATATTTAATGTCAAAATATTCAGTGTCAAAATTTCATCTCACTTTAGGTCTACAAATTTACGTATAGCTCTATCCCTCTTGCACCGTGTTACTATCGTCATAAGAAATACCAATGCAAAAACAAAAAATTATGTTGCTAATAAACTATTAGAAGGATTTTGTAACTTGGAAATCACCAATAAATTTATTAGCTTCATAAATATATTATGTGTCAAATAACTATTAGGGAGTTTATTAGGAACTGGAACTCTCGGCCCTTAAATGTATATAAAACACTAAAATCACCATTATAGAAATGTTTAAAAACTGTTAACCTTGTTCTGGTTATTAATAGAACATATAGTGTATAATAAGTTTATTTATTTATAGCACATACACATTTTAATATTATTATATTATTTTCTATACATTCTGTCAAAAACAAACCCATCTGTCATATTTGGTTACTATAGTTCTCAAATCATCTTTTCTATTTGTATGCAATTCTAACAAGTCCCCCTTATGCACCAAATAGAAAAGATTATTTTAAACCTAAAATTTCATTGAAAACTTTTGTTTTCATTCCTCCTATACTTTTAGTCAGGTAGTCAGCAACCATTTTTTCAGTTTCAATATATTCTATTTTAAATCTTCCCTTTAAAATTTCATCCCGTATCTTTAAATATTTTAGCTCTATATGTTTAGTTCTTTTTGTGTTTAAGCTTTTTCCAACTGTTATAGCAGCTTGATTGTCACTAAATAATAAAATTTGTTTTACATTTTCATTTTCCAATTCCTTTAATAAATTACTTATCCAGATCCCTTCTTTAATTGCTTCGCACATTGCTACATACTCCGCTTCACAAGTTGACAACGCTATAATTTTTTGCTTTGTAGATTTCCAAGATATAGCTCCACCACTCATGATATAAACAAATTCTGTTGTGGATTTCCCATCTTCATTTTGCGCTGTATTCCAGTTTGCGTCAACATATCCAATAATTCCTTCCCCAGAATTTTTACTATATGTTAAGGACATATCTTTTGTACCTTTTAAGTATCTTAAAATTCTTTTTAAATGGCTCCAATGTGTTTTATTATGATTATTACAAAATCTACTTAGATAATTTACGGAATATGCTAGATCTGGTCTTGTGCCTTGTGTCAGATACATTAAGGATCCTATTAATTCTTGATATGGTACATTTTCTTTAGTACTTTGTGAAATTTCTAAATTTAATTTTGTCTCCATAGGAGTTGAAACTGTTTTTGCGTTTTCCATATTATATTTTTTTAATAGTTCCTCTACTAGATGACCTTGGCTTATTTTTATTTCCTTACCATCTGGACTCCTGTTTATTTTAATTCCCAGCATCATTTTTGGTTCACCTAAGTCTTTCACTTCAAAATCTTCTTTCAAAATTGCAATGTTATTTTCCATTATATCTTCATTTGTTCCTGCCAATATAAAATCATCTACAAATATTCCAACAATTAGACTCTCTCCATTTTCCTTTTTAATATAAATACATAAATCTGTTTGTAATCTATTAAAACTCATTTCTTTTAATTTTTTATTCAAGGTTAAGTTCCACTCCCTTCCAGATTGTTTCAATCCATACAGTGACTTTTTTAGTTTACATACCTGTCCACATCTCGTTTCTTCATTATAATAACCTTCAGGTAACTTCATGAAAACATTTTCTTTTAGCGTACCATGTAAATATGCCGTTACGATATCTAATTGCCTTAAGTATAATCTATATTTCACGGCTAAAGCAAGTATGATTCTTAATGATGTCAGCTTCATTACCGGTGAATAAGTATCATAATAATCTATTCCCTTTTTCTGATTATATCCAATTGCTACTAGCCTGGCCTTAAATTTTACTATCTCACCATTTTCATTCTTCTTTAAAGCGTATACCCATTTTGAATTTAGTACATGCATATTTTCTTTTCTCTCCACGATATCCCATGTTTCCATATCTCTTAATGATTGTATTTCATCGTCCATGGCTTCTTCCCATTCCTTACTAAATGCACATGTTACTGCTTCTTTGTAATTTTTAGGAATAAATACTTCCTCTATTTCCTCTTCCTCTATCTTATTACAATATGATTTCAGTTTTGGATCTACATTTAACTTATCTGTTCTTTTCGTTTGTCTCTCTGATCTTCTTAACTTATTTGAATCATTTGGAAGTATATTTGCTTGTGGGTTTTCTTTTTGTTCCACTTTTTCAAATTTTAGAAAAATGTAATTATTTTCAGTTTCTGATTTCGTAACATCTCTGGTAGGTTCCATATTTCTAATTATAGTCTCGTATCCTCTTTGATCTTCAAAAAATTTTGGAAGTTTAGATGTAAAAATTTTTTTAATAACAGGATCATACAATCTGTAAGCCTTCATATTTTCAGCGTATCCCATCATGATGGCTGGTGTTGATTTCGCATTAAATTTTTTGCGAAACTCTTTTGGTATCCACGCATAAGCAAGGCATCCAAAAGTTCTTAGATGTGCTACGGTAGGTCGTCTCTGTTCCCAAATTTCTTCAGGTGTTGTCTCATTATATGAATTTAAAGTTCTATTTCTTACGTAAACGGCTGTGCTAATTGCTTCTGCCCAAAATGTTTCTGGCAATCTTGCTTCTATTAATAATGTCCTCGCCGTATCTAGAATTGTCCTATTCATTCTTTCGCAAACTCCATTCTGCTCAGGTGTATAAACAATACTTTTTTGATGTTTTATTCCTTTCTTTTCTAGAAATTTCTGAAGTTCAGCGTTTACGAATTCAGTTCCATTATCCGTTCTTATTTTCATTACTCGCTTACCCTTTTCATTTTCAACTTCTTCTATAAATTTCTTAACTTTTTCATATGTTTCATTTTTATATCTCAAAAAATATACTTTTATTCTTCTACTGTAATCATCTACAATATTCAAAATGTATTTTGACCCTCCAAGTGATTCTGGATCAATAGGACCAATTAAATCCATATGTAATAATTCCAAAATATTTCCTGTCATTCTTCCATTTACCGCTCTGAACTCTTCTCGTGTTAATTTTCCTTGAATACAGTCTTGACATACATCTACTTTTTCTTCTTTGTTAAATGATAAGCCTCTCAATATTTCCTTTGTTTCCATTTTCATCAAAGTATCATAATTTAAGTGTGCCATCCTTCTGTGCCATAAATTTTTATTATTCTTTACAGTTCTCATTGCACTCTCCCTGATATATTTAGTTTCTGCTTTAATTCTATACAACCCATTATATCTTTCTGCAATCAATATTGTTTCGGAATTATCATATACCTTACATTGACCATTTTTAAAAATTATCTTTAATCCATTTTCATCTAATTTATTTACTGAAATTAAGTTATCGTCAAGTTCTGGAACATACAACACATTTTCTATAATTATAGAGTCATAAGTACATTTAAAATTTGGTGTTAATTCAATACAGCCGACACCTAATGCTGTTTTTACAGTTCCATCAGCTACTGTAACTTCACCAGAGTACTTTTCTTCATAATTTTGTAAAATGTCTCTGTTGTTGGTTATATGATTTGTTGCTCCGCTGTCGATAGCCCATTCTGATGTTTTCTTGACTAAATCAGTATCTGTTTTATGTGTTCCATGTTTTTCATCATCATCATTAGTTCTTTCTAGTTTATTTACGTTTACTTTCTTAATATTATATTTACGTAACATTTCCTTCTGTTTTTCCTTTTGTTCATAATAATTGTTAGATTTTAATTCATTACGTCTACTAGTTCCCTCTCTATTTTGTCTGTAGCTCTCTACTTTACCTCGTTTCTCATTATTTCTATTATAATAACAATTCTTCGATATATGACCTAATTTACCGCATATATAACAATTCTTATTTCTATCACCATAAAATTTTGATCTTGCTTTAAAAACTTGGTCTCCTTTTCTATCGATTTCTTTATTATCTCTTTCCTCTGCCAGTAGTGCATTTTTTACTTGTTGGGGTGAAAACTGGCTCGGTGGCATAGCTTCAAAAATTCTTTTTACACATCGATATTGTGAAGATAAACCATTTAATATAATCGAAGCAATTTCCGCTTTTTCTATTTTTTCATTCATATTAATTAATTCCGCAGTAATATTTTCTACTTTTGAAATATATTTGTTAATGTCATCATCCTCCTCCAGTTTAATATTAGCTAAATCTCGTTTTAATTTTAATCTCTTATCCGCTTTATTACCGGAGTATTGCTGTTCTAATTTCTTCTATGCATCTCTAGCATTATTTTCATTTATAATGTAAATTATTTGATCTGAATTTAATGTTTGCACTATTATATTCATTACTTCTATATCTATTTTTTTCCATACTAATAATTCTTCTGGATTTTGAGGTGGTTCTTCGATTAAGATTTTATAGTAATCTTTCATTTTTAAATACGTAGTTATTTTAAAATTCCACGTTAAGTAATTTCTGCCGTCAAGCTTTTCAATAGATAATAATTCCATTTTCTTACAATATCAAATTATCTTGTTATTTTTTACTATTTTATTTTACTTTTCTTGATTCCGATTTTTATTCTGGGCCTATTCTTATCCTCGTTTATTTTGACTTGATCTGTTTTTATTCTGGGCCCATAACCCTTGTTAACCTTTTTCTGCTTATTAATAGAACATATAGTGTATAATAAGTTTATTTATTTATAGCACATACACATTTTAATATTATTATATTATTTTCTATACATTCTGTCAAAAACAAACCCATCTGTCATATTTGGTTACTATAGTTCTCAAATCATCTTTTCTATTTGTATGCAATTCTAACAAAAACTACACATTCGTATATTCTTTTAAAATTATACTGGTTTCCAATTAAAATTGAAATATTAACACATTTTGCGAACTTGTTTTTGGTTATATGTCACTTTATTAAGCACTTCATGTTGCCTATAAGTTATTAGACAAATAAGCCTGTTCATTAGCAACCTAATAACTATTTCGGGGTGGAACTCTCGGAAAAAAAATTATGTTGCTAATAAACTTATTGGATAGTTTATTAGCAACTGGAACTCTCGGCCCTAAAAGTAATTTTTAAACTTAAAGTAAAAGTGATTCGGCCTAGGCCGAAAAAGATTTACTTTTTGGTCAGTCCTACCAGGTCTACAAGTATGAAATGCGGATTTTTTTAAAAAATAAAACACATTAAACTCAAAAGAACAGTAAAAGTTTATTTATTCAAAGTATGCTCCATTAGAAGTTATACATTTTTCCCATCTTTCAGGCAATTTGTGAATACCTCGCCAGTAGAACTCTTCCCCTTTCCCCGCAAACCATTCATCTAGCCATTCTTTAACATTTTCATATGAACAAAAGTGCTGCTCGGCAAGTGCGTGACCCATCG
The DNA here is from genome assembly GCA_963971575.1 of Liopterus haemorrhoidalis. Taxonomy (NCBI): domain Eukaryota; kingdom Metazoa; phylum Arthropoda; class Insecta; order Coleoptera; family Dytiscidae; genus Liopterus; species Liopterus haemorrhoidalis. The sequence continues at coordinate 57,439,643 of OZ020613.1, forward strand.
ATGCGAACAAGCGGTAATCTGAAGGGGCCAAGTCTGGTGAGTAAGCGGCATGGGGTAGCACTTCCCACTTGAGAGCCTCCAATGTGTTACAAACTGCTTTTGCCTTATGTGATGGAGCGTTATCGTGAAGAAAGATTACCTTGTGCTGTCTTCTTTCGTATTCTGGTCGTTTTATCAGCAGCGAATGGTTCAATTCGATCAGTTGTTGTTGGTAGCGTTGGGTATTAATTGTTTCACCAGGTTTTAACAATTCATAATAGACCACACCCTTTTGATCCCACCAAGTACAGAGCATTGTTTTTATGCCAAAGCGATTCGGTCTTGCAGTTGATGTGGATGGTGAGCCTGGGTTCACCCATGATTTTTTGCGTTTGGGATTTTCAAAATAAATCCATTTTTCATCGCCAGTAATGATACGATGCAAAAAAGACTTTCTTTTGTATCGTGCAAGCAAAATTTCACAAGTGTTTTTGCGTTTTTCCATCTGCCTCTCATTCAATACATGTGGAAGCCATCTGCCGACTTTATGGATCTTACCCATCTCTCGTAGGCGATTGGAAATAGCTTGTTGACTAACGCCTAACTGCTCTGCTAGTTGTTTTTGTGATTGACTATCGTCTTCCTGTAGCAATGTTTCCAATTTTGTATATTCATATTTTTTTGGAGGTTTTCCATGTTCTTTATCTGTAAGATCAAAGTCACCACTTTTGAAACGCTGAAACCATCGTTCACACGTATCTTGCGATGGAGCATATTCACCATAAGCTTCTCGAAGCAGTCGGTATGATTCAGCAGCAGTTTTTTTCAAATGAAAACAAAACAGTAGTACTGTCCGCGAATGCTCTTTATTTGGCACAAAATTTGACATTTTTAACACAGTAAAACAAATACAGTAAAACAAACACTATATGATCACTTTTCAAATTATAACCTATACGCATTTGACACTTAATGATAACTTAACAAAACGCGTTATGTGTTGAAACTTTGGACTATACACTCTGTTTGCGCGGCAAGTTTGAAAAAAATCCGCATTTCATACTTGTAGACCTGGTAGATGATAAAAAAGAACCGTTTTTGATATGGTCGCCCAAAAAGGTATTTTGGGAACTCTGTTTCATCGCAATAGTTCACAAGTAGTTCCCTGAATTTCATTGTGGTCGTACAAACACGAATGATGCTAAGCGCCTGGGACATTCTAAAGAGGAACAACTGAAGAGATGGTCAATAAAATTCATGGCATCATGGACAACCGCCGAATGAAGATACGCGAGACAGCCAAGATGGTAAACATCTCAGAAGAACGTGTGATTCATATCCTGCATGAACATTTAGACATGAAAAAGCTATCGGCAAGATGGGAGCCGCATTTGCTCACAGTGGATGTAAAATGTAACCGCATGAACATTTGGAAGTAATGTTTGGACATGTACAAGCTTAATCCAAGTGAGTTTTTGGAACGTTTCATAATCGTTGATGAAACGTAGATTCATCCACTATACACCAAAAATAAAAGAACAGTCAAAACGAGTAGATTTCTCCTGAAGAATCTGCTCTGAAAAAGGCAAAAAGGTTTCCCGCTGCCGGAAAGGTCATGGCCACGATTTTATGGGATTCGCAAGGCAAAATCTTTATCGACTGTTGGGAAAAGGGGAAAACGAGAACTAGACAATATTATGCCGCTTTATTGGATCGATTACACGAATTGATGAAAAAGCGACCCCATTTGGCAGAAAACAAAGTTCTGTTCCACCATGACATTGCAACACTCGTCCGCAGTTACAATGCCCAAATTGGTCAAATAGCGCTACGAACTGCTCCCTCAACCACTCTGTTCTGCCGATTTGACCCTTTGTAACTTCTTTTTCATTCCAAACATGAAGAAATGGCTCACTGGAAACAGATTCGCAACGAACGAGGAGATTATTTCTTGGAATGATAACTTATATTAATAAATTTATACCACAACTGTCAGAAGTAGCTGAACCATTGAGAAATTTGACAAAAGATAATGTTGAATTTGTATGGACAGAAACACGTACGAAAGCTTTAGAAAAATTAAAAAAGCTGATTACAAGAATACCGATTTTGCAGTATTATAACCCAAGAAAACTTTAACAGCAACACAAAGGAAATATTGTCAGATTGAGAAAGAAGCATTAGCAATTTTATTTGCCTGCACAAGATTTGACCAATATATATTTGGAAAAGAAATATGATTGTAGAGACAGATCACCGACCTTTGATAAATATTCTTCAAAAATCAATACATAAGTCTTTGTACCGCTTACAAAACATAATAATGAGTCTTCAAAGGTATGATATAAAACTGTGCTATGTAAAAAAACCGGAAATGCACATAGCCTATTTTCTATCACGATTAGAAACGAAATATGATAATGAAGATATTACAAATATTGACGTCTATAAAATTGAAAAATTAATAGATAGTATTGATCAAGTAGAAGATTTAAGAATTAGAAATATTACATTGAAAAAAATCAGAGATTCCACAAGAAACTGTCATCAAGTGTAAAAGCTGAACAATATTATACAAGAAAGTTGGCCAGACAAAATAGAAGACGCCCCAGAGGATTTAAAAATATATTGGAACATTCGAACATAATAAAATACACAAAAAGGAATAATATATTGTCACAATTATGGTATAATTGTGTTCTAATGTCCCAATTCTTTGAGCGGCCTTTAGGCTGTGTAGGTCATGGTTGCTGATGTACGGTTTTGGGAATTAAAGAATGTGCAGAATGTTGCGTGTTTGTCAACATAAGTGTTGAACTACATTCTAATGTGTTGATAAACATTATTCAATTGTGCTGACTATGGTCTTTAATTGCTGCCAACAATTACACAAATGAATGTTTTCAAAACAATTGAGGTAGGACCTGACGTCATACTGTCCTGGTTAACAGTTATAAAATGGTCTTAGGGAATAGAGTCGTAGTTAGTCAAGTAGTAGTCATTCTTGTGACCAGTCATCAGTCCACATCACGCTACCCAAGGACCAGTCCAGCTGTTGAAGTCACCAAAACGAGATGTGACCGATCCTGGAGAAGCCGGGGCAAGAACGAGACTTACATCAGCTTCTAACGGACAATACCAGCAGCCATTTTGACCAACAATTTTATTCTGGTGTAAATTAATACTACTATTATATAATAAATTTTGTAGAAAAGATTCCGTCCTTGACTTCACCCCGTGACAATATAAAGGAGGAAGAATACTCATTACTCATTTCTAAAGAAATGAGAAAAGAAATAATTAGAAAACTACATTCAGCACATCAGGGAATCGAAAACACTACAAAACTGACAAGGGACACCGTATATTGGCTGAATATATCGCAACATATTAAAGATACAGTGTCAAACTGTATTTTATCGTACATTTTGGAAGGTATAAAGAAGTTTGCTTCTAAAATACATCCCATGATAGCACTGGTATGGAATAACGAATCCATGCCAAAGAACTGGAAAGAGGGGATAATTATTAAACTACCTAAAAAGGGCAACTTACAAGAATGCAGAAACTGGAGAGGTATAACACTTCTTAATGTTATAACCAAAGTTCTATCTAAAATCTTACTCAACAGAATTGCAGATAAACGTATGCGTAGTGAGCAAGCTGGTTTTCGCCCTGGCCGATCCTGTATTGACCACATAAATACATTGCGCATAATTATTGAACAATCAGTAGAGTGGCAGGCACCACTCTATCTGGTTTTCATAGACTTTAAGCAAGCATTCGACAGGGTCATTCAAGAGGCACTCTGGAATATCTTGGATTATGTTGGGGTCCCTATTAAAATAATTAACCTCATAAAAGAACTATACCGTGAAGCAAGTTCGCAAGTTGTGCATAATGGGATGAGAAGTAAAAGTATCACCGTCAAAAACGGAGTTAAGCAAGACTGCCTACTATCTCCTCTACTATTTAATACCGTGTTGGACTGGGTTCTTCGTAATGCCCTCACAGAACACAGAGGCATACAGTGGGACTTCCAAAACCGTTTGGAAGATTTGAGCTATGCGGACGATATATGCCTTCTTTCACATAATTATGAAGATATACAAGCCAAACTTGAAAGTATAAGTGCTTTGGCAAATTTAGTTGGCTTATGCATAAATATAGGTAAAACCAAAGTAATGCGGATTGGTACCAATAACGTCAACAGATTTTACATTAACGGCGAAGCCTTAGAAGATGTGGAAGAATTCTGCTACCTCGGTAGTGCAATAACGAGAGATGGAGGAACTACAAGGGACGTGAACAACAGAATACTTAAAGCGCAACAAGCTTTCGGCTTGTTGAAAGAAGTCTGGAAATCCAATAAGATCTCTCATAACACTAAGGTACACATATTTAAAACCAATGTAAAATCAGTTCTGATGTATGGCTGCGAAACTTCTCACTAAAGAAATTACCCATAAACTCCAAGTTTTTATTAACAGATGTCTGCGCATAATTTTTCGCATTACTTGGTCAGATCATATTCCCAATACCCATCTTTGGGAATCGACAGCACAAAAACCTATCCACTTGGAAATTCAGGCAAGAAAGTGGAACTGGATTGGGCATACCCTCCGGAAGGCAGTAAACTACATCTCCAGAATGGCATTAGAGTGGAACCCTCAGGGAAACCGTCGTAGAGGCCGACCTGTATCCACATGGAGGAGAACAATATACAAAGAACTTGATGCTCACGGAACTACCTGGCGCCAGGTGAAAAGGCTTCCTCTTCACAGACCCCGATGGCGCGAGTTTGTAAAGGCCCTATGCTCCAGCGAGGAGATCTAGGACACTATATATATATATATATAAAGAAGTTGGATAATCGTTGGACAAAATGTATCGAGCTAAAAGGAACCTATGTTGAAACATAATTCGCATTTTAGCAAAAAAAATCCTTTCATTTCGAAGTCACTGACTACAACCACACCTCGTGAATATATTATGTTATTATTATTTTATTTTATTTTATTTTTTAAAGGCTTGTGTATTCCCTTTAATTTCCCCTTTCGTTGCTGCCTGGATACCTCCTCTGGAAAGAGGTAAATTTGGAACATTAATGTATACTGGAGGACAATTTGGATGTTTTTTATCATTCTTATTCAGTGGTTACCTAACAACAATAACAGAAAGTTGGGAATTTCCATTTTATGTTTTTGGGGGTATAGCATTGGCATGGTTTTTATTATTTCAAATATATTGCCATAGTAGTTATGAACAGCACCCTTATTTAAGCGAAAAAGAATTACAGCTACTCAGAGAAACCATTCGTAAGTAATTAGAAGTATTTCATAATTTCAAATTCCGAAAACATATAAACAGAATTGAATCAAATTTTTTTGACAGTGACTTTTTCTTATATTTCATATCTATCTCTATATAAGGTGAATCAAAATAGAGGAAATATGTTTTTTCTCAAAAACATGATCATACTACTACAGCGATTATTTTGATAGACTAAAAACGTTTTTCTTAAATTTACATATTATGCACGAAAATAAAATAGGACTTTTTTTTAGTTGAATAGCAAAAAAAGCTCTATTCAAAATTATTATAACCTACTATATAACTAGAAAACGGTACTCGATAAAAAAAAATTTGAGGACCTCTGTAAATTCACCATGAAAAAATGCCTGAAGAAAGTGCACACCAAAATCACTTAATATATTAATTTTTGAAGTTATGAGCAAAAATTTAAAACCGGAAAATTTACATTTTCGTTCATATCTAAAGGCTCATTTACATTTAGATACAAGTATGAGGACTTGTATGAGATACAAGTATGAGCTCATACAAGTATGATCATACAAGTCAACATACACATGTCAATATACAAGTCGAAAATCATGTCATTTTTGTGCTCTGTTTACATTTGCATACACGCATACACTCGCAAAAAATGTCTATGATGACGAGGAGAGTTTTTTGTATTTAAGTACATGTGCATTACTTCTGTCAAAATCACGAAATAGAAAGCGTAGATGGTGGCAGCGATATTTTTTATCTCGACGAGAAACCCATGGGGCCTACTCAATGTTGATTAATGAACTGACTTTAGAAGATGGTTCATGCTTCAGAAATTATGTGAGAATGAGTGCCGCTGATTTTGAAAGAATACTCACGTTGATGGCTCCATTAATTACTAAAAGTGATACAAGATTTCGAGAAGCTATATCACCTGCAGATCAACTGGCTGTTACATTGCGGTTCTTGGCAACTGGAGACTCATTTGCATCACTGATGTACGCGCCTAGGATTTCTACCGTAGATAGCTCTCGACTATACTGACTTTTATGTTGTGCCATTTAGTCTATACATATTTAGCCATGCAACTTAACTCCTCAGAAATGTTATCATAAATATCTTTTCATTTGTTAAAATCTTTATACTCCTTCGACTTTACATCTCAGATATTACTGGCTATGATTTTCTCAATTAATAACAGAATTTTCCACAAAGACATATTTAACTTGTAAAAATAAAAAAAAACTATTGAAAATAATCAAATGTGAGATATCTTTTACAATATAACTTAACTTTCCACCTGGTTGTCAGCTCATACAAGTCAAGTATATGGAAAATTCTGGGGTGATGTATCGCGACAAGTCAATTTGACTTGTATCTCATACAAGTCCTCATACTTGTATCTAAATGTAAATGAGCCTTTAATAACTGTGCAGTGTTAACTCTGTGTCGTGCAAGTTTTTTTGTCACGTGACCACTTTGCAAGAAAGTCAAAGACGAACGCTTTGTTCAGATTGTGCAGATATCCTTGTTATTCTAACATTTTTTTTTTGTAAGCAAATAAATTATGTGTGTTTGATTACATGAAGTCTGTCTCCTGGTACTTGTTTTGTACGATAATATAAAAATGACGCATGAAGGTTTTGGGATGTTTTGAAGTAATATAAAAGAAATTTTATTTGATGAGGAAGATAAATCAGAAGAATTTTCCAAAACTGTAAAATATTTTGGAAAAATTGTTTGAATATGCAGAGAGTACTGTTCCAAACATGACTACAAATCAATTTTAAGTACATTTCCGCTTGTATCCAGAAAATTTTGTATTTTTTTGAGTGTATTTACATGTTCCATCATGAGGTTCATGTCTGTACTATTTATTTTGCAAATGCTGCAGGCATAAACAATGATATCTTGATTGTTTTCACTAATATTGTTTTGTAGAAATAATAACTTATATTTTTACCGCGAAAAACATTATTGCACAGATTGCCGCACGATCTGAACTTGTGACGACTGTGCAACACAAACTGCGCTGCACGATATTTGCCGAACGATCTTCGTGAAGCACAGAGCATACCGAAACTTTATGCCGAATGTTTCTTGTGTAAATTATGCAGAATGTGTAGATTATTAGCTTATACCGAACACACTTCTATACTCTATTTTTTTTAAAGAACGAAGTAGATGGCGCTGCGAGCGCGACCGGTTTCATACTGTGGGTGCATTCGAGTTGTACAGAGTAGAGCGAGCGCTGAGCGAACAGTTGATGGTGACGTCATGAATAGAGCACTAACGGAGCGAGCGTTCTTGTGACGTAATGTTTATAAAATCTTATCCTACAATTTTAGGCGGCGTTTTTACTGTCAGATTAGTTCACGTCAGTCATGAATCAAAATTATATACCTTGGTTGTTCCTTGATTTTTTTTTTCAATGATGAAGAAATAAAATTAATTAAAAATTAAATAATAATTAATGAATTAATTTAATGAATTTTTTCCATTTTAATTTTATGTACGGTGTATTTTAATAATTTTTTTGCTGTTTACAGAACCTCACAAATACATAAAATGGCCATACTCTGTAGCTATAGACAAACAACAATATTATTTGTCTATTGTTATTTGTCTAAGGCTATTATTTTTATTTTATTTATAATTTAATTTTAAACTTTCATTTCTTTCCCGCCGTTCCCCCACTGTTTTACGTCATACTCCATATGCTCGGTGTTAAAACCCCGAACACATAGAGCGCACTCTAAATGCTCGCTCGATCGCAAAACGAATGCAATTGAGTGTACTCCGAGCGTCAAATCGAACACGTTTGAGCGTACAGAACGTGCTCGGAACGCTCGGAGCGTCAAATCGAATGTACCCTGTATCAAGTTTATAATTTAAGTATAATATTTTTGCGGTAAATTCAAATTTGACGTTTCAAAATTAATATTTTTAAAAAAGTTATAATTTAAGTGCATAAAATTGCTATTATTTTTAATTTCTAAATAAATTGTAAAATATTTTATTTTCAAATAATTTAAAACTAAAATATATTATTTATACAAACCTGTGACATATAAAAAATAATATAACAATTGAAAATTTAATTAAAATTTATTATTTATACAAAACTTATAAAAATAATTAAGAAATATATATAAAATAATATTGGAAATCAGTCCGAATCATCAGTGGATTCTTCTTCACTTCAAGTTTATATTTAATCGACACTATAACGTAATTAGCCGACCGGCGTATCGTAGTGGTAACACATATGCTCTGCGTTGCGCAGGTCTCGGGTTCGAATTCCGTTCAGGCATGGAAATTTTCTTAAATAAAAATTGTCCTGGCTAATTGCCACAGTCGCAAAGGCCATTAAATTAAAAAATAAAAAAACAAAAAAAACACAAATTAATATGGCGCTCGTTGACAGCAAAACAACTGTTGTGTTTGGTACCAGAGGCGTACGTACATTAATTCATTTTCAGACGAGTTTTTCTTAATATATATATTCTAAATTAATTTAAAATCTGTTAATTCACTGGCTTTTATATTCTAACATTATTTAAACATATACCTCCGTTTTACTTATTAGAAATAATAGGTAGTAATATATTCACTGTAAACTTAGTTTGTACATCTATGTTTACAAATTTGGGTTAAAATAAATAGAGACAATAGAATAAATTGTGACAGAAATCTATTTTTCTACAGTGTAAACTTTTCCACGTTCTTACCCAATTAAAAACAAGATCTAAACAAATCCTTTCTTGCCCACACTACATTCTTAAAAAAAATTAAGTATAAGTATTTTTTTTTAGGAGAACAAAGACCCTTAAGGCTACGTATAACCCCTAGAGGTTACCAATTTCTTATACAAAACTAACAATCTGAAATAAAATTAGTATTAATTTATACATCAATTTTTGCACCGAATTTTTATCTATCTAATAAGGTATTTTTAATTGTAGAAATATTTATTGTAAAAATATTATCGCTCAATAACTTAATAATTGACATCAGCAACATTGTTCTGTAATTTTTTAAATCTATTTATGAGTTTCAAATAATTTTTATATTTATATAGTTTTGTGTAGAAATGTTCAAATAATACGTCAACATTTTTTTCGACTTGATTACTTATAGTTTAGAACCTTCGTCGAAAAATATTATACTTGATGATAATGGAATGCCACTTGGTACACGTATTCTTCACAAAAATTAAATTATTTTTACCCGTTACACCTATTTTGAGAACCGCGACAGATTCAAGATGGCGCCAAATATAGACTACCAAGTACAATAACTATAAGTAGTTTTCACAATAGAACATAATAGCTAAAACCATTTTGTAGAATGAAGCTTTAGCTACAATTTGCCGCATCGTACGCTAATATGCGTCGATTGGTTTACAAGATGGCGTCTATAATGCAATTTGCTTAATTACAATTACATGACAGTTTTTTCTCAAATTTAAAATATCCTATTAGATAGATAAAAATTCGCTGCAAATATTGATATATAGATTGTTATTAATTTTATTTCCGATTATTAGTTTTGTATAAGAAACTATAGGGAACTATAGGGTTGTGCGCCACCTTAATGCGACAATTTGGTCTAGTTCAACCGACCTCGTTTCTCTTAAAGCCTGGAACAGAATGCACAGCGCGCTACGCCGTCAGCGCGGCGTCATTTGCGACAGCGTTGCGTTAGCGCCGTTGAGAATTTTCGCCTGAACACAATGCAATAATTTTTAACGCCGTCAAGTGTCACTTGACAACCTATATCTGTATTTATACGTGCGCTTTCTTTTATTAAAAGTATAATGGATGATGAAGACTTGTGAATGATGTTATTTATGTTGTATGCAAGTTATTTATACATACAAACACTTTATTATTCAGTAAAAACTGAGGTTAGGTTTTCTGCGTCAACGTTCAACGGCGTCAAAAGTTGGAAGTTGACGAACATTCAGTATCAACGGCGTAGAACGTTGTCCATTCTGTGCACTTGCGTACGACAGCTTGGGTTTAACTTTCTCCTGACAGATAGCGCCGTACGAACGGCGTCAACGCGCCGTCAAACTCGTTGCATTCTGTTTCCCACTTAAGTGGGAAACAGAATGCACCGAGTTCAACGACGCGTTAACGGCGTACGTACGGCGCCATCTGTCAGAAGAAAGTTAAAACCAAGCTGTCGTACGCAAGTGCACAGAATGAACAACGTCCTCCGGCGTTCGAACGCCGTTGATACTGAATGTTCGTCAACTTCCAACTTTTGACGCCGTTGAACGTTGACGCAGAACACCTAACCTCAGTTTTTACTGAATAATAAAGTGTTTGTATGTATAAATAACTTGCATACAACATAAATAACATCACACACAAGTCTTCATCGTCCATTATACTTTTAATAAAAGAAAGCGCATGTATAAACACAGATATAGGTTGTCAAGTGACACTTGACGGCGTTAAAAATTATTGCATTGTGTGCAGGCGAAAATTCTCAACAAGCTACGCAACGCTGTCGCAAATGACGCCGCGCTGACGGCGTAGCGCGCTGTGCATTCTGTTCCAGGCTTTACCGTTCTCGAGATCTCCATACTTAACAAGTTATTTAGGACACCTGTATAAAATATCTATTTGAAAATAATAATGTTTTCGGAATTTCTTTTGGGTTTTGTTTTTCTATTTAAAATACTTAATTGATAAATTTGTTTTAAATTCTAGCTCTCGCACGTAGAGCACGCATCAAAATACCATGGAAAAGTATTTTAATATCTCGTCCATTTTGGGCTCTAATAGCTCTAAACGCAGGTACTGATTTTAGCCTTTACTTAATATTAAACGAACTTCCAACATACATGAAGACCTATTTGAAATTAAATGTTAACAAGAACGCAGTGGCAAGTGCCATACCCTATCTTTTCCAATGGATGTTTGCTATGACTGGGGGAGCAATAAGTGACTGCATGCTACAGAGAAATTGTACATCAGTTACAAAAGTAAGAAAAATATTTGTCTGTGGTGGTTTCTTTGGTACTGCATTATTTGTGATCCTTGCCATATACGTTGGATGTCATCGCATTGCAGTGATAGTTATGTTTTGTTTGACAATGGGTTTCACTGGTGCATGCACTTCTGCATGGGTAAATTTTTGCGATGTAGCACCTACTTATGCTGGAACTATATCGGGAATTGCTAATACTATTGGTGCTTGTCAAGGATTCATTTCAGCAGCAATTTGTTCAGCGATTCTTAAAGAGAATACTTATAAGCAATGGCAATATGTGTTTTGGATGTCGTTTATTGTTGCATCTTTCTGTGGGATTTTTTACGCTATTTTTGGTAGTGGGGTTAGAGAACAATGGGATATTGATGGTGCTGCTGCATCACAAGTTGCACAACCGAGGAAATCAACACAAAAGGAGGTTCCTGCTATTAGTCAAGAAGAAACAGTAACATGAAGAGAAATTATACAACATTTTGAATGAACGTTGGATAAAACACTTAAAATAGTGTTTAGGCTTTTACATAAAATTTTATTAAATCTTATTAAATATATCATAAGCTTACATATGTTGCTGTTAGTTATGTTATTATCAAAAACTCATCATTAGAAGGAAAATAAATAACAAAATTCCATAGTATAATAGTGTCAACCCTCAAAAATCTAACTCGCAGCGTCAAGCTGCGGTTACAGAGGAAGCGTGTTCGCCCGAAGTTCACTTCGGGCATATTCGCGCGTATAATTACTTTTCTTCTTAAAATTAATTCAAAATGAGGGTTTAAAATTTAGTTTCAGATTAATTTAAAATAAGATTTACAAGAATAAAATATATAAAACCAGGATCGAGTAAACCACCAGATAATCTACTCAGAGCTTCTATAAATTCAACAATTCTAGTTCTTCTCGCGAACCGAATAATGCTCATTCCCGCGTTAAGTAGACAGCCGTTTATATAATACATCTAATAACATTTCATGGAATAAAGTCTAAAAATTGTCCCAGGGTATGTCATTGTTCAAATTTATTAAACAATAACTTCAACAAAAGTCATTTTAAGTAATTCAGTCGCCACTTCATCCCATAATTTACGTGATTGATCACAGTTATGGTAAGTTTTACATTTTTGATCCCTTAATGATCTTCGATCAAAAACTAAAAATATTAATTTCTCAGTATTCATTTTGTATACACAGACTGTACCACAGAGCAAGTAAAACAAGTGAACTGTACGGATATTAGAACTGTACGTAGAATGTATACTCGCGCGAAGAAAACAAACAAGTTTGAACTTGAAGCGGCGATCAGCTATTCGCGCGATTAAGGCCGCGGTCTGACTGATCGAGTGCTGTCGACCGTTTGCTGTCGAGCAAATTTCAAACACACGTTAACTAAGGGCATGAGTCGCACTGAACCATCGTTTGCTGTCAAGTAGCATCAAGTTGTTTGTATTTCAAACCGGTTTGAATTTCACACGACGCTCGAGGCAATAGCACATGCGCATTTAAGCATATACAGTTCATAACCATATATTATTTGACAGTTGGAACGTCAAAAAAAAAAAACAAAATTACAATATAGAGTAAAATGGACTCGCTTATTAGTATTAACTGTTTGATAGTATTATTTTAGGTTGGAATATGCACTATTTGACAAGTGAGAAACAAATTTACTTGACACTGAATGATCGATAATACTCGACAGTACTTGATCAGTCAGACCAGCTTTTAAATTTTTAAATGACACTACACGACTCGGTGCTACGTTACACGACGGCGCTCGATCAGTCAGACTGCTGCCTTATAATACACACATGTGTACTTCTACACGCTTGAATCAGTCACCCGAATGTTATCGAGTACGAGCGTAGTTTCGCGCGATTGATAAGATTTACAGTAACCACACATGTGTACTACTACACGCTTGAATCAGTCGACCGAATGCAGTCGACTACGCGCAACTTACAGTTCGGGCGAACACGCTTCCACTGTAACCGCAGCCTCATTTGCGAATGAGCTATCACAACTATTTTAGTTCATCTGTCCGAACCATCGGGGCAAATGACAGGAGCGCTAGCCTTTATGACGGGCGCCATCGTGTGTTTTTGGTTATTACTCAGTTGAATTTTGGAAGTGAGGACCTTTTTTTTGGTTTTAACAAAAGTTACTATAAAAGCTATAAGTAACAATTTTTATTTGAGACATTTTTTGATAAAGCGAAAAAAAATTGAAATTTGAAGTCTCAATTTTTTCATACTTATATAAGCTATTCACTTTTGTAAGAACAAACTAAATCTGGTTATTATCTTTTATAGTGTGTTACTGACTTTTAATGTCAATTTAAAATATTCCTTACGCTGTAAAACTGACTTTAGGTTGATAAGGTTATGATCATTATAATTAAGATATCATTTTTCATTATGACATATGTCAAATGGATCGACATTTTAAAAAAGTGACATTTTCTAATACCAACATTACATACAGCTTCAAAGGTGCAAACTATTGGAAACAAAATTTCCAGTTTGTTCTTACAAAAGTGAATGGCTTATATGTAACGTTTCCATGGTCATGATAATAATATGTCTATTAGAAAATATTAAATCCTGTGTTGGCCACAGCTAATTTTTTTATAAACATTCAAGGGCTTGTAAAAACATAAAAATAAACCCATATTATGAAAAACGATGCCCTGAACATGTGGGTGAATCAGTGGTGGCTCGTGGCAACCTCTTATGGAGGTGCTGCAAACAAAAGTATAATAGGGGATACGCATAAAATTTGTATTTCCTTAAAACTATATTATTTTGATATGTTAATGTTAGTTATCAAAAAAAAAAAATTACATTTTAATTAATATTATAGCCAAATTTTTGAATTAAAATATTGTAAATTTGAAATAAGCCGACCACGGAGCGAAGGTTTCCGAGTAAAACGACTGAGTATGACGTCAAACGATAGGGGTTTCACATCACAGATACAGCTACAACATAATCTTTACACGTGTGTGTATTGTATTGTTCGAGAGTTTTGTATTTGTTTTTAAGCAATTTTTCACGCATTTATTATTAAAATGGCAGATAAAGATTTTGTTAGGGCTCAGAGTGATAATTTACCCAACATTGATGCATTTATGCTCATGGAATATATGAAAAATAATGAATGCTACAGTGCTGAGGAAATACGTGGTGTCAAAGTAATTTTTATTTTATATTCTATAACTTTATGTAAACAAACGCTGCAACTCTGTAAAATGTAAATATTTATGTAATTTAGATGTCAGAATTTTACTACATTGTTTACATGAAGTTACAAAACGTTAGAGGCATAATTGAAATACTGCAATATAAGTTATCTATTTTAATATAAAATTTAATTCGGTAAACATGTATAAATTGTTTTTATAAAATTAAACTTTATTTTAACTAAAATCACTCTAACTTTACATAACCTATGAAAGATATACAAACAAATAAGTTCACAACAGACTATGTACGCCGGTAAGCTAGTAGTGTCATACGTCAGTTAGAAGGGGTATGACGTCACACTCGTTTTCGCGCGCTACATACATTTATGATTTTTTTAAGCCTTCAAATTACAAAAAAAAAATAAAAACTGTTTTTTATGTTTATATGCAACAAGAGTAATATAATAAAAATCATGCCTATCCCCTATTGAGTTGTTTTTTTTGAAAATTTTTTGGAAAAGAAAATTATTAATCAGATGAACATATATTTGTGAAAAATATGTTGTCCCAGAGGTGGCCACAGCTGATTTTTTTAATTTGTTTTAACTTTCATATTTAACGGTTAGCCAGAAGCTATTGAGTTTAAAATTTTGCATCATTTAATCACGATGAGATAGCAAAGACGAATGCAAATATCCATGCTATGGTCGGAGTTATTGCGCGAAACAGGGTCGCTACCTTTGCGCTACCGTGGCCAGCAAACTAACTAGATTTGACCAATCCAAATTATAATTTAGTTTGTTTACCAATAATTATTGGTGAGAACTGAGATCCACTTGAAGAAAAATTACCATCAAAGATGTTGAACACGTTTGTGCAAGCAAATGGATACACTAAAATGAAGGAATTGTATGGTTGATGACTGAAATAGCAGTTTTTGTGAATATTGGAACGTCATTTTCGTATGTATTAGCAAACAAATTTTAAATGACATATCTGATAAATTCAATTTTATTTTCAGAGAGCAGAGCCATTACATGCAGCACGGAAAGACGTCTCAATGGAGTTTGGATGAAGGATATCCAAAAGGAGCGGACATGAATGTTTATCCTCGTCGAGCACTGGGAGCAGGACTTAAAGCTGGTCTTACTATTCTTATGCGAGCTTATGACTATGATCTAGATTACATTTGTCGAGGACCAGTTCAAGGATTTAAAGTAAGGTTATATTAAGACTAGGGAAATAAATGTGTGGTGTTTTTTTTTAAACTAAATTTTATATTATGAGGATTGTACATACAAATGTGTTATGCTAAGGTCACACAGACAGCTATGCTATGTTTGCTACGTATATTTTCGTTCTGTTTGCTCCGTTTGCTACAACAAGTGGCCACATTGGCTAGGATTCGTACGATACGCAGCGAAAGAGAACTAAATTTCTTTTTCTATCGTCATCAGTCTTATGCAAGATGTTGATAGATGGGTTGCGCTGGGAAAGTGATGAGAGTGATAATAAGGTTTTGAAATTACCTACATATTGGGACATCGTACATATATAATTAGCAAGTGTCTGTATGTAGTCTCGGCAACATTGTGACGTCAATTTTTTGGCAGACAATCCTATATCCTTTGACCGATATGAACAATATTTTGCAGATTTATTCTCTAAGAATCTGCAAATATAATTACATACATAAATGTCTAGGGTTTCGTAGGCATAAACAAGAGACTCTATATACTCCTATATCCTTTGACCGATATGAACAATATTTTGCAGATTTATTCTACAAGAAACTGGAGATAAAATTACACATAGAAATGTGTAGGATTTTGTAAGCATAAACGAGAAACTCTAGACACGCCAATATCCTTTAACCGATATGAACAATGTTTTGCAGATTTACTCTCTATGGGCCGGTTTCTGAAAGTTTAGTAAACTATAAGCAAATGGTCAACTACAGTCACAATATAACAATCCCATAAGTAACCGTAGCAACCATTTTCTAACTATTTGGTAATAGTTAACGAAGCTTTCAGAAACTGGCCCTAAGAATTTACGAATATAATTATATATAGACATTTCTAGGGTTTCGGAGGCATAAAGAAGAAACTTTAGACACTGTTATCATATATCCTCTGACCGATATGAACAATATGTTGCAGATTTATTCTGTAAGAATCTACGAATATAATTACATACAGAAATGTCTAGGGTTTCGTAGGCATAAATAAACGTTTCAAATTATTTTTAGTTTTAACAATATAAATGTAATGTACTGAGTAAAAATTAATCGTTTTCTTATCTTAAAAAGTTTATGAATAAATAATCGTACATATAATATATAATTAGCAAGCCTCTGTGTGTAGTGTCGGTAACATTATGACGTCAATTTTTTCCTAAGGTTCTCGTGATTGGCTAACTGGGGACACCCTGTCTCTTGATTGGCTGACAGGTGACACCCTCTCCCGTGATTGGCTAAATACCTGACATGGTGGTATATTTTTTGGTTAATTATACGAAATTAAGATACGTTAAAAAATAAAACCAAACAGACATACAAACAATTGAAAATTTTATATTATAAATCCGTCATTGTTGACGTGTAATAAACTTGAAAGAAAATGGATAGACGAAGTTAACATAAAAAGAAAAGTGTCTAATGAATTTTATCATCTGATTAAGCAATTAAAGATGAAGTTAAATTAAATAAATATTTTGAAATGAGTACTAACTAGCTTGAGCAACTTTTATCTATTGCATTATCTACTAGATGCCCGTCATCAGCGACTCTTAAAAATATAGCCACAAATCAAACAACACGACGACGTAGCTAGACAGCGAACATAGCGTGCATGGTGTACATAGTTCTGTGTGGCCTAGAGATGGGAATTTCGGCTCAGTTTGCGGAACCGGATCAGTGGAGGTCGTTCAGTTTGTTGAGCCGGTTCATTGATCCGGCTCAGTGATCCGGTTAAGTAAACATGTCTCCGAAACACAGGACGGTCGTTAGTTCGTAGGTAGAAAGTCGCTTAGAGCCGGTTCTTGCAATATATAAACTGTAAATATGATCCCGAGACACAGGTCGGTCGGTTGTTCGGTCGTAGGTAGAACGTCGTTTACAGCCGGCTCTTGCTTAGAGCCGATTCTTGCAATATATGAACTGTAAACATGATTCCGAGACGCAGGTCGGTCGGTCGTTCGGTCGTAGGTAGAACGTCGCTTAGAACCGACTCTTGCTCAGAGCCGGTTCTTGTAAACATGATCCCGAGACACAGGTCGGTCGGTCGTTCGGTAGAACGTCGCTTAGAGCCGACTCTTGCTTAGAGCCGGTTCTTTTAAACATGATCCCGAGACACAGGTCAGTCAGTTGCCGGTCGTCCGGTCGTAGGTAGAACGTCGCTTAGCCCCGACTCTTATCTAACATTTTTGAAACAAGCAATTCACTTTATGTAGCTACTGTATTTTAAACCAGATGTGTTAAGTTTATGGCGATGTTCATTGCCCTTATAAATCGGACATCTGGGATTTGGGCAATATTTTTAATATTTTTATATAGTATGGTTGTAAGAAAATACAGACTAACCCTATTAGTTTCAAATAAACTGCCCTACAAATTGATGACAAAATACACTTTATGATAATACATTACAAGCCAAGTTCTCGCGAAGTTCAACATGACATCGATCCAGATCCGGATCACTCCGGTCACTGTTCACAATCTCCCGACCAATCGCATCTTTGTAACTTGAAACTATACAGTGAGCCGTGAGCCGGCTCATTTCAATTTGGGGAACCGTGTCACTTCGGTCAGTGTACTGAACCGGCTCAGTGAGCCGGTTCGTTCATGAACGACCCATCTCTAGTGTGGCCCCTTACGTTGTCTACAAAGGGAACTATATTCTCGACGCATAGCAAAGATACCAGCATAGCATACGTAGCGCACTGTGTGACCTTCCCATTATACAATAACTGACGGTATCTCTACTCAGATTTTTTCATAGCCGTAGAGATCAATGCGAGATACAAACATTTTTCCGCAGTCACAACAGATACTTTTCAGATGACACATTCGTAGGGTTAAGTCTATTTTAACTTCTATTAAAACTGGTTAAATGCACGAAGTTTTTAACCATATATTTTATGTTTAAGATTCTACTTCATAATCCTGCCGAAACTCCTCGAGTAAGTCAGCAATATTTCCGAGCCCCATTGAATCAAGAAGTGGTTGTAGCAGTTAAACCAGATATGATGACGACTTCAGAAGGATTGAAAGAGTACTCTGCCTCAAGGAGACAATGTTATTTTCCATCTGAAAGAGCACTTAGATTTTATAAAGTATACACACAACAGAATTGTGAAGTTGAATGTTTAACTAATTTCACATTGAGTAAATGTGGATGTGTAGCTTATCATATGCCACGTAAGTATTACTTAGATGAAATTGCTTTGAAAAAATATTGAAAAATGTTACCATTTAAGTTCTAAAGAGAATAAAAGAAATATAATACGTACGTAGGTCAGTCAAATAAAAAACGAATTTTTCTAAAATGTTTTGGCGTAGCGTGGTATTCCTGCGCCCGGGGACAACCAGGTAAATCAGCGCCCCTAATTGAAAATCACCTCTTACTTCTTATTTTTGGCGCCCCCTGAATGCCGGCGCACAGGTAATTTGTCTCCCCTTGCCCCCATCGCTACCGCCACTGAATATTTTTAATGTACATTCAAGTTATTTTTCTACATAGTTTCCCTGAACATCTAAGTTTCGTATCATAAAGACACCTGGGTCGTGCCCGAATTTTTTAGGAGTATTATTCGACCATTCAAGTCATACAGACAGTGAAATGCTTATTTAATATGGACTGACACCTCAGAGTATAGTAAACCCTTGTGTCCAATTTACTAGAAATACACCATATTTATTGTACAATGTAGTAGTTTGTATATATAACATGTAAATTCACAATGTAACATGGCTATATATGGTTGTATATATACATACGACTGAGAGCCAAAAAATTATAAATATAAAAAAAATTCAAGTCATACTTTCAAGTTATATTTTCAAGGACGACTTGAAGGTGTAATATTTTTTATTATTATTATTTTATTATGCTCCAATCTATAGTTAGCTAAAGAGTAAAGATGTTTTGAAATCAAATTGGACGACACTTGTAAATAAAAATACTTTACGTTCAAGTCGTTATAAAGAATACAAATATTCGTAAATCGTAAAAATGTTTAAGTTAAAGTTGTTTCTTTTCAAAAATATTATTTAAAAGTACCCAGCACGAAATAGAGTCCTATTTAAACCAGTGGCGAAGGGAAACCTCCGCTAGACTTGCCCTCCCATAATTTTTTTTTTTTTTTTTAATATTTAGGTAAATCTTCAAAAATACATCAAATTATGTTCTATACAAATTTTTGTCCAAGGCTTGGTTTACTAGTTACGAATTAATTATCATGACCATGAAAACGTTACATATAAGTATGAAAAAATTGAGACTTTTTAAATTTTTCGTTTTATCAAAATACGTCTCAAATAAAAGTTATTAGTAATTGCATTTATAGTAACTTTTGAAAATTTGATACAGTGAGATAAAATTATCCGAGAAAGTTCCGACGAAGTTTAATGTTCCGACTTCGCCGGTGTCCCCCTTGCGGGCTTTATGGTGAGTAAACCATCAGTTTCGCACTCTCCGTGCACTTTTTACCGACCACCAACATACATATATAAGGGAGGTATTGTGATCATACCGATTTTGACATTTCGAGATTTCGATGGATCTCCACGAATTAATGTCCCTATATAACGTTTTGACTATTTTTAGCATGATGTCTATCGGTCTATCTGTCCGTCCGTCTGTCTGTCTGTCCGTCTGTCTGTCCGTCTGTCCGTCTGTCTGTCGGTCTGTCTGTCTGTCCGTCTGTCTGTGTACACGTGCAGAGTAAATTCGGCTGAAAGGATTTTTATGAAACTTCATATTTAAGCTTTTGCCATCAATGGCACGAGTTGATCAACTTTTGGTAAAAATCGGTTGACTAAAAATGGGAGTTTACTCGTACTTCACAACAGAAAAATATTTCGAAAAAATTTATTGGATAAAAGTTGCTATAAAAGTAATAATTAATAACTTTTATTTGAGACGTTTTTTGATAAAACGAAAAATTTCGAATAATTTTTGTAAAATTTTTCGAAAGTCTCAATTTTTACCGGCCGCCAACATATATAAGGGAGGTATTGTGATCATACCGATTTTGACGTTTCGAGATTTAGATGGGTCTCCACGAATTGAGGTCCCTACATAACGTTTTGACTATTTTTAGCATGATGTCTGTCGGTCTGTCTGTCCGTCCGTCCGTCTGTCTGTCTGTCCGTCCGTCCGTCTGTCTGTCTGTCTGTGTACACGTGCAGAGCAAATTCTGCTGAAAGGATTTTTATGAAACTTCATATTTAAGCTTTTGCCATCAATGGCACGAGTTGATCAACTTTTGGTAAAAATCGGTTGACTAAAAATGGGAGTTTACTCGTACTTCACAACAGAAAAATATTTCGAAAAAATTTTTTGGACAAAAGTTGCTATAAAAGTAATAATTAATAACTTTTATTTGAGACGTTTTTTGATAAAACGAAAAATTTCGAATAATTTTTGTAAAATTTTTCGAAAGTCTCAATTTTTACCGACCGCCAACATATATAAGGGAGGTATTGTGATCATACCGATTTTGACGTTTCGAGATTTCGATGGGTCTCCACGAATTGAGGTCCCTACATAACGTTTTGACTATTTTTAGCATGATGTCTGTCGGTCTGTCTGTCCGTCCGTCCGTCTGTCTGTCTGTCCGTCCGTCCGTCTGTCTGTCTGTCTGTGTACACGTGCAGAGCAAATTCGGCTGAAAGGATTTTTATGAAACTTCATATTTAATTTTCTGCCATCAATGGCACGAGTTGACCAACTTTTGGTAAAAATCGGTTGACTTTTTAGTCAACCGATGGGAGTTTTCTTGTGTCGATTTTAAGATTTTTGCGAGTATTTCACAACAGAAAAATATTTAGAAAAAAAAATTATTGAACAAAAGTTGCTATAAAAGCAATAACTAACAACTTTATTTGAGACAATTTTTGATAAAACGAAAAAAAAAATGTAAAATTTTTTCCAAATTTTCTCTTATAGTTTTAGGTCATTACGGACCAAACATTAATTTTTTCTAGACAAAATAAGATGTGAGAATTCCAAAAATTTAAACTTCAAGTCTGTATCTCTTACCTTTTTTGAGATAAGATTTTTTTTAAATTCCATTAAAATCAAAATTTTCCCTAATAGTTTTAGGTCATTACGGACCAAACATTAATTTTTTCTAGACAAAACAAGGTGTGAGAATTCAAAAAATTCAAACCTCAAGTCTCTATTTCTTACCTTTTACGCGATATGAATTTTTTTAAATTCCAAAAAAAAATCAAAATTTTCCCTAATAGTTTTAGGTCATTACGGACCAAACATTATTTTTTTCTAGACAAAATAAGATGTGAGAATTCCAAAAATTTAAACTTCCAGTCTCTATCTCTTACCTTTTATGAGATAAGATTTTTTTTAAATTCCATTAAAATCAAAATTTTCCCTAATAGTTTTAGGTCATTACGGACCAAACATTAATTTTTTCTAGACAAAACAAGGTGTGAGAATTCAAAAAATTCAAACCTCAAGTCTCTATTTCTTACCTTTTACGAGGTATGAATTTTTTTAAATTCCAAAAAAAAATCAAAATTTTCCTTAATAGTTTTAGGTCATTACGGAACAAACATTACATTTTTCTAGACAAAACAAGGTGTAAGAATTCCAAAAATTCAAACCTCAAGTCTCTATTTCTTACCTTTTTTGAGATATGAATTTTTAAAATTACAAAAAGTTTCAAAATTTTCCCTAATAGTTTTAGGTCACTACGGACCAAACATTATATTTTTCTAGACAAAACAAGGTGTGAGAATTCCAAAAATTCAAACCTCAAGTCTCTATTTCTTACCTTTTTTGAGAGATGAATTTTTATAATTACAAAACAATTAAAATTTTCAATAGTTTTAGGTCATTACGGACCAAACATTAATTTTTTCTAGACAAAACAAGGTGTGTTAATTTCAAAAATTTAAACCTCAAATCTCTATGTCTTACCTTTTTTGAGATATGAATTTTTAAAATTACAAAAAAATTAAAATTATCAATAGTTTTAGGTCATTACGGACCAAACATTAATTTTTTCTAGACAAAACAAGGTGTGTTAATTTCAAAAATTTAAACCTCAAATCTCTATGTCTTACCTTTTTTGAGATATGAATTTTTAAAATTACAAAAAAATCAAAATTATCAATAGTTTTAGGTCATTACGGACCAAACATTAATTTTTTCTAGACAAAACAAGGTGTAAGAATTCCAAAAATTTAAACTTCAAGTCTCTACCTTTTACCATTTTTGAGATATGAATTTTTGAAATTTACAAAATAAAATCAAAATTTTACCAATTAGTTTTAGGTCATTACGGACCAAATATTACAGAAAAAACATCGTAAAACTAATTTTTTTAAAGATTTAAACCTTAGGTCTCTATTTCTTACCGTTTTCGAGATATAGTTTTTGATTTAATACCCAAATTTCCAAAAATAACTACACTTTCACTAGACCCAATATATTCAATGTTAAAATACGTATAAAAAATAACTTAGAATTTATAAGAAAGACATTTTAATGTTATCTCGATGTTTTGTTAACCACAAATGAATTAGTATGAGATTAAAAAAATAATTAATCCTCTTAAATAAGTTGATAAGGAAATTTGATTTTTATATCATTAGCAGGAATTACGTAAACATTTATGCGACGAAACACGTTTATCTGAAAAAATATATAAACTGTGAATTTGATTTTATTTTATTAAACTGTGGTGGTTTTTTCTGATTTTTTCATACTTATATGTAACGTTTCCATGGTCATGATAAATAATATCTCTGTTAGAAAATATTAGGCCAAGTTATTTCTACTCTGCTGCTAGAATGTATTTTATATAAGTACTTTTTGATGGCAGTCGGTCCTGTGGTGGCCACAGCTGATTTTTTTGAGATATATTGACATAATGTGGACAAAAAATGTAGATCTTAACTAGATCTAAAAAAGTTCACGATAACCTATGCCTATCATGGCACCAATATCGTGTATTGACCAATGTTCTGTTTTTAAACGTAATAGTTTCTGTATTATTAAGTTTGTGAGTGCATAAGATCGGAGTTTTATCATGATGTGTCAATTTATTTAGAATAATAAATTAGAGTATTTCACGTAAAATAATAAAGTTTACACAACACATCAAAAATTGATAATAACGGAGTTATCACAGTGTGAACAGAATCACACACATGCATAGAAATGTTAAAATTTGTACATATCTGACCTTATTTATTTATTTTTTCGATTGTGGCGCAACAAGTATACACTGCTAGTTATACAACATACAACAAAATTGTGTTTTTTTGCAGGTGACAATAATACTGCCGTCTGTGGTTCTGGCAATATTGCCTGTGTAGCCCTAGCTCAAGGTCAGTATATATACTAAATTATTCTATAAAATACAATATATCGTTCTTAACACTAAACCTACCGAAACTTCATGTATACCTATCCCTACCACAGCGGGTCAAGTGACCCGTCTTTAAAATTCGATATATATTACTATGTATAGCGAAAAATATATCATTTAGCACAATTTGGTGAATGAATAAAACATGTTTTTTTAAAAACGATTCAAAATTGTTACTTTATTAAATTTAAAAAATATAAAAATAATACATGAAAAAAAGTAAATATTCTTCAATTGAATCCTAAATAAATTGCTAACTTTATTCAAGTTCACCGCATATTTTGCAAATTATTGGGTTCTCGAAGGCACATTTTCCACACACATATTTGTTGCATTTGAAACAGATTTTTATAGTTTTGTTTTCTTTGCAAAAACCTATTTGGCACCTTTTTCGAATTTGCGTACGAGAGTCCGAACTTGTATTTGTTGACGTTTTCTGTATAATTTAATTTTCTTCATGTTGCTCATGTTGAAAATCTTCGGTATTTTCTTCAGCTAATTGAAATAAAAATTGTTGTCTAGAAATTTTTTCGCCGGTTGTTTCTCTATATAAAACCCATGAATTGATTCCAGCTAGGTCAAGAATATTGAAGAAAATCTGCACAGGCCATCTTTGCGATTTCGACTTCACGGAGTATTTTCTTGCCATTTGATCGGTCATGTCTACACCGTATTTAGTGCTATTATAGAATCTGATCGTTTCAGGAATACGCTCAAATGACCCAAAAATTTCATTTATAATAAATATCGGTAGTTAGGGCAGATTACATATATTTCTCGGTAAAAAAAATTAACAAGAGAGGAGTAAATATTAAAAAATACATTCTATATATTTTTTTATAAAAGTAGTAAAGGCAAATGGCGATGTTATTTAAAAGAAATTCTGACAAAAAGTTTAAAATGGGTCATTTGACCCGTCGTGGTAGGTTTAGTGTTAAGGTTGTTTTATACACAATTGGGCCGTGTTCGGACCGTAAATTTTTATTTTTTACGGTCCAAACACGGCCCGGACCGTAAAAAATAAAAATTCCACTACCTTAGTTTTAAGTGCAATCATTCATACGAGAGCGGTAAGAAAAGTAGCGCGAATGAAAATGAAATATTTATTTTTTAATTTAATTTATTTTTTATTTCTTTGTATAATGCCCTCTTACTTCTATACACTTACTCCAGCGATGTTGTATACAGATGTATGTTCTTCTTAAAGTGATTTTTCTTGCGAGGCTCTCAAAATAATTATTTACGGAGACAATAACATCCTCATATGACCGATATCTCTTTCCAGCTAAGTTTTTTAAAGGTTTGGAAAGATATAGCGATAGACTTTTGGAAAGATAGATATTTGGAAAGATAAGGTGGACGACCAACTACTTCAAGCTTAAATTCTTTCAGTTTTCGAGTTGCAATGCCGCTGGAATGAGTAATTTTCTGTTTGACGAAATCAGGACGTTTTTCGCGAAATTTATTCAACAAACGATTAAGAAGGACATCATAAATTAAAACTCTTAATACAAGGTGTCTCAAAAGAAATTTTATATTTAGTGGATCGATTAAAAAAAAAAGTAAGCCGTATATAGAAAATTTTTTTATTAATTATTAAAATACACTTTTTGGGGATTTATTTCTTAAAAATAATATCGTCTAAATGTAGACCCTCGCGTTCTCGGCACTCATTTAATCGAACAGTAAAATTACTTATGACGTCTCGGCAGGTGGACTCAGGGATGGCTGCCATTTCGTGACGGATATTTTCTTTCAAATGCGCCAGTGAAGTCGGTTTATTGGCGTAAACTTTAGATTTAAGATAACCCCATAGGAAAAAGTCCATAGGGATTAAATCTGGACTGCGTGGAGGCCAATTTATGTCACCTCTCCGGGAGATCAATTTGCCTGAAAAAATTTCACGAACACGTGGCAGAGACATATTGGACGTGTGTGAAGTTGCTCCGTCCTGTTGGAACCATGTTCTTTGGTTATAGCCAGGAAAGTTTTGCAGTTCAGGTACCAAGAAGTTGTCTAACATCTCCACATAACGCTCTGAATTCACTGTAACTGCACTCCCCCTTTCGTCTTCAAAAAAGTAAGGGCTGATAATTCCTCGCGCCGACATCGCAGCCCATACGGTCACTTTAGGCGAATGTAGGGGTTTCTGATGTTTGCGTTTCGGATTCGTTGCACTCCAGTAGCGGCAGTTCTGCTTATTTACGTGGCCATTAAGATGAAAATGAGCTTCATCCGAAAACAAAATGTTGGTAAACGTTGAAAATCGCTCAATCACCTGATTTACGAAATTAAGGCTCTGACTGGCATGTTGGGGCTTTAATTCTTGCACCAATTGAATTTTGTAGGGGTGCAGCTTTAGGTCTTTGTGCATAATGCAATGTAATGATGATCTATGCACATTTAAAGCACTTGCGCGCTTCCGAATTGAAAGGTTCGGGTCGTCACGAACAGACTGATTAACATTCTCCACGTTTTCTACCGTTCTTGATGACCTAGGTCGCCCGGATTTTGATTTATCCAGCGTTGTACCAGTCTCTTCAAACTTTTTAACCCAATGTCGAATGAGAGGAATGCTTGGCGCATCATTTAAGTGGCGAAAACCTCGAATACTGCAGAATTTTCTACGCGCTACAGTCGCCGAATCACCGTTTTTGTAAAACTCTCGCACGCATAACGCGCGGTCTGCTCCCGAGAAACGCTCCATAGCGACTGCATTCCCAAGAGCCAGGCTACCGATTGACATAACCCCCACGCCCCTCGGATACGTTGCGTTCACGCAGTAAGCTAAATAAATATAAAATTTCTTTTGAGACACCTTGTACTTAAATTGACGAATAAAAGTATTTATCAAAAAATATGTAGATTTTGATGTGATTGTAGAAAATATATTGTACTAGACATCTAGCCAATAAGATAAGAAGCCAACAGACTAACTTCTTATACGTACCTAACTTACCTTCTCATACATAAATACATACAAAACCCTGAAATGCGTTATAATTCACACTTCACATCAATTTTTAAATTGTAAACTTTGTGTAGGTGAGTTATTACTTAGAGAAGTGGAGACAGAAATATCGGAGGATGAATACCGAAATGAAGATACCACAGAGAGAAGTCAAGAATGCGATTGTCTTCCAGCCTGCACGTCCTTGGCTTATAACGCTGAAACTTCTCAAGCTGACTTCAACTGGCCTAAACTATTCGAGGCATTTAAAGCAAACTTCAGCGAATTCCCTGGGTAAGTAATTCAGGATTTAAATAATAGCAAAGATGGGCGGGTTGGGACTGTCGAGGCCCGGTGATTCCAAAGTTTTAAGGGACCCATTTTTTTAATGTTGAAGTAGGGTTGGTGGGGCACATTTGAACAATTTAAATTGGCCCCTTCATTTGCTTTGTGAAGCTAGATGTTTGCATCGTAGCGAATTTTTATAACCATAGTTTTGGAGTCGTTCAGCGATACTACCAGCATAGTAGTACATAAAGGTAGAATCAGTGACCAAATCCCGATACTTACCGGTGTCAAACAGGGTTGCGTACTGTCACCTCTAAAATTTCTGCTTGTAATTGATGCAGTAATACGAGCCGTTAATAACTGAAATCGATGACTACAGTGAGGACTTACCGATTGAATGGAAGACCTCGATTACTCGTACGATATCTACCCGATTGCCCAAACCTTTCACGATGCCCAAGAAAAAATTGTTGGGAGCCTACTGATATATAATATGAAATGTCACGGTTGGCTGATTAATTTAACTATAATATCGATATAATTCATTTGTACTTACTCTGTACATCCCTCAAACTCTAGGTCTCCCTCACATTATGGGTTTCCAAGACGTGCGAGCGGGTCAAGTCTGGATCCCTCATAGGTCTGCTGACTGGTTGCTATGATTCTTAAAAAGGATTCAATGGTTGTTCAATTAAAGTCTTCATTTTAACTAATCTACTTTAATTACGATACGGTTTAATATTTACATTATTCACACTAGACAATTATACGATGGTGAGTAAAACCAAAGAGACACACCTTCACAGCACTAAACACTGGAGACACTCTTTGCCACAAACACTTAATTATCCACTAGACACCATTGTCTTCACTATCATCTAAAACCATTGTCTCTCCCGAGTCTCTATGAATATATTCTCCATCTCTTTAGCTGGACACACGGAATACACGGAATATACGGAATTACTTGTTACTTTAAATCAACTGGGCCGAACACACTAAATGTCTCTAACCCATGGTTGTCTAAACTGCACTTCCTTAACTTAACCCCCTTAAACACGACTTATCTCCATGTCTGTTAAAACTCCATTCCCAAACATTGTCTTAATCTTACGGTTTAAGCCCAACTGTAAAATATCATATCACACAATCTTGATCTGTCCGCCTTGTAATATCTTAAAATTCACAATTTATTGATAACTCAGATAAGTATCCCATTAGAAAAATGACCCAAAAATAATATTTATATTTCAGACAAAGATTAATTATTATTTATGTGCACATGGTTATGTGATTAGAGGTATTGACCTCTAATCTGTTAATCGACAGAGTTGTCATTTGTTTAAGAATTTGTTAAGTTTACAAAAGTCTTAAATTACAATAATAAACATGTCTGCCCTTAAGTGTCCTTTCTAAGAAATAGAATAATCTTTTATCATTTAACTGATAAATAAATAAATATAATTATTGGATAAAACAGTTTGTTACATATACAATTAACTAATTAGAGAATTATCTCTTAAATGCCCGATTCCAAAGACGAAGAATAGCAATATTATTCATTGAATAAGTTTTTCACTGCTGGTTGTCTACATAGTCGACTACATAGATTACATTGTCTACGCAAAAATTACATGTAAAGTAGACAAACACAAAGAAAGCGTAAATGCCCATCTTTGCTACAAACTGAATATTAAGAATTATTCTTAATATAATTATTTTTATGTTTCAGAATTCAAATTACTCGAGTGAATATATTTTTCAAAGATACACAATTTATTACGTCCAGAAGAAGTGAATTGTATGGTCCAACTGATTTTCTTGCCAACTGTGGAGGTCTTCTTGGTCTTTTCATGGGTTTCTCCTTCTTGTCACTCGTTGAAATATTCTACTTCTTAACATTGAGAATGTGGTGCAATATTAAAATGCATGGAAGAAAGATGTGGGCAACATCAAAAATTGGAAGTAAATCTAATATTTTAAAATAACTTCCAAATATTACTTATTGTTAATTGTTTTCATTTATTGTACTAATAATTATAATAATTATGGATAATATAATGTACTTATGTGTCTATAAACAAATAAATAGTAATAGTAAATAACAATATTTTATTTATCATTAATATTTTTTCTCTACAACTTTTAATTTCTTTTAT
Source organism: Liopterus haemorrhoidalis (assembly GCA_963971575.1). NCBI lineage: Eukaryota > Metazoa > Arthropoda > Insecta > Coleoptera > Dytiscidae > Liopterus > Liopterus haemorrhoidalis. The sequence continues at coordinate 57,469,118 of OZ020613.1, forward strand.
AATTTGCGATTTTTGGAGTTTTGTAGGTATGACCAAAAAACCCTTATACCGTCACTTTGTTGTCTGTCTGTCTGTCTGTCTGTCTGTCTGTCTGTCTGTCTATCTGCCTGTCTGCCTGTCTGTCTGTCTGTTTGTTCGGTAAAAATTGTAGCCAAACGGCTTAACCTAGAGAGTTGAAATTTGGCATGCTTATACAACTCTTTGACCCGCACATAGTAAAAATACTAAAACATCTAAAAAACATATCTCCCTAAAAATATAAACAAATATGTGGTCATCGAAAAAAAAAAACTTTTTAAAAAATCTGAGTAGGGCATCAGATAAAAGCCCTTAGTACGTGGATTAACGATCAAAATTTTATTTTTGCAAAATAAATTATTTTAAAGCATTTTTTGCCAAAATTGTGCAAAAATTTTTTTGTCTAACAAAGTTGTGTAACACACTATTTTAAAAGGCGTATCCTGGTCTAATGGTTAGCTTGCTCGCTTGCTACCCAGCATACTAGGGTTCGCTCCCGGGCAGAGGAGACAATTTTATTTTTTGTTTTTTTTTTCATTTTTATTTTAAATTTTTTGTTAATTTTAAATTAATTTGTCAAAATTCTATACCTTTTACAGTATGATTTCACACTTATGAAATATAATTTCACATTAACGAAAACTGATTTCACACTTATGAAATATGATATCACATTAACGAAAACAGATTTCTCACAAATGAAATATAATTTCGCATTAACGAAAACTGATTTCACACAAATGAAATATAATTTCACATTAACGAAAACTGATTTCACACAAATGAAAACTGAATTCACATATACGAAAATTAATTTATCGGGTGTGAAATTAATTTCAACAAATGAATCAGATTCAAAGGGTTTTTTTATTCCTTATAATATTAACTATACTTTTTAATTATATTACATTTCAATAAGGTCTTCTTCACGCAATGATGCAGCATACCCAGCAAACATTTTTATACGGGCCAGTACTGGTAAAGCATATACTCCCCGGCATTGAAAGTAATGGGCCAGTGCTGGCATTTCGTACTGGGCCAGTACCCCGGTGTCCCGTGGCCCTTAGCTGGCCCATTGATGTATCAGTTGCTGGCCCAGCAACGGTAAAGTGCATTGAAAGTAATGGGCCAGTGCTGGCATTTCGCACTGGGCCAGTGCTGGCATTTCGTACTAGGCTAGTGCTGGCATTTTGCACTGGGCCAGTACCCCGGTGTCCCTGTGGCCGTTAGCTGTATTGATGTATCAGTTGCTGGCATAGTTGCATTAAAAAATAATCGCATTAGTTGCAAGATTTATTTCTGACGGACCAGTGCTTATATTATACCCACTCTCTAGTGTTTCAAATGTAACATATGTGTACTTACCCAGTATTAAAATAAATTAATGGTTAGGTGCAAAATAAATACTCTTTTGGCCATTTTCACCATCGTTGAATAAATTTATTTAACAAATAAAGTTGACAATATCGCATCGGTTTTAAACTATTAATGAAGAAATTAACATTGCTGTCAATAGAATGATGCGATATTGTTAACTTAAGTTGTTAAATAAATTTATTCAACGATGGTAAAACTGACCGATTGTGAATTGTATTAACAGTTATAATTTATTGATTTATTTATAAATATTAAATAAATATAATTTCAGGAATAACAGGAATTAGTTTATTTAATTTATTAATTTAATGAAGAATTTTAAGAAAATGGTTTTCTGCCATATCGGCCAAACCAATTGCATCCTAAAGATACGGGGTGACTAATAATTTTCGCCAATATTCGTCTTGTATTATCTACCACATCTTTCCCCCCTGACTTGAAGAGCGCCAACCTAAAGAAATCACCAACACGTATCAACTTGAACCTTTACCTCGAGGGGGTACTGGCCGTTAAGGCGTTTTATGACTAAGAACACTCAGACTTTTCAAATTATTACATTCAAAAAAAGTTTAGTTTTAAGTAAAAAGTATAAAAATGTTTGCTTGGATTAATACAAATAAGGAGTGCTTATAAAATGCTGGTAAAGTACTTCGTATAGGCGGAATGCGAAATACAAATGTGAAGTACATTATTAATACTGGCGTTGCACTTACTTTTGGTGCCAGCAGTAAAAGTAGTTTGCCGGCATTCGGCCGTTAGTTAAATGTTTGCTGGGTAATATCGTTCAACATGGTTTGCATATCCAAGAAGATGTTGTTGTGAAATCTCTTGAATTACCACATTAGCAATGTCTTCCAAAATACGCATTCGAAATTCTGAAATGGTTGGTGCTTGATTGTTAACACGTGTATAGTTCAATATGTCATGGATTCTGCCCTGAATATGTCGTTTTACTGATGATTTAAAGGAACTCCACATCAATTCAATTGGATTAAGTAGGTAAGAGTACGGAGCAAGATTTACTATTTCTATATCTTCTCCTGGTCTAAGCACACTCTCAAGATTTGAATGGATAGGTGCGTTATCAATAATAAATATTGGACGTTGAATTCCTTTATCATCACATGTTCCTATTAACTGACACAGCCACACTTTGACGTCTTCCGCTCTGTAAGAACCACGCCGGTGCTCAAACGCAAAACGCGTGCGGAATTTACTGCATCAATGTAATGAAGGTTGCTTCCTTTACTTGTCGGTATGACTATTCTTGCTCTACTAGCAGACCCCGTTGCCAACAACGTTGGCACTCTGATATCGAATAAAAATCAATATAAGCAGGAATTAATTATTAACATTTGCATGATTCTGCGTATATTAACAAAACAAAAACGTTTCTTGATTATACCAAGAAAGACCTAAAAACCGCTTAATGCGTGTCGTTTAAAATTAGTATCGGGCTTGATACGGCCCACGGCCCATATGCTGGATATCAATGATATAGCTGTTTCTGATTATACCTAGGAAATCCTAAAAACCGCTTAATGCGTGTCGTTTAAAAATTAGTTTTGGGCTGGATACGGCCCGCGGCCCATATACTGGACATCAATGGTATATCTGTTTCTGATTATAGCCAAGGTATAAAAAAGAGAGCAAAGTGGCGAAATTAAATAAATTAATTCCTGTTAACACGCGCATAGTGGAGCGTACTGCAGCGAGGTTATATCGTTGTTATAGTCGAGCAAGTCGACGTGTTCAAACAATTTTGATTTCTCTGCTATCATCGTTGCTGAAATAGTTGTTTAAAATGGATATTGAGGCATTTACAAGTAGTTCTCATTTATAAGAGGTATTTAGTGTAGGTTCCGATTGAAATTTGTCCATTTTTTATCAATTTATGTTGAATTTTTTCCAAAATATAATCAAACGTTGAAATACTCATGTGAAAATAAGAATGAAACTTTTCTGGATGTTTGCGGAGTTGCATATAGAAATGATGAAATTCACCATGTATATGTCTACTTTTATTTATTCTGTGAACATTGCACCTTCTAGTGTGTTTATTTTTATTTTTTATTAAATACCAAATTTTCAGGGAAGTGTTTTATGTTAGCAAGAAATCCATTATAATTTTGTGAACTTTCTGCTCGATTTTAAACGCGTCACTATGTGTAGACACTCTTTTATAAGCGCGACATTCTTTCGCTGTTTTACTCTCCGCTTTCATAGCTGCTTTGCTCTATGCTTCACTATGTGCTTAGCCTAAGTGAGCTGTTGTTTGTCGGAGAACGTCGTTGTCACTGGTGGGGAGTGACCGACCACACACCTCAAGCCCCGCTAGAACCTAGGAACTTAGCGTTACAAACACACAGAAATTAGGGCTTTTATATATATAATAACCAATTTTTGACCTACCTTCCTTTCTGCGGGAGTATAGGTTGAAATTAGTTTCGTCAATCCAAATTAATATTCGACCATTCGCTCTGTTTTGCAAAATTTGGTCAACATAGTTTCTTCGCTTTTCTTTATTTCCGTTGGAATTCATATTTTCAATATGTGGCGTAAGAGTTTTGACCGAAAATAATTTACCATCCAGCCAGTTTTTGATAGTGTTATGGCAAACACGATCACATATATATTTTAATGTTAACGTGCAATCTTCCTCAATCCATCTTACCAATGCATCTTCAATTATTGGCGTTTTTTTTTTTTTTGTAGACGCATTACCACCTTTTTTTTAGGAATAACTTGCCCTTTTTACTTGCCCGACCTTAATATATAAGGGGCAAGTATTGTAATCGCGAAAATTTTCGATGTCGAGATTTTGACTGATGACCACGTTTCATGGTCCAGGGAATCCAAAAAACCTATTTTCGAAGTGCCGTCCGTATGTGTGTGTGTCTGTGTGTGTGTGTGTGTGTGTGTGTCTGTGTGTGTGTGTGTGTCTGTGTGTGTGTGTGTACTGTGTGTCTGTGTGTGTGTCTGTGTGTATACACGATAACTCAAAAACGATTTAACTTAAAGAGTTCGTTCTGGTACTAAAAAATTCTCCTAATAATTGGGAAGAACCCTATTGTTTTTTATTAAAATCCAAAACCGGAAACGGAAGTTATTGAACTTTAAAATTTAAAAAAATTCGTAACTAGTAAACCAAGCCTTGGACAAAAATTTGTATAGGACATAATTTGATGTATTTTTGAAGATTTACCTAAATCTTCTTTTAAATTAAAAAAAAAAAAATATATGTATTTTTTATTATTATTATTTTTTTTATGTGAGGGCAAGTCTAGCGGAGGTCTCCCTTCGCCACTGGTTTTATCTATTCATAGGCTGTACTTTATTGTGAAATTATATTTCATTTGTGTGAAGTCAGTTTTCTTTAATGTGAAATTATATTTCATTTGAGTGAAATCAGTTTTCGTTAATGTGAAATTGTATTTCATTTGTGTGAAATCAGTTTTCGTTAATCTGAAATTATATTTCATAAGTGTGAAATCATACTGTTAAAGGTATAGTTATATTTTGGTAAATGTTGCATTTAATTTTTAAGAGAGTAAATTTAATAACAATTGGAATTGTTGGAATTATATTTTCATTCTATGTGTCATATATACGAAACCAGAGGGGCGGAGCATATGACTTAAAACAACTAATGGAAGCCATAGACGCAATTTTCAAAATCTTAATGAACCTTGCTATATATAAAAAAAATACTGCACATATTTAGAAACCTAAATAATGGTATTAGGTATTCGAATTAAAATTAACAAAAAAATATTTTAATATAAAATTAGTTTTTAAACCTCTTGAATTAACAGATGATAAATTATTTTAAAAATATCGTTCATTTTACCGTGATTACTATAAAGCAAAATTTGTCCTACACACTCAGCATTCCGCCTTCACTTATTATATGTGTCAAGATTCACACTTCACATAAATTTTTTTAACATGCTGTAAATTATAGAAACAGTGAACTTACATACAGATCAATTCTGTAAAGATTTACTGTGTAGTAACTTTACTACAAGATAAAATATTGGGCTCAACAGCGCTATGAAGTGACGCCAAGCGGACTATAACTGAACTAAGCGAAACGAGTAATAATTTATTGTTTACATCTGGTTTACATGTGTTCTCGTGTAGTTTGTTTTGCTTTTAAAAGTTAGTGTTGCAGTTTGTTTGTTATATTAACTTTTGATAGCAATTATTATTCTTTTTAATATTACTTTATGTTATAATGAGTTATTATAACACAAATTGGTGTGTGTTTGGCTGTCACTCTAGAAAAAGAAGTAACAAAAATATTTACTTCCACTATTTTCCAAATGAGAAACAATTTGTGAACTGTTAATAAATTTGGTGCTGTGGAAGTGATAATAACAAACTAGTATTTATTAAACAAATTAAATAAAAAACAAACACTAAATTATAAAAATCCTTCTCGAACATAATTAAATATCTACCCGGGTAATTTTAATGCAGAATTAGGGCAAGCGGTCTCAAATTCTGTACGCAGATTTTCTAATACATTTTCACTGAACTTTCAGTGCCTTCTTTTGTTTTTAATCAATTTATTTAGGCAAGGAGTTTCTAACAGAGGTTTCGGTTCATACTGTTGTAAGACAGGTTTCTTAAAAGTAGACCACAGGCATTTTAAATCTGTGCTGGTTAATATTTCCATACTCAATATATTGTTTCTGGAACAAAAAGTAAAACCAACAGAAACCACACAAAAAAAAGATAAATCAAATATTTCACAATCAATCAATGCCCTGATCTTGGCTGCTTTCATTTTGGTTTGTTAACCGCCTGGCACAAAATAATAGGATAGCTGAAATGTGTTTGCATGTAGTTCCTGCTTTACATGTGCAGGACATATTTAAAACTTCAACATTATTACTAAATTTTAATTTCCCAGTGACTTCGTGAGATGGTGTTCTCAAACTGCTTGTTTGTAAACATAACCCACATATGTCGACATGCTCATCATTTTTGTCCAAAATTCCGCACAACATAAGATTTCCGGCGTTTAACAACTCTTCTCCTTCAACTACACACCTAGAAGAAGGTGTTGCACTTAAAAAATTAAAATAATTTATAAAGATAGCTGTTTATTATCCATTGCAAATCGATGATTTAACATGTAAACAAATATGGACAACTTTCACATTACTCGTTTCAATCAGCTGTTGACAGCGCTCGTAGCGCCGCCATCGGGCATTGTTGTATCCAATTATAAAAAGTATAATGACTTTCATTCATGATAGTAACTGACCTTGCGAATAGTGACAGATTTAGGTCCTATGATCATAGTAACTGAGTTACAGAATTGGTCTAATTATCTGCTCTTATGCATCAACCAGGCGTTTTAATGCTAATATTGTTACACGAATTTTATATCATATAACTTTCAATCATTTTGGATCACTCTGTATGCTAAAATTTAAAACTAACCTTGTAAAATTAATAAAATATTTTCTGTTAAAACTATTATTTTTTATAGTGATCCCTAAGGACTGCTGTGCACATATGTTTCACGCGATTTTCCTTTGTTAAATGGATAAGTAATTAGATTAATCTCATAAAGTAATATCATAATTTTGTAGAAAATGCAATGCGATTGAAATAATGGTCATATTAACTAAATTACATAGTCGGGTGTGGTACTATATTTAACAGAGTACCTACTAGTCTGTTGTGCTGCGTGCACTTGTCAAACACTATTTGAAAAGTATGGCAGATATTCATAAAAGCAGTGAAAATATTAAAGAGAGAAATCGAGTCAAGAAAAGCAAGAAAAGTGTTCTGTCTGCATTGTTTTCAGAATATTGTTCGCATACAAGTATACATGGAATTGGGTATGTCGGTGATGATGACAAAACCATTGTGGAAAAGTAAGATTTCATATTTAATTGCTTTTTGAGCTTTATGTGGGTTTTATCCTTGCTGTCCCAAAACGGCATTTTGTTCTTAAATAACTTTTATTTTAAATTTAATATATTTCTGTGTATTTTTCTAATTTATTATTTCAAATAATTTTGTGAGGCCAAATTCTTTATTAATAAGTAGTTTTCTTTTTTTTTTTCTTTTTAATTTAATGGCCTTTGCTGCTGTGGCAATTAGCCAGGACAATTTTTATTTGTGAAAAATTTCATGCCTGAACGGGATTCGAACCCGAGACCTTAGCGAAGCAGAGCACATGTGTTACCACTACGCTACCCAGGTCGGCAATGTAGTTTTCTTATTTATGCTGGTAATTTTGGGTGAGCATGCACCCGGTTCTCCGATATTTGTACCAATTTTTACTCGTCTCTATGAAATAAGATGCAAACAAATTTTGTAATTTTAAGCAAAGCATTCTTAAAGCCATATTACACTAGAGTTAATATTAATGTCTTGACTTGGAAAATTAAAGTTTTTGCATTCGAATCGAAGTAATTTGTGTGTGACAGTATGAAAGAAAAATCTAGGTTTTAAAGACTAGACAAATAGAACATGATTCAATTCCTCTGTCTTTCTATCGAGGTTTCGCAAAAGCGCGTGCGCCAACTTGTGATCTCTCGCTCTCAGCTGTTGCGTCTTTGGCTTTTTTTAGGTTGAGATTAGTTTGTTGTATAATTATATAATAGTAGCAGACTCATTGCCAACAACGTTCGCATACTGGTAACGAATAAAAATCAATATAAGCAAAAATCAATTATTAAAATTTGCATGATTCTGCGTATATTAACAAAACAAAAACATTTCTTATTTATACCTAGGAAATCCTAAAAAGTTACTCAATGCGTGTCGTTTAAAAATTAGTATCGCGCCGGATACGGCCCGCAAGCCATATGCTGGACATCAATGGTATAGCTGTGCCTGATTATACCCAAAAAATCCTAAAAAGCTGCTCAATGCGTGTCGTTTAAAAATTAGTATCGCGCCGGACATGGCCCGCTGGCCATATGCTAGACATCAATGGTATAGCTGTTTCTGATTATACCTAGGAAACCCTAAAAAGCCGCTCAATGCGTGTCGTTTAAAAAATAGTATCGGACCGAACACGGACCGCGGGCATAACATCAATTGACACAACATTCTTTGATCAAGCCAAGGTATGTATTGACTTGAGAGCTCTGGTAAGCCAGCTGCTTTGTCGGGGTACGTCGTTCTGACCACTCAGTTCGTGACCTACCGCATGCCGCAAGACCCGCTACCACCCAGAAACTTTGTGAAACTTCACAAATAAACTTTTGTCTTCTCCCCCGTCTCTAAGTGATATTTTGAATGTCTGCCTCTCCCCATCACCAAGTGATATTCTGATTATCCCCCCCTCCCCAGGTGTAATTTTATACTTATGGATCTGATTCTCAAGTGATTTTTTAATTTGTGGTTCCATTGGAAGGATATTTAGAATTTTGCACCCCCCCCCGATGATTTTCTAAATTTTTACCACCCGTCTCAAAGTTAATTTATTTTTAAGTTTTGCCCTCTCCCGGTTTATGTGATTTTTTAATTTTTTGTCCCTCCTGCCCCAATTTATTTTCTGATTTTTTCTTTCCCCCGTCTTCAAGTATTTTTTTTTTGCACTTCTGCCCTCCATTGAAGTGATGTTTAAGGTATTTGCCCCCAGTCGATTTGCTGGATTTTCAATTTTTCGTTTAAAGTATTCAGTTATTCGCCTATCGTTCATTTTTAATTAGTTTTTCTTTAATTTTTAATTAATTTAAACTATGAAAAGATCTTTCTCACTAGTAAATCTTATAGGAAATTTTAGCAAAATTTTGATATTTTTGAGATTTTCAAACAAATTTTGAGTAATATTTAGGGGGGGCAGAAAATATTTTTTTGTCGTTTACACATGAAACTAATTTTTCTCCAACTAATTCTGGGGGTGGCGGGCAACTGAGGCCTAGACAAGATTTGCCCCCCCCCACTTGCGCCGCCACTGCTGTCTTCAGTGTTGCGATAGATCGTTCGACCAAAGTCTCTTTAACCTTCTGTTGTCAAGGTCATTTATTAAATTTCGTACAAGTTCATTTCATGTCAAGTGAGTCGGTCATGGTATTTGTTGGCAACTGTATGAATTTCTTCCGTGATGAAAGGGATTTTGAGGTCTTCATGGATCATTCTATTTGAGACGTAACAAGGTGCATTCACCAAAGCTCGAAGTGCTTTTGATTGGAATCGCTGTAAAATTTTTAATTTGGCGGGTTGACAAATCCCTTTAATTGAAGACCATATGGACTTGAGTATGGTCTTGTAGAGCAAAATTTTATTTGAAACTGATAATTTTTATTTTCTACCAAGAAGCCAATACATTTGGCGAAATCTTACGTTTGGCTTGTATGTGTTTACTCAAGGTCAATCGTTGGTCCAAATGCAATCCAAGGTGTTTTAGTTCAGTTTTTATGGGAACTGGAATGTCGTTGATTGTAACTAGTGGACAAGTACGGAGTCTGGTTGTAAACGTGACTTGGACAGATTTAGACCGATTTAGTTTTTATCGTTTATAAGATTTAAATGACTTTGAAGAGTTGTAGAAGCTTCGTTAGGATCATAGTTTATTGATAGTATAGCAAAGTCATCAGCAAATGCAGCTATCATAGTGTCGTCTGTCTCAGGAATATCTGCAGTATAAAGTAAGTAAAGGAATGGCCCAAGTACACTACCTTGGGGAACACCAAATGTTATAGAATAGTAAATTGATAGGGCATTATTGTATTGAACTGAGAAGTTTCTATCTATCAAGTAGGACTTAAAAATAAAGAAATAATTGCTGGATAGCTCACAAAAATGAACATTTTCTTTTGCAAATTGTTGGTACTTAAACACCATTAACGTAAAAATACGTTTTATGCACATCTGACGCAAGCACTAGTAAAATACATGCGGCTGCTGTTTTGAGTTGGCAGTTCTTGCATAAATGTTTATAATAAATAATATATGAATGTCCACAGTCTGCCAGTGGATTTGAAAAAACTCAAAATACCAGATATAATATCAAAAATTCCGTTTGTATTATTTTAGTTAACATCATTGTACATCCTTAATAGAAAAAGATTTTTGACAAAAATCGCATAAAAAGATATTTGATGACTTACAAAGATACGCTGACTAATATCTTGAAATATTTCACATAATTTATTTAACACAAAATACGTATAGGTATAATAAAAATTGTTTAAAATAAGAAAAATAATCTTTTTATTCTATACATCTTTGCAGTTGTATGAATATTTGGGGAATTACCGGAAAGGGGAGGGGGACTAAAATCTTGAAATATCCCACTTAATATTTTCGTATAAATATGTATTCTTAAAATTATATAGGTTATTCTAAACTTAAGCGGGACTAAATAGAATTTTTGAGGTGTCACGTGCTGTTTTTTTTAACGATTGTAGTGAACTTTTGCTAAACAAAATGATCAAAAGCCTTATTTGAACGTTGAAAGTTACTAGTTTTCAAAATCTAGTTCCACTTAAATCAAAGAAACAGACTATAGCTAATGTTAGATTACAATATAATTATTTTCTATAACATTTTTTCAGTCCTTGGAGAAAAATACAGAAAACCTAGCACTGGTTGAATATAGATGTTTATCATACATAAAAACAAAAACATACAAATTCTTGTATTAATTCAACGAAAATGTTTGATGTTGAGAATATTTAATTTTTTCCCAAATTTGTGACTTAAATCCACTAATAGCGCGGATTACCCATATATAGTTATCAGTAACAATAATTTATTAATCATATATGTATAATTTACATTGATTTATAAAATTATTTCCCTTGTTTTGATTGAAGCGAAGTTATATTTATCGCTCACTTTCTCAGGGCCGATTTTACTATTAAGTAGGAATGACGCCGGGTACCCGGGTACCCGCTATCCGACCCGTTAAGGTTGTACCCGGTTCCGAATTTGAATACCCGCTATCCGATATTTACCCATTACCCGTTAACTAACGGGTAATTAACGGGTATCAGATTACTAACGGGTAGCGGATACTTCGTGGGTAGCGGGTAATTAACGGGTAGCGGATAATTAACGGGTAATTGTGTGAGTTATTTTGAGTATTTATTTATCTGTGACTATTTTGTTCTCGGTTACAGCAGTAGGAATTAAGTATGCGTATTCCATAATACACCTGTGCTTATTTTTAGAGTTTTGTAGGTATGACTACTAAAATTTCTTATAAAGTCAATGTGTCTGTCTGTCTGTAGGGTGAAATTGTAGCCAAACGGCTTAAGATAGAAAGATGAAATTTGGCATGCTTATATAACTCTTTGACCCACATATAGGAAAAATGCTAAGAGTTCAAAAACCACATCATGAAATAAATATAAACAAATATGAATTTATTAAAAAAATAAATATTTTTTTATGAGATTTTCGCTAAATATATTCTGGGGTTTGTCGTTTATAAAAAAAAAAAAAAATGTCGTAAAATTTATTGTGTGGTATCTATATATATTCTTTATTTCTCCCTAGGCCTTGCGGCGTTCAGGGCATTAGCCATTACAAATAGAAATAAAATAAATAAAATAACCAAAACAATACAAAACAATCCAAATTACATAACATACAATTTAATTTACAATATATTACATTTTCTCTCATTTCTTCCTTCTTGCTCCAGTGTCCCTCTCTTTCTTCCTATTCTCATTCTGGTTTCCCTCTCCAATCTTCTTCCTTCTTGCTTCCAGTTCTCTCGCCCATCTTTAATTTATTTTATTCCATTCTCTTCCCTTCCAACCGTTTCTTCACCCCTCCTCCTATCTCCCTTCCTTCCTACCTATTTCCAGGTGACCTCAGCCCCCTTCCTTCCTTCCATTTCTCGCCTTCTGCCTCCCACCGGGCCTCAAGCTTCCTTCCTTTACCCTTTCCTGTTATCCTTCCCCGATCTCAATCCTTCTTGCCTCTAATTCCTTCGCCCACCTCTCCCCCGTTCCATCTTCGTGCAACAGGTCTAGTGTGCTCCCCGACCATACTGTCATCTCTCTACACCTCTTCGCGAGGTGCTCTATATCTTCTTCTTCCTTGTGTGGTATCTAAGGAAGCTCTTAAGATGCAGATTAAGGAACGAAAATTTGTTTCTTTCAACACTATTTTGGCCAAAAATCTGAAAAAATTATAGATAATGTACATTGATCTGAGCTGGAGATGTACGAGAGTAATTAATTATTTTTTTAATCAATGTCTAAATTATGGCTTATTATTTAAATTTAGTTTAAAAAATTTAAACTGCAGCTCTTAGTACTCAAATAACGAATAAAAATGTTCAAAAAAATGGCAAGAAATTATTTTTAGACGTCCAGCATTCTGTTGTCTTCTTACACTTATTAAATACCATTGAAAGGTGTGAAAATTCACACTTCAAATCAATTTTGCTACACTTACTTTTCACTTTTATATATTAACGGGTAGCGGGTAACTAACGCGTAACGGGTAATTATCGGGTAGTGGGTAATATCCGGGTAATTGTTGCGGGTATCCGGTTCCATAAATTTCTAGTTCTCGTTATTCCTACTATTAAGCGATTCTAGGCGGTCGCCAGGGCCCTCACGGGATCGGAGCACCTGAAAGCCTAGAAATGATATCTTTTATGTACTTTTGTGTAAAATGAAAAATTTCTATTTTACTATTTTTCATATATCTCCATTGAAGCGGTGCTCTCTAAATGAAGGGCACCGAATTATGTTTTGCCCAGGAGATCCAAAGACCCTCGCTACCACTCTGCATTTCCACACGTTAGATACGGCCCTGTTTACACCATTATTGCTAAAATATAAAATGTAGGAGACGCAATAAATGGAAAATAAATGTTTTTAATTTATTAGATGTTTATTTATTTGACATTTTTTATTTTCTATTATGTACATCATTTTATTCTAAAAGGTTTCTTTTTACCAGCACCAATCAGTTTCTGGAATCATGTCATTTACGATACTTTTAAAAGCTCCAAGTTCACAGAATTCTGTACATCCTGGCAGGATCATAATTTCATCTTCACCGTGTTTGTATACCACCTGAAATTATAAATAAACAATTAGAACACTTTTTTAATGATAATTTGACTTTGAAGTTATCTATTTATCCAGGGCTTCTAAACAATTTTCTATAAAACTTTGATGTAGGATGATTTTTGTTTTTAATTTTAATGAGGATAAGAGGATAAGCACGAATACAAATAATTGAAACCCTGAATGAAAACCCAAATAAAAACGATCTGAATTCGAACCCGGGGCCTTTGGCACTATTGATGCAGAGTTACTACCTCTGCACTGCCGAGACCGGCAATCAGAACTTAGAACAGCTTTTTTGGAGAAAATGCTCTTGAGTATTACATACCCTAATTCCGAATTTATCGTCAAACTGATGAAGTTCGAAAATAATATGAGAACCAAAATCAGGTATATGCGGCTTATATACGCCTAAAGCTGCCAATACATAGGCAACATTATATTCATGCGCCGCATACATGGATAATTTAGGTGTGAATTTATTGGCGTTTATTCCACCATCAATATCTTGAAGAATCTTCTTCAACAATGGTCCTAGAAACAAACAAATTAATAATTGGATATCTATACAAATTGGTGATATTATAATTTGGGGTTTGTTTTTAAGTCTCGCAAAATTATAGTTTAGAATTAACTCGATACTGTAAAACCTTATTTTGTTAACCCTTTACTGCATGAATTTTTATTTTTGGCTGAAATAATTCATGAGTATAAGGAATTGGTTCCGTAAGGAAATGATTTCGTATTATTTGCTCGTCAATTGCTAGGTGTTCTTCATTAGGGATTAAAAGCAGTCGCCCTTGAATTTTTGAAAGAAAAGATCGATCCTCTAGTTGTTCTTTCTCAATAAATTCAGAGTTATTGTTGAAGTGCAAATTCCACTTGACATCCTCAAATCTATTGCAGCCCATTACTTGAGATACTGCAGGATCCATTGCTGTGTATGTGGCATATATGAACATTCATGAAGTAACGTTCTGATTCAGTTTTAAAAGTAAAATAAAAAATAAAACTCGGATTGTGCCATATATGGCACACTCCGAGGGGTTAAATATTAATCGTTAGTTTCCGTAGAAGTGGTTTGCAAATAACATTTAAATATAAGTACATTTTTACTCTGAATAATTGTCGTGGCCTTTTTGTAATAGTAGCAGAAGAAGGTTAAATCTACCTGCTTTTAATCTTTTCACATGTTATCTACAGTTGTCCCACAAAAAATTCACTAAGGTATAATAGTAACGTATATTATTTGGAATTCAGTTTATTATTAATATTAAATTACGTACATTATTATTTTATGTGTTTTTTTCTTTTTTAATTTAGCGTCCCTTTACATATTTTCAGGCTTAGAATAGGGGATACGCATAAAATTTATATTTCCTTAAAACTACATTTTTTGATATGTTAATGTTAGTTATGTCACCTAACAAAACAAAAATCACATTTTAATTAATATTATAGCCAAATTTTTTAATTAAAATATTGTAAATTTGAAATAAGCCGACCACAGCGCGAAGGTTGCCGAGTAAATACGACTGAGGATGACGTCAAACGACTGGGGTTTGACGTCACAGATACAGTTACAACATAATCTTTACGTGTGTATATTGTATTGTTCGAGAGTTTTGTATTTGTTTTTAAACAATTTTTCACGCATTTATTATTAAAATGGCAGATAAACATTTTGTTAGGGCTCAGAGTGATAATTTACCCAACATTGATGCATTTATGCTCATGAAATATGTGAAAAAACATATACAAACATAAAGTTTCCTTTTTTCTGCAATATCGGTTTTATTTCGCCTCATAGCTTCCAGTCACAAATTTCGCCTTTTCTGTTGTTTTTCGCCATCAGTTAATGATATAAATTGTTTTTTTTGGATTTCTATTTGAACTATTTGTGCACATCGGTACTAAACAATATTTTCGACTATGTTTCGAAGTACTGGGGCCTGGATCTTCCATATTTTATATATTTTAATATAAAATTTAATTCGGAAAACATGTATAAATTGTTTTTATAGAATTAAACTTTATTTTAATTAAAATCACTCTAATTTTACATAACCTATAAAAGTTATACAAGCAAATAAGTTCACGACTGTGTAGGCTGCACGCTGTACACTGGGTAGGCTGTACGCAGTACACTGGGTAGGCTAGTAGTGTACTGCGTCACTTAGAAGGGGTATGACGTCACACGTAATGGGATTCGGACCAGTTAGAAAATAAAAACAAATTTATTAACTTATGACTCATATTAAACATATTAAATATGAGTCATATTTGATATGTTTTTATTATTTAATAATTATTTTATGTTATATTTTAAATTCCGACAATTTTGTAATGCTTATTTTAATTACTTGACTTGTTAAATTTGAACACTATCATAATTTTATACATGCAAAACTTACCAATTCAATAATTCTATGTTTCTATATATCTTTGTAGCTATGATGAAGATTTAAATTAAAATCGAAACGTTAGCGAAGTTAATAAATTTGTTTTTATTTTCTGACTGGTCCGAATCCCATTACCTTCAACTATAACTACTGTTTTTTATGTTTATATGCAACAAGCGGAATATAATAAAAAAAAATTCTCTTCAGAGACTTATTTTTTCTTCACAATAAGTAGCTGGTTCTCGTGCCCCACCTCATTAATGAACTCTAATTTACAACATGAAATAAAACTATTATAAAATTTTTAGATCTACAGCGGCTCACAAAACTATTCGTACCTCTACCATGTACTCTACTAGTTAATTTATTATTAATGAACCGTTAAACACAGATTGTTGAAAATTATAAAATAGATGCATTGTATATTAAATAATAATTTGCAAAAAAATATAATTACATAAACAATGGCATTGATAAGATATAAAATGTTTTGTTTGAAATGGTTGGAAATTCGCGCCACAAAACTATTCGTACGGCGCCATAAAAACACGATAAAACATAGTATGCTAGTCCGGACTTCCCCGAATTCTTGTAATTGTGTTCACAACGTGTTCAGCGTATGTTATGCAAAGTACTTGCACCAACACAAGCTATGAACAAGCGGTACAGTCCTTGGTTGTCAATAGCGTTAATTCTTTTTATCTGCATCCTACAGACGTGCACGAAATAAGAACCATAGCTAACAACTTACACAAATCTAAAAGTAAAGAAATCTATGGTTTCAATGTAGAAATAATAAAATCAGTAGTTCATCTGATCGAAGAGCCCTTGTGTCATATAATAAACCTCTGCCTTAGCTCGGGATATTTTCCCTCTGAGTTAAAAACTGCTAGAGTTATACCGGTTCTTGAAAGTGGAGATCCAAACGATGCCAGTAATTATAGGCCAATCTCTATATTACCTATTCTTTCAAAAAAATTTGAAAAAGTAATCAAAGATAGGCTGGTCAAATATCTTAATAAAAATAACATCCTGACTAGTACGCAATACGGCTTTCAAACCAGTCTATCAACTGAGGACGCACTTATAGAAGCGATAAATGCTATCCAAAATTCCCTTGAAAACGGCAAAATATTAACAGCCAGTTTCTGTAACCTTAGCAAGGCCTTTGATTGCGTGTCTCATGAAATTCTACTGGCGAAACTCGAATACTACGGCATTAGAGGTACAGCACTCGATTTATTTGAATCGTATTTGACGAATAGGACTCAAATGGTGCAATTAAACGGTACGTACTCGAAATCCCAAAAAATAATGTATGGAATAGCCCAGGGTTCTGTTATAGGCCCAATCCTATTCCTGCTCTATATTAATGACCTGCCTAGCAATATACCGGTGAAAACAATTTTATTTGCAGATGACACAACGTTTTTATGCGCAGAAAACACCCTAGAGTCGATAACCACTCTGACTCAACGCACGGTTGAAATTGCGGAAAACTGGTTTACTGCAAATAAACTAAAATTAAATAAAAATAAAACCCAGAACCTTCTTATAACAAATAAAAAATATTTACCCATAAAGAAAGCTAATGTTAAGTTTTTGGGCATATATCTCGATACTGACCTAGACTGGAAACACCATATTTTTAAAACTAGCACTAAACTATCTTCAGTGCTCTACGCTCTAAAAAGACTAATGCTGTTGACAACCGAGGACACAGCAAAACAAGCGTATTTCGCACTTTTTCATAGTCGTTTACGGTACAGCATATTATTGTGGGGCTCAAGTCCACATAGCAAACGACTTTTCATAATACAAAAAAGAGCTATACGAATTTTAACTAAATGCGGGCTGACGGAACACTGGAAGCCTTTATTCAAAAAATTAAAAGTATTGCCTAATCCACACAAAGAAACAAATTAATAAATTTTCCACCCATGCTAGCACACACTCTCATAATACGCGACAAAAATATCACCTAGTTACCAAACAGGTAAGACTAGCAGGCTCCACACACAGCCCCGACTACTGGGGACCAATATTTTATAACAAACTTCCGCAGGACATCAAAGATCTTCCAGTTGTTAAGTTTAAAACTATTATTAGTAATCTCCTACATGAACACTGCTATTACACTATGCAAGAATTTCTTTGTAGTAATGTTTCTACTAGTTTTGTTAACTAAATATTGTAAATTACATATGTATTTACTGCTTTGTCAGTTTATGACGATGATATGCATGTAAAAATGTCTTACTCTAATAAAGATTAAAGATAAAGATTAAAGATACTTCGCAATTTTAAATAGTGTTTTTTGTGGAATTTAATATGGGGCGCAAAAAAAAGGAAACATTGCCAACCGAGCGCGAAATGATGTACAAAATGCACATCATATCGCGAATCATATAAGGAAATTTCGAAAATATTTGAAAGAAGTAAGTCCACCGTCCAGTATATTATTAAAAAAATTCAAAGGGACGGTACTGCTGTCAGCAATAGAAGTGAAACGGGCCGTCCTAGAATTTTGACTGCATGCGAAGAACGAAATATTGTGCGCAAAATAAAAATTAATTCATTTATTAGTGCACCACGATTAGCGGAAATTGTAGCGGAAACATCAAACAAAAAAGTAAGTGCAGAAACATGCCGAAGAATTTTGCACAGACATAACTTTAATGCCCGCGTACCACGTAAGAAGTCTTATATTAATAAAATAAATCGCATAAAACGTTTAAATTTTGCTAAAAACCATATAGACAAGAATATTTCGTTTTGGAAAAAAGTCATATTTACCGATGAAAATAAATATAATATTTTTGGATCGGATGGACGCAATTTTGTATGCAGAAAACCAAATAAAGAATTAGATATAAGAAATTTGAAGCCTACGGTTAAACATGGAGGAGGGTCAGTAATGGTATGGCTTACAGTGGAGTAGGCAAACTAGTATTTATTGGTGGGATTATGGATAAATACAAATATATTAATATATTGAAAGAAAATTTGAACGCTAGTGCAGTTAAATTGGGTTTAGAAGGATTTTTTTTTTCCAGCAGGACATTGATCCCAAGCATACTGCATATGTAACGAGACAGTGGTTACTGTATAATTGTCCACATGTTCTTGCAACATCTCCCCAAAGCCCTGATATTAACCCCATTGAAAATTTATGGGCAGAAATTGAAAACAGAATTAGAAAATTCGAAATAACCAACAAAGAAAAACTAAAAGAGAGTATTTTAGAAGTACGGGACAATTTACCTCCAAATATTACCGAGAATTTAGTCAATAGTTAATTATTATTTTCAAAGAAAAAACATCTATTATTATTAAGATTCATGAGTCTGCGGACAGAGGTACGAATAGTTTTGTGGTGCAAAAATTTGACAATAAATTAATCAATGTGTTGTAAATGTAGAGTTATTTTATTTAAACATATACAACCAAATGTATCTTGATATTTATCAGTTATTGGAAGTGTACAATAAAATTTATGACAAAATATAATTTATTTTAGTTTCTATCCGCAAATAAAATTATTAGTCATTAGGGTACGAATAGTTTTGTGAGCCACTGTATATTATCCAAAATATAGAGTTCCCCCAAAATATGGTATAAAAAAGGTCCTCCAGCTTGTAAAATTTCTAAACCACGGCATTAAAGTATAAAGGCTCTATACAGATTGACAAAGTATATAAATCAATAACTAAATATAAAAACTAATTGAATGATTACCTCCAGTTGCTTTAATAAGTAGTGGACTTGAAGTTTGTATTTTATACTCGAATTCAGAAGCATCTTTCAAAAAGTTCATTACAGGGGTATTTACCCATGGTGGTAGTGGTTTTTCTTTTTCTTCATCAACTAGTCCGAAATATAACTCCATTAATTCAAGAGTAGTTGCAGCTTTCAACCCAGTATTGTTATTTACATATTGAAACTTAATAGCATTGTCAGCTAAATACTGCTTTACCTCATCTGTATTGCTAACGGCCTGATACTCCGCAATTAGATCATCACAATAATATATTGGAAATCCTAGTAACTGAAAAGTAATACAATCATTTTGTAGAACTGTTATTAGTACGACCACACATTATCGTTAAGAGCAGTAGTTCTTAGTTAACTATTTTTTATCAGACACCAGCCGAAAATAAAAGAAGCATTTTAAATTTTAAAAAGCTTATATAGTAAGTTTTGGAATGCAGATAAATCGTCTCTTAATGTCGAAACCAATACTTTTCTTAAAAATGGGCATTTGCATAATTAAGATATCAGAGGTTATTAGTCGGCTAATTAGGTATTACATAAATACCACAAATTTCTGAAAAGGTAACTATAAATACTACTAATTTGTGGTAAACATAATTAAACAAAGACAAATTTAAAATCCCGGTTTACACAACAAAAATATTTGAGATACCTAAATCTACGACGTGATGCACGACTTCTAACCACCACTGTAGATACCTTTTTGCACCTACACAGCAAAAAAATCGTGTGTAAAAGTTCACTCACAATTTGACTAAAATTTTCATTTAAAAAAATAAATAATTCACTATTTTTAACCAAATCAATGTGTAAAGTCTTTATTTATACAGATAGTGTTATTTTTATGCAATATTATTTTTTCAGTGTTAAAATTGACACTACTTATCATCTAACATTATAATTTAACCAGCATGTAAGTGTAGGGTGACCATTTTCTTGGAGACGGCAATGCGGTACGGAGCAAAAAAAAGGTCGTCACTTCCGAAATATAAGTGAAGAGCAAACAAAAAAAAGGTCCTCACCTCTCAAATATAAGTAAAGAGCAAAAAAAAGGTCTTCACCTCCCAAATTTAAGTACAGACCAAAATTCAGCCCTGGGGACACCAAATCAAAATGCGTGACGTCCCGCGAAATGCGGGACGAATGGTCACCCTATGTAAGTGTAAACTTACATGCTTACAAACTTAAATTTGTAACCAAAAAAGTGTAAATAATTAACACGAAAAGCGATGGTACACTGAAAGCTCATTTTTAGTGTACCATGAAGTCCTTTTAACACTACTTTTTTTAGAGTGTAGTCTTACCATAAATACTGTCACAAAGTTTTTAGAGAAATTCCAAAAGATGCTTAAAGATATTTTAATTTTCTTTTAGCATATAATACATAGATGCATATAATACATAGGATGTAAACTGATTGAAGTTACACAGTTACATGTCTGGCATAAATATAATAATGAAATTTGTCTAATGCAAATTGTATGACAAGCATTTCCTTTTCAATTTGAGCATAGTTAACTTCTGCTGAAGTTAAACTTCTTGATGAAAACGCGATTGGGTTGCCATTCTGTAACAGACAAGTACCAAGACCATCTTTTGAAGCATCTGTCTGATTTATTATTGGAAGTTCACTGTTAAATATATGTAAAACAGGTCGACCAGTCACTAGTTTTATCCACAATTTTTTTATGAGTCTGGGTAAATTCAAAAATAACATCGTTCTTTGTCAATTCTCTCAACGGTGTAGTTATTTGCGACAAATTTGGTATAAATTTGCCCAATTACTTTACAAACCCTAAAAATCGTAATAAATCTTTCTTATCTTTGGGATAATCTATATTCTTTACTGCTTTAATGTATTTATCGTCAATTTCAATTTTATCTTTTGAAATAATATTTCCACAGCATCGCACTTTTGTAAGCTTGTATTGAATTTTGCTTTTATTAAATTTTATACCATATACTTTTGCTTTATTAATTAATTGTAGCAAATTTTTATCATGTTCTTCTTCTGTGTTTCCACTAATAATAATGTCATCAAAATATACTTCAACGCCAGGTAAATCACCAAACACTTGGACATTTTTCTTTTGAAAAACTTCTGGAGCACAATAAATTCCAAATGGAAGTCTTTCAAACCTATATCTCCCAATGGGAGTGTTAAAAGTGCAGAGATCAGCACTCTCTTCATCTAATTGTACATGCCAAAATCCATCCTTCATATCTAAGACAGTGAAATAAGATTTTCCTGACAATTTAGCAATGATATCTTCAGGTTTTGGAATTAATTAGTGTTCGCGTTTTATGGCCATGTTAAGATTACAGGGATCTAAACAAATTCTCAGGTCACCATTTGGTTTATTCACTATAATTAAACTATTGACCCAGTCTGTAGAATAATCAAGTTTTGAAATAATTTTTCTTTTTGCGAGATCTTTTAATGTGGTAGTTAATTTATCTACAAGGCTCAAAGGTATTCTTCTAGATGGATTAACTACTGGTTGAATTTCTGGCCTTACAGTAATATAAAATTTTCCTATATATAAAACTTACCTAATCCTTCAAAAACATCGGGGAACTGATTTACAATATCTGTTGCTTGAATAAGAGAGTCCACTCGTTTAAGTAACTTCAATTTTAAACAACCTTCTAATCCCAAAATGGGTACAGAATTGAAATCAGTTACCATAAAATTTATAAATGCAACATCTCCTCTCTCTGTTTTACAGCACAGATTTATTTTTCCTAATGGCTTGAATTTAAATTTGGATCCATATGGAACCAATGTGACATGCGTTTTTTCTAACTGAACATATTTGTTTATTCTTTTTAATATTTGAATTGGCAAAATACTTATTTCTGCACCAGTATCCAACTTGAAACTGTTAAATACTTTAAGACCCTCATTTCCAATTAAATTTAAAAAATATGCTAGTTCAATTTTATCATTTCCCCTTTTATCTTTTTCACTTGCGCGTAAAAATATGTGAAGTTGCTGTAGCCAAATTTTCCAATTGTCCGACAAGTTACCTTCAAAATTTAGAGGGTTTGGAGGTCTAAAAATTGTATCCATTTCTCTTTATTACCAAATCACTCAGTAAAAGATCACTTCTGACACCATGTATTATGTATTTTCATATATAATGGGATATTAATAAAAAGAAATGTATTTGACTATTTGACAAGTCTTTATTATATTATATTATCTGACATCCGTTGTTACCTTGACAACATGTCTGCCTAAATATACTTTACACGGCCAGAGGTAGTAATTTTGAAAACTGATTGGTATTTCTTCTTTAAGATGCATCTGTTTATTATGTACTAAAAGAAAATTAAAATATCTTGTGGAAGTTCACTAAAAACAGAATTGCCAAGATTTGGGACAGAATTTACGGTAAAACTAGGAATAAAATATTTTTCTTACCTTATCATCCGCATACTTAATATAATCATAAGGTACTGGTTGCCAGTCCAGATTACTAGTGAACTGTTGGACGGAACTTGGCTTCCATAATCCAGCTAAGATCAGCTGCATAGTCATCTTGGCTCTGCTGTAATCTGTGGATCTTGCATATAAAAGCTCTGGTTTGTAAATCTGACCTAAGAATTCGTCGTATTCAAAACGGAGTACAAATCCTTTGTTGTACATATTAGCTTTTCCACGCTGTTGAAAATATATAATGAGTTATAAGGGCGCCCAAGAGGAATATAACAAACTTCAAGAGTGCTTGAGTTTATTAATTTTGTAAGGGAGGTAATTTTGGTATTGTTTCCCAAATAAAATTTCATAAATAAATCCACTATAATTATCCAATTAGAGTAGAAAATTAAAAAATATTAAATGATATAAAATAATCTATTTGTTAAAAAATGACACTTATATGCAGACATGTTTATAAGTACAACTTGAAACTTATACCACATGAACAGGAACTCGTAAATTCTATTTATCTTAAAAAGATGTCAAATTAATAGATTAAATGTATTTGGACCATATGTGGAAAATTATTAGTATCTATTTTAAAATATAAACATTATTGTGGTTATTTTTCTAGGGAGTTTATACTATTTAATTTATTATCAATAACTGTCATCTGGATGGCTGGGGTGTGAAATGATATTTTACAACTGAGCATTGTACAGGCAGTATCACAATAGAATGCTATCCAAGTTTTATTTTGCAAGTTTTTTTCGAAGATTCAAGTCTTCACGTCTATCACACGCGAAACAGGGAAAAGTAACTTGCGTCTGCGTACATAACGTTAACAATAGACCTATCTCACTTGATCTGACTGAGGGGGCGAGGCCGCGCACGCGCATTTGACGACTTGGATTTCGGAGGAAATATATATATCTCAATGTATTTGCTCAGACTTAAAGACCTAGACTTTTTGTCATGCTATCACACACACAAGACCTCGATTCGAATGCAGAGACTTTAATTTTCCAAGTTTAGACTTGAATAATAACTCTAGTGTGAAAAGGCCTTTAGTCTTTCGGGGTAGTTCAGTTGAAATAGTCATGAGGTTAAAACTAGTTTAACCCTTTGAGTACCGATTTATTTGATCCAAATCAACAATAAGAAATGTGAAGAGGGGAGTGGAGGAGAGTGGTGAGGAGCGACACTATGCGAGCAGTTTCATGCGACACAGTGCAAGCGACTACTGTACATGAGAATAACCTCGTATAAATTGTTAAGTTCGAATGACGAGTCAGACTCGTCAACTGTAACTTTGGCTATACATACGGATGACGAGTCTCAGTCGTAAAATGTACCCAAAGGGTTAAAGGCAGTGAGATTTTGTCCATCACGAGCTAGAGACATTTAGAATGAAATAATGGAGAGACAATAATATACATTTTCGAGAGACAATTGGTATTCTCAGACGGTAGTGAGAGATTTGTGTCCAGTGGAAAAATTTGTGTATTTTGTGTGTAACAGAGCCTCTGAGGAGTTTTGAGTATTTGTGAATACGGGTCTCTTTTGCAATTAGCTGTTATCATCATAATTGTAAGTTTAGCGTGTAAATAATATAAATATTAAACCCGTATCGTAGTTAAAGTAGGTTAGTTATAATGTCGAGTTTAATTCAACAATCTCTAACTTCTTCCTAAGGATCATTTCAACCAGTCAGCGGACGCGGATGGTTCATATCCGAAAACCACTCGCGGATTATGAACTCATTATGTCAGATCTTGAGTTAAGGGATGTACAAATGAAGAATATCAATTTTATATTCAAAATTAATCAGCCAACTGTTACTTTTTTTATTATTAGTGCAGTATGCGAACTAGTCACGACTTATTCGCTGAATTAAACAGACATCTTTTGGATTTTGATTAAACTCTGTAATCTTGAGTACCTAATTATTGTTTTCGTTTCATTTTAAACCCTTGCATTTTAAAATGGCGGAAGAATTTTCGTCAAAACATTTTTTATACTGTTTAATGTTGTATGAGTACCATAAAAAAAATCTGCTGCAGTTGCTACATAAAACATTTGCACTGTTTATGGTGATAAACTAAGTGTACATGTCAACAGTGGTTTAAAAAATTTAAATCAAGAAATTTATGCTTGGATGATGAACTTCATGAAATTATGAATAAAAGAGGAGTTATTATTCAAGGCGACAATGCCTGACCTCATTCATCAAAAAAAGACACGTGAAATAATTTTCGAGCTTGAATGGGAGGTTCTAACACACCCACCCTACTCACCAGACATTTCACCCTCCGACTATCTCTTATTTCGGTCGCTGGAACACTTTTTAAGAAAAAAGACACTTAGAGATATGAACCATGTTAAAATGAGACTTGAACAAATTTTTTCTTCAAAAAATCAGAAATTTTGTAATTTGAGAATAGTTTCTCTTCCTGGTAGATGGCAGAGGGATATAGAACCCAATGGTAACTATTTTACGCAATAAAGTAAATTTTTTCTTTAGATTTGTTTTTATTTTATTAATAACAAATAAACGAAAAAACTTTCCGGTACATCTAATATTATCAGTAGGCTCCCCACAATGTTGAGATTTCATTCTTGCAACTAATAAAGATTAAGGTTTCAAGTAATTAAAGTTAAGTCAGCAAAACCAAAAATATAGAACAACTAGTTGTTCTAATATACAAAGATAATATACGAACTTAATTAGGCTGAGGCTGCAAAATTAAGCGGTCACATCATGACGTAAGCTTTCAGATAATATAAAAATACTTATGCTGAAATAGTTCTATTCTGGCTATGATTGAATAAAGATGTTTAAAGCCTATGTATGTGTTTTATTTAACAATCTCCAATAACCCCCATTTTCCAACAGGTTATGGGCCCAGGCTAACGCAAATTGGAGAAATAAAATAATAAAACAAATAATAACATTTTTTACAAATGCATTAATAATAGTGCTCATAGTGTTAGTGTTAATAATTTAATATTGAAAAGTGCATAACTGTTTCATTAAATAATTACGTGACATAAAATATATAAAAGAATAAAGAAAATTGTGAAAAATAATCAAAGTTTTAATGGTGAAAAATATAGTGTATGGAAATTCAGAGTGAGATCTTTACTAGCAGAACTTGAAGTGCTTAAAGTTGTGATAGACCCAGTTCTACCACAAATAACACCAGACTGGACGAAAAAAAAAAAAACTTGATTGCAAAAAAAAAACACCATTATTGAATATCTGCACAACTCAATTTTGGGACTTGCAAAGGAACAGCAATATGACTTGCAAAGACATTTTCGAAAGCTTGGATAAAATTTATTTAAAAAAAAGCTTAGCTACACAACTAACACTACGCACAAAATATATAATCTCAAGTTACAAGCAAATCAAACTTTGTTACAACATTTTACCACGTATGATGAAATTGTAACAGAATTAATAACAGGCGGTACCAAATTAGAAGAAATGGATAAAGGTCCTGCAAAAGACAAGTTCTTCAAGAACAACGGCTTTTAAATATTTTAAACCAAAATCACATATTAATGAATTTAAAAAATCACATAATAATAGTTATTTTAATAACTAAAAAAAAAAAAATGTGATCATTGTGGTCGCAATAATCATTTAAAACATGAATGCTACTATTATAAACGTACACTAAAAATGAAGAAACTTCAAGAAACCATCAAGACAGCACAGACAAAAATCATGTAACATTTATCCTGGATTCCGGAGCAACAGACCACATAATAAATAATAGCGAGGTTTTACAACATATGAAGATTTGGACAGACCTTTAGAAATTGGCGTGGCGAAGACAGGCGCAACCATTAAGGCGACCAAAAGGGGAACAATTGAAGTAATAACAAATCAAGGCATTAGTGGACGATTGGACAATGTTATTTTCTCTCCAGAAATGACCTGTAACCTTTTATCAGTTCACCGAATTCAAGAGAGCGGTATGACAGTAATTTTTGATCCATAAGAGCTAATCATTAAATCTAAAGATCAAATTGTCGTCAAAGGTAAGCTCTTAAATAATTTAATTGGAGTCAGTTTAAAAAAAAAAAAAAAAAAAATAAATAAATAAAAAAATGCATGGCTCATTTGAGTAATAATGTCAATGTTACTTATAAATTATGGTATGACCGACTTGGTCATATTAGTAAAGATAAGTTTGTAAAAATAAAAACAAACAATTTAATGCATGACATAAATTTAATAAAAAATATTACTCCAACAAATGAGTTATGTGAAGCTTGTATATAAGGAAAACAAGCAAGACTCCCTTTTAATAAAGTCAAGAAACAAAAACTTGATAATCGACCATTATTTATAATACATACAGATCTCTGTGGACCAATCACGTCAACCACAGTAGATAACAAAAATTATTTTCTGACTTTCATTGATCATTTTACTCATTACACTGCAACATATTTAATCACTTTTAAATGGGAGGTAATGAATAAATTCCAAGATTTTGTAGCTAAAGTCTCTGCTCATTTTAATTTAAATATAATAAATTTATATTGGGACAATGGGCGAGAATATCTGTCGAATGAATTCAAAAAAAAAAAAATAATAATAATAAAATAAAAATAAAAGTAAAAATGTTCAGAAAAAGGTATAACATATCATTTAACAGTACCTCATACATCACAACAAAATGGTGTAGCAGAGCGTATGAACCGAACAATAACAGAGAAAGCTCGTACACAAATATACGGTTCAAAACTAAACAAATCTTTTTGGGGCGAAGCTGTGTTAACAGCAACTTATTTAATAAATCGCACCCTTACAAATGCTCTCGCTAATAAGAAAACACCTGATATAAAATCAGGACCTGATACAAAATCAGATAATGTAGAAACAACTGAACACAAAAGTAAAAACTTGATGTTCAAAATCAAGATAATTTAGAATTCAGATGTAGTGACAGAAATAAAAATCGTCCAAGACCCAATTACACTGAAAATGATGATAGCAAATATAATTTAATAATGAATGGTCAATATTCTCTAGATAAAATACCACAAACATATAATGAAATAAATTTTAGAGACAATCGAATTCAGTGGGAGCAGGCAATAAAAGGAGAATTAAATTCCTTAAATTTAAACAAAACTTGGAGTTTATCTATAAAACCCCCAATGTAAACATAGAAGGTTGCAAATGGGCATTTACTAAAAAAAAAATAATAATAATAAATAAATAAATTTAAAAAAAAAAAATGACGTAAAGGGGAATCCATCAAAATGTAAAGCCAGATTGGTCGCAAAAGGTTATAGACAAAAATATTTAATAGACTATCCAGATATTTTTGCACCATTTACTAGATTGTCGACATTTAGATTAATTCTAGCTTTTTCAGTTCAAAATGATTTGTTCATTATGGATGTAAGAACTGCATTTTTAAATGGCACTTTAAAAGAAACTATTTATATGGCTGTTCCTGAAAACGTCAGTTCACAAAGAAACCAAGTATGTTTATTGCATAAATCATTGCATGGGTTGAAACAGTCTTCCCGATGAGGGTACGAACGTTTCGATCAAATAATAAAAAAAAAAGGTTTTAAAAATTCAAATGTTAATCATTGTTTATATTTCTTGATGTTTTATTAATAGTAAAAAAAAAAAAATAAATAAATAAAATCAAACAACTATCAATAATTTAAAAATGTATTTGAAACAATGTTTTCAAATGGTAGATTTGAATGAAATAAAATCCTTCTGAGATATAAGAATCATTCGAAACAAAGATCAACTAATTTTACAAAAATTTAATATGGCAGAATGCAAGTCAATAATACTCCACTTCCTACAAAAATAGATTATAAAAATCTAGCTTTAGATATAGAATGCAAATCACCTTGCATAAATCTCATTGATCGTCCTGATCTATTTTTAGCAATAAATCAACAAATTATCAAATTAAAAAAATAATAATAATAATAATAATAATAATGCAGAACTTGTTTAAAATGAACTTGTTTAACGCAGAAATGTTTAAAACGAGTTATAAGATATGTTAAAGGTTCCCTTGATTTAAAATTAACATTAAAAATGATAAATATACAAACAAAATCATTGGCTACGTTGATTCGGATTGGGGTAATAATGAAGACAACAGAAAAAGCACATCAGGGTACATATTTAGAGTGTTTGAATCGTGTTGTACGTCGTGGAACGCTAAACGACAAAACACGGTAGCAGCATCTTCAACCGAGGCTGAATTTATGGCTCTTTTTGAAGGTGTAAAAGAAGCTATTTGGTTAAAAATCACTATTGAATAGTATTAATATAAAAATACTAAACCCCATTCCTATTTACGAGGACAACACAGGTTGTATTAGCATAGCAAATAATCCTTCAGATCATAAAAGGACCAAACATATCGATATTAAATACCATTTTAGTATAGAGTTAATTACAAAGAAATTAATTAAGCTAGAATATGTCTCTACAGATAATTAACTAGCTGACATCTTTATTAAAGGGTTACCGAGAGCAAAATTTTAGAAATTCCGTAAAGATCTAGAAGTCTGAAAAAGCATTTTCGATAATATAAATATAAATATAATAAAATATATTATTTTTAAAAATATGCATTAAAATTAAATTTTATTTTTGTTTTGAGTGGGAGTGTTGAGATTTCATTCTTGCAACTAATAAAGATTAAGGTTTCAAGTAATTAAAGTTAAGTCAGCAAAACCAATAATATAGAACAACTCATTGTTCTAATATACAAAGATAATATACGAACTTAATTAGGCTGAGGCTGCAAAATTAAGCGGTCACATCATGACGTAAGCTTTCAGATAATATAAAAATACTTATGCTGAAACAGTTCTATTCTGGCTATGTAGTCCAGGGCGGATCTGTTCTGAGATGAATGTTGAGAGGGGGCACGTTAACTTTTGCAGAAATTGCTTCGAAATAACTCACATAACAATAATTGAGTTATCCTCCCCGCCAAAAAGTTCGGGAACATTGTTTAAAAATTGAAAATATTAAAAAATTAAGAAAAAAATCATTTTTTTTCTTCTTTTTGAGCCCATAGCTGTGAAATTATTCATTTCTGAGAAAAGTTATGAGGAAATAAAAGTTTCGTAATTAAATTTCCTACAAGATAGGATTATTTAGAAATTTCAAAAATTGTTAAACTTTCTGCAAAATAGCAATAACTGCTTAAAAAAACACTAAAAAACATGTGTTTGCATTTTACTTTTTTTAATGACTTGTATTGTACTTAGGATCTCCAAATTTCACCCTGTAAAACTTTATGATATGATAAAACAACACTGTAAATTTCATTAGGATCGGTTCGATAGGTTTTGCAAAATAATTTTGCAATCCAGGATTTGCAAAAAAAAATTGCAATTTTGCAAAATATTGCAGGACGCAAAGTAAAGCAGATAGAAGGTTGAAAATTTTTTTACATATAGAAGAACACTTCACCTTTCATTTGCAATTTGCAGAATTGAAATCGGTTAATTAGGACGGCGTTGGGAATTTTTAAAACAATGTTAAAATTTTTTTGTTATAAACAAATTGAATATCTTTGCAACTACACAACCAAAATTAACTTATAAAAGCTCATTGGAAAGGTCTTTGAAAGACGCTTTTTTTAAAAAAAAAAAAGTGAGCTTATTTTAATTAGTTTATTTTTTATTGTTTATAACTTTATTGCAAATGACGCTCAACTTTGAAGACGTGTATCTCGGAAACA
Organism: Liopterus haemorrhoidalis; assembly: GCA_963971575.1. Classification (NCBI taxonomy): domain Eukaryota; kingdom Metazoa; phylum Arthropoda; class Insecta; order Coleoptera; family Dytiscidae; genus Liopterus; species Liopterus haemorrhoidalis. The sequence goes on from OZ020613.1 coordinate 57,499,881, forward strand.
AATTGACATGACCTCACTTTTTTTTTTTTTTTTTTTAAAGCGTCTTTCAAAGACCTTTCCAATGAGCTTTTATAAGTTAATTTTAGTTGTGTAGTTGCAAAGATATTCAATTTGTTTATAACAAAAAAATTTTAACATTGTTTTAAAAAATTCCCAACGCCGTCCTAATTAACCGATTTCAATTCTGCAAACTGCAAATGAAAGGTGAAGTGTTCTTCTATATGTGAAAAAATTTTCAACCTTCTATCTGCTTTACTTTGCGTCCTGCAATATTTTGCAAAATTGCAATTTTTTTTGCAAATCCTGGATTGCAAAATTATTTTGCAAAACCTATCGAACCGATCCTAATGAAATTTACAGTGTTGTTTTATCATATCATAAAGTTTTACAGGGTGAAATTTGGAGATCCTAAGTACAATACAAGTCATTAAAAAAAGTAAAATGCAAACACATGTTTTTTAGTGTTTTTTTCAGCAGTTATTGCTATTTTGCAGAAAGTTTAACAATTTTTGAAATTTCTAAATAATCCTATCTTGTAGGAAATTTAATTACGAAACTTTTATTTCCTCATAACTTTTCTCAGAAATGAATAATTTCACAGCTATGGGCTCAAAAAGAAGAAAAAAAATGATTTTTTTCTTAATTTTTTAACATTTTCAATTTTTAAACAATGTTCCCGAACTTTTTGGCGGGGAGGATAACTCAATTATTGTTATGTGAGTTATTTCGAAGCAATTTCTGCAAAAATTAGCGTACCCCCTCTCAACATCCACATGACGTAGTATTTTTACAGATCCGCCCTGGACTAATGATTGAATAAAGATGTTTAAAGCCTATGTATGTGTTTTATTTAACAATCTCCAATAACCCCCATATTCCAACACACAATTTTGATCAAATAAAGTTTGCTTCGCTTTTTGAAAGAAAAATACAAGATTAACTATAGTCTATTTTAAACTTGGAGGAGCGTTCTAAAATCTTTTCCTGTGGTTGGCTCGTATAGATTTACACAGCCCAAAAATAACATGATTTTGTCATTACCTGACACATATTCACGTTATTCTTGAATAATAGTTTTTAAGTTTTTTTTTTTTTTTATATATATATGATATATGCACATAAAAGCCCATAACATTGATATCCAGCATATGGGCCGCGGGCCGTATCCAGCCCGATACTAATTTTTAAACGACATGCATTAAGCGATTTTTAGGATTTCCTAGGTATAATCAAGAAACGTTTTTGTTTTGTTAATATACGCAGAATCATGCAAATTTTAATAATTAATTCCTGCTTGTATTGATTTTTATTCGATATCAGTTTGCCAACGTTGTTGGCAACGGGGTCTGCTAGTATATATATAATATTTGTTATGGTTCGAATTGTAAGTAATTCTTATTTTATATTGTTTAGAATTTAAATATACGTACATTTGTAAGTTCTCCAAGTCCATATGGGTACCACTCGTCATTCAAATAAGGATCATTAGGATACATGTTATCGATACTAGGTGTTCTTTCGCCATGGCGGTACAACTAAAATAGTAAATAGCATTTGTCATAAAAAAATAAATAAAAATGTTTTATCACAACCAAATATAAATTTGTTAATAATGTTACTTACAATATGTAGCTGTTTTAATTCTCCGGCAACTAAGTGCAAGAGAACGAAAGAAATGCACAGAACTAACAACTTGTAAGTAGCCATTTTATCAGCGTTTGCACTGATCGAATAATTCGTAAACCGGAATAGTTTTATACTTAAATATAATCTTATCTTGACATTTAATCCTTGACAGTATCTCTGTATTGTTACTAACTTGAAAATTATAGATAAGTAGTTAAATTTTTAGATTGATTAAAAACTGTGAACTCATGTTCATTCTGAGCAATTTTCACACACATTTAAACTTTAAATATAAATGAGAACAATTAAATGTATTGAATAGTTAATAGTTTTGACAGTCTAGAGATAGTACTAGGAACCGACACAGATTACCTACCCGGTGGATAGGTCCTAATAGGACCAGTTTTTAGGGTTTTGTAGGTATGACCAAAAAACCTTTATACCGTCATTTTGTCGTCCGTCTGTCTTTCTGTCTGTCTGTTCGGTAAAAATTGTAGCCAAACGGCTAAACCTAGAGAGTTGAAATTTGGCATGCTTATACAACTCTTTGACCCGCACATAGGAAAAATACCAATACATCTAAAAAACATATCCCCCTAAAAATATAATCAAATATGTGCTCATCGAAAAAAATATATTTTTTTAAATTCTGAGTAGGATATCAAATGAAAGCCCTTAGTACGTAGATTAACGATCAAAATTTTATTTTTGCAAAATAAATTATTTTGACGCGATTTTTGCCAAAATTGTGAAAAAATTTTTTTGTCCCACACCCTGTAGCCCATATGGTTTAAACTAAAAATCTGAAAAAATTCTAAATAATGTACATTTGTGTGAACCGGAATAGTACAACAGGAATTTTTGATCAGATTATGTTTTCGGAAAATAACGCATTTTTGTGTTTTTTGCTTGACCATATAAAATGTTTAATGATATTATGTAGTACAGTAAACAGAGTACTTCGATGGCGTAATTCTTAGAATACTGGCGTTCTAATTTGCAAACTCGAGTTCCGGCCTCGAGACAATTTCATTTTTTTTTTTTTTTTTTGCATTTTTATTTTGTTTAAATTATTTCTTCAAAATTCTAGTTATATTTGGGCGAATATTACATTTAAATTTTAAAAGCGTAAATTTAATAACCAGTGGAAATTGTTGAAATTGAATACTATTGGACTTACAACCAAGTAACTTATATATAATACCATGGATACAAGTAAAAAAATAAAATATATGTTATGTCATGTGTTATAATGTCTGTATCATATTAGTGCCTAAATATATAACTGCTATACTGCTATTTATATTCCTATAAATACACGAAATCAGAAAGGCGGATCTTATGACTAAAACAACCAATGGAAGCCATAAGCGCAATTTTCAAAATCTTATGGAACCTTGCTATATAAAAAAATACTGCACATATTTAGAAACCTACATAATGGTATTAGGCATGCGAATAAAAATTAGCAAAAAAAAAAATTTTAACATAAAATTTGGTTTGGCATCCCAAATAATTATTATTCACTTACTAAATACCCGCGAAACCCTGAAATGTGTGAAAATTCACACTTCATATAATTTTTTTGATAGGACCGTCCTATCAACAAACTGGTAGGCAGTTTGCTGCAAGTGGGGGTTGAGAGGAGTGGAGATGTAAAGAGAAGGACTCTCCAACAATGGATCCTAATAGATGCGTGACGATAATGATGATGTCAGTTTCATATATATCTGAACTTTAGAAATGGATGATAAAAGTCATAGAATAAAGCAATTAGACGTTATGCTAGTCCCCATTTATACAGGTCTACAAGTATGAAATGCGGATTTTTAAAAAAAATAAAACACATTAAACTCAAAAGAACAGAAAAAGTTTATTTATTCAAAGTATGCTCTATTAGAAGTTATACATTTTTCCCATCTTTCAGGAAATTTGTGAATACCTCGCCAGTAGAACTCTTCTTCTTTCCCCGTAACCCATTCATCTAGCCATTCTTTCACATTTTCATATGAACAAAAGTGCTGCTCGGCAAGTGCGTGACCCATCGATGCGAACAAGTGGTAATCTGAAGAGGCCAAGTCTGGTGAGTAAGCGGCAAGGGGTAGCACTTCCCACTTGAGTGCCTCCAATGTGTTGCAAACTGCTTTTGCCTTATGTGATGGAGTGTTATCGTGAAGAAAGATTACCTTGTGCTGTCTTCTTTCGTATTCTGGGTGTTTTATGAGCAGCGAATGGTTCAATTCGATCAGTTGTTGTTGGTAGCGTTGGGTATTAACTGTTTCACCAGGTTTTAACCATTCATAATAGACCACACCCTTTTGGTCCCACCAAGTACAGAGCATTGTCTTTTTGCCAAAGCGATTCGGTCTTGCAGTTGATGTGGATGGTGAGCCTGGGTTCACCCATGATTTTTCGTTTGGGATTTTCAAAATAAATCCATTTTTCATCGCCAGTAATGATACGATGCAAAAAAGACTTTCTTTTGTATCGTGCAAGCAAAATTTCACAAGTGTTTTTGCGTTTTTCCATCTGCCTCTCATTCAATGCATGTGGAACCCATCTGCCGACTTTCTGAGTCTTACCCATCTCAACTGCTCTGCTAGTTGTTTTTGTGATTTACTATCGTTTTCCTGTAACAATGTTTCCAATTTTGTATCTTTATAGTTTTTTTGAGGTTTTCCATGTTCTTTGTCTGTAAGATCAAAGTCACCACTTTTGAAACGCCGAAACCATCGCTCACACGTATCTTGCGATGGAGCATATTCACCATAAGCTTCTCGAAGCAGTCGGTATGATTCAGCAGTTTTTTTTTCAAATGAAAACAAAACAGTAGTACTGTCCGCGAATGTTCTTTATTTGGCACAAAATTTGACATTTTTAACACAGTGAAAAAAAACTATATGATCACTTTTCAAATTATATCTTATACGCATTTGACACTTAATGATAACTTAACAAAACGCCATATGTGTTGAAACTTTGAACTATAAACTGTGTTTGCGCAGCAAGTTTGAAAAAAATCCGCATTGCATCCTTGTAGACCTGGAGCAATTGTAAACTAGTATGTTCTTCATTTTATCCAGAGCTCGTAACTTGGATGAACTTTGATCATCAAAATTTTCTTTCCCAATTTGCTCAAACGTCGCGTTTTCGAAAAAAATCATATATCGCTGGTGACCTGGCAATACCTCCTATCTACAATTTTTAGCGGAAATTAGTTCTTGGTTTGCATTGTAACCCACGTATCAGTGCACAAGTTGTGACAATACTTCTTAAACAAGAAAAATATTTAAGGTCTTAATTCCGTAATAAGCAATACCTTTTATATTAAACTACGCAAAAACAGCTGACATAAAGCCGTTTTTTACCTCTCCTTTAAATTTCTATTTATGCAGATAGGAGGTATTGCCAGGTCACCAGCGAGATAACATCAATTAAACTTATAAATTCACTATTGATATACTAAGTTCTAAAATAATTATCTTAAATTACCGGAAATGATATTCATAAAATAATCGTTATAGTTATCAAAAAATTTATTTATATTCGTTTAAGATAACCACAGACAAAAGAGTCGTCAAATAGGTTTTGATAGATTATTTTGGGTTACCGATAAAAAACAATTTTCAAGTATATCGGATGAATAAATTTTTAATATTTCACGTTATTTCAAAAGTGTTGGCAGAAGCAGTTCTAATTTAACATACATATAGCTAAATAAATTACTACTTAAGATATAAATGGACGAAGGTCGCCCTATCTAAAAAATAAAGCGACAATGCGAAAAACAATTCATAGTATAGTAAATTAGATTACATTTTATTTAAACAACATTTATTATTTTGTTCGTGCACGTTTATAATACGAGGGTAATTCACATGCCAATCTTTTTCAATCATTTTCCGCACAGCATCGATGTTTTTTTGAATCACAACCGATTTTGGTCGACCTTCACGAGATTCATCACTGATGGACGCACGACCACGACGAAATTCTGCAAACCATTTGTAAACAGTCTTTTTGATGGTGCTTTATTACCAAAAGTTGAACGACGCGAATTTATGCATTGCTGTTGAGTTAGGCCCTTACTAAAATTGTAAAAAATAATAAACGAAAACCTTCATGAGTAATATCAATTTTTTCACAAACTTGTTTTTTTTTTAACGCTAACTACTCGGTCAATTTATAAGCTGCCACTGATTTCACAATAACAAATGTCAAATTTTACGAATATAGAAATGACAGATTTCAATATTGCCATCAAGTGGTCGTTTGTAAAAACATAAAAGGTAACCCTCGTATAACAAACGAGAAAGTCCAATTTAAAAGATAAGCTGGGATAGTGACCTGCATGGGCAAACCATTGGGCAAAGAACTGTGCCGGGCGAAAACGATCATTGAAAATGGTTGTTCATAGTCGGATTGCTGATAGGTGACTGTTCGTTGCTACAAGTATCGATATACAATACTATATGCTTTCTCTGTCTATATCATTAAATTATTTGCATACCCATAGTAACGTATAGTGACGCAAGTTGACAACTAACCTTCCAAATTATTTCAACAAAAAACAAAGCATTAGAAAGAAACGGCATGATTCGTAGATATCTATACTAATTAGAGCACGAAAATAAATTCACAGCAGTACTCAAACAAACAAAATTATTAATTTTATGGTAATAATTATAAATAAGGAAAAACTTATACTCATACGTAAATTTTGGATTATTATTTGTTGTTTAATTAAATTTTTTTTTTTTTTTTTGTTTCCCCTAAGTACAAAGTAATAAAATATTAAGTAAAAATATATTTATTCATATAATATATTGCTACAAGTTGTATTTAAATGTTTATTTATATTTTTAAAAAATTAGTCACTCTAATGCATGATATCGTCGTCATCTGAACGATCGCTGTCATTTCTTGTATTTATTATTATTGGATTAATATCATCAATAATCCTTTCCCTTTCCCACCATTAATTTATTAAATTATCGATTTTTTTTAACGGATTTTGCCCAAGTTTCACAACTAATTTGATCACAGGCTACTTGCCACATTTTCAAAACTTCGTTATCACTATATCCGTTTTGACCAATATGTCTATCATAATAATTTTTTGTTATACCCCAAATTAGTTCAATGGGGTTAAACTGGCAGTGATAAGGAGGTAATCTTATTACTTCATGACCATACGTTTGTGCCAATGTATCAATAAAATAAACTGGTTCAGATTTTAATTTCGTTCGTTTTCTCGTGATTTTGTTAGTGAGAAGTTCAGATTTATTACATTTTATAATTCTACGAATTGTTGATTCCGAAATCTTTAAGGCAGCTTCTACTCTTTGATGGACACAAGATAGAGAAATAAGTGGCCCATTGTTCTCTTTTTCGGAATTAAAATATTCCAGCAGATTTAAAGTTTGTGAATTTAATAATTGGCCGCAAGCTCTACTAATTAATATTATTAACAGACACTGACAGCTAAGACAAATAACAAAAAACATTTTCAAAATCGCTGAAAAATGGTAACTAGATTATTATATGAATGCACTACTTGATACATACATGTGGGTCATTCCATGTCAAGTGGTCTAGGGGTCCCTGCTCGACCATCTCCAATTTTGCTGAAACTTTATGGGTGTATACATATATGTTTGAAATGATGATCTGTAAAGTTTTAGCTCCATATGTAGTATAGGTGGGGAACCAGGGACTTGCCTATGGAACTCATTCGGCCGTGGTGTGGCTCGTTCGTCAATAATCGGCAAAGTTTCACATGCTGCTGTTGCACAACTAAAGCAGCTAGCACCATGAAATTGCACACTCTTGTTCAACTTTTTGTGTTGAACACAAAAACTATAGTGTCAAAGCTTATTAATGTGTGTACTTGACACAATATGACCTGGAAGTGGCCAAAAAAATTCATCGTAATGAGTTTAAGCCATACTTTGACTTTCCATAACTTAATGAGAAAAGCTTTTGACAGCTTTATTTCAAACCAGCTTATTATTCATATGAATATCAAAGCATTGCTTAAGTATTAGCTTCCATGTTCATTTGCTTGCTAAGATATTTGCCTGCAAAAATGCCACCAAAGTCAAAATGAGCAAATCTGACCTATTTTCAGAGCTACATATCACAAAATGGGTCACCTTCGATTTAATTTTTTCTACCACCATTGGATAGAGCAGGTTTTTTGCTGCTAGAATAAGCTTTTTTCATTTTGGAGTCTTTCTGTTTAAGGTGCAAAAAATGACTTTAAACATGATGCTCATATTCGCGCAAAACGGAAAGTTCGGAAAATGTACATTTCACATGCCTTCATTATTAAGACCACTCTAACCAGCAGATAAAAATTTGGCAAACTAATTCAAATTTGGGGGGTCAAACACAAAAAATATGTGGGAAGATTACAGAGCCATTCATCTGTCACAGTGACATTTGAATGTGAAACTGGACGGGAAACTTCACCGTGATTAGCATAAGCCATGCTTTTTTGCATAATAAATTTCAACCCTGACCAACCAGTTTATATTTTGAGGAGAATTTTAGAGGAGAAACACCAATAGCCGTTAAACTGGCATTCAATTTTTCAGAAACCTCCAGTTCCTCACCACAGTTTGATTCCGATGAAGCTGATGCTACTGTTGATTTACTTTCTGTAAACTGTTTTCTGCAGGAGGGACATAGTTTTTCACCAGGCCTTATGTCACACCTTGTTAAGTCCTTCAACTGATTTGCAGTTGACAAATCAATTGCTCGTAAACCCTTCTTCACGATGTGATTCTTCTTTTCAAAAGGATTACAACATGACCTTTGCAAAAATTCAAATTTTGTCAAAAGCAAAGCTTCATGATGCAGACAAATTTCTGATGTTTCGTCGAACTTCAATCCAGAACGCTGGCTAATTAATAATTGCTCATTTAATTCAAAGTTTTTTATTAATTTCAACTCTTTTCTGCTTGAATAGGATGTTAAATGGCAAGTGGAATTCTCCACTTGGCCGATGCTGCAAGGAGCAAGATCGCCTTCACAATTTTGTAATTCCATAAACAAAGATTGCAATAAAACAATATATGATTCAATAAAATATCCAATATTCTGAAAAAAAAAAAAAAATTGTTATATTCAAAATAATTTTGCACGATACATTATATTAAAACAATTATTAAAATTTGTTTGACAGCAAAAAAATTTACCCCACACAAGAAACAGGAAACGTTAATTATTCCTTTTGTAGGATTTGATTTTGAAGCTCAAATTTTGACAAAGTTTAATTGAAAATGTATCATTATGCAACTAAGCCTAAGAGTTTCAACTTAAAACAGTTTTAAAATGCAACAGGGCTCATAAATTGGCCAGACAACTAATTATATAAGATCTTTTATTTTAAAATTGTGGTTTTAGAAAAGTTGGGCTTGATTCTACAGTTATGAAGCTCCTTCTGCAGTTTCACATGTCACTGGGACAGGTGAATGGCTTTATCTTAACACACTATTTTTGTGTTTGACCCCCCAGATTTGAATTAGTTTTATCTGCTGGTTAGAGTGGTCTTAATAATGAAGGCATGTGAAATGTACATTTTCCGAACTTTCCGTTTTGCGCGAATATGAGCATCATGTTTAAAGTCATTTTTTGCACCTTAAACAGAAAGACTCCAAAATGAAAAAAGCTTATTCTAGCAGCAAAAAACCTGCTCTATCCAATGGTGGTAGAAAAAATTAAATCGAAGGTGACCCATTTTGTGATATTTAGCTCTGAAAATAGGTCAGATTTGCTCATTTTGACTTCGGTGGCATTTTTGCAGGCAAATATCTTAGCAAGCAAATGAACATGGAAGCTAATACTTATGCAATGCTTTGATGTTCATATGAATAATAAGCTGGTTTGAGATAAAGTTGTCAAAAGCTTTTTTCATTAAGTTATGGAAAGTCAAAGTATGGCAAAAACTCATTACGATGAATTTTTCCGGCCACTTCTAGGTCATATTGTGTCAAATACACACATTAATAAGCTTTGACACTATAGTTTTTGTGTTCAACACAAAAAGTTGAACAAGAGTGTGCAATTTCATGGTGCTAGCTGCTTTAGTTGTGCAACAGCAGCATGTGAAACTTTGCCGATTATTGACGAACGAGCCACACCACGGCCGAATGAGTTCCATAGGCAAGTCCCTGGTTCCCCACCTATACTACATATGGAGCTAAAACTTTACAGATCATCATTTCAAACATATATGTATACACCCATAAAGTTTCAACAAAATTGGAGATGGTCGAGCAGGGACTCTCTCAAAAATTAGACCACTTGACGTGGAATGACCCTATATTCAAACCTTATCACACTAAAGTTAATATTAACGTCTTGACTTGAAAAATTAAAGTATTTGCATTCGAATCGAAGTAATTTGTGTGTGACAGTATGAAAAAAAAATCTAACATTTTTAAAGACTAGGCAAACGGAACATGATTCAATTCCTCTGTCTTGCTATCCAGGTTTGTCAAAAAGCGCGTGCGCCAACTGGTGTTCTCTTGCTCTCAGCTGTTGCGTCTTTGTATTTTTTTAGGTTGAGATTAGTTTGTTGTATAATAAAATAATACTAGCAGACTCATTGCCAACAACGTTCGCATACTGGTAACGAAAAAATTAATATAAGCAGGAATCAATTATTAAAATTTGCATGATTCTGCGTATATTAACAAAACAAAAACATTTCTTAACTATACCTAGGAAATCCTAAAAAGCCGCTCAATGCGTGTCGTTTAAAAATTAGTATCGAGCCGGATACAGCCCGCGGGCTATATGCTGGACATCGATGGTATGGCTGTTTCTGTTTATACCTAGGAAATCCTAAAAAGTCGCTCAATGCGTGTCGTTTAAAAATTAGTATCGGACCGGTCACGGTCCGCGGGCATAACATCAATTGACACAACATTCTTTGATCAAGCCAAGGTATGTACTGACTTGAGAGCTCTGATAAGCCAGCTGCTTTGTCGGGATACGTCGTTCCGACCACTCAGTTCGTGACCGACCGCATGCCGCAAGACCTGCTAGCACTCAGGAACTTAGCGTTACGTTAAGAGAGAAATTTGAGCTGTTATATATATAATTTAAAAAATATATTCTGGAAAAATAACTAATTAATTTAGTGAAATCTCACAAATAAATTTTTCTCTCCTCCCCCATCTTTAAGTGATATTTTGAATGTATGCCTCTCCCCATCACCAAGTGATATTCTGACTTTTTAACCCCCCCCCCTCCAGGTGTAATTTATGGACGTGATTCTCAAGTGATTTTTTAATTTCTGGTTCCCTTGCAAGGATATGTAGAATTTTGACCCCCCTCAGATGATTTTCTAAATTTTTACTTCTCGTCTCAAAGTGATTTTATTTTTAAGTTTTGCCCTGTCCCGGTTTAAGTGATTTTTTAATTTTTTGTCCCTCCTGCCCCAATTTATTTTCTGATTTTTTCTTCCCCCACCTACTAGTAATTTTTTTACCTCTGCTCTCCATTGAAGTGAAGTTTAAGATTTTTGCCCGCAGTCGATTTTCTGAATTTTCTGATAAATTATTCAGTTATTCGCTTATCGTTCATTTTTTATTAGTTTTTCCTTAATTTTTATTCAATTTCAACTATGAAAAAGATCTTCCTCGCTAATAAATCTTACAGGATATTTTAGCAAAATTTTGATCGCTATGAATAAATTTGGAAATGCAGTGTGTCGTTTGCTGGCACTAAGAATTAGTAGTTTAAAATATGCAAAAACAGAAAGTAGAACGAATTCCTGAATTAAACTTAAAAAAAATTATTACATTTTTTTTGTGTTCCCACCAAAAAAAGAAAAACATTTTTTTGATTTTTTTTTTTCATTTTCAGTCTACTTCATTGCGAGTATTAAGTAAATTAGTTGAAAGTAGTCGGCATGTGAGGGAGACATCCAGTGACGTTTCTCCTTATATATCACTGTCTTCTAGTAGCGGCGCTAGCCCTTAAAATCTGCGGGGGGGGGCAAACAAATTTTGAGTAATATTTAGGGGGGGCAGAAAATATTTTTTGTCGTTTACACCTGAAACTAATTTTTCTCCAACTAATTCTGGGGGGGGGCAACTGGGGCCTAGACCCCCCCCCACTAGCGCCGCCACTGCTGTGTTCAGTGCTGCGATAGATCGTTCGACCAAAGTCTTTAACCTTCTGTAGTCAAGGTCGTTTATTAAATTTCGTAAAAGTTCATTTTCATGTCAAGTGAGTCGGTCATGGTATTTGTTGGCAACTGTATGAATTTCTTCCGTGATGAAAGGGATTTTGAGGTCTTCATGGATCATTCTATTTGAGACGTACCAAGGTGCAATCACCAAAGCTCGAAGTGCTTTTGATTGGAATCGCTGTATTATTTTTAATTTGATCGACTTGGCACATCCCCATAATTGAAGTCCATACGACTATATGTGCTTGAGTATGGTCTTATTCGCGACTGAAACTAACGTTGGCGGCGCTGCGTACAACAGCTTATGGCGCACGAGAAGCGTATATGTCAGAAGTTTTTTCTTAATATTTATCTGTTCAGACAATATTTCGGCAAAAAAGCACTGTATTTAAGTCACTATATTTTAAAATACTTCTTAATTCGCATAAACTGCAGCACAACATGCTACAAATATTATCCAAATATACGCTTCTGTTTAATTTAGCTACTCACCACCAGACGTCTCACTGTTATTTGCAGTCGCGAATAGAGCAAAATTTTATTTCAAACTGATAATTTTGATTTTCTACCAAGAAGACAATACATTTGGCGAAATTTTAGGTCTAACTGCTTACTTTTGGCTTGTATGTGTTTACTCCAGGTCAATCGTTGGTCCAAATGCAATCCAAGGTGTTTTAATTCAGTTTTTATGGGAACTGGAATGTCGTTGATTGTAACTAGTGGACAAGTACGGAGTCTGGTTGTAAACGTGACTTGGACAGATTTAGACCGATTTAGTTTTTATCTTTTATAAGATTTAAATGACTTTGAAGAGTTGCAGAAGCTTCGTTAGGATCATAGTTTGTTGATAGTATAGCAAAGTCATCAGCAAATGCAGCTATCATAGTGTCATCTGTCTCAGGTATATCTGCAGTATAAAGTAAGTAAAGGAATGGCCCAAGTACACTACCTTGGGGAACAGCAGATGTTATAGGATAGTAAATTGATAGGGCATTATTGTATTGAACTGAGAAGTCTCTATCTGTCAAGTAGGACTTAAAAAGAAAGAAATAATTGCTGGATAAGCTCACAAAAATGAACATTTTCATTTGCAAATTGTTGGTACTTAAACACCAGTAACGTAAAAATACGTTTTATGCACATCTGACGCAATCACTAGTAAAATACATGCGGCTGCTGTTTTGAGTTGGCAGTTCTTGCATAAATGTTTATAATAAATAATATATGAATGTCCACAGTCTGCCAGTGGATTTGAAAAAACTCAAAATACCAGATATATATCAAAAATTCCGTTTGTATTATTTTAGTTAACATCTTTGTACATTCTTAATAGAGTAAGAAAAAGATTTTTGTCAAAAATCGCATAAAAAGATATTTGATGAGTTACAAAGATACGATGACTAACATCTTGAAATATTTCACATAATTTATTTAACACAAAATACGTATAGGTATAATAAAAATTATTTAAAATAAGAAAAATAATCTTTTTATTCTATACATCTTTGCAGTTGGATGAATATTTGGGGAATTACCGGAAGGAGGGAGGACTAAAATCTTGAAATTACCCACTTAATATTTTCGTATAAATATGTATTCTTAAAATTATATAGGTTATTCTAAACGTTTAAGCGGGACTAAATAGAATTTTTGAGTTGTCACGAGCTGTTTTTTAACGATTGAAGTGAATTTTTGTCAAAATGATCAAAAGCCTTATTTGAACTTTAAAAGTTACTAGTTTTCAAAATCTAGTTCCACTTAAATCAAAAAAACAGACTATAGCTAATGTTAGATTACAACATGATTATTTTGTATAACATTTTTTCAGTCCTCGGAGAAAAAGACAAAAAACCTATCACTGATTGAATATTGACAACTGACAATAACTGAAGCGCCTCTAGTGAGATTTTGAGAAACTGACGGTTGTAGGATAGTCGAGTTTGTGACAAGCATGGGAATATGTTCTTAGAAGTGGAATGACAGTTAAAGACCATTTTAGAGTGTGTTCCCGTGTGTTTCAATAAATATCACATGAAGATACCATTGAACCTGTCAAAAATATCCTACCAAAGTCAGCCATGATGTGAATGCAGTAGCGCCTCTATCGGTAGTGTCAGATGCCAATAGACGTTTATCATACATAAAAACAAAAATATATAAATTCGTGTATTAATTCAACGAAAATGTTTGATGTTGAGAATATTTAATTTTTAATGTTTTTTACCAAATTTGTGACGTAAATCCAGTAATAGCGCGGATTAACTATAGGTATATAGTTATTAGTAACAATAATTTATTAACCATATATGTATAATTTTAATTAATTTATAAAATACTTTTCCTTGTTTCCATTGAAGCGAATTTCTATTTAGATGCTATTTTTCGCTTCTGTCAGCGCTGGACCAGGGGCAAGTACCTTACTTGCTCAGGGCCGATTTTACCATTGAACGAGTCTAAACGATCACCCACAGAACATAAAAGAAGAACGGACACTCCCAGCAAGAAAATTTAGTACGTCTAACAGCGCTCCTATGAACGGTCCAAAAACTAAACAACTGAACCGCCAAATTTGAATTACACTATCAGTTTTAGGTTTATAAATATTATATTAAATATATATTTTTTTGTGTATTGCAACATTTTGTTATTTATATTAACAAAAGTTTTACAATAAACAAAAAAATACATATATTTAATAACCTGTAATAATATATATAAGGAATCTAAATAAATAAATTTAAATAAAAGATCTAAGCTATTTATTTTTGGAACACAAAATTACATTATAATTACTGAGAAATAAAATAACTTACTTTTTGACTGTCAATATTTATTTTAGAATCACAACTTTTCACTGTTAGAAATACAGCTGTTTATCTAACAGCGAAACGTTGTGATCTTTATATATAAAAGAGAATATTTGTGGCTATGTCCGGAAATTCTAACCCACTTCCAGATATGCTACCGAGTTGAAATTTTGCATACAGGTAGGAAATGATTTCATCATAACCAGAAAAATCGAAAATCTCAAAAAAGTCCTATCAGAAACGAGAAATTAATAATTTTGTTTTTTGCTAAAACTAAAATACTGGAAATATCTAGCTTATTATTTACTTTACATCAACAATTTGTTTTAATTGAAGAACGATTATTTTCTGTTTAGTGTAGATTTTGAATATTTAGGGGGACAGAGGGAGCGCTACTTATAAACTTGAAATTTCTCTCTTATTATTGACTTAACATTAAACATGTGCATAACAACAGTTGTTATAATATCAATAATATAAATAAATAAATAAACAAATCTTTCCTCAATATATCAGACCTATAATGACATATCGACTTAGTTTTTGCTTCCAAAGGTTACCCATGCACATGTACAAAAATGCATTTTGCTCTTATCAACCCATATACGGCAAATCTAGATTCAAGGTTAGTTATAAAACGCCTCGGATGTTTAGAATCTGTACATGTATTAAAACTCAAAAACGGCTTAACCGATTTTAGTGCTATTTGCAACAGCGTATTGTAAAGATTTTAAGCTATATATCATCGCTGTAGGACACCAGGCTTTCGATTAATTAAGAAATATTTAGAAAAAAGTCGGAAAAATTTTCCGTATTATAAAAAACTATAAAAGATACATATATTCAAAATATATATTAACGAATTTTAGGGTTTAATATTGCTACAAAAATGTTCCCGAGAATATATATCGCAATTTTTTTTATTTTCATTTTTGACAACAATTATAACGTTAAATTTGCTGTTGAACATTATTGTAACCCCCTAAAGCAATACGGAGAAAAAAACTTCCTTGGGTGGCAAGAATATTTACTAACGAAAAAAAGTGCTCCGACCTATATAGGTACGATTTATAAATCACGAATTATCACGGAGTAATTATAATAAATATCATAAATATTATAATAAATAATTTCGTAAGGTGCAAGATAAAATGTTTCACGTGATCGGCGCTGCTTTTGGCGATGAGTGATTCTCAAATGGGTATTTTATGTCGCATTTTCCTGGGTTAGCACAACGGGACACTTATACGTGTTGTTACTAAATGTCTATATTACCAATGTTTACAAAGAAGTTCGTAATTCTCGATTCGCAGCAACCAGTCTTGAACCGATTTCGAAATGGGTCCGATCTAAGCGGGCTACGACTATTTTTTTCGGCAGCGAAGCAGCGGGTATACTGCTAGTTCGAAAATAAATACTGACTGTCCAAAAGTAGAGTTATTTTATTTCTCATATACTATTATCTAGACATTAACATAATTCACAAAAGAAAACACATAACACAATATCAAAATAAACAAAATTAATTAACTCCTAACTAAAAATAATGGCAGTTACTCAGCGACTTAAAAACAACACAACACGAAGCTACTGGTCTTTACACAAGTCGGCTACGTTCGTAATATATCTATTTATTTTGCATTCTCTCGCCATCTCTGAACGGTCCAGAAACTAAAACAGTGTCCAAGGTCGGTCCATAAGAGTGTCACCCGGGTGCAATCACCTAGGACCGTCACGGGAGCGCCGGAAAACCTTGAAATTATGTCTTTTATGTACTTTTTGTTTAGAATGTAAAATTTCCATTTTACTATTTTTCTTATATTTCCATTGAATCGGTGCTCTCTGAATGAAAGGTACCAAATTATGTTTTGCCCAGGAACGCCAAATCTAAACTTGCCACACGTTAGATACGGTTGCTTACACTATTACTGCTGAAATATAAAATGTAGGAGAAGCAATAAATAAAATTGGTGTTTTTAATTTATTGGATATATATCTATTTGACATTTTTTATTATTTACATCAATTTATTGTAAAAGGTTTCTTTTTACCAGCACCAATCAGTTTCTGGAATCATGTCTTTTACGATACTCTTAAAAGCTCCAAGTTCACAGAATTCTGTACATCCTGGCAGGATCATAACTTCGTCTTCACCGTGTTTGTACACCACCTAAAATTATAAATATACAATTAGAAACTTTTTTTAATGATGATTTGGCTTTGGAGTTCTACTTATAAAATTTTGATGAAGGATGATTTTTGTTTTTAATTTTAATGAGGATAAGATGGTAAGCACGAATACAAATAATTGAAACCCTGAATGAAAACCCGAATAAAAACGATCTGAATTCAAACCCGGGGCCTTTGGCACTATTGATGCAGAGTTACTACCTCTGCACTGCCGAGGCCGGCAATCAGAACTTAGAACAGCTTTTTTGGAGAAAATGCTCTTGAGTATTACATACCTTAATTCCGAATTTATCGTCAAACTGGTGTAGTTCGAAAATAATATGAGAACCAAAATCAGGTATATGCGGCTTATATACGCCTAAAGTTGCCAATACATAGGCAACATTATATTCATGCCCTGCATACATGGATAATTTAGGTGTGAATTTATTGGCGTTTATTCCATCATCAATATCTTGAAGAATCTTCTTCAACAATGGTCCTAGAAACAAACAAATTAATAATTGGATATCTATACAAATTGGTGATATGTTATAATTTGAGGTTTGTTTTTACGCCTCGCAAAATTGTAGTTTAGAATTAACTCGATACTGTAAAACCTTATTTTGTTAACCCTTTACTGCATGAATTTTTATTTTTGGCTGAAATAATTCATGAGTATTAGGAATTGGTTCCGTAAGTAAATGATTCCGTATTATTTGCTCGTCAATTGCTAGGTGTTCTTCATTAGGGATTAAAAGCAGTCGCCCTCGAATTTTTGAAAGAAAAGATCGTATCTTCTAGTTGTCCTTTCTCAATAAATTCAGAGTTATTGTTGAAGTGCAAATTCCGCTTGACATCCTCAAATCTATTGCAGCCCATTACTTGAGATACTGCAGGATCCATTGCTGTGTATGTGGCATATATGAACATTCATGAAGTAACGTTCTGATTCAGTTTTAAAAGTAAAATAAAAAATAAAACTCGGAATGTGCCATATATGGCACACTCCGAGGGGTTAAATATTAATCGTTAATTTCCGTAGAAGTAGTTTGCAAATAACATTTAAATATAAGTACATTTTTACTCTGAATAATTGTCGTGGCCTTTTTGTAATAGTAGCAGAAGAAGGTTAAATCTACCTGCTTTTAATCTTCTCACATGTAATCTACAGTTGTCCCACAAAAAATTTCACTAAGGTATAATAGTAACGTATATTATTTGGAATTCAGTTTATTATTAATATTAAATTACGTACATTATTGTTTTATGAGTGTTTTTTTCTTTTTTAATTTAGCGTCCCTTTACATATTTTCAGGCTTAGAATAGGGGATACGCATAAAATTTATATTTCATTAAAACTACATTTTTTTGATATGTTAATGTTAGTTATGTCACCTAACAAAACAAAAATCACATTTTAATTAATATTATAGCTAAATTTTTTAATTAAAATATTGTAAATTTGAAATAAGCCGACCACCGTTACCGAGTAAATACGACTGAGGATGACGTCAAACGACTGGTGTTTGACGTCACAGATACAGTTACAACATAATCTTTACGTGTGTATATTGTATTGTTCGAGAGTTTTGTATTTGTTTTTAAACAATTTTTCACGCATTTATTATTAAAATGGCAGATAAAGATTTTGTTAGGGCTCAGAGTGATAATTTACCCAACATTGATGCATTTATGCTCATGGAATATATGAAAAAACATATACAAACATAATGTTTACTTTTTTCTGAAATATCGGTTTTAATTCGCCTCATAGCTTCCAGTCACAAATTTCGCCATCAGTTAATGATATAAATTGTTTTTTTGGATTTCTATTTGAACTATTTGTGCACATCGGTACTAAACAATATTTTCGACTATGTTTCGAAGTACTGGGGCCTGGATCTTCCATATTTTATATATTTTAATATAAAATTTAATTTGGAAAATATGTATAAATTGTTTTTATAGAATTAAACTTTATTTTAATTAAAATCACCCTAACTTTACATAACCTATAAAAGTTATACAAGCAAATAAGTTCACGACTGTGTAGGCTGCACGCTGTACACTGGGTAGGCTGTACGCAGTACACTGGGTAGGCTAGTAGTGTACTGCGTCACTTAGAAGGGGTATGACGTCACACGTCGTTTTCGCGCGCTACATACATTTATGATTTTTTTAAGCCTTCAAATAAAAAAAATAAATAAAAATGCAAAACTGTTTTTTATGTTTATATGCAACAAGAGGAATATAATAAAAAAAATTAAAAAATCATGCCTATCTTCTTAGACTTATTTTTTCTTCACAATAAGTAGCTGGTTCTTGTGCCCCACCTCATTAATGAACTCTAATTTACAACATGAAATAAAACTATTATAAAATTTTTAGATCTACAGTGGCTCACAAAACTATTCGCACCTCTATCATGTACTCTACTAGTTAATTTATTATTAATAAACCGTTAAACACAGATTGTTGAAAATTATAAAATAGATGCATTGTATATTAAATAATAATTTGCAAAAAAATATAATTAAATAAACAATGGCATTGATAAGATATAAAATGTTTTGTTTGAAATGGTTGGAAATTCGCGCCACAAAACTATTCGTACGGCGCCATAAAAACACGATAAAACATAGTATACTAGTCCGCACTTCCCCGAATTCTTGTAATTGTGTTCACAACGTGTTCAGCGTATGTTATGCAAAGTACTTCGCAATTTTAAATAGTGTTTTTTGTGGAATTTAATATGGGGCGCAAAAAAAAGGAAACATTGCCAACCGAGCGCGAAATGATGTACAAAATGCACATCATATCGCGAATCATATAAGGAAATTTCGAAAATATTTGAAAGAAGTACGGAGTGATTATTTAATGGCGAGACGACGTCACTGGAAGTTTTAATAATTTGCCGTATCATACACATCGTAGCAGGCGATTATGCGCGCATGCGCATCATGGTTATTATATCTCTTCAAGGTTATTATAGTCATAGTATTCACCAGTATTTCTGCTAGGAGGCACGTAAAATTTGGCGACGTCGTCTCGCCATTAAATAATCACTCTGTAAGACCACCGTCCAGTATATTATTAAAAAAATTCAAAGGGACGGTACTGCTGTCAGCAATAGAAATGAAACGGGCCGTCCTAGAATTTTGACTGCATGCTAAGAACGAAATATTGTGCGCAAAATAAAAATTAATTCATTTATTAGTGCACCACGATTAGCGGAAATTGTACCGGAAACATCAAACAAAAAAGTAAGTGCATAAACATGCCAAAGAATTTTGCACAGACATAACTTTAATGCCCGCGTACCACGTAAGAAGCCTTATATTAATAAAATAAATCGCATAAAACGTTTAAATTTTGCTAAAAACCATACAGACAAGAATATTTCGTTTTGGAAAAAAGTCATATTTACCGATGAAAATAAATATAATATTTTTGGATCGGATGGACGCAATTTTGTATGCAGAAAACCAAATAAAGAATTAGATATAAGAAATTTGACGCCTACGGTTAAACATGGAGGAGGGTCAGTAATGGTATGGGGCTGTATGGCTTACAGTGGAGTAGGCAAACTAGTATTTATTGGTGGGATTATGTATAAATACAAATATATTAATATATTGAAAGAAAATTTGAACGCTAGTGCAGTTTTTTTTAATTAGTATTTATTGGTCTTAGTCTAGTGCAGTTAAATTGGGTTTAGAAGGAATTTTTTTTTTCCAGCAGGACATTGATCCCAAGCATACTGCATATGTAACGAGCCAGTGGTTACTTTATAATTGTCCACATGTTCTTGCAACATCTCCCCAAAGCCGTGATATTAACCCCATTGAAAATTTATGGGCAGAAATTGAAAACAGAATTAAAAAATTCGAAATAACCAACAAAGAAAAACTAAAAGAGAGTATTTTAGAAGTACGGGACAATTTACCTCCAAATATTACCGAGAATTTAGTCAATAGTATGGAAAATAGATTAAAAGCAATAATTAAGGCTAAAGGAGGGCCAACAAAATATTAATTATTATTTTCAAAGAAAAAACATCTATTATTATTAAGATTCATGAGTCTGCGGACAGAGGTACGAATAGTTTTGTGGTGCAAAAATTTGACAATAAATTAATCAATGTGTTGTAAATGTAGAGTTATTTTATTTAAACATATACAACCAAATGTATATTGATATTTATCAGTTATTGGAAGTGTACAATAAAATTTATGACAAAATATAATTTATTTTAGTTTCTATCCGCAAATAAAATTATTAGTCATTAGGGTACGAATAGTTTTGTGAGCCACTGTATATTATCCAAAATATAGAGTTCCCCCAAAATATGTCCTTTATAAAAGAGGTCCTCCAGCTTGCAAAATTTCTAAACCACGGCATTAAAGTATAAAGGCTCTATACAGATTGACAAAGTATATAAATCAATAACTAAATATAAAAACTAATTGAATGATTACCTCCAGTTGCTTTAATGAGCAGTGGACTTGAAGTTTGTATTTTATACTCGAATTCAGAAGCATCTTTCAAAAAGTTCATTACAGGGGTATTTACCCATGGTGGTAGTGGTTTTTCTTTTTCTTCATCAACTAGTCCAAAATATAACTCCATTAATTCAAGAGTAGTTGCAGCTTTCAACCCAGTATTGTTATTTACATATTGAAACTTAATAGCATTGTCAGCTAAATACTGCTTTACCTCATCTGTATTGCTAACGGCCTGGTACTCGGCAATTAGATCATCACAATAATATATTGGAAATCCTAGTAACTGAAAAGTAATACAATAATTTTGTAGAACTGTTATTAGTACGACCACACATTATCGTTAAGAGCAGTAGTTCTTAGTTAACTATTTTTTATCAGACACCAGTCGAAAATAAAAGAAGCATTTAAAATTTTAAAAAGCTCATATAGTAAGTTTTGGAATGCTGGTAAATCGTCTCTTAATGTCGAAACCGATACTTTTCTTAAAAATGGACATTTGCATAATTAAGATATCAGAGGTTATTAGTCGGCTAATTAGGTATTACATAACTAGGGGCCTCAGCCCGGCTACGTCAGGCTTCTCCCCCTACGTTGACAAAACTCGTCTCTTCGCGACTCGTTTTAATATGATAAGGCATTTTGCCTGTCACGTGGTTATCGAAGTGACACACCTCGGGCGCGCCCACGGAACGTCCACGAAACGTCAGCAAAAATTATTATTATTATTATCATTATCCTATAACTAACAGGAAGTTCTGAGCAATTTAACGTTGAAATAATTTTTCAAATTGGTGGCACCCCGGTGAGAGTGTCGTGGCACTCCGGTTGAGAAACACTGATATAGCCAATAACACTCGGGAAGTTCTAATCTATACATAAAATGTTCAAAGGATTATCCAAATCAGTTAATTAATTTACGTTTGTATCATTTAAACGTTACAATAATATTTTATTTCACTATAAAGAATACATGGATTCTGAATAGAATAGAGAAAAATTAATAAAATTGTTAAGTATTATTGCATAGGATTCACTATTAATTATGTCACTTGGAAATTTAGAAAAGCTTTTGAGTAACACTTATACATGTGAAATTTGTAGATTTTCGTTGTAATAATATATTCGTTGTAGTAATATTTTATGTTATTAAATTTAGCATTTTGTTTACCTATTTAAAAAGGTATTTATAATTTTTAATTTTTTGTAAATATATTATAGTCGTTTTTAATTTATATAATCACTAAAATTTCACCTATACTTGTTATAATTCAGTAATACGAAGGAATTGCCTCCTAAATTTGAACTGCGGTAGTTGTTTCGTTGTTCGAGAGAGGCGCTGATGAATACTTTTATACATAATTTTAAAATTTTTTTGAAATACGTCTTAAAATTAGAATTTTTACTACAAAAAAAAAAAAAAAAAACAGCGGAAGACCTTCATGATGATAAAAAAACACTTTCAGCCTATAGTAATCACTTATATAAAGAAATCATATATTTAAATGACATCTGGGTATTTGATACTTCAAGATTTAACACAATTAAAATTACGCGATTACTAAATATCGAATATTATTCTGTCTTATCTATCCTCCTAATACATTGTACTTTATACTTTCGTTAATATAGTTAGTAAAATAGTTAATAACATACAGTTTCCAGAATTAAAATAACAAAACTGCTTAACAGATCTATCCTCACCCTGAAAACTTATTTGAACGTATTCTACAGATAGGTTTAACATTTAAAACGTTCGAACGACCCTTAAAATATATTTTGATAACTCAAAACTGATTCTTACTTTCTTAATTCTTACTTTCTTTTCCGCTTAATAGCATTTTTAACTGAAGGCAATTTTATGGTCAGCAAAATTTTCAAAATTTATGAAAATGTGTTAAAACCTTACAAAACTGCATTATCTTTATCAACTCTTATGTATTTTTTACACATTTCATCAATTTTATTAATATAATACCTTCAACTGTAGTTTTTCAATTCAGTTTTGGTCTGAAATCGTCTCCTAAATAGTAGAAATATGAATAAACATCTTTTATCGTCTGGTACAATCTATCCGTGCTGAGAAATGGTGACGATGAACGCCACGGTTTTGAGGAAAAAATGCATGATTTTTATCAATAAAAATTAGTCAGTACCTCCTGACGAAATAAAATTAAGCCTAAGCACTAAAGAAATAAAAACTATACCACAAATTTCTGAAAAGGTAACTATAAATACTACTAATTTGTGGTAAACATAATTAAACAAAGACAAATTTAAAATCCCGGTGTACACAACAAAAATATTTGAGATACCTAAATCTACGACGTGATGCACGACTTCTAACCACCCCTGTAGGTACGTTTTTGCACCTACACAGCAAAAAAATCGTGTGTAAAAGTTTACTCACAATTTGACTAAAATTTTCATTTAAAAAAATAAATAATTCACTATTTTTAACCAAATCAATGTGTAAAGTCTTTATTTATACAGATAGTGTTATTTTTATGCAATATTATTTTTTCAGTGTTAAAATTGACACTACTTTAACACTATTTATCATCTAACATTATAATTTAACCAGCATGTAAGTGTAGGGTGACCATTTTCTTGGAGACGGCAATGCGGGACGGAGCAAAAAAAAGGTCGTCACTTCCGAAATATAAGTGAAGAGCAAACCAAAAAAAGGTCCTCACCTCCCAAATATAAGTAAAGAGCAAAAAAAAGGTCTTCACCTCCCAAATATAAGTACAGACCAAAATTCAGCCCTGGGGACACCAAATCAAAATGCGTGACGTCCCGCGAAATGCGGGACGAATGGTCACCCTATATAAGTGTAAACTTACATGCTTACAAACTTAAATTTAACCAAAAAAGTGTAAATAATTAACACGAAAAGCGATGGTACACTGAAAGCTCATTTTTAGTGTACCATGAAGTCCTTTTAACACTACTTTTTTTAGAGTGTAGTCTTACCATAAATACTGTCACAAAGATTTTAGAGAAATTCCACAAGATGCTTAAAGATATTTTAATTTTCTTTTAGCATATAATACATAGATGCATGTAATACATAGAATGTAAATAAGAAACATCAGTTTTTAAAATGACCCCCTCTGGCCATTACACAACTCTTAAGTCTCTGCGATCACTGGCCAATAGAATTGCGTAGTTTTTTTTGTGAAAAGATTTTCGATAAAAGAATTTTAATACTGAGGAGGCTTTCAACCGCCAGAACGACATGGTATATGCTACAAGTTCACGAGAAGCTTGTGAGAAACCGCCGAAGATCTAGAGGAGCCTGCTTCTGAGCTAAAACGATACCACTAAGCTTCAGTTTTAAGAGAAATGAGTAAGAAAATCTGTCAAAGTCTTCTAGGAAATCGTGTTGAAGTCGATAGTAACTGAACAAATACCTCTTCGCTGGTCACTATTAGAGCTTCCAGCAAGATTCAGCTGCAGCTCCTAAGGCGAAAACTACGCAGCAGTGGCTTGAAAGCAATGTACCGGCCTTCATTTCTTTTGCTGATTAGTCGTCTAGCAGCTCTGACCTCAACTCCCTGGACTTCAAATTGTGGTCCGTGCTTCAGGACGTGGTTTGAAAGAAGACACATCCTAATATCGCTAGTCTTGAGAGCTCCCTGATGAAGGCAGCATATAGTTTTCCTGTAGAAACCCTTCGTAATTCTATTGACGAGTGACCGCAGATTTTTGAGAGCTGTGTAACGGCCAGAGGTAGTAATTTTGAAAACTGATTGGTATTTCTTCTTTAAGATGCATCTGTTTATTATGTACTAAAAGAAAATTAAAATATCTTGTGGAAGTTCACTAAAAACAGAATTGACAAGATTTGGGACAGAATTTACGGTAAAACTAGGAATAAAATATTTTTCTTACCTTATCATCCGCATACTTAATATAATCATAAGGTACTGGTTGCCAGTCCAGATTACTAGTGAACTGTTGGACGGAACTTGGCTTCCACAATCCAGCTAAGACCAGCTGCATAGTCATCTTGGCTCTGCTGTAATCTGTGGATCTTGTATATAAAAGCTCTGGCTTGTAAATCTGACCTAAGAATTCGTCGTATTCAAAACGGAGTGCAAATCCTTTGTTGTACATATTAGCCTTTCCGCGCTGTTGAAAATATACAATGAATTATAAGAGCGCTTGAGTTCATTAATTTTGTAAGGGAGGTAATTTTGGTATTGTTCCAGAAATAAAATTTCATAAATAAATTCGCTATAATCATCCAATTAGAGTAAAATATTAAATGATATAAAATAATCTATTTCTTAAAAAAGGACACTTAAATGTAGCCATGTTTATAAGTGCAACTTGAAACTTGTATAACACGAACAGGTACTCGTAAATTCTATGTATCTTAAAAAGATGTCAAATTAATAGATTAAATTTATTTGGACCATATGTAGTCCAGTAACCTTGTCATGATTATGGGGCAAAAGTTGCATCAAGTGGGGGTAGTTAGTTTCGTCATTTTTTCTTGTATGGGATATGCCTGAGATGCAAAATACAAGTTTTCGACCTCGGCAGCCCTCCGGAACACTTTTGAATTTCTCAAAAACTAGTAAATTTTCGAACTGTTTTCGGATTCTTACCATTATGACCATAAAGGAACACGTTTTTGACAAACATTATTTAATGCATTTTTAAACTAGATTAAATTTGCTACAATTTAAGACCAGAATGGGTTCAGTAGCTTCAATAGTTTCTGAGATACAGCTTTTCAAAATTTGAAAAAATCTCCAAACTTCATGTTTCATCATATACAATTGCCTTTATATCTTCAACAACCGAGTCAGTGAAGTAAACATTTATTCAATTTAACATTTTGAAGGTGGGGGAGGAGGAGGAAGGGTGGTATGGGTGGAGGGAAGTCACTGTTCACCGTTTTCTTCATCGTCCTCAATCGCCTGAAATGAAAAATTATATATTCAATGTCCCAAGGTAAAACCTTGTCATAATAGAAATACACCGCACATGAAAGTTGGTAAGCATTAATAAATAGAAGTAATGGTATCTATAGCATGTGGGTAAGAATTAATTATTATAAATAATGGTAACTTTCAACTATAATACGAGTGTAACAGTTTTTCGACGAAAAAATCGATGTTTTTAAAAAGTTTTTTGCGAATAACTCGAAAAATATGCATTTTATCAAAAAAACTGTAGAAAGAAAAATTGTAGCTTTTAAAAAAACAAACAAAATACTTTTTTTATTATTTTTCTACGACCAATACGAACCGAGATACGGCATGTTAATGGTTAAATTTTTTTCGCCAAATGCATAATTTGAAAGATTCAAAGTCAAATAACCGGAAAAATTTGCATTTTTCGAAGAAAACTCATTGAATTTTTTTAAAAGTATTTGATTAGACCTTTCAAACAAAAAAAAGAAAGTCTCTAGTATAAAAATTAAGCGACTTATGATCAAAATAAGGTCGGTACCTACTTTTTTCTACGAAAAAATCAGTGAAAACAACCCCCTATTTACCCCCCTAATTAAAATTGATCCTCACCCTTCTGTGGTTCTCTTCATATATGTATTTTCAGTACACCCAAGAAGTTTGACCAATTTATAATGCCTAATTTTAGAAAAATTGGAGTTTAAAGAAAAAACGATTTTTTGCGATTTCGTATTTTTCACCCTTTTTTTCAAAATATCTCCGAAATTACTGGAGATACGAAAAAAATGATAGAGCACTAAATTGTAACTTTTTTAATGACTTAAATTTCCCTGTGCATATATTTTCTGTACAGTAAATATTTGGCGAGATATAGCCGTTTAAAACCTCTATTTACAAGCGAACACCACCTTATTCGAGCCCTTCAAACTCACCCCATTTAAAAACTAAGGGATCTTAAGGAATTTAATTTACACAGTCTTATAGCTCTTAAAAAGCCCTACAAAATAGTTTTTGAAAAAACTTTCTATCACTAAAAATGAAGGAGCTATGTTTAAAAAACCAATAAATTTTTTTTCGATACATCTACATAACCAGTATTTTCCGCAGCAATATAAGGTTTTGCAATGTTATTTTATAATTTTTGACAATAAGGAGTAGTTTTCACTTCTAAAAATAAACAGTGCCCATGAGCATGATATAGCATACAATTTTCAAGTTTGGAGATTATTTCAAACTTTGAAAAGCTGTAACTCGGAAACTATTAAGACTACCGAGCCCATTTTGGTCTCAAATTGTAGAAAATTTAATCTAGTTTAAAAATGCATAAAATGGTGTTTGTCGAAAACATGCTCCTTTATGGTCAAAATGGGAAGAAACCGAAAAGAGTGCGAAAATTTAGCAGTTTTTGCGAAATTCAAAAGTGTTCCGGAAGGCTGCCGAGGTCGAAAACTTGGATTTTGCATTTCAGGCACAACCCATACAAGAAAAAAAAAACGAAACTAACTACCCCCACTTGATGCAACTTATGATGTACTAGGTTACTGGACTAATGTGGAAAACTATTAGCATCTGTTTTAAAATATAAACATTATTGTGGTTATTTTTCTAGGGAGCTTATACTATTTAATTTATTACCAATACCTGTCATCTGGATGGCTCGGGTGTGAATTTATATTTTACAATTGAGCGTTGTGAGTCTCTTGGGGTAGTTCAGTTAAAATAGTCATGAGGTTAAGACTAGTTTAAAGGCAGTGAGATTTTGTCCATCACGGGTTAGAGACATTTCGAGTGTTCAATCGAGTTTATATAAAGTAACCAAGTAATACATTTACGAGAGACAATTAGTATTCCGAGCAACCATTCGCAACTCCACTGGCATCTTTCTTCGACCCGTGGTGAAATTTTGTCCGTTGTCTAACCTCCTTAACTTCCTTTTCTCGTCGGCTCCTTCCCTCGTTGCAAGACTACGTCTTTCGGTGGGCGGAATGTTCGCGCTCCTCTTCTGGGCGACCTTTTTATTATTTAAGTGGGGAAGGAGGGGGTTCTTAGGTTTTATATATTTTTTTAGTACAGTATCGAACGAGTGCTGACTGATAACGTTTGAGTCTAGTATCGATAAGTCAGGCTATTAGTGCTATAAAACGACCCCGTTTCGGTCTCTTTATGAATGTACGTTCCGTTTATATTCGTCTCGTGTCTTATTGTTCGTTTGTTAATTCGTATACTCTGTTCTACCGACCAAACGACCCGTTTGAGTCTATTCACGAATGTACTTTCCGTTTAAATACGTCTAGTGTCTTATTGTTTGTTTCTTAAATCGTGACTACCATGTGGACTTATTAAGTGTATCAACGCGGCTGTGTGTCCAATTTTCTCCTACTCTAGAGTGGACCAGACTACAGCAGTTCAAAGGGTCCTTTGATACGATCACGCTTTAAATACAAGTCCATTAATCAGTATATCTTCCATCACATCTCCAGCATTCTACAATCGCGTAAGATTGCGCGCAATACAGTCCATTCGTTTATTTTCGTGCTCCTCAGAGCAGGAACCTGGTCAGTGTCTCCGTCCGGGAACACTACAGGGTTCCGCACTTAACATTTTGAGTGAGGGATTTGTGTCCAGTGGACAAATTAGTGTTTCGTGTGGATCAGAGCCTCTTAGGAATTTTGAATAGTTGTGAATATGTGTCTTTTTAGGGATTAGCTGTTATCAACATAATTGTAAGTTTAGCGCGTAAATAATATAAATATTAAACCCGTATCGTAATAAAAGTAGGTTAGTTAAATGTCGAATTTTATTCAACAACCTCTAACTTCTTCCTAAGGATCATTGCAACCAGTCAGCGAACACGGAGGGTTCATATCCTGGAACCACTTGCGGATTATGAACTCATTGAGAGATGTACGGGTTTGATATACTAATAAAGTATATCAATTTTATATTCAAAATTAATCAGCCAACCGTGACTTTACATTAATATTGTCAGTAGACTCCCCACAATTTTGATAAAAAAAAAGTTATATCAGAATAATTCCAATTGGAAATAGAAAACGCTCGCTTTTTCTTCGCTTCGCTTATTGAAAGAAAAATATAAGCTTAACTATAGTCTATTTTTTGGAAGAGCGTTTTAAAATCTATACTTGTGGTTGGCTGGCAAGCAGCTTGTATTTACACAGCTCGAAAATAACATTATTCTGCCATTACCTGACACATCTTCACGTTATTCTTGAGTTTTTATGTTTTTTTTTTTTTTTATAATAGTTGTTATAGTTCAAACTATAAGTAATTATTATATTATAGTGTTTTGAATTTAAAAATACGTACATTTGTAAGTTCTCCTAGTCCATATGGGTACCACTCGTCATTCAAATAAGGATCATTAGGATACATGTTATCGATACCAGGTGTTCTTTCGCCATGGCGGTACAACTGAAATAGTAAATAGCATTTGGCATCAAAATGAAAATAAAAATGTTTTATCACAACCAAATATAAATTTGTTAATAATGTTACTTACAATATGTAGCTGTTTTAATTCTCCGGCAACCAAGTGCAAGAGAACGAAAGAAATGCACAGAACTAGCAACTTATAAGTAGCCATTTTATCAGCGTTTGTACTGATTGAATAATTCGTAAAGCGGAATAGTTTTATACTTAAATATAATCTAATCTTGACATTTAATCCTTGACAGTATCTTTGTATTGTTGCTAACTTAAAAATTATAGATAGGTAGTTAAATTTTTAGATTGATTAAAAACTGTGAACTCAAGTTCATTCTGTGTAATTTTCTCAAACAATTAAACTTGAGATAAACTTAAAATAATTGAGAACAGTTTATTATGATTATAAAAAAAATAAAATAAAATGCTAATTGCATTTGCTATGACAAAAAAAAAATATAAGTCTTTGACAGAATAATAGATGCTAATAATGCAAATAGAATGCTAATAATAATGAATAATTGCTAAGAATGATTAATAAATGTTAACAATTAATTAAAATATTCATAATATTTAATAAATGCTAATAATTATTACTCTATGCTAATAATAATTAATAAACGTTAGTAATTTAGAAAAACAATGCTTATAATTGTTACTGATATATTTTATACTATTCTATTTACATAAGGCGCTGATAACATCCCAGCCGAACTATTTAAAGCCGATAGCTCACTGTTTGCTTCTAAAATACATCCCATGATAGCACTGGTATGGAATAACGAATCCATGCCAAAGAACTGGAAAGAGGGGTTAATTATTAAACTACCTAAAAAGGGCAACTTACAAGAGTGCAGTAACTGGAGAGGTATAACACTTCGTAATGTTATAACCAAAGTTCTATCTAAAATCTTACTCAACAGAATTGCAGATAAACTAGAGAAACGTATGCGTCGTGAGCAAGCTGGTTTTCGCCCTGGCCGATCCTGTATTGACCACATTAATACATTGCGCATAACTATTGAACAATCAGTAGAGTGGCAGGCACCACTCTATCTGGTTTTCATAGACTTTAAGCAAGCATTCGACAGGGTCAGTCAAGAGGCACTCTGGAATATCTTAGATTATGTTGGGGTCCCTACTAAAATAATTAACCTCATAAAAGAACTATACCGTGAAGCAAGTTCGCAAGTTGTGCATAATGGGATGAGAAGTAAAAGTATTTCCGTTAAAAGCGGAGTTAAGCAAGGTTGCCTACTATCTCCTCTACTATTTAATACCATTTTGGACTGGGTTCTTCGTAATGCCCTCACAGAACACAGAGGCATACAGTGGGACTTCCAAAACCGTTTGGAAGATTTGAGCTATGCGGACGATATATGCCTTCTTTCACATAATTATGAAGATATGCAAGCCAAACTTGAAAGTATAAGTACTTTGGCAAATTTAGTTGGCTTATGCATAAATATAGGGAAAACCAAAGTAATGCGGATTGGTACCAATAACGTCAACAGATTTTACATTAACGGCGAAGTCTTAGAAGATGTGGAAGAATTCTGCTACCTCGGTAGTGCAATAACGAGAGATGGAGGAACTACAAGGGACGTGAACAACAGAATACTTAAAGCTCAACAAGCTTTCGGCTTGTTGAAAGAAGTCTGGAAATCCAATAAGATCTCTCGTAACACTAAGGTACGCATATTTAAAACCAATGTAAAATCAGTTCTGATGTATGGCTGCGAAACTTGGAAAGTCACTAAAGAAATTAACCATAAACTCCAAGTTTTTATTAACAGATGTCTGCGCAGAATTTTTCGCATTGCTTGGTCAGATCATATTCCCAATACTCATCTTTGGGAATCGACAGAACAAAAACCTATCCACTTGGAAATTCAGGCAAGAAAGTGGAACTGGATTGGGCATACCCTCCGGAAGGCAGTAAACGACGTCTCCAGAATGGCATTAGAGTGGAACCCTCAGGGAAACCGTCGCAGAGGCCGTCCTGTATCCACATGGAGGAGAACAATATACAAAGAACTTGATGCTCACGGAACTACCTGGCGCCAGGTGAAAAGGCTTGCTCTTCACAGACCCCGATGGCGCGAGTTTGTAAAGGCCCTATGCTCCAGCGAGGAGATCTAGGACACAATATATATATATATATATATATATATATATATATATATATATATATATATATATATATATATATACATAAAACAATATGCCTTAGCAACGATATAGCACACTACAATCGTTAATAAGTGTAAATGTTGCATAATTAAATTTTCGCTAACATATATATATATATATATATAATCTACATCTATTAACTAATAAATTCGCCATCGATAAAAAGTTCTAAAATAATTATCTTAAATTGCCGGAAATGATTTTCACAAAATAATTGTTATAACTATCAAAAATTTATATTCATTCAAGATAGCCGTAAACAAAAGAGTCGTCAAGTATGTTTTGATAGATTATTTTGGGTAACTGATAAATAACAATTTTTGCATTTTTAAGTATATCGGATGAATTGATTGAAATGATATT
Source organism: Liopterus haemorrhoidalis (assembly GCA_963971575.1). NCBI lineage: Eukaryota > Metazoa > Arthropoda > Insecta > Coleoptera > Dytiscidae > Liopterus > Liopterus haemorrhoidalis. The sequence goes on from OZ020613.1 coordinate 57,532,123, forward strand.
TTTAATATTTCACGTTATTTCAAAAGTGTTGGCAGAATCAGTTCTAATTTAACATACATATAGCTAAATAAATTACTACTTAAGATATAAATGGACGAAGGTCGCACTATCTAAAAAATAAAGCGACAATGCGGAAAACAATTCATACTATAGTAAATTAGATTACATATTATTTACACAACATTTATTATTTGCTTGTGAACGTTTATAATATAACAGACGAGAAGGTGCAATTTAGAAGATAAGCTGGGATAGTGACCTGCATGGGTAAGAATTGGGCAAACAATCGTGCCGGGTGAAAACGATCATTGCAAATTGCTGTTTAAAACATAATGAACTACATTATTAAATATTTTGGATCATACATTATCCGTAGGAAATAGAAATTCTTTGGCTTCGGGGTAAGTTAAAATAGATATTTATGAACAAGTACTGAAATAATTTATTAAAAAAATAATAAATAAATTATTTCAAACAATAAATAGCAAGTGAAATCGCATTCAATACAATAAGTGACAAATTATGTGAAAATTTCTTCAGATATCGAGAACGCAGCAGATGTCGCTGTAGTAGTAGTCTACGTAGGGGTAGTCTAGTAAACTGATTGACACCTGGTGTTGCCTTAGAGAACCATGCGTAATATCATGCGTGTCTCTGAAAAAGACAACTTGTATTCGGACTGGTTAACCTCGTAAACAGATCGAAGTCCGAAAGTAAGAAACTGATGCCCCAGCCTTTTGGAGGCTGGCTCTTTTTGAGAGGTGGTTGCATAGAGAGCTGGACTGATCAGTCCAGGAGCTTATAGCGTTTTCGATTTGTAAATAGAGATTTGATCTGAGATTGACCTGCAATTACTCTGAAATCAATCTGTGACGTCATGCTCTGCACTAGAGCGATATGGTAGGCAGTACATGTGTTTTACACCCGATTGTCGGTGTAATTATACATAGCATTTTCGACATAATTTTTTACTCCTATTATTTCGTCTTTTGCGAATATGTCTCCGCAATCAATAATTTCATCATCCTCTAATTCGTTAAAATACAATAATTCCTCAAATGCAACTACTTTTTTAGTAGCCATAACCCACAAAACAAGAAATCATGTTGAAAACACTGCTCTAAACCAAATCGAGAACGTTTTTTGCTCTGATAGCTCTCTCGGAGCAATCCGAGCATAAGAATCGAAAACGCTATTAGTCTCAAGACCGAATGGAAGAACTTGAACAACACTGCACGGAACTGTACTATATTTACTTTAGTACCAGATAAATCCAAAATACTCTACGCAACTAACTACAACAAATTTGAAATATGGTGTGATGGCAAAAAGTACGTGGTATATCTGAAAAAGTGGCGTTATCATATTTTGCAGAAATATTTAAAATTTTGAAACGGCCTAAATTATGCAGCTTATCCAATTATACTCTAGCCTTCGGGCGACAATTTACTTTAAAAAAATATAGTTACGTATTAGTATATATTCGAATGTAATTGCATTCTTAAAAAGAAAATATATTTGCCAGGGTATTTTCTGCGTTGTGTTTCTAAAAATCAGAAACTCTGTCCAAAAGACCGGGAGACTTTTATTTTATCATCTATTTCACTATATCTTATTTTGACTACAAACAATACTTGATAATGAATACTTTTTTGCAGGGTTTGGTGGATAATAGTGTTCGTTTTAAGTATATCTGGCTGTTCATTTCTTATTTATCAAACCTGGACCAAATGGAATGAGAATCCGGTAATCCTGAGCTTCAGTCAAGAACAGACACCCATCTGGCAGATCCCATTTCCAGCCGTCACTGTATGTCCAATGAATAAATGCCTACAAACTGTCTACAACTACACCGAAGCTTATAATAATTATGAAAATCTATCATCAAGAGAGTAGGTATCTTAAAAACGTAGATAAGACAGAAGTAGAAAACATAGGGGAGACCCTTTTGGTACACTAAGTATGTTGGCACACTGACGATGTCTATCGAACTATACTTCGAGCAGAGTCGTTATTTTACATACACATGCCTATTTTAAATATATTAATGTAGGTAAAACGTTTTGTAGTTACCGAATACAATTTTAGATTTTATAAAATATTGTTAATTTTACCGCAGAGTTAAATACCGTGAGTTTATTTTATCATAGAACAGCAATGACAGCAATGTAAAATGCATTTATTTTAAAATATGTAGAACAGAAATTGTCAATTTTTTACTAGTTAACTAAGTGTGGGTGTAAGTAAGAGCACCGTTTACAATTTCCTGAAGAAGGAACGTTTTAAATCATATAAATTTCAAAATTATCAGGAATTATTGCTGAACGATTATGAGAAAAGAAATATTTTTGCGAAATAATGATAGAGAATCAATAATAATGAAAATAGTGTAAATAAAATTATGGTGTAGATTTACAACATCCCATTGCACACTGCGCATGCGTCACACACGTCATTTGTTCAGTATACAGAGAACAGGTGGAACTGTGCAGAACTTTTATTTATGTCATTAAACTAGAAGATGGGTAGCTCGCTTCGCTCGGCTTCTTCTAACCAAACACTTACTAACCTAACCTAACCTAAGATAGTGTTTTGTCATTAAACTAGAAGATGGGTAGCTCGCTTCCAGAAACCATTGTTTTAGAGCCACTGATAATTTTTGAATTATTTAGTGTAGTCGTTATGTACTGCCATCTGTATAGAGTTTGAAGTGGGATATTGTAAATCTTGTCCAAAATTATTTTTACCGATGAGGCTACGTTTTACATTCATGGTGAGGTTAATTCTCAAAACTGCTGGTATTGGAGTCGGGAAAATTTACATTTAGGTAATACTCCCAGTACAGAACGGCCAGAAAAGGTGAACGTTTGGGCAGGTTTGGCAGGAACGCATATCATTGGTCCTTTATTTATAGACGAAAACCCTACTGCCCAAAAATATCTGGATTTGTTGGAAAATAGAGCAATACCTGCATTAAATGCACTAAATATTCCAGGTGAAGTGAGGTTTTAACACGGCGGTGCCCCAGCGCATAATGCCAGAATAATTAAAACATTTTTAAATCATACATTTTCTCGATGTTGGATTAGACGTGAAGGCGAAATAGAATGGCCCGCTAGGTTGCCGGACTAGCACCGAAAGATTTTTTTTTTTTTTTTGTATATGTGATAAGCAAAATTTGTAATGGACAAAATTTTACCATAGAAGAACTAAAAGCTAGAATAGAAAATGAATCCCACAGAATAAGACGGATGCAATTAATTAATGTTATTAATGAATGGCATTCAAACGTTATGACTTGCCTAAACGACCGTTAGCATACAGAACATTTTATTTTCTGACAAGGTTTTACCGCGTATTTTGACTCTTATGCTAACTTTTGTTTATTTATTATTTAATTGTATTAATTATTTACGACAATCAGCTTGATAATGCTCGAATGAGTGAAACTAGTCGCAGTAACTAGAATAAAGATTATACAAAATTACGAATTTACGCCCCTCCCCCCTAGAAATAGGTGAGGGCCTTTTGTTCTTTGCCATCACTTGTATTTTGGAGGTGAAGACCCTTTTTTTTGCTCATCACTTGAATTTTGGAGGTGAGGTACTTTTTTTTAGCTCATCATCACATCGTCACTTGTATTTTGGAGGTGAGGACCTTTTTTTTGCTCACCACTTGTATTTTGGAGGTAACGACCTTTTTATTTTTTAAAGTGAGAACATTATTTATATTTTAACTAATTCTGTCTTCCGAGCTCCTTCCAAACAAAAATCCTGGCTATGCCACTGGTGAGATTATATATTCTCTGGTTTTTAGGGTTACTAACCGCGTCCTTTTGGGCCGCAAACTCCGGCCCAACTAACATTTCTCCGTACTCCGGCCCATATAATAAAATATTTAATGTAAGATTTTGGATATAAAAACGTATATTGCGTTGCAAACTTCTTATAAAAGTGAGAGTTTCAAAAAAGTGCACCGTGCAATGCTAAGGCATGGATATAAACGTGATTTACGTGAGCGCGATGTTCGCGGGAGCGCTTTCGACCCGATTCGTTTGTTTTCGTTCTCGAATGTTAATATGTGATCCAGGGGTGTTTCAATGCATAGGGGAAAAGATAAACACGTGTAAGTGGCGCCTGCAAGCTTGAAGGGGTCAAACTAAAAATGCTCTAATCCAATCTGCGCATGCTCCTAACGATAATAATATTTTTCAATCAATTGGTTTGGGGGGGGGTTACAAATTTACAAAATACGAACGAACTTAAGAGATACAAATTACCAAAGAGAAAAAAAGGATCCAGGTTAAAAAAAAAATCTATGGGCACCTCTTCTCAGAAAATCTCCGGCCCAGCTCTGTAAGAAACAGTTGGCAACCCTACTGGTTTTTGCGATATGTATACCGTATACCATCTGTTAATTTTACGACTACAGCCCGATTTAATCGGCATGTCATGCTTATCCAATTATATTTTGCAGATACAAATCATTTTTGGACATTTCTTTAATATGTAATTTGCAATGGGCAACATTCAAAAATACTACAAATACCACAGACGATACCGCTATTTATACAATTATACAAGTAAGTATGTGTTAGTAATTTATATAGTGTTACCTGATAATAAATCTCTAAAACGCGTAGAGAAAAAGATAAAAAATAATTTTGGGATGCACCGCGAGATCGGCTTAGAAACACGGACCTTACCCTGTATAGTTTTCTAATGTCCGATTGCTCATGTAAATATGACAAAAAATTGCTTTGTTAATACGCGAGTTAATTTTAACTAGGATAAAAATGATAACAAATGTATTAGTAGTATTATTTAAGAAATTTTTGTAAATGTTCAAAGAAGTCACCATTCTACACCAAACAATATCGCATTCTGCTATAAAATAAAATGCGTACATTTGCAAGTTGTACGTACATATGTTATAGACGCGTATATAATACTAGCTGGTGTACCCGTGCTTCGCTACGGCATTTAACTACTTTAACTCCAAGAAAGTAGATCCTAACGCACAGATCGTTCAAGTTAAATATATAAAACGATTATATAATTTGCAATTAACTATTAGGTGATGGGAAATAAATAATTCTCCAATAGTGCCATCTATTGGTAAGTTCCGCACCAAATAGCGACATACCAGGTCTACAAGTATGAAATGCGGATTTTTTTTTTAAATAAAACACATTAAACTCAAAAGAACAGTAAAAGTTTATTTATTCAAAGTATGCTCCATTAGAAGTTATACATTTTTCCCATCTTTCAGGCAATTTGTGAATATCTCGCCAGCAGAACTCTTCCCCTTTCTTCGCAAACCATTCATCTAGCCATTCTTTCACATTTTCATATGAACAAAAGTGCTGCTCGGCAAGTGCGTGACCCATCGATTCAAAAAAGACTTTCTTTTGTATCGTGCAAGCAAAATTTCATAAGTGTTTTTGCGTTTTTCCATCTGCCTCTCATTCAATGCATGTGGAACCCATCTGCCGACTTTCTGGATCTTACCCATCATCTCTCGTAGGCGATTGGAAACAGCTTGTTGACTAACGCCTAACTGCTCTGCTAGTTGTTTTTGTGATTGACTATCGTCTTCCTGTAGCAATGTTTCCAATTTTGTATCTTCATATTTTTTTGGAGGTTTTCCATGTTCTTTGTCAGTAAGATCAAAGTCACCACTTGAAACGCCGAAACCATCGTTCACACGTATCTTGCGATGGAGCATATTCACCATAAGCTTCTCGAAGCAGTCGGTATGATTCAGCAGCAGTTTTTTTCAAATGAAAACAAAACAGTAGTACTGTCCGCGAATGCTCTTTATTTGGCACAAAATTTGACATTTTTAACACAGTAAAACAAAACTATATGATCACTTTTCAAATTATAACCTATACGCATTTGACACTTAATTATAACTTAACAAAACGCCATATGTGTTGAAACTTTGAACTATACATTCTGTTTGCGCGGAAAGTTTGAAAAAAATCCGCATTTCATACTTGTAGACCTGGTACATGTACAACTTTCAACATTTCTGTGCATGCGTACACTTTACACTGTTCTAACTTCGTTATTATCAATCTTTGATGTATTGAGAAGAGACATTACCGATGGCGGCGCTGTGCTCCAATGCAACATGGCTGTCGTCTCTAGTACTCAACTGACAATATACTAATAGCGAAGAGGTTAATTTAAGCACAGAAAATTTTAAGAAAATGCGTATTTAAAGTTTAATTTCAGTAAATTTATTGAAGTGTAATTTGTAGTTCAGTAGGTGTTAAATGCCGGGCACGTAATTTTATGTGTTACATCTGAGTGTCGGTCATCTGGATTTACAATACAGTAATACCCCGCCACTCGACGTTAATTCGTTCTGAAAAAGCGTCGAATAGCGATTTCGTCGAGTGGCGAGTCGAATTTCCCCATAAGAAATAAAAGGAATCATATGTACATATATACATATACATATAAGGAAATACATATATGTATAATTTTTTAATACACTGTTTAAAATTTTGAGTAATGACAATATAAGCATACATAAAACAATAATGTACAGTAGTCATACACTATACTGTAAAACTTTTAATTGCTTCCTTATGCTGTACAAAAGTACTGATCGTCGATCTAGGAATGCCATACCTTGTAGACAACTCAGTCACACGAATACCACTTTCATATTTAGCTATTATTTCTTATTTCTGTTCCATAGTGAATCTTACTGTTTCCCTTTTAGCTATGCTTGCATCTCTAGTCTTCTTTGGGCCCATAATTATAAATATAAAACACTTATTTTAGCAAAAACAAAAAGTTCATAGCAGCACTAATTCTGAGTTGTTTTCGTCAAGATATCTCGGCGCGAACTGCTGACCATGCGTTCATTTCGCTTTGTTTGCCAAAATATGTATAATGTGATTGGTACTCGATCACGCGTCGAATAGCGATGCTTCCGTCGAATTACGAAAACGCCACTTTACGTCGAATGACGAAAACGTCGAGCTAAAAGGCAGTCGAGTGGCGGGGTATTACTGTATATGGATTCTGTTTGCAAACAAGTGAATTATGTTCTTTGCCTCATGAAAGAAAATTAGTTTTAGTTGGACAGGAGCAGCTAAAAGTTAAAAATGCAACTTGCAGGTGCAAGCATATTAATGCAGTTTTGTCTTTCTGCGACAAATGTAATGAACAAACTCGCATAGTATCAGTTACTTTTTAACTCAAAATATATTCCCATGCCCAAAATTGGTTTTAGAATTGGTAAATTCTCTAGTGGTCGTGGAGAAAATATATTCCCATGCCTTCCTCCTGTCCATAACCAAATCTTTTCCAATCTGGACTCAATATTAACTTTCCCCCCATTTTTCTTAAGAAAATAAAAAACTAAGATGCCTATCTTTGTCCTGTCTTGAATGACAGCCAAAAACACTATAATTTGTTCTACTTTTATAATTTTTCACAACTTCTTTTCACATTCTAACAAAAAATCAACACTAGAACATATGTAATAAGTTCAAACAGTACTATAGCGCCTAGTACAATATTTCACCACCAGACTGCGTATTCGAGAACTGACACGTTCTGAATAGTGTAAAATACTATATGATTCTGCGTAAAATGCTCTAATTTATTTTTCTAAAATAATTGATACATCCTTATAAAACACCGATATTTTGGATTCACGGTAAGTTCATTGAAAATCAATTCATCGAAAATCAATTCATCAAAAATCAATTAATCGAAAATCAAATCATCGAAAATCAATTCATCGAAAATCAATTCATCTAATGATCAATTCATCGAATGATCAATTCATCGAATGATCAATTCATCGAAAAAAATATTTTGTAAATATTTGAGAGGAATGCCGAGGGGATCGGAAAGCCAAAAAAGCAGTGGTCAATAAAAGTTGACAAACTACATTTATTAAATAACTATCATACTTGGTCTATTAATAATTTTTTAATTTTCCATTCAGAAAATATGCCAGGTAAAAGATACCTGTTGGATTATTTTGAAATCGAACAGGGCTCCTTAGATCAGAAAAACCCGGTTAATGGGATCATAAATGTACTTAATACACCCATTCTTAAAGGATTATAAAAATGCTATTTCCCCATCTGTTAAGTCTTAAGGGTTTTGTGTTATGTACATAGTTTTACTATTCATATTTACTATACCACACATGATTTGTTCAATGTACGGTGATTCTAAACAGGTGGCATTGTTATGTTAGTGTGAGTTTGTTTTGTCATTAAACTAGATGATGGGTAACTCGCTTCGCTCGGCTTCTTCTAACAAAACCCTTACTAACCTAACCTAACCTAAAATAGTGCTTTGTCCTTAAACTAGAAGATGGGTAACTCGCTCCGCTCGGTTTTTAGGCGCATAGTACTTTATTTTCCCCCATATTAGCCCAATTAAAATGCGTATCATTGTGTATGAATTTATAAAAATTATTTGCGTGCAATTGCCCATAACCTGTCTTATTAAACCTTAAAAACAAAACATTTCTTTCTTTTATTATATAAGTTTTCTTATTATATTTCTTTATTGATATTCAAACACTATGTCACTTTATTTACCTTTTTTTAAACCATATAAAAAATTTTACGCAATTATTTCTTAGTCTGTCTACTTTTATTGAGCACTGCTCTTTTGACTTTCCAATCCCCTCGGCATTCCTCTCAAATATTTACAAAATATTTTTTTTCGATGAATTGATCATTCGAGAATTGATTTTCGATGAATTGATTTTCGATGAATTGATTTTCGATGAATTGATTTTCGATTTATTGATTTTCGATGAATTGATTTTCGATTAACTCGTCGGTTACCCGGTGGATGATGTGTATAGGCTCTCTCGGACCTTTTTTTTAATTTTTCGGTGTAGTTAAGATTTACTTTTTTTTCTACATATGTCAATATATCTCTCAAGGTTTAGCCTACATAATAATTCAAACTGCACGGAGAGTGCTAAATTGAAGAAAATTTAATTCGGTCTTTAGAAATCAGGCATAAATATACCAGTATGTATACTTATGATTGTTGATAATATTGACAGGTGGCACCACAACTAGACTTAACAATACCTTATGTTGTTTGGAAGAACCAGGAATATTACTTTCCAGAAGATTTATTTGTACCATTAATGACAGAAGAAGGACTATGTTTTTCTTTCAATATATTGAACACAAATGATATGTTCACGGAGCAAGCGTAAGTAAAATAATACTCCCTCGGTCCGAAAATATGGTATACATTACTTAAAAAAATCAGCTGTGGCCACCACAGGACCGACCGCCATCACAAAGTACTTGTTTAATTTATGCTGCTTTATCAAAAAATGTCTCAAATAAAAGTTATTAGTTATTGCTTTTATAGCAACTTTAGTTAAAGAAATTTTTTCGAAATATTTCCCTGTTGTGAAATATTCGGTTAAATCTTAAAACCGATACGAGTAAACTCCTATTTTTAGTCAACCAATTTTTACCAAAAGTTGCTCAACTCGTGCCATTGATGTCAAAAGCTTAAATATGAAGTTTCATAAAAATCCTTTTAGCCGAATTTTCTCTGCACGTGTACACGAACCAACAAACAGACAGACAGACCGACAGACATCATGCTAAAAATAGTCAAAACGTTATGTAGGGACCACAATTCGTGGAGATCCATCGAAATCTCGAAATGTCAAAATCGGTATGATCACAAAACCTTCCTTATATATGTTGGCTGTCGGTAAAAATGTGGGATTAACGAAATAGTATATTATGTTACTAGGAGTAGAACGCGCTCTTTTTTGTGCTGAGCTCAAATGTTGCTGCCGAGGCGCAGCCGAGGCTTGCATATTGAGCGAAGCACAAAAAAGGCGTTCTACTCCGAGTGACATATACTATTTTTTCTTCAAGCGTATGTATTAAAAATTTGCAACCATAAATACTTATGACTTTATAGTTTCAGATGCTATTGCTGCTAATTGCGGCGGTGTACATTGAATTGGTTGAGACATTTTTTAATTTTTGATTTTTATATTGTGTATTTTGTAACTAATCACAGAATGATCACAGAATAATAATAAAGTAACTCACTAATAACGTAACTAATTTATGAATTCACTACAAACCACGCTACAAACATATTAAATTGACAGATGTTTTGTTTATGGCGACTGCTGCCATCAGTGCCATCTGTTGATAACTATATGAACTATTTACTAGTATAAAAATGTTCACATTTTGTTACTAGTAAAAAAATGTATCATTTCTACCGAATGTATTGAACAATGTAATGTTAGCATTATAATCCGCTTGAAGAAAAATAATATTATCTTGATCATTTTTTGTTTTATTTCTAAATAAGTAGTTGCTAGGCAACTAAAAAACAAATAGCGCGCAATTAGTTTTACATATGTCAAAAGTAATTCAAAGAAAAAAACACGTATTTTAGACAAATTAAAATGACACCCGCTGTTTTAACAAAATTGCGAATTTTGATCAAAATTGTGTTAAATTGCTAGGAATAAGTTCCAAATGGACTTAAATCACAACCGCCAAATAGTCTAGACTTTAATGTATTGGATCTTGGCTTTTTCAATTCTATACAATCCTTACAACATACAGCTTCACAGAATACAATCGACGAACTGATTGAATTCGTACAAAATGCATTTAATGCATTGAATACAAACCCTTGATACTGTTTTTCTAACATTTCAAACTTTTCTAGAAGCAACCATGTTAGCAAAAGGAAGGAATTTCTATAAGATTCCACACATTAATAAGGCAAAACTTCATCGTAAGGGACAATTACAAAACAATATTATCATGTTCCATATAAGCTGTGTTGGCAGCCACTTCCTTGTTAAATTAAAACTTTTTGTATTATTCTTTGTTTTAATAGATATTTGTAACTACAGTAGGTGGTCAAATTATTAGGGACAGTACTCCTCCCCTGCAATTTTCAAGTTTAAATGCATTTTGTGAGAAAATAAACTGTTTTTAAATCATTTTTCTTCTATATTCTTGTTGCTGGTATCATTATTATTTTAAAAAGCGGGAGGTCGCCAATGAAATCATCACCACCAAGCGGCAATTGATAGAAACCCTTATTAGAGAGTGGCATCACAACCCCAATCTCCGACACAACGCAAAAGTCTGCATAGAAAGCATGCCCAAACGCCTGGAAGCCGCAATCGTAGCTAAGGGTGACATTACAAAATATTAAGATTTTATTTAATTTGTTAAATTAACACTTTTTATACAAAAATAAATGGTTATGAATAAGATATTATGTCGTTTTATATTCTAAATAAAGCACTCTAATGAATAAAAATAAATACGAGACCCAAAGCACTTATTTCCTCACTAAATTCATTTGAAAACTACAGAAAATCTGCACTGTCCCTAATAATTTGGCCACCCACTGTATTTCATAAATAAAATCATTGTAATTAATTAAAATTGTAAATGTATATCATATTTTCGGACGGAGAGAATAGCAAACTTCGCGGATGCAACCCCTGACAGATTGGATATCGACATGCGTGCTCCTTATTGCTCTTGCAATTGGGGCTGAGATTCTGCTTGAATGTTTTTTGTTTGGAAGGCATGGTGAACACGCGCTAACCTGTCACGGATTATATTTGCGAACGAAGCTAATATGAACACACCTGAAAGACAGTATTGCGTAATCCATTTCCACTGTGGACCGACGAAAATTCTTATAATTTTAACTATAAAAGTTGCAACCTCCACATTTCTACAACACAACTGATTGATAGTTTTTGTTTTAAGTAATAATATTTAATACGTTTCAGATACATTGATGAAGCATTAACTACAACAGGAAATAGTAATGAAGGATGGACGATAGAAGATGGCTATACTAAGAATGCTAGTATGGAAACTTATCCTCGCAGAGGTTTAAGGGATGGCATAAAAGCCGGTATCAGTATAATGCTGCATTCTCTATCATACCAAAGGGATTATATTTGTGGAGAACCAACTTCTGGATTTAAAGTGGGTATATGAAACGGAATATCTTATAAACTGATTTAGTCAAGTGAGGTTAAAGTTTTCAATGTTTTCACACCTAGTACCCTTTTCACACTAGAACTTTAAGATCGGATGTTAAAGTGAATGTATCTTTAAACGCTAATGTGAAACCCTCTGGCCTCGTTTAAATACAAGCGATGTTTAAAACAGAGATCTGCGTCTTAAACTTCGTCCGCATTGCCAACTTAATTTCTATTATAAAAAAATACTCCTTGAATTTGTGCTGTCAACATTTTATATTATCATAAACAAGAATACTGTATTATATCGACGTTATAAGAAGTTTATACTTATTGTTATAATAAAATTATTTATTTCAATCATGTGTTTAATAAAATACAGAGCTACAATAATTGAGATAAAATGTATCGACTTACATGTTAATACAGGTGTAATATATTCTTTATTGTAGTGTCTTTATTGTAGAATGAAATGAAATATCCTTATTTGTTTATAATAATTCAAAATGTGCGTCTGCGCAGACAGTTCAAAACTGGTAATTTCATGACGGTAACTTAAGGACAAAATTATTGTAGCTGATGACAGCACTAGAGATTTAAACATCAAGTGTGAAAGCATACCGATCTTAAACATCGGTGAACTTTAAGTTCACTCGTCTTAAAGATCTAGTGTGAAAAGGGTATAATGGACAACGACCTTGACAAACACAAACACAAAAGAACGCAAGAGAAACGATCATGATCAGTGGTGTAGCGCTAAATGAAAAATTGCGGGAGCTCTCCCCCACTCAAGTAAGGAAGTTCAAAATAAGCCATAAGCAGTAGTGGCTGTAGGAATGTTTTAATGCAAAATTAGATAATGTGGGGTACTTTATTATTGAACCGAATGCAAATGTGGGAATGCATAAAATGTTTTAATTTAAAAAAAATTGATGTGAAGTGTGAATTTTGACACATTTCAGGGTTTCGCAGGTATGTAATAAGTGAAGGCGGCATGCTTAGCGTGTAGGACAAATTTTGCTTTGTAGTAATCACGACAAAATGAACGATATTTTTAAAATAATTTATCGTCTGTTAATCTAAGAGCTTTAAAAACAAATTTTATGTTAAAATTTTTTTTGTTAATTTTAATTCAAATACCATTGTTTAGGTTTTTTAATATGTGCAGTATTTTTTTTTATATATAGCTTGGTTCATTAAGATTCTGAAAATTGCGCCTATGGTTTCCATTGGTTGTTTTAAATCATATGCTCCGCCCCTCTGGTTTCGTATACATGACACAGAATGAAAATATAATTCCAACAATTCCAATTGGTTATTAAGTTTACGGTCTTAAAAATTAAATGCAACATTTGCCAAAATATAACTAGAATTTTGACAAAATAATTTAAATTAAATAAAAATGAAAAAAAAAAAACAAAAAATAAAATTGTCTCCTCTGCACGGGAGCAAACCCTAGTTTGCTGCGTAGCAAGTGAGCAAGCTTACCATTAGACCAGGATACTCCTTCTAGTATAGTGTGTTACATAACTATAACTTTTGTACATCGTTAACCAAAAAACGCAAAAAATCTGATCAAAAATTCCTGTTGCACTATTCCGGGTCACAGCATCGTACATAACTTAGATGTTTTTCAGATTTTTAATTTTAACCATCTGGGCTACAGGGTGTAGGACAAATTTTTCTTTGCACAATTTTGGCAAAAATCGCATCATAAGAATTTATTTTGCAAAAATAAAATTTTGATACACTACTCAGAATTTAAAAAAAAAATATTTTTACCTATTTGTTTATATTTTTAGGAGTATATGTTTCCTGGATGTTTTAGTATTTTTCCTATGTGCGGGTCAAAGAGTTGTATAAGCATGCTAAATTTCAACTCTCTAGGTTTAGCCGTTTGGCTACAATTTTTACCGAACAGACAGACAGACAGACAGGCGACAAATTGACGGTATAAGGGTTTCTTGGTCATACCTACAAAACCCTAAAAAGCAATACAATTTATGTCTATTGCACTAAATCCAGAAAAAAATGGTCATACAGCAGATTGAAAATTCTTTTATCCCATATGCTGTGTACAAATTAAGAATGATTTTACTGTGAAGTTGTAACTTTTGAGACTTATGGCATTTGCAAAGTAAGCTGACGATAATAATTTTTCATTCAAAGGATTTTCTTTTGTAGATTTTGCTCCATAATCCTGGTGAAACTCCACGTGTAAGTCAACAGTATATTTTAGCTCCGATCAAAAGAAAAATTGTAGTAGCAGTCACTCCAAAATTAACAACTACAACTAAAGGTTTAATAAATATACCATCACATCGAAGAAACTGCTATTTCTCCCACGAAAAATCTTTGAGATTTTATAAAATGTACACAAGAGATAATTGCCGAATCGAGTGTTTTGCAAATTTGACCAAAAGCAAATGTGGTTGTGTACCATTTCTTCTACCACGTAAGTCTGTTATATAATAAAGAATTAGTGGGGGGGGGGCTCCGGCCCGTGAGCTCCCCCCCTCATGATTTGCGCTTGGCCAAGAAAACATTTGAAATCATGTGTTTCTAGACAGGATTTTCGTTTTGAAGAGGGGACCAAGTGCAAAATGCAATGCATTAGCAATTTTAATTCAGTTTGTATTTTCCTGCAGTATCAGTTTCACCTGATTTATCATGCGTTTACTAACGATGGGACAGAGTGCTTTGCTCACGGAATCAGCCCAATAACGTTTTATTATATGCGCCAAATAATGACTTCAAGATAATAGCAATACATTTTTATTATTATTAATTTAGAATTTATTGGTCTTAGTTACATTGACTATTAAGGCTGCGTATAACCCCCGGAGGTTACTAGTTTCTTATACAAAACTAACAATCTGAAATAAAATTAGTATCAACTTATACATCAAATTTTGCACCGAATTTGTATCTTTCAAATATGATAGTTTTAATTGTAGAAACATTTATAGTAAAAATATTATAGCTCAATAACTTAAAAATAGACATCAGCGATATTGTTCTGTAATTTTTTAAATCTATTTGTGGGTTTCGAATAACTTTTATATTTATATAGTTTTGTGTAGAAATGTTCAAGTAATACGTCAAATTTTTTTCGCCTTGATTACTTATAGTTTAGAGCCTTCGTCAAAAAATATTATACTTAAAGATAATAAGATGCCACTTGGTACACGTATTCTTCACGAAAAATAAATTATTTTTACCCGTAACACCAATTTTAAAAACCGCGGCAGATTCAAGAGAGCGGCAAAAATAGATTACCAAGTACATTAACTATGAGTAATTTTCACAATACAACAAAATAGCTACAAGCATATTTGTAGAATGAAGCTTTAGCTACAATTTGCCGCATCGTACTCAAATATGCGTCGATTGGTTTACAAGATGGCGTCTATAATGCAATTTGCTTATTTACAACTACCTAACAGTTTTTTCTACAATTAAAAATATCCTATTAGATAGATAAAAATTCGCTGCAAATTTTGATATATAGATTGTTATTAATTTTATTTCCGATTATTAGTTTTGTATAAGAAACTATTGAGGACTATAGGGTTGTGCGCCGCCTTAACCAGATAAGTATACAATTATAAAAGGTATAATATATAAGTAAATAATGTTATAAAAATATAAAATAATACAAGTATCCTATTATTACACATAATCTATCTTATTTACTAACTATATTCGTATATTGTTAAAATTTATAAATTCATAAATAATTTTGAAAAGATTGATGTTATTAGTAAAAAGAATGTACTTTATAGAGGTAGGGAAAATAAGATTTTGTTGACTTAGTTGACTAAACATAGAATTTCTATTATACTTCGTACAAGCAAATATTAAATGGTTCACATCTTGTATAACAGCGTTTCTCAACCGGGGGGCCGCGAAGTCATACAAAATCGAAACATGAAAATATAATAAAAATGCACTCAATCTTGCAAGATATAAATTTTATCCATATTTATTAATATCTTACATTTATATTCATAAAAATATACCTTTCATAACATATATAAAATAAATATTCTATTTATTTTTATACATAATTTACTTATTTTGACAACTAATTTAAACTACAGGCTATTTCAAACGTTTAAGTTGTCACTAGGTAACTTTATAATGAGTAAATGGGTTTTTACTAAACAATAAAGTCAAAAGTTTCATTCAATTGATAAAAATTACTAGATTTGAAAATATAGTTCCGCTTTAACCAAATAAACAGACTATAAGTAGACTATATCAAGGTAAAATAAACTGTATGTGTCAGTTGATGGGATTCTCTGACAATGGTTCGCGTTGGAGGTACTATAAGTATTTTCAACTTGTACTTTGAAGTAGGTACGACTTGAAAGTGCAATATTTTTTATTCTATATTTTTTTAACTGCTTTCCGAGCTACAGATAACTCAAGAGTAAGGATGTGATTGTGTTTAAATTAAAATGGAAGGCACTTTGAACACTTGTAAATAAAAATACTTTACTTTCAAGTCGTTATAGGGAATATAATCGTCATATAAAAATATCACAGTTTTTTGTCAACCGTAAAAGATATTAAAAAAATGTTTAAGTAAAAGTTGTTGAAAAGCTCTATCCAAAGGTATCCAATATGAAATACGTTCCCATTTAAAAATTCAAAATTGTCCTTGATATCCTGTACTTCCGGTTTTTTCCGGAAAATTTCAATACTACTATTCAATTTTGTGGATAAATTTTAGTCCAAAATTTCTCTTGCTCACACGTCGCTTTTTCGAAAAAAAATCGTGTTCGCATTATCTTGATACACCATAGTATAGGGGGGCCGCAGACAATATTTATATAATTTCGGGGGGTTCCAGGCCAGAAAAGGTTGAGAAACACTGTTGTATAATATTTGGATCGCAGGTGCAAGCCGCTGTTCGGATCAAATTTAGTCTGTGAAGATGTTGTTTGACTTTCGTGTGATTAAAACGCATTCTGCATATCGTAGTGATAAACTTTCTGTTCATGTCCAAAGTAAACCATCTGGAAGAAGGAATATTTGGTTGAAGGGAACCATAAAAGGAACCTTTTGAGGTCAAGCTGGAGCAATACATTTTGCAGGCAGTTCTACGTCTGTTGCTTAGCAACGAAGATACTATGCGAATGGTTTTTGTGCAGTCATGTCACTGGCCTAATCTCGCGGGCAAATCATTCTATCAGATCAATTCTGTAAAAATTTACTGTGTAGTAATGTTACTGCAAGACAGGGACGTAACCAGGGGGGGCATAGGGGGCATTTGCCCCCCCCCCTGGATAGTTTACTGTATATAAAATATAATTTAAGTTGTTAGAAGTTTTCTTCACCGGAGGTGAAGAAAATTTATAAATTTACCGGACTTTTATTATTTAATATACTACAAAAGACCTAGAACAGGGGTCGTCAACCTAAGCTCTGGATCCGCATGCGGCTCTTTTAGAAAATTTTGTGGCTCTTTGAAAATTGGCTGGTTTTTATTTTAATATAATCTATTTTTTAATTTTCAACTTTCTGCCTGTACTATACAGGTTTTGGATTTTTCAGAATGTTTTACGGTGCAATTCACGCCCGGTAATTCCCCGAGTTACTGCATATTCCCTTTTAGAAGAAGTTATTTGTTTCGAAAAAAAGTTATCTGTATTTGTGAATGATTACGTGCAAAAACATTTTTTCATTTTATTTATTTACAAAAACATGTTATTAATGCAATTTTTTTTTTTGCACAAACTATTGTTAACATGCAAGATGCTTTTCGAGATAGATTTAAAGAGTTTAGAAATTATAAAGCTACACTAGCTTTTTTGACAAAACCAATTGAAGTAGATATGTAGCAATTACATTTTTCACCTTTAATTAGTGGATTTGAAATCCAAAGGTTTATGGAATTATATATTCTTAAAACTTAATTCTCAACTGGAAAATTTAGAAAGAAAAAAGTGAATTTTATCTTCCCAGCATAAGTGGACCGAAATTTGCAATCTTCAAAATGTAGATAAAGTTCTTTTCGAAACTTGAAACCGTCTTCCAGAATCGTTCAATCTTTTAAAAAATTATGCATTTGGGCTACTGACATTTTTCGGATCCACATATTACTGTAAGCAAATCTTTTCCCATATGAAATTAATAAAGAGTCAGATAAGAAATAATCTTACTGACCTGAAACTTGAGTGCTGCCTTAAGTTAAAGATTACTGAATATTCACCAAATATTGAAGTCTAATAGAACACTATACAGGAGCAATCGTCCCATTAAAAAAATTATTATATTGTAATATACTGGCAACTACAATAGGTATCACAAACTAAATGTATAAGTAAATATTAATTTATTGTAATACTTGTTTATTTTAAAACAAATAAACAATTTTTACGTTTTTTTTCTTAAATATAGCATATATTTTTAGCGGCTCTTCCATGTTGTGTTTTTTTTTTCAATATAGATTTGGATCTTTGTCACTGAAAGGTTGCCGACCCCTGACCTAGAACGTTGTTATTTTCTACCCAAGCCATGTAATTAAGGTCGTACCGACCAATTTAGAATATTTTGTTATTCCCCCCCCCAAGCTGAAATCCTGACTACGTCCCTGCTGCAAGATAAAATATTATAAAAAGTATAATGACTTTCATTCATGATAGTAACTGGCCTTGCTCATAGAGACAAATTTAGTTACAATTATCATAGTAAGTGCATTACAGAATTGGTCTGAATGTCATTGTTAGTAGACACAGTCATGAGAACACAACCAACTTAAAAATTAATAGCAACACTTTTGAAAGAGTTTATACTTTCAAATATTGAATTGGAAACTGATACTGCAGGAAATTACAAACAGAATTAAAATTGTGAATACATCGCATTTTACACTTTGGCTCCTGTCTAGAAACAATAGGATTAAGTTGTACCAAATTACAGTACATTCAGTACTTTTGTATGGCTTCCAAACATGGCCCTTAACACAGAGAGATCGACAATACCAAATATTTTTCGAAAATATGATTGTATAGTTTATGAATTTAGTCTATAGATAATAATAATATAAACTTTATTTAGCAAAAAAATGCTATACAATAAACAACAATACTGTAATGTAAGTACTTATAACTAATGGTAACTAATACTTAATGTACTTATGCTAATATATTTATTTATTAAGGGTTTATAATTATAGGTAACTCAGATCATCTTTCATACATAACACTTAACCTTACTATCTAAAAACTTAATCCATACTATATAATACTAACAATTGCACCTTAATTTGTACTAAAACTCATTCAGATTCTCTCATATAATGTTCTCTAATCTTTCTATTAAAATTTAGTAAATTGCATGTCTTTATAGTTTCCGGTAATGAATTATATATCTGTATTCCTCTAAAAAATATTGTATTTTGTCCACCTTTACTATTTTTACGCTGTAGTGCAAAATGGTTTTGCTGTCTTGTATTGTGGTTGTATGTTTGCTGTCGTTCTTCTAGCTTATTTATCAAGTAAGATGGCATCAATCCTAATTTTATTTTATGTATAAAAGTGACTACCTGTATTTCAGTTAACTTTTGTATTTCTACCCATTTTAATTCCTTTAGCATCCACTCAATTTCAATTTTCAATTTCAATTTATTTTAATTAATACTATTACATTAGATTTACCTATTACAATTTATTCTATATATATTTATTCCTTACACTATAATTTTAACTAAAATATAAATTTAATTTCTGCCTGTTGGCTTGAAATCTATTTTGTATTATTTCTTATTATTTTCTTTTTCTTTGATTTCCTTTCTCCTCTCTATTACCTCTTTCATCCATGTGTATCCGCAGCCATTTCCGTTTAAAATATCTTCTCTTGTTCCTCCTTTGCTTCTCATTTCTTCACATCCTTCCAGCATATATTCAACCGTCTCCCTTTCTTCTCTGCACATTCTACATCGTTTATCCTCCTTTAGCATCCACTCTATATTAGTATATCTGTCACAATGTAAAATTATTCTCATGGCTCGATTTTGCAGAAGCTGCAGTCTTTTTAATTCTCCCTTGTTTCCTAAATATAATACTGTACCGGCAAAATAAAAATGTGGCAATATAATTGTGTTATATACTATTTTTCTGCTGTTTAATGTTAGATATTTACTACATCTTTGGAGCAATTTATTTGATATTTTTGCACAAATATAATTTATGTGTTCACTAAATTTTAATTTTCTGTCCACTAATATACCTAAATATTTATATTGGTTAACTATTTCAATTTTCTCATTGTCAATTGTAATTTCGAAATTGTTATCAAGTAAATTTTTTACCATTGATTCTTTCCCTAATATTAAGCCTTTTGTTTTCTTTAGATTTAACTTTAGCTTATTTGCATTTAGCCATTTACTGAGTTTATTAAGTTCTGAAGTAAGTTTTGTTTGTATATCAACCTGTTTTATACCAGATATATATACTACCATATCATCTGCAAAGAAATGAAACTTGCAATTTTAAAAAATGGATTCTACATCATTAATATACAGTATAAAAAGAAGTGTCCCTAATATACTGCCTTGAGGTACTCCTTGATTTATTTCTTTATTTTTAGATTTTATATTGTCACACTTAACATTTTGTTTCCTATCAGTTAAATAGTTTTCAAACCATTGCAACACAACTCCACTAATACCATATATTTGTAATTTATTTAATAGCTTCTTTCTGTCAATAGTTTCAAATGCCCGTTTTAAATCTAAGAAAACACATACTGTTACAGAACCACTATCTATATTTTCTTTCCATTCATTTAACAGACACTGGAACGCTGCCTCACAACTATAATTGCTTCTAAACCCAGATTGATACTTTGCAAGAATATTATTATCTTGGACAAATTTAATAAGTTGATTGTGTACTACTTTTTCCAGTATTTTTGCCGTTGCTGGTATCATATTTACTGGCCTAAAATTCTCTCCTTTTTTTGTGTTAGGAACTTTTTTTATGGGTACTATAGTAGATATTATTAGTTTGATTGGTATTATTCCTATTTCCAACGACAAATTAACTAAATTTAGTAGTGGATAACATATTTCATCAAATGTTACTTTGTACATATCTATAGCTAAGTCATCAGTGCTACTTTTGTTTGAAATTGAAAATATTACGCCTCTTAATTTTGATATATCTAAAAGTTCAAAACAGTCCATTTTATTATGTACTTCTTTGTAACGGTTTCTAACCGCGGGAAAAATTACTTGTTCGCGATAGATCTTAAATAATCGGGTTTATAGTTTCTTTTATTATTTTGCAGGTGACAATAATACAAAAATATGCGGTTATGGGAACTTGTGGTGTGCAGAATGGATAGAAGGTATGATTATTTTCTATTATTTATACTAGTTTTTATTGTTTTGAGATATATATTAAACCAAAAAAAAAAATCATTTCATAGAGGTATTAATAAAACAAATATCACTAATTTTAATTGTATTGCACTCAGAACTGTGCCAACTACTTAGTAAAAGTATTTCAAATACCAAATACCAATCAAAGTTTTTGAATAACAAATATATTAGGAGTATTAAAATACTATAAATGTACTTAAGAGGTTGAAAGAAAACATGGTTTTTGTTTCACTAACTTTTTTATTTTAACTGACTGCAGTATCTAACTTATATAAGTTAGATTGCACTTCATGTGGATCTGCTTACATAGGCCAAACAGGGAGATCCTTCAAAACTAGAATATTAGAACATAAGAAATCATTCACAAAACAAAATAAGAATTCAACCTTCGCAGAACATCTCATAAATGAAAATCACACAGCCCCATTTGAACCAAAAATACTGCATAACAACAAGAAAGGCCTTAAACTAAATTTACTAGACGCCCATGAAATTAAGAAACAGATGTCCAAAACCAACATTCTCAATGAAATTACCGACCTAAACAATTCACCGCTCATAGGATTAACACGAAAATTATAAACATAATTTGGAAATTTTGTATTACCTATATAATCTTTTTATTACTTTTGTTATAGTCTATTTCACGATAAGCTGAAGTGACTATCTACTCCTGGTCCTAAACACAGTGGGTGGTAATTACAAATAACTCTAATCCCTTGTTTGTACCCATAAACTAGCCAGAGATGTATCAGGTATAAATTACATTACACCATGTAATGACACAATTGTAACAAGAAATAAACATAAGATATCATCAAAATAAACTTTATTTTTATTATAAATACAATTAATTTATAGAACTTATAATTAAATTTAAAACATTACAATTAGTATTTAAAACATTACAATAAAATAAATTTTAAATTAAATAATGTTTAAGATAAAAAAACTCTTACAAGTCCAAATCATTCTCTGAATCAGTCTCTAAATTAATGATTATAGTACGTTCTATATCGTACGAAACAAACTCAAAAGGTTGGGTGGATACGTCAAATAAATGTCAAACAAGAGCACCGTCTAATAAAGGTAAACGTATTACGATACTTCATGCAAGTTCTGAAACTGGATGGATACCGAATGCACTCTTGCTTTCTGCGAAAAATATCAAAGATTCTAGACTCGACTACCATGACGATATCACGGCGGAAATGTTCGAAAACTGGTTCGAAAATAAATTACTCCCGAATATACCGGCTAACAGTGTTATTGTTATGGACAATGCAAGTTACCATAGTCGACAACTAAATAAAGTACCGAATAGTGCAAACAGTAAGAAGGAAATCCAAGACTTTTTATATAAAAATGATATTTACTTTGAAGAAAGTTATAAAAAAAATTGTTTAATTAAATTATTAAAAAATTATAGTTTTTCTAAAGAATATGTTTGCGATAATATTGCTCAATGCAAAGGACACAGTTTTACGACTACCTCCGTATTATTGTATATTCAATCCTATTGAACAAATGTGGAGTCAGTTAAAGGCGAGAATAAAACGGAATAATGTTTCTCCCACTTTAAACGGCACTGTGATAGAACTTATAAAAAAAGAAGTGGAAAATATCCCTGTAGATAGTTGGAAAAATTGTGTAAATCATGTTATTAAAACTGAGGACAGTTATATTCAAATAGAACGTACTATAATCATTAATTTAGAGACTGATTCAGAGAATGATTTGGACTTGTAAGATTTTTTTTTATCCTAAACATGATTTAATTTAAAATTTATTTTATTGTAATGTTTTAAATTTAATTATAAGTTCTATAAATTAATTGTATTTATAATAAAAATAAAGTTTATTTTGATGATATCTTATGTTTATTTCTTGTTACAATTGTGTCATTACATGGTGTAATGTAATTTATACCTGATACATCTCTGGCTAGTTTATGGGTACAAACAAGGGATGAGTTATTTGTAATTACCACCCACTGTGTTTAGGACCATAAGTAGATAATCACTTCATCTTATCGTGAAACAGACTATATATATTAGTGTAAAATGTAATTTGTAATCATTCCAACTTTGACAATGGCGTGAGCCGAAACTGCAGTCAATTAAAATAAAAAAGTTAGTGAAACAAAAACCATGTTTTCTTTCAACCTCTTACGTATAAGTGAGTTTCACAAAGTTAAACTGTCGACTATTCAATATACTATAAATGTAATTGAATTAATAGAAGTAGTTCAAATACTATAAATATAATTGAAATACTAGAAGTATTTCAAATACTATAAATATAATTGAAATACTAGAAGTATTTCAAATACTATAAATATAATTGAAATACTAGAAGTATTTCAAATACTGAAAAATGCTTCCATTGATCAAGTATTCGAAATATTTTAACATACCTACATAATCTAGAACTGAAAAAATGCATTAAGGATTATAATAACTGGAAACAATCTGAAAAATAAATAAAATAAATAAGAAAAACTATAAATATTTCTACTTCAGAACAAAGAAAAAGTTTTGTAGTTCTGATATAGTTATTTGTGTACCATGTAGGGATGGGAACGATATTTTCGAAATATCGATACTTTAGAAAAATATATCGATATTTGCAAAAAATATCGGTATTCTTCTATATGTTTTACATTTAAATATACTGTTCACTTTTGTAAAAACAAACTATAGGCTATTCCAAACGTTAAAGCGGAACTAGATTTTGAAATCTAGTAATTTTTATCTATTAATTCGAACTTTTGCTAATTTTGTTTAAGTTTTGTAAATCATACTCACATTGCAAATTCTAGTTTAAATTGATTGTCATTATAAACTGTTTTTTCATTGCATTTTAATTTTTTGTCATTCTTAATAAAAAATTTCCTATCTATTTATTTTTTTGTCTTCAAAATATGGAAAAATGTATTAAAATATTTGACATATGTCAATCGTTTCCATGGTTCCACTGTTGGAATTTTAAATTTTCACATACCAAACCTGAAACATAAATGTTGAAATAACCCAAGCAAGGTCCCTTTGTGACAACCTAAAATAACGAAATTTTCATCTAATCGTTTGGAATAGCCTGTAAGACGAAATTTTTATTTCAATAATTTGCACTTTTGAAATTGTATGTCATGTTGGTATTAAAAAAATATAAAAAATGTAACTTTCTTAATAATGATCATAACCAATAAATTTAAAGTCGATTTTACAGGGTAAGGAATATTTTTAATTGAAATTTAAAGTCCATAATACACTATAAAAGTAACAGCATATATATATATATATATATATATATGTTTAATTATGAGAGCAGTTAACTAGGAAAATATTAGAAAGTTGGTTGGTAGCTGACTGAGTACCAACTGTAAACTGGTTGTCTGTCAAGTGGCGACTTCTTTTCCCGCCATGCCAACCAAAAAAAAAACCTGTAATTTATATATCTTACATGTTACGTGTTAGTTATTTCGATATATCGAACTTTTTTTTACTTCGACATATATCGAATATCGATACCACACTTACGATATATAGAATCGCGCATATATCGATATTCACAAATAAATTCCCATCCCTAGTACCATGGCCAAAATTTGTAAGCCAAGGCGCAGCCGGGAACTTCGAATGATTGACGTTTGCTGAAAAACATCTGATCGTTTCTAGAACTGGAAAAGGTGCAGTATCGAGTAAGTAAAAATTAAAGTTAGTGAAATTTATGAAGAATTCGTTTTATTTATACTTCTACTGCACAATATTTCACCATGGAATTTCGGATATTTCTGTTAAACATATAATATTTCAATTATTTTATTGTTTCCAGATGAAATACTGAAATTTGTGATGCAGACTAAAATTAAGAGTAATGTTACGAAGATAGACAAGACCTACTTTGATCTTTTCAATAAGTGCAACTGTCTACCAGCGTGTAGTTCTCTCTCATATTCATCAGAAGTATCTCAGGCAGACTTTCATTTTGTAAAATCCATCAAGGCATCTAATTTATGGGATGATGATAATGCTGAAAAAAGGTTCTTATCTCGACACGGGCGTAGGGATGATTCGATACCCACATAATCTCGATAACAATACTTCAAACGGTATCGAATACGGAAGTATCGATACTACTCAAATATCGATTCAAAAGTATCGATACTCACTAGTACCGGATAGAAATTAGCACCTTTTAGTTGTAAAATTGCCAAATAATATTTTTAAACGTTTTTACAGGTTATTTAATTCAGCGGTTCTTAACCGGGGGGTCCCGAAATTAAAAGAAAAAAATTAATTTTACCAGTTTTAGCTTTTAAAATTACAATAAACTTAATTATTAAACAATAAATTATTAAGAACATTTTTTTTTTTTTTTTTAATTTTTAATGGCCTTTGCTACTGTGGCAATTAGCCAGGACAATTTTTGTTTTGAGAAAATTTCCATGCCATAACCAGGATTTGAACCCGAGCCCCCATGGTTGGTAGTCAAATGAGCTGACCACTACGCCATAGCGACCGGCTTAAGAACATTTAAAATATTATTTAAAAAAATGTCTTGGGATGTCCAGGAAATATTTTAGGCTAGTTGGGGGTCCCGAGTATAAAAAGGTTAAGAACCGCTGGTTTAATTGCCAACAATAATCTATAATTATTACAAGAGAGAGAAAATGTTAGTTTCTTTATACGTAGGGCGCTAGGGAAGTTTTGAAATACGTGCTTACGTTTTAAACTTTTTACTTCCCATCACTTTTAATACACTTTCTCATACGTATAAACCACGTTTTAAAAATATCTCCCCACTTTCCAGTTGTTTTTTCTGCACAGGTTTGGTCCCACGTTGCTAGAAGTAGAGGTCTACACGGGCCTATTTTGGACCATCTTTACTCGGCCCGTTATGTTTCCAGTCCGGTCCAGCCCGAGCCCGAAAATACTAATACAATAATTGCATCTACCCGGCCCGAAACCGAAAAAATTTTAAATTCGAATAAACCTCGTTAAAAAAACATTATGATACAAAAATTGCTTACAATTTGTAATAATTATAAAACTAGAAATTTAAAAAAATATATATTTTTTAACGAAGGTTTAAAAATATATTATTTAAAGGTATTATTTTTCTTATCCGGCCCGAACCCGAATATAATACATGTCAGTCAGCCCGAACCGGCCCTCGGGCCGAGTTGGGCCTGGGCCTGAAGCTCATCACCGCTCTCAAAATGGCGGTCTCTCAGATTATCCTTGTTGTGCTTAAGGATAGTTCAAAAGGACTCTCCTTTGAGCCAAAGGAGAATCTTTTTGAAAGGGCAGTGTGATTCGATGCGTGTACTTTTTCACGATACCTGCTTGGTATCGGTAAAAAAGTATCGATAACAAATTTACTTGGTATTGAATCAAAAGTATCGATACTTTACTTGTATTTATTTTAATCGAATCATCCCTACGCGTGCGGCAAAATCACGCCTTATGAAACTTGTGTTTTAATCAGGGATGATATAACGTTTTAAATCGTTACGTTATTGTATAACCTTATTTATTTTTTGTTTTCGTTACATAACGTAATAAATAACGTTAAAAAAAAGAATTGCTTTCATATTTATAACAATTATTAGTAGCTAGGGCAAGTTTTTGACACCAAATGCAACGTTTTTTACAAGTCGGATGTGCATCTTCTGCGTATGTAAATTATGTTCATGTATCATTTCTTCCTTTTTGGGAAGGGGCCCCGCACATAATATTTTCCCGAGGCCCCGCAAAACCCACAGCCGGCACTGACGTAAATAATGGTATATAACGTGATAAAAATAATTTTTATAAAATTATCTATATTTGGGATCTGTTTTGGTGGTAAATATCATATTATACCTACTTGTTTTGTGGTTGAAAATTGTTTTTAGGAAATGTAAAAGGGTATACGAAAATAGAAACTTAGTTGAAATCTCAATACATTTATTCAATACAAATGAGTCATTTAAAAAATATGTTTATAACGTTATACAACGTTATTAAAATAACGTTACAAAATAACTATCTATGAATCGTTATAGGTTATTATAACGTTATATAAAAATATCGTTACGTTATTGTTTTAGAAATTTTAGTTGAATCGTTATTATAACGTCATCGGGTATCGGTACGTTATGTTATCCATCCCTGGTTTTAATACACTTTTGAAGCAGATTTATTTCATTTAGAATACTTCTTTTATTATGCTCTTTTCAATTACAAAAAAAAAAAAAAATACATAATAGATTATTTTTAGGTCCGAAGTAACCCAGGTCGACATATTTTTCAAGGAAACTCAATTTTTGGAGCTTAGAAGAAGTGAACTTTATGGTCGAACGGACTTCTTGGCAAACTGTGGAGGACTGTTAGGACTTTTCCTTGGATTTTCTTTTCTTTCATTCATAGAAATCATATATTTTGCAACGCTACGTTTTTGGTGCACTATGAGAAAATTGAAACGACAAAAAGCTGTTGAGCATATGTCATAAAATTATAAATTCTAAACCAATATTTGACGTGTTTTTTTTTTTCCGTCGAATATAATAACAATATTGGTTTAAATAATGGTCTTTATTGTTGTTGACAGCTAATCAGCTAGGCTCATTCGAGCATTATTAAAGTTAAATAGGTATATTAATAATACATCATTTCAATTTTGTTAATAAAAAAGATTGAAGAATATGATAAAAATAAAATAAAAATGTACCTGATAATGTTTTAAATAAATTATAATTGATAAAAAATAGTCAAATCGTCAAGAATGTAAAAAAATGTAGTAGAAACTTGTTGGGAAATAAAATGGTTCTACCATAATAGGAAGTAATTATTTACTACTATTTGGTAAAATTTCTACTTTTGTAGTAGAAAATAAAAAATATTTACTTTTTTAATGTAAATTTATATTTATACAATAAATTATTCTCGTAAAATAATATTTACACCGGACCGTGTAAAAAATTAGATATTTTACCGGTCCGCATAAAGAAAATGTATTTTTTCCGATCCGTAGATTTAAGATCTAGGTTGAGAAACACTGCTCTAGGCTAATAATAACTTTGGAATTTGTGATTCAAATTTACGCGTATTTCTCCAGCGGCAGTAAGGTGAAAATTTGATAAAAGGGTACTTTTCTGTTTACGCCTGGTTCATCACGTGCTTACAATATTTATATTACTGACTGAAGAACTGGGTAGCTATAGCTGAGTCTTGATGCGAGTGCATCTCGTAATTAAGTACTCTAGATGAAAGCATGTGGTTTATTCAATTATTAAAGTTATCGAAATTTCTGATTTTTAATATGTACCCACAATTTGTTATTACTTATTAAATACCTACACAACCCTGAAATGTATGAAAATGGCCACTTCACATCAATTTTTTCGCTGGTCACTTTAATCTGTCTTCCTTTTTTGCTATTCACTTCGATCTGTCTTCTTTTTTTTGATATTCATCTCGATCCGTCTTCCGTTTTCTTGGATTAAAAAAAAGAGAACATTTTTTTCGTAAAAAATAAATATACTTCCATTAATTATTTTTTACAAGTAGAACAATAAACATAGTTTTAAACATAAACTTTAACTTCTTTTGCACTAAATAATAAAAATCTTAATTCTGCTAATAATTCTAAACTTAAGATGCATTCTCTTTTATACATTATTCGAATAATTTTAGACTAAAAATTTAAAATAGAAATTATCAGTTTCAAATTTAAAATAATTAATAATTTACTAACCTTTTTATTACAAATTACAAATAACACGGTTACACGGTTGGAAGTATCGAAGTAACACACATAATATCAAATTAGAGCCAACTGCACACATACAAAAACTGAATAACTACACATTTTCTTAAGTAAGAACGTAAAGGACGGGGAAGTCTCGAACGGTAACAATGTTACCACATCAAAACTTAATATAAAATATGCAATATATGGATTTTAAAAAACAATTTATAACATAATAAACAAAAATTGTAAAAAGAGAACAAAATAGAATATTTTGATACAAAAATGTAAAAAAGATCCGAGTCGAAAAAGAGAACTCTTTAAAAAATACCCTCTGGCCACCCTAATTTTGGATCACTTTGTATTCTGAAATATGGGAACTAACCTTGTAAAACTAATAAAATAATTTCTGCTAAAACTATTCGTTTTTATAGTGATCCCTAAGCAGTGTTGTAATGTATCTAGGTATTTGTATCTAGATACAGTAACTAGATACTGTGCAAGTATCTAGATACTGTGCAAGTATCTAGTTACTGTATCTAGGTACATTTTAAAATATGTATCTGTATCTGTATCTAGATATTTAAATCAGTATCTAAGTATCTGTATTTCAGGTACTTTTTTCAGATACTTTCCTGTTTTGTCTTTTTCAAGGTCTTTTTACAGAATATGTCCTTACGATTTTTCAAGTTGGTAATACATTTAGCATCATTCAGATATTTGAATTTTAAGTTTAAATTAACCAATCAGCGACCAGTAATAAAATAATAAATAAAAAAAATAAATAAATAATTTTATTAACAACGGTTAAGTAAAACAAACATTAAGTAATTATCTAATCTAAGAATAAGAATTAATTTTATAAATGTGAATTAAATAAAGAAAAATATAATAAATAAAATTGTTGTTTTATTTTTGTCATCCTAAATACTCATTTAATAATCAGTAATTTATTAGCGAACAAAAAATGTTCGAGATATCCGCTGAAATTTGAATAAAAAAGTGATTTTTTTAAAGATTACATAGGTATATAGTTAGTTAATATTTCTGACACACAGCTTCAAAGGCTATTTGTGTTTATTTTAAGAGTAATAATAGTGCATAACTTATTTTTTATTGTGAACAAATATATTCCTTGCTCTAGTTATTTCTTTTTTTTTGTGGTGTTTTCATTTTTCCGAAAGTATCTTAAAAGTACCTTGAAGTATCTAGATACATTGTAAAAAAAAATGTATCTGTATCTAGATACTTTTCAAAATTTGTATCTGTATCTGCATCTAGATACATTTTTCCTCAAGTATCTGTATCTGTATCTAGATATATTTTCAAATGTATCTATTACAACACTGTCCCTAAGGACTGCTGTGCACATATATTTCAGGCAATTTTCTTTTGTTAAGGAACATTGGTAATTAGATCTCACAAAATAATATCAATATCACAGTTTTGTAAAAAATGCAATGCGATTGAAATAATGGTCATATTAACTAAATTACATAGTCGGGCATGGTACTATTGAGAACTGACACGCTCGAATGGTCTGGTGGTCAAATATTGTGTTAGTACTGTTTGAACTTATTGCATTTGTTTTAGTGTTGAATTTTTGAATATTTTACCTACTATTTTATAGTCAGTTGTGCTACGTGTACTTGACAAACGCTATTTGAAAAGTAAAGCAGAAATTCGTAAAAACTGTGATAGTATTAAAGAGTCAAAAAAGAAAGTATTTTGTCTCCTTCTAACATACATTTTCAGATAACAATATTTTTATCCTATATAATTAAAAATTTCCAGATTTAGAATTTACATTGTTAGAAACCACAATATGCTATAATAAGAAAAAATTTTAAAAACGTCTGTATATAATTATCTTGTTAAATAAAATGATTGACAAAATTCGTTTAAGATATTTTCATTCTTACATCTAGGATTACCCCATAGGAGAGGTGACGAGGTAACTGTCTCAAACGTCGAATTGCTGAACCCTTACTTTTATGCAACAGCCAATAGGGTAGCGACCAGTCTTTCGCGTGAGTTTATTACTATTTCTGCATTTCGAACAGGGTATAATAGCCTTTCAAGCAATTTCAATGACGCAGTTTTTAAGGCTTACTTCAGGCTCCAAAATTGATCGATTCAGCATTAGTTATTATTGTAGTCATTATTACTTTCGATTTTTTTATTATATAAAAATTGTATTTTATTTAACAACTTGAATATAAAGTAATTTTATTTAAATATGTTCAAAGTGCCTTCCATTTCGATACTCTTTCGTATCTTTACTCTTGAGCTATCTATAGCTCAGAAATCGAAGTTTGTTGCAGGGCTGCAGGATGCTAAAATTCAAATTGAAACTACTAGAGACATCTATCGGAAATGTCAGTTATTTACTTTCCCACATACATGTAGATTTTGTAACGTATGTTTGAAGAAGATAATTTTTCATAATTTAGGCGTTTTTTGAATGTATAGATTTGATGTGAAGGTATATATTAAAGTTAATACTAATAACGTTTCAGTTTTTTGTGATTTTTCTAACTATTTTCTTTTTATTTCAGAAGATTGTTTGTTTGTCAAAACATAACCTACAAAATGTCGGTGGTTATAGAAACAACTTTAGGAGATATTACCGTAGATTTATATCTGAAACAGCGTCCAAGATGTTGTTTAAATTTCCTAAAATTATGCAAAATGAAATACTACAATTTCAATTTATTCCACATGATAAACCGAGGTTTTATTGCACAAACTGGTGACCCGACAGGATCAGGAGAAGGTGGTGAATCTATATGGGGTGTTATAGATGGACTGGAGAAACGTTATTTTGAAGCTGAAACAAATCCACGTATAAAACATACAATGGCTGGTTTAATATCGTTTGTTGGAGACAAAGAAAACATGTTAGGTTCGCAATTTTTTATTACAATGTCACCAGAATTAACGTATCTAGATGCTCAACATTGTG
The DNA here is from genome assembly GCA_963971575.1 of Liopterus haemorrhoidalis. Taxonomy (NCBI): domain Eukaryota; kingdom Metazoa; phylum Arthropoda; class Insecta; order Coleoptera; family Dytiscidae; genus Liopterus; species Liopterus haemorrhoidalis. The sequence goes on from OZ020613.1 coordinate 57,564,228, forward strand.
TTTTTGGTGAAGTAGTTGAAGGGTTAGATATTTTACATTTACTTAATGAAGCAATTTGTGATGGTGACCATAGACCTTATCAAGATGTTCGTATAACTCATACGGTGATACTAGAGGATCCTTTTCCAGATCCTGAAGGTTTTACAGCTCCCGATAGCTCACCCGAACCAACCGCTGAGAGATTAAAAGGTGGTAGGATAGCTCCCGATGAAGATATTGATGAAACTATCGGCAAATCAGCACAAGAAATAGCTGAAATGATAGCGGAACGTGAAGCAAAAGCAAGAGCGACTATTCTAGAAATGGTTGGTGATATTCCAGATGCTGAAATGGCACCACCAGAAAATGTACTTTTTGTTTGCAAGTTAAATCCTGTTACAAACGATGATGATCTTGAAATTATATTCAGCCGATTCGGTAAAATTAAATCATGTGAGGTTATACGAGATAAGAAAACGGGAGATTCGTTACAATATGCTTTCGTTGAGTTTGAAAATGAAAAATCTTGTGAAGATGCGTATTTTAAAATGGACAATGTTTTGATTGACGATAGAAGAATTCACGTTGATTTCAGTCAGAGTGTTGCTAAGGTACGATGGCATGGAAAAGGACGAATTACTTATTATAATGATGACGGAGAGAAAGGTGACCCAAATATTGATTTTGGAAGCGGGAAGTATCAGAAAAACACAAAATATAACGATAAAGGAAATAATTATAAAGACGAGAAAAAAAATGACAAGAATAAAGACGATTATAAGAAGTATGATAAACCGAAGAATTATAAAGTAGAAAAAGAAAGAAGTGATAGAAGATTCGAAGCAAAAGACAGAAGAAATCGAAGTAGAACCCCAGAGAGATATAGAAGAAGAGATGAAGTACAAAAAAATGGCAGAAATCAGAGGGAAGAATATAACAAAACAGAGCGAAAATATGATAGAAGGGAGGAGTACAAAAGAAGTGATAAAAACGATGAAAGAAGAAGAAGTAGATCCAGAGAGAACAATGATAGAAGAAAGAGGAGTGAATCACGAGAAAATAGAGGAAAGAAAAGAAGAAGTAGATCTCCAGAATACAACAGAAGAACAGAGAGATCAAGAGAATATAGCAATTCTAGAAGAGTAGAATCAAGAGATTATATTAAAAAAACAGAGACTAAAAGAGAAAGAAGCAGATCTAGAGATAAAAATAGAAAGCCAGTAAACCGATCAGCCACAAAAGAAGAATCAAGAAAAGAGAAACCATCTGAAAAATCTAAAAAAAGAAAAATTGATAATTCAGAAAAAGTTAAACGTAAAAAGAAACCTGAAACTTCCGATTCATCTGAATCTGAAGAGGAAGTGAAAAAGAAGAAGAAAAGCCGAAGATCCAAGAAAGAAGAATCAAGTTCTAGTTCAAGTGAGGAAGAAGTTAAGAAGAAAATAAAAAAGAAGCAAAGGAAGCGACGTGAAAGTACTAGTAGTGAAAGTAGTTCTAGTAGTTCTAGCAGTACAAGTACAAGTTCTAGTTCATCTTCAGATCACAAAACAAGACGTAAAAAGGATAAGAAGAAAAAGAAAAGATAATATAGGATAGATCAAGAATTTTTAAATTAATTATGTAAAGTAATATATTAATTTTTAAATTTTGATTGTGTGAAAATAGGGATGTTTTTTAAATATATAAATGTCAATTGTAATTTATTTAATTATTTAATACCTATTTTGTATAAAAAATAATGTAAAATATTGGTTTGCAAACATTTCTGGGTTTTATACTTTGAGAGTGAGGGGCATTTTTATGTAATCTCATCAAAATTAATTCTGAAAATAATTTTTGTTCGAGCTTTTATTTAATACACTGCATTAAATGAAATAAAAAATTTATAACGCAAAAATTTGATAATTTTCGACAGGCGTGCACCCTGGGGGGGCTCACGGACTTTAGATACCCCCCCCCCCGATAAAAAAACGTGGTTTTAGTGTTTTTAAGGAATACATTTTGTTTTAGTCATCACTCGTATTTTGGAAATGAAGACTTGTGTTTTTAGATCACCACTTTTATTTTAGAAATGAGGACTTTTAGGGTTTTGTAGGTATGACCACCAAAAACGCTTATAACGTTATTCATGTGTCTGTACGGTAGAAATTTTAGCCAAAGGGCTGATAGAACGTTGAAATTTGGCATACTTTTACAACTTTTTGACCCATTTATAGCAAAACTATGTAGAGTTCAAAAAAATACAGCGCGGGATAAATATAAACAAATATGTATTTAATGGAAAAAAAATATTTTTTTAAAATTTTGAATGGGATATCAAATAAAACGAAATCCAGGCAGAACTAGATTTTCAATTCTAGTTACTTTTACCGATTGATTGAAGCTTTTGATCATTTTGTTCAGGAAAAGCCAAACTTTAATATATAAAAAAATAGCTAAAGACAACTTACAAAAATGAAAATTCCGGTTAGTTCCGCCTAATCGTTTGGAATAGACCAGGGCTGTTCAACCTTTTTGTATCTGGGATCTACTTTTTTATATGTATTGTTACCACGATCGACCAGAATGCGTAGCCGGCCACTGAGGGGGGGGGGGGATATATAGTGTCTTGGGGGGGGGTCCTCCCTCGGGAAGAAGATTTTGAAAAAATTCATTACATATTGCAATTTAAAAGCTAACGTTTTCATGTAAAAATAACCTAATACGCAAAACGAAATTTACAAAAAAATGTTTATGAAGATTCTTCATATGCCCTCCAAGTCTGCACTTTTAACCCGGTTAACACATTGTTCGCTAACGAGTTTTATGTAAGTTGATTAGAAAATGGTTCTTTGTTTTTAAGTTTTGCTGGTTAGAATATGTTAAGATAAGGTTTTTATTCGGTGTATTTTTATAAATTAGTGGTTTTTTGATGTGCGATCACCGGACTTCGTTACGGAAAATTTAAGAAAATTAGACATTACATTGAGCCAGGTTATCATCCTGCCAGTCAGTTATCCCACTCAAGAAAACGTGAGCGATTGTGCGGACAGTTACTTTTCGCGCGTTTTATCGTCAGTAGTTTTGATTTAAATTTCTTTGCCGGTCACCAGAGATGGGCGTCTACGCGTAAACTTGAATTTTTTACGTCTACGTGTAAATTTACCGTAGACAGCGTAGAGAAGTGTAGACTGTGTAGACACGTAGAATCTAGCGTAGAATAATGAAAAAGAGGTTATGTAACGTTTAAAAAAATAAAATACCGCCAGTTTTAAGCAGAAGAGGCAGTAAAGAACTCAAATTTAATATTTTTGACAGCTTCCTGATTAAAACAACTACTAACTTTTAATTTTAAATTTACTTTAGTAGTTCATACAGACAGAAACCAAGTAATTTATATTGTCCATAACAACATACGATTTGTGAGATAACATTTTTGGAAATAATATATGTAATTAGAACTGCATAAAATTGAAATAAACATAAACATTAAAGTAAACTATTTAAACTATTACCATTCTATTATTTCAAATATTACATTTAAACGTACTGCGCATGTACAGTTTACATTCTACATTCGACACGTAAAAAAACGCATATTCTACTTGACATGTTTACGCGTAAAATCTACATTAGTCTACATCATGTATTCTACGCGCCCATCACTGCCGGTCACCCCCATAGCAATGAATGTGTTAAGGTGGTCCTGAATTTATTTAAAAAATAAGAATCTATTGTGTAACTTTTACATACAAAGTTATATATAATAAACATTTCAATACGACATTTGAACCTATGCTAGCCAGAAGCTTGTTTTAATTTTTACTTTACAAAATGTATTTTTAACTACATGGAAGCAAGAGAAACTAAAGATCTACTAACAACAACGCCGCGATCGACCGGTAGATCGCGATCGACTGGTTGGGCAGCCCTGGAATAGACTGTATGTATTTAAGCAAGTGAGGTATCAAATAAAACCTCTTAATGCGTGGATAAAAAACAAAATTTTATTTTTGTAAAATCTTTTTTTTTATGGGGTTTTTATCAATATAATGGCAAAAAACTTTTCCCCCTCCTTATCTCCCAGAGGGGTTTGAACTAAAAATCAGAAAAAAATCTCAATAATGTACATTGATGGGAACCGTGATAGTTCAACAGGAAATTTTGATCAAATAGGTTTTTCGCAAAAAATTGATTTTTTTGCATCGACGAAAAAAAAATATTTTTTATTTTATTTTTTTGCGTGGTATCAAAAGAGAGCTCTTAAGACGTAGATAAAGGAACTGGAAGTAGTTTTTTATTTAGTTTTTATTTTAATACGATTTTTTCCAAAAAAGTACTAAAAAATCAGTGTTCCACACCTTTTAACCCTGAGGGGTTAAATTAAAAATTTGAAAAAATTCTAAGCAATGTATATTGCTATGAACCGGAAACGTACGAGAGGAATTTTTTATCCGATTTCGTTTTTGGAAAATATTATAGTTTTTCTGTTACTGAAAAAAAAAAAAAAAATTAAATTTTATTGTGTGTATATTAAATGGAATCTCTTTAAGTGCAGATTAAGGAAAGGTAATTGATTTTTGAAATACATTTCATTTTGACTAGATTTTCGTTTAATATCTTAGCTAAAATTAAAAACATATATTTGTAAATACTTATATGTATACATTTTGTTACGGGCAATGAAGAGGCACGTAAATTTATTTTGCAAACATCGACTAGGAAAATAAATAAATAACTGGCCGGTAGCTGGGATTCCATTTTTAGTAGAGAATCTGTTATTTTTTCATAAAGTCGCAAGCAAACAATGTCTCTGTGAGTGTTATGCTCTTGTGTGACAAAAGATCGCCCGCAGTCTTGCCAGGTCTGGATTTGAATGATATATTACCAATTAAACAAAAAAAAAATCGTTAAAATATATATTATGATATATATATGTTACACCGTAGAAAAAATATAACTGCAACCTTCTTGTCGTGCCTATTGATTTAAAGGATTTAAAACCAACACTTATAATTGTGTTATGTAGTGACAGGTATTCATCGTTTGGCCTTCTAATAATCATCATTCACTGACTAAATACAGCCAGCGCCCGCTTAACGTACACAGATTCCCGTACGTTAATCGAACGTACGTTAAGCGGACGGTATATTTCCGTATAAATGCATGTAAATACGACTAATTGGTACATACTTTCGGTCCCTATATTCATACGAACGTACATTTGTTCGTACGAACGTACATTTGTTCGTACGAACGTACATTTATTCGCACGAACGTACATTTTTTTTGTATAAATGACCAATATTCATTGATTGTTTTGAAGTTATATTTAGGCAAGATATTCGTATGAAACTTGAAATACAGTGGTACCAACCTTTCTATCTTTCAATTTTCCCCCTTCACTCACACTTACAGAGAAGAATCAGTAAATGCAGCCAAATATGTACACGTATTTACGAGTGCTTTTCTGTGTGTGAATACACAGCAGTATATTCACATGTACTTAAAAAAAAATTGGAACTGAATATGGACACTGAAGATATTAACGATTTGTTAGAAACACATGCGGACGAACTCACAACTAATGAGTTATTAGAACTACAAGAGCAAATGAGAACTGAAAAAGAAGACCCAAAAACCGAAAACGAAACAACCGAAATACAACTAAAAACAGTAAGTGGAATATTAGGCAAAGTGGAAGAACTCATTGACACTATCGAGAATTCGGACCCGGATATTGATAGATGTTTCAGTGTTGTTAATAATATACGTAATAGTACCGCTTGTTATAAACTTTTATATCAAGACAAAAAGAAAACTGCGGTACAATTGACAATGGACAAATTTCTAATTAAAAACAACAAATAATAATTTTTTAACTACTTATTTATTTTATATAATGTATGGTTTATTTTTATTTTTTTAACATATATTTATATGTTGGTACTACGTGTTTATTGTTCTATTCGGATTTACGAAAATATTAGTAGCATTAAATAAATAAACTTCAATATCTTGCAAATGATCATTCATGAAAAAAAAGTGTAAGAATCTTTTTTTGTAGAAAATTTTAAAATCTGCAAGTTTTATTCAAACCTATTTTATGTTAAGTTTACTCTTTCAAAATTAAATGCGGTGCTGTCATTTAATAATCGGACATTTTTCGTGACTCCGATTATACATTATACATTGTGTGCTATATCTTTACCCTTTTTTAGGGTTTTGTAGGTATGACCAAAAAACCCTTATACCGTCATTTTGTCGTCTGTCTGTCTGTCTGTTCGGTTAAAATTGTAGCCAAACGGCTAAACCTAGAGAGTTGAAATTTGGCATGCTTATACAACTCTTTGACCCGCACATAGAAAAAATACTAAAACATCTAAAAAACATACCCCCCTAAAAATATAAACAAATATGTGCTCATCGAAAACAAAAATATTTTTTTTAAATACTGAGTAGGGTATCAAATGAAAGCCCTTAGCACGTGGATTAACGATCAAATTTTTATTTTTGCAAAATAAATTATTTTGATACGATTTTTGCCAAAATTGTGCAAAAAATTTTTTGTCCCACACCCTGTAGCCCAGATGGTTTAAACCAAAAATCTAAAAAAATTCTAAGTAATGTATATTGGTGTGAACCGAAATAGTACAACTGGAATTTTTGATCAGATTATGTTTTCGGAAAATAATGCATTTTTTGTGGATTTTGGTTCACAAACTACAAAAGTTATACCAATGTAAGACACTCACATGCAAGGCGTACGATGGCGTAACTGGTTAGAGCGCTGGTGTCGGAAGCTAAAATTCTCTGGAAAACGAAGGGTTTCGAGTTCGAGTACGGAGTGAATTTTATTTTTTCTGTTTTTTTTTTTGCATTTTTATTATGTTGAAATTATTTTGTCAAAATTCTAGTTATATTTTGACAAATGTTGTATTTAATTTTTAAGAGCGTAAATTTAATAACCAGTCTTTTTATATGACTAACAGACGATAAATTATTTTAAAAACATCGTTCATTTTGCCGTGATTACAAGTAAAATTTGTCCTACACACTCAGCATACCGCCTTCACTTATTATATACCTGCGAAACCCTGAAATGTGTGAATATTCACACTTCACATCAATTTTTTTAACCATAAAGTTGCCATATCAAATACGAAAACGTCGTTTTCGTGTGACGCGATGTACGTTCGCGCGGACAATGTGTACGTTCGTACAAAAGCGACATTTTCATGTTACGCGATGTACGTTCGTACGAACAACGTGTACGTTCGTTTTAACATAGGATCCGTAATTAATCATGTACGTATCATCGAACGTACGTTAAGTGGAAGTACGTTAAGCGAGCTGTACCTACAAAACCCTGAAATGTGTGAAAATTCAAACTTCACGTCCATTTTTATTTACATGCTACTTTCAGTGAACCAATCCACCACGTAAATCAAGAATTAGCTGTACGATCTTTGCGACATTCTAACAATTCATGATTTACTAATCTAATCCACACAATTCCACCTCCAATTGATGGAAATAGAGGCAGGTGTGTTTCATATTCGTTCAATTCGCATTCGTATTAAAGTAGTTGTGCTGTAGGAGTGCGGAGAGGGGTTGTGGGGTCGATCTTGAGGGGTGGTCGGTCTCCCTCACACATGTGTCTCCATTAGAGATGCACCGGCGGATACCGGCACAGTCCCTCGAGATGCTCACTTTGCATGGGACGGACTGAGCATACCAACTCACCCTGTACATGATCTGACGGTTCTAACATCGTGTGTAGTTTTATTTCGAGGACATAAAGTGGATGACAAAATCACTCGATAACCTAACAGCCACATTTTCTTCATCTATTACTTATTTCTAAATCACCATTTCTTATTTGATTTTATTCTTCTGTTTATAAGAAAACACCTATGTGACGTGGTAAGGAAGTCCTAAATAAAATGAAAATAAACCTTAATTAATGTCATCATCATTGGTGTGACAGCCCGGGTTAAGCCTAGGCCTCCTGTTTTCAGATTTCATGACCATGTTTTCAATCTCTGTACATTCAGGAGTAATATGGTCAGTATTACGTCCATTGTTTAGCCTACACAGAAAGGCACCTACAGTTTATAGCCGGTTGCGAATTGCTAAGCAGAACCTGTAATTTGTATAAATATTTTTACACCAATTATTTGACATAAGCAGGAGTTGAACCCACGTCCGTGCCCTTACTTAGCGGACAAACCGCAATTACAAGCGGTTTAACGCTCGCAGCCACACGCTTGCTCTCTTAACCTCTTAAGGACCAGGCCCAAGTTAACTCGGGCCACACTTTATGGTCAAAAAGACCGTACCCGAGATAACTGGTCACATATTTTATGTTCCATTATGTATTATGCCCGAAATAACTCGAGAAAATGATCTTACAAAAAAAAAAAAAATAATAATAATAAAGATGGTACCTACTGCAATTTGGAAACCAAAAGTCATAATTGATCATAATGACACAATGGGTGGGGTTGATCTACTAGACCAACAAATGCAAAATTATCCACTTACGAAGAAAAGAGGAAAAAAGTACTATAAAAAAGTATTTTTTCAGAAATCAAAGGGACGACCAAGGAAAAAGAAAGAGGAGATAATCTCGTTATTACTGTAAACCTTGCAATGTTGCATTATGTGTTTCTCCATGCTTCCAGGTTTACAGAATTAAATTAATAATTATTTTAATTTTTCATTTATATGAAAAAAAAATCGGTCCTTAAGGGTTTAGTTACCATATCAAAAAATCAAAAAAATCGCTTCCCAAAGACCTATGATTTATGTGTGTTTCATATTTCCAGATGTCGCAAAGTCATCTAAAACATCTGGTGTTAGCCAAATGGCAACATAATTGGAACAGCATACAAAATGTGAATTTGAGACAGATTAAGGAAGACGTCAAACCATGGGGTTCTTCTTGCAGGATTAACCGCAGGGAAACAGCCCTCACACACACCTTCGTATAGGCTACTGTTGTGTATATAGGCTACGGGTGGACCCATGGACTCCTTCTTCGAGGTGAAGAGCCTCCTATTTGTGAGACGTGTAACACAGATTTGTCTGTGTTACACTTTTTAACTCAGTATGTACAGTTCGAGGATGTCAGTGAGAGGATAGGCCTTTGCGACCTGTCAGTTTCTTTAGGTAACGACAGGGTAGTCAAATAGGTGCGCAAGCAGGGGGAGGGGGCTCTCGGGCTTGAGCCCCCTCCCAAGAGTTCCAAAAACACGTTGTTTTTACGTGTTATTATCAAAATACAAGTGGCGAGGCCCCCTAAGAGATTGAAAAACACGTGGTTGTTACATGTTTTTGTTAAAATACAAGTGACGACCTTTTTTTTTTAGGTCATCACTTGTATGTTAAAAGGAATGACCTTTTTCAGGTCATCACTTGTATTTTACATGGAAGGACTTTTTGTTAGGTCATTACTTATATTTTAGAAGTGTGAACCTTGTTTTGTGTTAGGACATCACTTGTATTTTAGAAGTGAAGACTTTTTTTAGGTAATTTGATTAGCATTTATTTCGAGTAAATTCCTAATTCCCTCTCTTTAAAATAATTTTGTATTCTGAGCCCCCTAAGAAAAAATCATGGGTGGACAGCACCTCTATAATTTCAGGGAAGCCGAATAAGAGAAAGGCCGTGTATTACTTGGAAATGAACCGTACTAAAAGAGGTAGAGAGAGCGGGGAACTCCCGTAAAAGTGCTAACAAGGAACTGCGTCTGATGGAGGAGTTTCATGGATGCCCTATGATCCTTGTAAGAGTGAAAGAGTTAATATAGGGAGAACTTGTTGGAACCCTGAGTATGTTGGCACCCCGACGATATCTATCAGCAATATAAATTAAGAAAAGCAAGGGGGCCAAGCACAGATCCTTGTGGAACACCACTATGTACAGACCGATGTTCCAAGTATACCATAATGTTCCATTTAGTGTAACAATCATCTGATTGGAACTTCTCGAAGTCGAACGCTCTCGAGAAATCCAAATAAATAATATCCAAAGGCATAGATCGATCATGTGCTTTTGTCCAGAAGTCGGTTGAAGACAGCATATTTGACGTAACTGAGCGCCCAGGAAGGAAACGTTGCTCTTCAGGAAGAACTTCATTTTCGAAGAAAAGGCTGGTAAGAGTCTCAGCAATAATTCGCTCCATAACTTTCCTAACGTTAGACCCAACACTTACAGGGCGGTAATTGCTGGCTAATAGTTTGTCACCTTTTTTAAATATTGGTGTAACGTGTGCTTATCGCCACGACTTGGGTAAAATTCCTGTTTCTAAAGATATTATCATTATCTTGCGCAGCGGTTCTACTACTACAAGCTTGCACCTTTTTAAAAGTACAGATAGAATTCTATCCGGCCCAGGCGAAGAAGACTTTTTAAGTTTATCTTAATCCTTAAGTATAATAGACATTTTTAAATAGGGGGACTAACAACGACAAGTCTTCCCTATATTCCGGTTTATATCAATTTAGTCATATTTTGAGAGAAACTGCTTTATGATTAGAGTGGTGGATGGTGGAAACATTGTTTTGGAACATTTTTGGCTTAAGTTTTTTTGAAAATAACTACTCGTCCATTAATCTACGTTTCAGAATCTTTTGAATATCCAATATTGAAATGTGATGTCGAGATTGTCGGGTATATGACGCGATACATTACCCGCCATCTGCAGACACAGTCGCCTGCTGCCTGTTGAAATGTTGATCTGTGTATATGTAATTTACAACATGCCATTTTATACCCTAATAGATACTATATTGAAAATCCACCCTTACTCAACATACGTTCGTTCAGCGTAACACCGACACCGACTCCGTTACCGTCTACCGTCTATGGTGGTGTCTCCGCTCGTCACCAACCTTTCACGATAAATGTGTTCAATATTACACCGTTCACCGTGCTCTCTAAAGGATGCAATTTCAAAATAATAAAGACAAAATGAAAATATGTTACAATATAAACCTTTAGTTTTACTGTCTTTTTATAAGTGGGAAGTTGGTTTACATTACTCAGAATTTAGGGGAAGGAGATAATGGCCGAATGATAATTGAACGATGAATTATAGATACAATTTTCTGTCAGTGGACATTATGTAATTAAATACAACACATGTTGCAAATCTCTATATATACGAGGGGCGGTTGAAAAGTAATCGGCCTAGGCAAGAAAACTCATCTTGTTCGGCAAAACTCCATTTATTTCTCAACACAGTTTCCTTTTAGAACTATACACTTCCTCCAACGATTCTTCAATTTTTCGATACTCTCCGATTTATAAGATTTCTCGAAGCCCTCAAAATTGGCCTCTGTTTCAGCGATGACCCATTCATTCGACTCAAATCTCTTACCACCAGTGGCGTAGCAACTTCAAGCTGCGCTGGAGTGCAGAAAAAATTTGTGGCTCTAAGATTGGCAATCCTTAATTAAAATTACGATATTTATTTGAAGAACATTTTAGAAAATCAACAATACAACGAAATATAGTTTTTAAAAGAAAAAAATATATTAGCGAATAATCTTTAAAAACTTATCAAGAGATTTATAGGTATACATTTGGTGTTTAACCTTTTCGCGACGTGCTATTTTCCTATTAGCAGTGCCCATAAGACGGGCTATTTATTGGGGTTTCGGAATCGTACGATCTTCGTCGTTATAGCATACATGTATCGGTAAAGTACGTTCATCGGCGTCTCTCTTTGAATATTATACTTAATAAAAAAATGTATATTTAAATGCCATAATTATATTTTTGTATATATAAACACATTTATGTGAATATACTTGTTTATTATAATTCTTATAAAGTAAGCAGATGCACGTGTACACAGTATGAAATAAGAACTGGTACTGCCGAGTGCACACATCAAAAATAGTTAACAGACAAGTTTAAACTTGTCTATAAACTCGAATGAACACATCTAATACCCTTTTCACACTAGAACTTTAAGATCGGATGTTAAAGTGAATGTATCTTTAAACGCTAATGTGAAACCATATGGCCTCGTCTAAACACGACCGATGTTTAAGACAGAGATCTGCGTCTTAAACTTCGTACGCATTGCCAACTTAATTTCTATTATAAAAAAATACTCCTTGAATTTGTGCTGTCAACATTTTATATTATCATAAACAAGAATACTGTATTATATTGACGGTATAAGAAGTTTATACTTATTGTTATAGTAAAATTATTTATTTTAATAATGTGTTTAATAAAATACAGAGCTACAATAATTGATATAAAATGTATCGACTTACATGTTAATACAGGTGTAATATATTCTTTATTGTAGTGCCTTTATTGTAGAATGAAATGAAATATCCTTAATTGTTTATAATAATTCAAAATGTGCGCTTACGCAGACAGTTCAAAACTGGTAATTTCATGACGGTAACTTAAGGACAAAATTACTGTAGCTGATGACATCACCAGAGATTTAAACATCAAGTGTGAAAGCATACCGATGTTAAACATCGGTGAACTTTAAGTTCACTCGTCTTAAAGATCTAGTATAAAAAGGGTATAACACATAAAACAGCAGCGTACGGCAATCGTCGTCTAAATATAATGAATCCGATAAATACGGTCTTCGACTGTTGGTCACTATTTTTTCATGCGGGAATATACGGTCCTCGGCGCGAAAGGGTTAAAACAGTTTTTTTCGACTTTAAGATTGCGCAGAAATATCTATTAAACCTTCATAATTCATTGATCTTACACGATCGTTTTTAATACAAATTAATGTTAAGTCACTCAACCGCTGCTGTCCTATAGTACTTCTTTGAATTTTTTTTTATAATTTTTAAATTGAAAATGACCTCTCTGACGCAGATGTTATAGGAAGTATTAAAAACAGCATAAAAGCTGTGCATAAATCGTTCAAACTGGATAAAATTGTACTATAGTATATTGAAATATTTTGGCAAGTTCTCCTGTACTAAAACATAATTTAATTTTGTCCATCAATGCTCATCGAAAACTTAATATCTGCTGAGGATGCGTTTGTTAAATCTGTACTATATTTTTCTTGTAGTAGTTAGAAATTTTTCATCAATTCGGCGACCTATAATTTTGATTTTGCGGCGCGCTGGGGTGCACTCGCACTGCCAGCACCCCCGGTAGCTACGCCCATGCTTACCACTGAACCATTTCTTCAAGTTTGAAAATAAATAATAGCTGTAGGGGGCCAAATCTGGGGAATATGGTGGATGAGGAACCAATTCATAGCGCAATTCCTAGAGTTTTGCCATTGCAACTGCGCACTTATGGATCGGTGCGTTGTCCTGGTGGAACAGCACTTTTTTTCTTCGCCAAATGCGGCCGTTTTACTACAAATTGGCGTCGAATCAGCTCCAATAGCTCTGCATAATATATGCCCATGATCGTTTTATCTTTTTCCAGGTAGCCTATGGGAATGATAACGTGTGCATCCTAAAAAACTGGCCATGACTTTGTTGGCCAACAGACCCACCTTGGCCTTCTTCAGGCTTCGATTCGCCAGGAGCAGTCAACTGTTTCGACTGTTCTTTGGTGTCTGATGTATTGTAATAGATCCATGTTTCGTCCACGGTTACGAAATGGCGCAAAAAGTCTTTATTATCGCGGTTGAACATCGCTAAATATTCCTTCGAAATGGTCAGATGATCGTGTTTGTTGTCGACTGAGAGCAAATGTGGCACCATTCTGGCACAGAGCTTCCTCATTCCCAAATATTTATGCAAAATGTTGAGCAGCCGTTAGGTTGAGATGCCCATAACCTCAGCTATCTCGCGCTTAGTCGATCGTCGATCGTCGATTTCCATGGATTTTATCGACCATTTCTGGAGTAATGACCTCTTTTGTACGGCCTGGACGATCATCATCAAAAATTCTCTTACGACCGCGCTCAAATTCAGCTGTTCAATATTTAATTGTTGATATCGAAGGTGTAGAGACCTCATAAAGATCGTTCAATTCGTTGTTGACCTCATCGTTTGTTTTCTTTTTCAAAAAATACGAACGAAGTACATTTTATTGCATTTTTTCACTTAAAGGCAAAAAATATAAGCTTACTCCGCAATATTTTCTTGACATATATTCTACGACAGCCACTATTATGCATGCTGCCTGAGCAGGCGCGCACCTTGAAACATAGACTGAGAGGGGGGGGTCTATTTCTAAAAAATATCCGTTAAATAATTCAAAATTTATTATTGCCTCTTGACGGGGTGATTTACGGGGAACAAAAAAGGTGATTTTATTTTATTATTTACTTAATCAATAATAAAATAAAATCACCTTTTTTGTTTTTGAGTGAATTTGTGATTTTTTAGTTCCTGGGGGGTCAGGATCTAAGGACCCCTCCTCTCCTATTGGCGCGCCAGTGCTTGAGCTATTTTAAATTAATTTAACCTAAAATAGCGCCCTTTTTATCTTTTTTAATTTTGTTTAAAGAGGGCATCATTTTTATTTTAATTTTAATAGACAGGTGAAAATACTAGTAATGACCCGAAAAAAACGTCCTCACTTCTAAAATACACGTGATGACCTAAAAAAAAAAAAAGGCACGATGGCGCCCCGGCACTCCATGCCAGTGCACCGCTACGGCTCTGCTAGCGCCTAATGGTAAAACTAAATACATTGTTTGTTTAGAAAAAGATTCTCAGATATAGGCTATTCCAAACGTTTAGACGGAGCTAGATTTTGTAATCTAGTATTTTTTATCTATTAATTCGTTCTGTCAAGAAAGTAGCGGGAATTGTTAAATAAAGCACCAATTTTCATTTAATCATCAAAATTTAATTTGTCGCCTTCAAAGTAGGCCCCATTTGATGCAACACACATTTTCCAGCGTTTCTTCCAGTTTTCGAAACACCATATATAGGCGCTTTCCGCTATAGCCTTCAGCTCATTCCACGAATTTTCTTTTATGGCCTCGATCGACCCAAAACGGGTTTCACGTAGCGGCAATTTTAATTTCGGAAATAAAAAGAAGTCACACGGGGCCAAATTTGGTGGATACGGTTGCTCGATGGTATTTGTCCCGTTTTTGGCCTTAAATTCAGTCACAATTGCTGCTCTATGCGATGGTGCATTATCATCATGTAAAATCCACGAATTGTTTTTCCAAATCACGTGAAATCTCTCTTAAGCTAGAACGCCGATTATCGAGCACAATTTCCTTTACTTTTTCGATGTTTTCGTTCGTGGAAGCGGTCGAAGGCCGTCCGGTACGTAGTTTGTCTTCGACGCTAACTCGACCGTTTTTAAACGCTTTGTACCACTCGTACGCCCATGTTTTTGATAAAGGTGATTCACCATAACACTTTTTCAACATTTTTAACGAGTCTGCACACGTAATTCCATTCGCAACACAAAATTTAAGGCAAACTCTTTGTTTAGTAGTTTTGTTCATTGTAAAAATCGCGACGCACTACTAAAGTGTGTTAACTAAAACAGCCGATGTAATAAAACTGATTGACAGATGGCGCTCATGTTTGGCACAGTAATTAGGGACAGTGCAGCCATCTTATGAAAAAAAGATTTAAAACAAATTATTAGCGCGGGCTTTTTAAATCACAAATTCCCGCTACTTTTTTGACAGAGTAGTATGTGATTCGTTTTCCGTATGGTTTTACTGTTGGAATTTAAAATTTTCTCATACCAAAAGTCAAACATGAAATACCCCAAGCAATGTCCCTTCTCGTGATAACCTAAAAGAACGAAATTTGCATTTAATTCCGCCTAAACATTTGGAATAGCCTGTAAGTAATCCTGTTCAGTTTAATACAGGTCTTTCACACGTTTTAGTATTGTCTTCTATCCTGTCACTAATTACGAGTAGGTTAATTGCAAGTTTAAAAAAACGTAGGTCAATAATAACAAACACTTCCCGAGCGAAGATGTGCTGCTAGTAATAAATAAATGAAACTGTTGTACTATAAATTTCAAATGCTTCAAAGGACATTGGAACAACTGAGCATAAGTTCAATAATTGACTTCTGTAGTTAAGAAACTTCGTCAAATTTCGTTCCCAACAGTTACTTTTAATTTGCGTAAATGCAACTGGATGAATTCTCGCTTGTTGCCGTAAGTTTCTAGGCTCTTTTGAAATTACATCGACTTGTGCAAGCAAGTACGAGTATAACATAACGCGACTGTAGCCTTGTCTTCTGAGAAACTTTGTTAATTGCTTCTAATTGGCGGTGACGCGCCGAGGTGTCGCTTCTACTCACCGTCTACTAAATTAAGTTTTGCACCAAGTTAGCGCTAAATTCCATCGGGCTGTGCACACTCATCACAACACTTATTATAAATTAATATTACTATCACTAAACATATGTATATGTAACCCATATGTGTGTAGCCAATTGACTTTTTTTAGAGAAATAGATATTATACAGTCAGGAGACAAAATTAAGTGAACAATACCTATATTTTTAAATAATAACAATATCTTCTTTAGTTTGCTACAGAATCTTCTTTAATTTTTAAATAACAATATTCAATTAAAACACTAGGTTGGTTTCACAAATATATTTATTTTACTCAATACGTATTTCGGCTATTAGCCATTCTCAAGAGTTACAAATTAAACTAACTAAAAAATAAAAAATGCAATAATATATATACTATGTCTGTACAGAGGTAGGTGGATGGGGGGGTTACAAATAAGGTGAAAATTATAGTTTTATTATAGGGCTGTTGTATAACTCTACCTGCTCATTCATTATGGGTATTCCTGCCTGTAATTGTTTGTGGATTTCCAAATGTTCTACGAGAGTAAGTCTTCGGTTATTGTTATTTATATGAATTACCGAGCAGTCATCTGTGTTAAAATTGTGGTTATTAGAAATGCAATGCTTTGCGACATTTGAGGAATCTGGTTTTATGTTTTTATTGGCGCTTAAATGTTCTTTGAACCTAATCTTAAATTTTCTACGTGTTTTTCCTATATAAACATGGTCACAGTCTTGACATTTAATCTTATAAATTCCACTTTTATCAGTAAGACCAATTTTGTCTATTTTATTATTAACTAAGAAATTTTTAATAGTTTTTTGATTATAGTAAGCCGGTGTTATATTTATTTTCCTAAGTTTATTGCCAATTTTATAACTAATTTTGCCTAAGTATGGGATTTTTTTATAGATTTTGTCTGAAGGACTTTCAATACTGTAGAATAATTTGAGCAAATGCTTAGTTTGTTTTTTAAACAGAATTTTATTCATTTCAGCTTGTGAATAACCATTATCAGCAGCAATACTATAAATGGTTTCTAATTCTTTTTTAAAATTCAATTCAGAAAGTGGAACATTTAAGAGTCTGTCAAAGAAACTATTGAACGCGGACATTTTGGTACTATATGGATGTTCTGAATTAGATGGGATAGTGGTATCACAGTATGTAGGTTTTCGGAAAATGTCAAAGTGAAATTTATTGTTGTTGTGAGAAACGATAAGATCTAAGAAATTTAGATTATTATTAGTTTCTAATTCCATAGTGAATTTAATAGTTGGGTAAATACTATTAATATAATTAAAGAAAGAATTTAGTTGCCTTTCTGTACCAGTCCAGAGACAAATGACGTCATCGACATATTTGTACCAAAATGAGAAACTCTTATTAAAAGATTTATTGTTCATTATTATATTTACAAAGTTGTTCATAAATATTTCTGCTAATAAAGGTGATAGGGGTGAACCCATCGGTAATCCTTCTTCTTGCCTATAAAATAAATTGTTAAATATAAAATAATTTTGATCCAAGCAAATATCTAATAAATCTGTTACTTCAGTACGCAAAATGGGGTTTAAGTTACTTTTTAACAAATGTCTTTGAATTATATTATAGCCGAAATACGTATTGAGTAAAATAAATATATTTGTGAAACCAACCTAGTGTTTTAATTGAATATTGTTATTTAATGATGTTTCACCTAGGAATAACGTAAAACTCTACCCAATCTATAATTTAATTTTTAATTTATATTTTGTACACATACCGTGTGTCGGAATAAATCGAAACGCGAAACAGCAGTTTAATATTAGATTTTAAATAAGTGTGGAAATTGGCTCTTCTGTATATTTTAGAGCAAAAATACAAGAATAAGAAGTTGTTGAAAATTAGTTTTTATGTTTAAAAAGTCTACATTTGATGCCAAAGAATGTCTGTAACATTAGATATTTGGCAAATAAAATATGTTTTCGTCAAAATTCAAATAGCCGTGGAACAAAATTTTAATAGTTTTATTTTTTTTTAATTTTTGGCCTTTGCTACTGAGGCAAATAGCCAGAATAATTTTAAATTTTTCGAAAATTCCATGCCTGAACCGGATTCGAACCCGAGACCTTAGCAACGTTTCAACAAGACGGTTGTCCTGCTCATAATAAATTGATGGTCAGACAATATATTGATGAAGTATTTTTCGACACACGTATTGGTAGAAACGAACCAGTTCGCTGGTCCGCTCGGTCTTCGGATCTAGCGCCAAATGATTTTTACCGACCGCCAACATATATATGGGAGGTATTGTGATCGTACCGATTTTCACATTTCGAGATTTCGATGGATCTCCACGAATTGAGTTCCCTACATAACGTTTTGACTATTTTTTGCATGATGTCTGTCGGTCCGTCTGCCCGTCTGTCCATCTGTCTGTCTGTCTGTCCATCTGTCTGTCCGTCCGTCTGTAACACGTACAGAGCAAATCCGGTTAAAAGGATTTTTATGAAACTTCATATTTAAGCTTCTGACATCAATGGCACGAGTTGATAAACTTTTGGTAAAAATCGGTTGACTAGAAATGGGAGTTTACTCGTGTCGATTTTAAGATTTTTGCAAATATTTAACAAAGAAAAATATTTCGAAAAAATTTATTTAACTAAAGTTGCTATAAAAGTAATAACTAATAACTTTTATTTGAGACATTTTTTGATAGAACGCAAAATTTATGAAAAATGTTTCAAAATTTTTTGTAAGTATCTATTTTTTATACTTACATGTAACGTTTTCATGGTCATGATAAATAATATCTCTGTTAGAAAATATTAGGCCAAGTTATTTCTACTCTGCTGCTAGAATGTATTTTATGCAAGTACTTTGTGATGGCGGTCGGTACTGTGTTGGCCACATCTGATCTTTTTTTTTATGGAGATATTTAAAATAAAAAATTTACAGTGATAAGAAATGTCCAGATTTAGAATCATTAAAAGACAGAATATCTTTAGAATGTTCTAGGATTTTGTGTTATCAAATAGCCAATGTTCAGCGTTCTTTTTATGATAGATTAGGTTATTGTTTTAGGAAATGGAGACATTTTTTAATATTTAACATAAATTTATTTGTAGGTAAATTAATATAAATCTATTTTGCTGGTATCAGTATTATAAAATAAACTTTTATAAAAAAAGCAACTTATACTTTTTACCGACTGCCAACATATATAAGGGAGGTATTGTGATCATACCGATTTTGACATTTCGAGATTTCGATGGATCTCCACGAATTGAGGTCCCTACATAACGTTTTGACTATTTTTAGCATGATGTCTGTCGGTCTGTCTGTCTGACCGTCCGTCTATCTGTCTGTCTGTCTGTCCGTCCGTCCGTCTGTCTGTCTGTCTGTGTACATGTGCAGAGCAAATTCGGCTGAAAGGATTTTTATGAAACTTCATATTTAAGCTTCTGCTCGCTTATCGCTTACTCGTGTCTATTTTAAGATTTTTGTGAATATTTCACAACAGAAAAATATTTCGGAAAAATTTATTGAACAAAAGTTGCTATAAAAGCAATAATTAATAACTTTTATTTGAGACGTTTTTTGATAAAACGAAAAATTTGTCTCAATTTTTTCATACTTATATGTAAAGTTTCCATGGTCATGATAAATAATATCTCTGTTAGAAAATATTAGGCCAAGTTATTTCTACTCTACTGCTAGAATGTATTTTATATAATTACTTTATGAGGGCGGTCGGTCCTGTGGTGGCCACAGCTGATTTTTTGCTATAGTGTAGAGCTACATTAAAATTTTATTTTATGTTTTATTTCCACGGCTATCTGTATTTTGACGAAAACGTCCTATTATTTTTTACCAAATATATGGTATTACAGATATTCTATGTCATCAAACTTTTTAAAAATAAATACTAATTTGAAACAACTTTTTATTCTTGTATTTTTGTTCTAAAATGTACAGAAGAGCCAATTACTGCACTTATTTAAAATCTTATTTTAATCTGATATGTTCTGCGTTTCGTTTCACATACGGTATGTATCTTAAAAGTAATGAAGAAAACATTTTTTGGAAAATATAAACAATATTTACTAAAAAAGTTTTTCTCGATTATTTTGTGATGTAAGGTTATGACGAACGATGATGGGGAACGGGATGGGAACGATATATCGATATATCGAAAATATCGATACTTTAGAAAAATATATCGATATTTTTATATCGATATTTGAAATGCGATATATCGCGCAAAATATCGATATTTGCACAAAATATCGGTATTCTTGTATATTTTTTACATTTAAATATATGCTGTTCACTTTTGTAGAAACAAACTATAGGCTATTCCAAACGTTTAGGCGGAACTAATTTTTGAAATCTAGTAATTTTTATCAATTAATTCGGACTTTTGCTCATTTTGGTTAAGCTTTGAAAATCATGCTCACATTGCAAATTTTAGATTAAATTGATTGTCATTATAAAATGTCCTTTTCATTACATTTTAATTTTTTGTCATTCTTAATAAAAATTTCCCATTTATTAATTTTTTTGTCTTCAAAATATGGAAAAATGTATTAAAATGTTTGACATATGTCATTCGTTTCCATGGTTTCACTGTTGGAATTTTAATTTTTCACATACCAAACCTGAAACATGAAATAACCCAAGCAAGGTCCCTTTTCGTGACAGCCTAAAATAACGAAATTTCCATTTAGTTCCGCCTAATCGTTTGGAATAGCCTGTAAGACGAAATTTTGATTTCAAAAATTTGCTCCTTTGAAATTGTCATGTTGGTATTAAAAAATTATAAAAAATGTCACTTTCTTAATATGATCATAACCAATAAATCTTAAGTCGGTTTTACAGTGTAAGGAATATTTTCAAAAAATCTGGTTTGTCCTTAAAAAAGTGAACAGCATATATATATATTTAATTAAGAGAGCTGTTAACAAGGATAATATTAGAAAGTTGGTTGGTATTATCTGTCTCATTTTGTAATACGTAACTAACAGGGGAAGTTCATTTTTTATGTTGTATATTGACAATACATTTATAATATTATCATAGTATTGGTTCACACGGATACGCCAAAGTCTGTTTACACCACAACAGTCACCAAAGTAACCAGATCTAGTTTCGTATTACAAATTGAGACAGATTATATCTGGGTGAGTACCAACTGTAAAGTGATTGTCTGTCAATTGGCGACTTCTTTTCCCGCCAAGCCAACAAAAAAATATGTAATTTATATATCTTACATGTTACGTGTTAGTTATTTCGATATATCGAAAATATCGATATTTTTACTTCGATATCACACTTACGATGTATCGAATCGCGCATATATCGATATTCAAAAATAAATTCCCATCCCTAGTTATGACCTGTTTAAATCGTTGAAATCAGAATAGAATACTCTATCGAATAAGTTAAATTAAAATGTGTGTTCCTATTTAAAATAAGAAAATTGCACAACGTAATTTGAGAACCACTGGTCGAAATAAAAAATTGCCGAAATCATTGATATTTTCCTGTAAAATAGTATTTGTTGTCTAATTTAAGCAACATCGTAGCTCTTATAGTTCTTGAGATAGTACTGATGAGCAATTTAAAATGAACACCATGATGTATATTAGATTCCAAACGATATTTGGAATTAAATGGAATTTTTATTTTGTTAGGTTGTCACTACATAACTTTTTAACAGTGATGGGCGCGTAGAATACATGATGTAGACTAATGTAGATTTTACGCGTAAACATGTCAAGTAGAATATGCTTTTGTTTACGTGTCGAATGTAAAATGTAAACTGTACATGCGCAGTACGTTTAAATGTAATATTTGAAATAATAGAATGGTAATAGTTTAAATAGTTTACTTTAATGTTTATGTTTATTTCAATTTTATGTATATCTTACAAATCGTATGTTGTTATGGACAATATAAATTACTTGGTTTCTGGCTGTATGAACTACTAAAGTAAAATTAAAATTAAAAGTTAGTAGTTGTTTTAATCAGGAAGCTGTCAAAAATATTAAATTTGAGTTCTTTACTGGCTCTTCTGCTTAAAACTGGCGGTATTTTATTTTTGTACACGTTACATAACCTCATTTTTCATTATTCTACGCTAGATTCTACGTGTCTACAGAGTCTACACCTGTCTACGCTGTCCACGGTAAATTTACACGTAGACGTAAAAAAGTCAAGTTTACGCGTAGACGCCCATCTCTGCTTTTTAATGATTTAAGTGGGCTTTTGCTAAATAAAATGATCAAAATCTTCATTCAATCGATAAAAATTACTAGATTTGAAAATCTAGTTCTGCTTAAACAAAAATAAAACGACTATAGATCTTTTAAGCTCTTAACGTAGCTTCATAAACTACATATCTAAAAATTAATTGACGAAAATAACGAGTTAATACGTGTTTTTCATGATAGTAATGTTTATCTGAGATGGTTGGTAAAAATGATGCACGTGTAGTGGTAGTGTTATTCGAAATCCTTGCATGTATTATGACAGAGAGGAGCAAGGCTGGTGACATGTTAGGGGAGTAAGCGCGTTGTGATTGCAATCAAACAAGCAAATGTTTACGGAACTACTTGTCAATCGCTGTCAATGAAATAGTGTCGAGCCGAGTTCTACAACAACCGTTTCACCAACGAAAAGGTACATTCATAATGCAAAAAGAGGAGTTTCACAAGGATTAAGCATTTACTTCTCTAGTTATCCCAAAAGTAATTAAAAAAGTATTGTAGATTGAAAATTAATTATTTTTTAACTTACAACGTTGGGCAGTAGTCATAGGTCTCTAATATTTAAGGGGGGGGGGTCCTGTAAGGGAGGTAATTTTGGTATTGTTTCAGAAATAAAATTTCATAAATAAATTCAATATAATTATCCAATTAGAGTAAATTGTTAAAAAATATTTATTGATAAAAAATAATCTATTTCTTAGAAAGGGAAGAAACACTTAAGTGCATAAATGTTGAAAAAAAAAGAGTGCGCTGGGGGTCGGTGAAATCCAGTACGTATATGCAGGACACTGGACTAAGGCAGGGTGGGCTTCTATCTCCACTTTTGTTCAACGTATATATGGATGATCTTAGTACACTGTTGAACAAAGAACGCTGTGCGATTGGCTCTACACTTATAAATCACATAAGCTACGCGGACGACATGGTAGTTCTTGCCCCATCAGTATCCGGTTTGAGAAAACTATTGGGAATTTGTGAATCCTATGCTATGGAACATGGTATGGTGTACAACGTCAACAAAACCGAGTACATCGTATTCCAGCCCAGATCTAAGAGACATGAAGTGCCTGGTGTTAAGCTCAACCGTGAAATGTGAAAAAAGTGTCCCATGTGTGTTACCTTGGTCATGTGATTAGCGATAATCTCTCTGATTGTTTAGATGTCGATCGACAATGTCGCTCTTTGTGTGTCAGAGCAAATATGTTAAACCGGCGATTCTCTAAATGCAGTAAAGATATACGCAGATACTTGTTTAATACATTTTGCGGAAGTTTTTATACGTCTGCACTATGGATTAATACAACCCGATCTAGCGTACGTAAATTAACAACATGTTACAATAATGCATTTAGACTTATCAATGGGTTACATAAATATTGTAGCGCTAGTGAAATGTTTGTAATGAATGATGTATGTACTTGTATGACTGTCCTCAGGAAATACGTTTTTAACCTGCGTGATAGATTAATGAAGTCTGTGAACAAGCTTGTTCATAACTGCATCACTTGTGATAACACTTTTAATATGAAATGGTCAGCTGTTCATAGACAAATTTAGTCTGTCACCACATTATTTTACAATAATGTGTTAAAACGTTATTTCTTATAATGTAATTGTATAATAGTATTATTGAGGACAATTTCAAACTTTATATGTTCTTTATTTTTGTTCATTATTTATTTATTTTTTTTTTGTACAGTTTATCTTGTTTGTTTAATTTGTATGTATTTGTCTTTTTATTGGCCGCAAGGCTGTTAATAAAAAAAAAAAATAATAATAATTATTATAACTTGAGACCTATGTAAGCTTAACATGAAAAGGGCATCGCAAACTCTGTAACAGATCACAAAAGTGTCAAATATGTATTACATATATTCATACTATATGCACGTAAATAACAATTAATCTTTGTTCTTAAGTTTAATATTAGTTTTGGGTTATTTTTATAATGAGGTACTTCTCTGAATTATCACCAATAAATTGTCATTTAAGTTTTAAGATAATACAAGACGGACAGTTCAAAAGGGAGTAAGATGACATTTTACACCTGAGCAATGTAAGTCTCTCTGGGGTAGTTCAGTT
Organism: Liopterus haemorrhoidalis; assembly: GCA_963971575.1. NCBI lineage: Eukaryota > Metazoa > Arthropoda > Insecta > Coleoptera > Dytiscidae > Liopterus > Liopterus haemorrhoidalis. Next base: position 57,588,779 of record OZ020613.1, read on the forward strand.
AAGACAAGTCATAAGAATAAGAGATGTTTAAGAAAAGTGAGATTTGGTCCATTATGGATTAGAGTCGTTTAGAGCAGTGTTTCTCAACCTTTTCTGGCATGGGACCCCCCAAAATAACTTAAATATTGTCTGCGGCCCCCCTATATATATGTATATGTGTATGTATATATATATATATATATATATATATATATATATATATATATATATATATATATATATATATATACCATAATTAAAAAACTCTAAACCGGGACAAGAACGGGAGTTAGGGCAAAGGAAAACATTTAACCACAAAAAACTGTTTTATTATTAAGTCTTACAAAAGAAATATGCAGATGGTCTGCTGCAGCAGAAAGTTAATTATTTTATTTATTGTACCAGTACAACAAATATTTTTAAGAGCAGGTTTTAACTTATAAATTGTTGCTGCTACACCAATATAATTCAATATTCATTTAGTCAATAATCGGGATTTATGAAAATGATTTAAAAAATAGTTTTGTTTCTCTAGTTATAGCCGATAGTGTATGCATGTATGTGTTTCTATATTGTCCATAGAAGCACATTCTACATAACAATGACTTACATTATAAAATTAACAAAAATTTCTACAAATACCTTTCCAGTCGCTCCAATTTTGGTCTGCATGGAGTCCAAACTCTAAAGTCCACACTATTTCAAGTATTTTCTGCACTTTTATCACTTAAAAATAACTAAAAACGTCAGAAAAAAATGAAGACGCCACTTGCAAAAATCACGTATCACTACATATCAAGATGGCTAATCCTGATAAAGCTCATTAAGGAATATAGTCATTAACAATTAATATATAAGGAACAGAATTGCTTAACATAATTCTTTATGAGAATAAACACATATATTAACATTTTATCAATAGTATGCAGGTGGTTGAAATTGAACTACCGGGCCCAATACACTATTTTTTATTATTGAAGATGAGGTATAACGTTAAATTTTACATAAACATGCTTTTAATATCTGTTACGATTACCTATAATGGCTTGCAAGTATTTTTATTTATAAGTGTACCATTGCTCCAAGTTGCTTTCCATTTTGAACACTTTCGCATCCTTACTCTTTAGCTAACAGTAGCTCGGAGCATAACAAAAAATATTGCAAGTTCAAGTCGTACCTACTTGAAAGTACTTGAAATACCTCCAACGCGAACCGTTTTAATTAGTTTAAATTAGTTATCAAAATAAGTATAATTTATTTTATTTAAGTTTAAAAGGTATATTTTAATGAATATAAATGTCATATATTTATGAATATATCTTGCAAAATTGAACATTTTCTATTATAATTTCATGCTTCGATTTTATATGACTTCGCGCCCCCCCGGTTGAGAAACGCTGGTTTAGAGTGTTCGGTAGAGTATATTTAAAGTAATCAAGTAACTTTGTATATATATATATGTATACGTTGTAGTGTTCGTATGTTAGTGTAGTATCCAGTTAAAAAGTATGAGAGACAATATTCAGAGACATGTGAGAGACAAATGGTTTTAAACGATGTTAGTGAGGATTGTGGTGTCCAGTGGACAAATTAGTGTTAGCATTTAGAGCCTCTCATGTGTTTAATGTTTGTGAAGGTGCGTCTCTTTTGGACTTAGCTGTCATCCTTAATTTATAAGTCTAGTGTAAATAATGTAAATATTAAATCATAATCATAATTAAAGTAGGTTACTTAAAATGAAGACTTTAATTCAACAACTCATAACTTCTTCCTAAGTATCATTACAACCAGTCAGCGGACATAAAGGAGTTTTCAGGCTCGATCCGCTTGCGAATTCTGGAAACTCATTATGTTGGAGACCTTGAGTTTGAGGGATGTACAAAGTAAGTACAAATGAAGTAGTTCAATATTATATTCAAATTAATCAGCTAACATCATATTAATTGACTCACCACAGTGTAAAGACTACAGTCATAAGGTTAAAAATTAAAAATTATTAAATGCAGAATTCCCTCATTTTATATCTTAGTATGATATATTAAAATGTACAATATTTCAGCTGCATCGGATTACGTTAACACATGTCGGATCGGGCTTGAAATTTAGAAAAATCTTCTTATTTTAGGTATTTTATCAAACTTTTCCACTTTCCCGGAAACTAACTTATCCTTAATATTTTTTTACACTACAAGAATAATAATTTGAGACTAAGAACGACCAAATCGGTTGAACAATATTCAGTTTGCAGCGATTTTAGTCGTTATTGATACGATAAAATACCGAAACGATATCTGAGAGATATATATTGCTGATTTTTTTCCTTGAATAAACGTAAAAGTAATAGGTAAAATTTAAATTATTTATGACATGCTGGATTTAGAGGGGGATATCAAATGTAAGTTTTTGATACATGGATTAACAATTATATATTTTTTTATTTGCTAATAATGAAATTATCATTTCTTTTTGTTTGAAAAGGGAGAAAAAAGTATATTTTACCGTTTTAAATGTATTTTTATTCTAAATAAGTTCAAATTTTTTTCATTAACGCTTCAGGGTCCATAAAAAATAATGTTGCGGGCCGTATATGACCCGAGAGCAATCATTTTGCCCCCACCTGTCTTACAGGTAACATCATAAGTGCCACCCCTAACTAGGGTGACCAGACGTATCCTTTTTTAGAGTATTATACTCTTTTTTGAGTAACATCCTCTATAATAATAATTATCATAAACACTTTATTCGTTATTAATAAGAAAATACAAACAAATATTCATTTTTTTTTACAAATATAAGGATAATAAATGCAGTTCATATAAGAAACATGAATAAAGTTAAGGTGACTACTTTGTAGCCAATACAATATTTTCCACATAAAACTCAAAGAGTTTTGTGCGTGGATGCAAGTTAAACAATGAATGTCACATTAGCATATGTAAAAAATTGATGTGAAGTGTGAATTTTCACACATTTCAGGGTTTTGCAGGTATTTAGTAAGTGAATGATGATTATTTGGGATGCCAAAACAAATTTTATGTCAAAATATTCTTTTATGAATTTTAATTCGAATGCCTATTACCATTATTTAAGTTTTTAAAGATGTGCAGTATTTTTTTTATATATCAAGGTTCATTAAGATTTTGAAAATTGCGCCTATGGCTTCCATTGGTTGTTTTTAGTCATAGCTCCTCCCCTTTGATTTCGTGTACATTCAAATATATAATTAAATTATAATTTCAACAATTTCCATTGGTTATTAAATTTACGCTATTAAAAATTAAATGCAACAATTGCCAAAATATAATTAAAATTTTTAAAAAATAATTTAAACAATATAAAAAAAAGGCAAAAAAAAAATAAAAAATAATATTGTCTCCTCACGTAGGACTCGAACTCATATTCTTGGGCAGAACGCTAGTATCTTAGCCACTGCACCAAGAAACACGTTACTGTTTAGCGTATTATATAACTATAAGTTGTCAACATTATTAGCAAAAAAACACAAAAAAATGCTTTTTTTTCCAAAAAAATAATCTGATCAAAAATTCTTGTTGAACTATTCCGGTTCACACCAATGTACATTACTTAGAATTTTTTCAGATTTTTAGTTTAAACCATCTGGGCTACAGGGTGTGGGACAATTTTTTTTTTGCACAATATTGGCAAAAATCGCTTAAAAATAATTTATTTTGCAAAAATAAAAATTTGATCGTTAATCCACGTACCAAGGGATTTCATTTGATACCCTACTCAGAATTTAAAAAAAATATTTTTTTTTTCGATGAGCACATATTTGTTTATATTTTTAGGGGGATATGTTTTTTAGATGTTTTAGTATTTTTACTATGTGCGGGTCAAAGAGTTGTATAAGCATGCCAAATTTCAACTCTCTAGGTTTAGCCGTTTGGCTACAATTTTTACCGAACAGACAGACAGACAGACGACAAAATGACGGTATAAGGGTTTTTTGGTCATACCTACAAAACCCTAATAATATAAGATGAAAGATTTAACAGTTTGTAAATTTAGTAAACATAAACCAGAGTGTCTAACATCTAGAGTAGTGGCGAGATGAGGTGCGAGAAAAAGACAAGGAGAAAAAAATCTTTCTTTCTTGTCTTTCTCTCTTCTTCCTCCCTTTTCACTCCTTTCTCCTCTTTATTTATCCAAAATACGTTCTATTTGAGTGTTAATTTTTATCCAAAGTTTTACTACTATTTTATAGTTAATGAAAGTAACATTTATATTGTTGTCGGTTATGTATTTATGAAATAAGTTATATAGTTTACTAGTTTGTCCCATGAAATGATTTTTTGTTAATGTTTTGTGAAACCTAGGAGTCTTGTCTTGTTTGTTAATTAAATTTCTTGTGTTATATGAGTGTTGGGTAATTTCGATTGCTGAAGGGTTTTTTATAATATAGTATAGTATTTGTTGTATATATAAACTTTTTAACGTAAAAATTCCTGATTCTTTAAATAAAATTACTGTAGAATATTTCATAGATTTATGTAGCATTATTTTTAATATTAATTTTTGAATAATTTCTAATTTGGCTATATAACAATTAGATGCTCCTTTTTCCTCCTATACTCTTACTTTTTATAAAAAAAAAAAACTCTGAATATACTCTGTTTTGCTGTCACTTGTTTTTATCACTTCTGTTTTGGAAGTGAGGACCTATTTTTTTTTTGCACATCACTTATATTTTGGAAGTGTAAGGCCTTTTTTTTTGCTTATCACTTCTATTTAGGGAGTGAGGACCCATCACTTCTATTTTGGGAGTGAAGACCTTTTTTTTTTGCTGGTCACTAATATTTTGGAGTGTGGATCTCTGTTTTTTGTTCATCACTTGTATTTTTGGAGTGTGACTTTTTTTAGTATACTCTTTTTCTGTAAAAAAAAATCTGGTCAGCCTACCCCTAACCATGAGTCTTGTATACGTCACTGTTGGTGGATATAAGTCAATCAAATTTCGACTTCTTCTGTTCTAACCTTTTACAAACTAAACCTAACCTAATAACTTAGTTTATAGGTGCACACTTCTTTTTTCTTTCCACATTAGCACAGTTAAATTTTTTGTTTATTATTATGTATGCGTTTACAATATAAATTCACTGTGAACTCTAGTGGGTGCGGATATCAAATATGGGTCTCTTTTACTAACTAATAATGAACTATAATGAAACATGTGTTATATATGGTATTTCCAATATTTAGTTTTAATAACATTTATTAGTAAGCATACGTTTTTTAGCTGGATCAATTAATTTCCCTAACGATATGATCAGAGTGTAACGTTGGTTCAGTGGAGTAAAAGATAAAAACGTAAGTTCTAACTGAAGTACCAACGAGGCGCGTTCTTCACTGTAGCGTGAAACATCATTAAATCTTCCTCAGCTAATGATGACACCCTCACGATACCAGCTACGACATACGTAACTAAACACCCCTCTACGTATAAAGGCCACTCACTTATTACCCTATAAAATCAATACATCTCATCATGACACATCATTTAAAAAAGGTATAAATTTTACTTTCCAATTACGAAGTAAAGAAAATGTTGTTATAGGGTTAAAATGTTCCCTGTGTCTAGCGGAATGAGGTCTTCTGTATACATTACTAATATCAGTTAGAAATTTGCAAGGGCTTCCAATTAAATTTCGGCCTCGCAAAGAAAGATTTGTTTTTTTGTTTAATATAAATTTTATTTTTCAATATTGGCCGGTCATTCCCGAAGGGTACCAGATGACTGCTTCATCAAGTTAGTCTGGGCCGAGGTACCAGAAGGAGAGATTTCCGTAGGCCGTCCACATTTGTGAGGGAGAGACAATAAGAACAGCGATGTGCCGGATCATAAAAATTTCATTTCCGCGGATCCAGATACGGATACGAATTATTTTGTAGACTATCCGTGGATATGGATACCGATAAAAATATTCTATTAACCTCTATTAAGAAAATTAGTATGAAAATATATTTAGTTGTCGACAATTTGACTTCGTGAAACTCGCTAATGCACAAAAGGTTATTAAATAAAGAACTGTTGTTTTGTTTCACAGATTTATTTATTTTAGATCAATCAAAACCAGAATCACCGAACACCACAGATCATTCATCAATTCAAAATGTAACTCAACCTTTGCAGAACACCTCATGAATACAAACCACAAATCAAATTTCGAACCTGAAATCTTACATTATGAACAGAAAGGTCCAAAACTAAATTTACTTGAGGCTCATGAAATTAAAAAAAAAAAACAAATTTAAATCAAATGTACTCAATAATATTAGACACGTTTAACTCACCACTTTTAGGGATTAGTTTTAAGGAATTATGACATAAGTAATTAGGAATTGTTACCTGTATATTTTCAGTTGTCGTTATAAAATTGTTGGGATTTTTGAACCATAAACCTTAGCATAGTATAAATAAGTTTTAATTTGTAAGATTTACATCGTTGTTACTTTGAAAATGGCGCAAGCCGAAACCATGGTCAGTAAAATAAATAAATCTGTGAAACAAAACAACAGTTCTTTATTTAATAACCTTTTGTGCATAGTATGAAAATCATAGTTTACAAAAGAAATACTATTATTTTTACATTAAGGTTAATTTAAATAAATTTTAAATTATTTTGAGAAAAGTTTTAGGGTTAATAATAAGATAAATAACACCTTGTCACAAGTGTGGGGAATAGGTGAGAGGCAATTTAAAGGAAACAAAATAAGGATGCTTATGATCAACTCTATGACTGTGACTAGGTTATAGTCAAGAGCATAATCATGTATGGCGCTGAAATATGGCGGTGGGAAGACTAGAAAAAATTAGAAGTGGTGCAAAATAAATACAGTCGATTTCGCTTAATCGGGACACATCGGAACTAGTACATTTTGTCCCGATTAAGCGGCTGGCACGATTATCCGTAGTTCCACAAAAATTACAGGATAAGTGTTTTTAGGGTTTTGTAGGTATGACCAAAAAACCCTTATACCGTCATTTTGTCGTCTGTCTGTCTGTCTGTCTGTCTCTCTGTTCGGTAAAAATTGTAGCCAAACGGCTAAACCTAGAGAGTTGAAATTTGGCATGATTGTACAACTTTTTGACCCGCACATAGGAAAAATACTAAAACGTCTAAAAAACATATCCCCCTAAAAATATAAACAAATATGTACAAATATAACTTTTCTTAATAATAAACAAATATGTGCTCAACGAAAAATAAAATATTTTTTTAAAATTCTGAGTAGAGTATCAAATGAAAGCCCTTAGTATGTGGATTAACGATCAAAATTTTATTTTTGCAAAATAAATTATTTTGACGCGATTTTTGTCAAAATTGTGCAAAAAAATTTTTGTCCCACACCCTGTAGCCCAGATGGTTTAAACTAAAAATCTGAAAAAATTCTAAGTAATGTATATTGGTGTGAACCGGAATAGTACAACAGGAATTTTTGATCAGATTATGTTTTCGGAAAATAATGCATTTTTTGTGTTTTTAACCAAAATATGTCAAATATTTAATTCGTTATGTAACCATGTTGATACGTCACCGCTCATAGCTATGTACGATTAGTCATTGGTTTTCTAATTTGGCAAGCAGGTAACTTGCGAACTAGGGTTCGAATCCCGTCAATTTTAATTTTTTTGTTTTTTTTTGCAGTTTTCATTTGTTTAAATTATTTTGTCAAAATTCTAGTTATATTTTGGTAAATGTTGCATTTAATTTTTAAAAGCGTATATTTAATAGCCAGTGGGAAGTGTTGAAATTATAATTTAATTCTGTTTGATGTATACGAAATCAGAGGGCGGGGCTAATGATTTAAGCAACCAATAGAAGCCATAGGCGCAATTTTCAAAATCGTAATGAACCTTGCTGCGTAAAAAAAATACTGCACATATTTAGAAACTTAAATAATGGTATTAGGCATTCGAATTAAAATTCATAAAAAAATATTTGAACATAAAATTTGTTTTGGCATCCCAAATAATCATCATTCAGTTATTAAATACCTGCAAAACCCTGAAATGTGTGAAAATTCACACTTCACTTCAATTTTTTAATATTTTATTTGATAAATTGCACAAAGCTATACGTATATATACATGTATTACAAAATTATATACGTAATTACAGAATCAAAAATAATATAAATTCTAAAACAACAAATTACATAATAAATTCTGGAAGAAAAATAATGTTCCAACTTAAATTAAATTATGTATTTTGTAAGGATTCCTTTTGTTTTTGCGGGATTGTAGTTGTGCAAAATCAGCTCAAATATTTAATACTGACATGGGAATCCCGTTCTTTCTATCTTGCATGAAATAACGCTGTAATCTATCAATACATTGTTTTGCCTTACGGTTAGTTACGGGCACAGGAAGATCATCATCATCACTGTCATCGGGTTCCTCCAAATTTTGATGTTTTGATTTAATGTCTTCGATAATTGCATCCTCACAATCTCCATTCTCGTCATAACATGGTAAATTGGTGTCAATTGTCGAAAATTGAAGACAATTAACAACTTGTGAAATTTCATTTTCGTCATCGCTGCTGTGTTCTGGAATCTCTGTAAATTTTAAACCACTATAACCAAAACAATGTTGTATTGTGCTGGTTTTTACAGCTTGCCAACTGTCAGCTACAAACTGTATTACCTACTGCAAACGAAAATATTAATTTTGCATACAATTTTTCCGTGGTGCCACGGGAATTCACACGATTACTGTCCCGATTAAACGGTATATTGTCCCGAAAAAGTGAAATAAATTTTTTTAATTTTCTCGATTTTGTTTCCTTTCTTTAGGATTTGTCCCTAATAAACGGCTGTCCCGATTAACCGGTGTTTGATTAAGCGAAATCGACTGTATATCAAATGGATGTTAGGCCTAGACAAATGCACACCGGAGTATATTTTATTAGAGAAAGTTAAATTAGACAACATCAAAATAGAAGCTACAAAAAGAGCCATTAAATGGGAAGAGAGGATAATAAGACATCTAGAAAAAAACTTGCTCTATCAGTGCTGGACAGAAATAGATAGAAAAGAGATACAAGGAAAGATGCAATCCAGATGGGAAGCAAAAAGAAAGAAAAGATTTGAGCATAATGGCTACTGAACTAAGGAAATGTCAAGAAAGAGGTCGGAAGGACAAGATGTGACACTGGAAATAACAGATAGAATGTGGGACGTCCAAGGACAAGAAAGAAGCAGAGGTTAAAAAATTCGAGGTATTCGACAAGAAAACTTGGACGACGCAAATACCGGAGTACCTCAAAAACCTCTCAAGTAATGGATTAAAAAAGAAGGTAATAGCTAGATTTAGGTGTGGAAATGTGGAAAGAAAAATGAGTACTGGAGAACAGATGAAGAAAGAATGTGCAGGATGTGTGGAGAGGAACGAGAGACCTTGGAGCATATAATGAAGAATTGTAGAGAAATGAAATTTATAGAAGTAACAAGAGAAGGTGCGTTGTGTGAAACAGGGCAAGGATGGAAATGAATGGAGGACGCCTTAGAGAGAAGAGAAGATTTGAGACAAAGATTCAACAACAATTAGAATACGTATTTGAAATAAATTAAATTAAACAGCGATGTATATAATATGTAGATTTAACCGAAAGGTATAAATAAAATAACTATAATCTGTCTCAATTTCTAATACGAAACTAGATCTGGTTACTTTGGTAACTGTTGTGGTATCTGTTTACACCACTTTGTTATTATTTGGCGTATTAAAATGTGCGATATTTCAGCTTCATCGGATTACGTTAACACATGCCGGATCGAGCTTGAAATTTAGAAAAACCACATATTTTAGGCTTTTTATCAAGCTTTTCCAGTTTCCCGGAAACTGGTACTTCTAGCTTATCCTTAATACTTTTTTTACACTATTTTAATAATAATTTGAGACTAAGAACGACCAAATCGGTTGAACAATATTAATTTTGCAGCGGTTTTAGTCGTTACTGCTACGATAGAATACCGAAACAATATCTGAGAGATATATATTGCTGATTTTTTTTATTTCTTGAATAAATGTAAAAGTAATAGGTAAAATTTAATTTATTCATGACATGCTGGATATAGAGAATGTACGAGATATACTGAGATTGCAATAATATGTCCCGCGAAAAATATAAACAAATATGTATATAAACAAGTTTGTAAAAATTTTGGGGGATAGCAAATGTAAGTTTCGATAATCAATGAATATCAATTGTTAATTGATGTACCATCGATGACATAGTTCGGCAAGGTATTCGACATATCGAACACTCGATTAGTGAAGAAGATAGTACGCACATACTTGGTAAAACAGTGTTTCTTCAGTTTAAATCTATGTCCACGCAGTCTGTTATCGTTGTTTAGGATAACTAGTGATGATGCATCACAATAAAACGAATTGGACACAAGTCGATACATTCTTATTAAGTCACCGCGAACACGTCGATCCACATTTTCAATAAGGTTAATGTCTTTCGACAAATATGGTGACCAAATGGCAAAACCAAACACATACATTTTGTACAGAGAGCAGAACAAAGTAGGAGATGGGCGATAAAAAGATTTCTTTACTAAAAATATCATTGAATTTTATTTCTTTGCGCATTTAAGCACATGTCTGGACCATGTACCAGGTCTACAAGTATGAAATGCGGATTTTTCTCAAACTTGCCGCGCAAACAGACTGTATAGTTCAAAGTTTCAACACATATGGCATTTTGTTAAGTTATCATTAAGTTTCAAATGCGTATAGGTTATAATTTGAAAATTGATCATATAGTTTTGTTTTACTGTGTTAAAAATGTCAAATTTTGTGCCAAATAAAGAGCATTCGCGGACAGTACTACTGTTTTGTTTTCATTTGAAAAAAACTGCTGCTGAATCATACCGACTGCTTCGAGAAGCTTATGGTGAATATGCTCCATCGCAAGATACGTGTGAACGATGGTTTCGGCGTTTCAAAAGTGGTGACTTTGATCTTACAGACAAAGAACATGGAAAACTGCCAAAAAAATATGAAGATACAAAATTGGAAACATTGCTACAGGAAGACGATAGTCAATCACAAAAACAACTAGCAGAGCAGTTAGGCGTTAGTCAACAAGCTGTTTTCAATCGCCTACGAGAGATGGGTAAGATCCAGAAAGTCGGCAGATGGGTTCCACAGGCTCCGTGAAGTTAGCAGTCCACTGAAAGCACTAACGAAAATTCGTCGGCCATCCGTTAGTGCTTCGTTAGTGCCTGTTAGTGCTTCATAAAAAATCGTAGCCACCCTAACCGTTTTCGGAAAAAAAGCAATTCAAAATGGACTGCTAACTTCACGCTTCGTTGGAAGCACTAACGAAAATTCGTCGGCCATCCGTTAGTGCTTCGTTAGTGCCTGTTAGTGCTTCATTAAAATTTGTAGCCACCCTAACCATTTTTGAGATATTGAGCATTCAAAAAAATAAGCGTGAAGTTAGCAGTCCACTGAAAGCACTAACGAAAATTCGTCGGCCATCCGTTAGTGCCTCGTTAGTGCCTGTTAGTGCTTCAATAAAATTTGTAACCACCCTAACCGTTTTTGAGAAATTGAGCTTTCAAAAAATCGACCGTGAAGTTAGCAGTCCACTGAAAGCACTAACGAAAATTCGTCGGCCATCCGTTAGTGCCTCGTTAGTGCCTGTTAGTGCTTCATTAAAATTTGTAGCCACCCTAACCGTTTTTGAGAAATTGAGCATTCAAAAAAATAAGCGTGAAGTTAGCAGTCCACTGAAAGCACTAACGAAAATTCGTCGGCCATCCGTTAGTGCCTCGTTAGTGCCTGTTAGTGCTTCAATAAAATTTGTAGCCACCCTAACCGTTTTTGAGAAATTGAGCTTTCAAAAAATCGACCGTGAAGTTAGCAGTCCACTGAAAGCACTAACGAAAATTCGTCGGCCATCCGTTAGTGCCTCGTTAGTGCCTGTTAGTGCTTCATTAAAATTTGTAGCCACCCTAACCGTTTTTGAGATATTGAGCATTCAAAAAAATAAGCGTGAAGTTAGCAGTCCACTGAAAGCACTAACGAAAATTCGTCGGCCATCCGTTAGTGCCTCGTTAGTGCCTGTTAGTGCTTCATTAAAATTTGTAGCCACCCTAACCGTTTTTGAGAAATTGAGCTTTCAAAAAATCGACCGTGAAGTTAGCAGTCCACTGAAAGCACTAACGAAAATTCGTCGGCCATTCGTTAGTGCCTCGTTAGTGCCTGTTAGTGCTTCATTAAAATTTGTAGCCACCCTAACCCTTTTTGAGATATTGAGCATTCAAAAAAATAAGCGTGAAGTTAGCAGTCCACTGAAAGCACTAACGAAAATTCGTCGGCCATCCGTTAGTGCTTCGTTAGTGCCTGTTAGTGCTTCATTAAAATTTGTAGCCACCCTAACCGTTTTTGAGAAATTGAGCTTTCAAAAAATCGACCGTGAAGTTAGCAGTCCACTGAAAGCACTAACGAAAATTCGTCGGCCATTCGTTAGTGCCTCGTTAGTGCCTGTTAGTGCTTCATTAAAATTTGTAGCCACCCTAACCGTTTTTGAGATATTGAGCATTCAAAAAAATAAGCGTGAAGTTAGCAGTCCACTGAAAGCACTAACGAAAATTCGTCGGCCATCCGTTAGTGCCTCGTTAGTGCCTGTTAGTGCTTCATTAAAATTTTTAGCCACCCTAACCGTTTTTGAGATATTGAGCATTCAAAAAAATAAGCGTGAAGTTAGCAGTCCACTGAAAGCACTAACGAAAATTCGTCGGCCATGCGTTAGTGCCTCGTTAGTGCCTGTTAGTGCTTCATTAAAATTTGTAGCCACCCTAACCGTTTTTGAGAAATTGAGCTTTCAAAAAATCGACCGTGAAGTTAGCAGTCCACTGAAAGCACTAACGAAAATTCGTCGGCCATTCGTTAGTGCCTCGTTAGTGCCTGTTAGTGCTTCATTAAAATTTGTAGCCACCCTAACCGTTTTTGAGATATTGAGCATTCAAAAAAATAAGCGTGAAGTTAGCAGTCCACTGAAAAACACTAACGAAAATTCGTCGGCCATCCGTTAGTGCCTCGTTAGTGCCTGTTAGTGCTTCATTAAAATTTGTAGCCACCGTAACCGTTTTTGAGAAATTGAGCATTAAAAAAAATTAACGTGCAGTTTGCAGGTCATGAAAAGCACTAATGAAAATTCATCGGCCAACCGTTAGTGCCTCGGTAGTGCCTGTTTGTGCTTCATTAAAATCGAAATCCACCCTTACCGTTTTTGAGAAATTGAGCATTCAAAAAAAACGTGTAGTTTGCCGGTGATGAAAAGCACTAAAGAAAATTCATCGGCCAACCATTAGTGCCTCGGTAGTGCCTGTTTGTGCTTCATTAAAATCGGAATCCACCCTAAGTGTTTTTGAGAAATTGAGCATTCAAAAAAATAAGCATTAAGTTAGCATGACATAGAAAGCACTAACGAAAATTCGTCGGCCATCCGTTAGTGCCTCGTTAGTACCTGTTAGTGCTTCATTAAAATTGGAATCCACCCAACCCGTTTTTTAGAAATTGAGCATTCAAAAAAATAAGCGTGAAGTTAGATGGTGATTGAAATACTATATTTTTCTATAGATGGGGGTAGATTTATCTAAGATATATTAATTTATTTATTTATTTATTTATTTTACATTGGCCATTTCTGCAACGAGGCTAATCGCCGATGCCAGGGGCGAACTCCTACACCTGGATGAGGGGTGAATGATTGTGAAATGAGAGTAATGTATACATTATTCTCGCCCGAGTAATATCACCAACGGAGATTCGAACTACCAACCGCACAATCCAGACTGTTTTCACCAGTCCAAACTGCACGAATTAATGCGCTCGACCACTCCGTTGGCATCTAAGATATGTTAAATCCCAAGATATTTGAGAATAATTTTTACTACTATTTTACGCATTCACACATATTGTATTTTCAACCCTATCTAATTAATGTAGGGCGAACTTGCAAATTAACTTCGATGACAGAATAAGCACCCAGAATTATCTGATAAGTTGAAAAACGTATAAATGAAAACAACTAATTAATTATATCACAAGTAAAATTAGAAGAAGTCAATGTAATCTGTGTAAAAAAATCGTCTAAATCCTCTAATGTAAATAAGCAATTTTTAATAAGTGTTGGACTAAATATGACTGACGCTTTAGGTATGAGAAGTGATAAGCAAAAGATCTAGTGTAATAAGACACAATATTGAAGGAAAGTTTCGATGTTAGTATTTAATATAATCAATATAATAATATACAAATAACAAAGCATCAAAACACAATTTAAAATTTACTCCAACTAAGCAGAACTTTTGAACCAGCAGTATTGTTAATCCGCCGGCAGCCCGCTCTACCACCTTACGATCAAACTGACTCATCAGATTAATTCATTTACTGTGATCTTCTTTCTGTGATTACTTCTGACCTATAAACGATAGGTTCATGGGTCAAAAGGAGGGTCAAAAGGGGGGGGGGTCACGAATATCAATGTATATCTATCTCTGTTACATTTATATGCTACAGCATACGAACACAATAATTTGGGTATAATAATTTTTAAATATATTTGTGACGAACGAACTAAACGAATATTACCATCGACTATCATCAACTGCATTGCAAACTAAAATATATAGCACCAAAGACGCGGAGTATAATACCTTATCTTTCTCAATTGTGTGCGGCTTGCTTTATATTTATTAAAAATATAAAATATAAAAAAATATAAATAAACTGCAAAACTTTATATTTACGTATTAAATCTTTGGCCATACTTACTTTCATTGACAGCAAAAACCGCTCTATTTTTCAATTCGATGATCTACCTGCACTTTTCTCCTTCGACCGTTAGGTTTGTGTGCCGCGTCATGAACGCGAGAAAGAAAATATATAGTAAATATAATTAGACATCTTCTTCTTCTCTATATATATAAAAGAGGAAAATTGTCTGTTTGTTTGTTTGTTTGTTCGCTATACATTTCTAGGCCGTGTAACCGATTTAAACCATATTTTGCACAGTTACTATTTAGAACCCTGCGGAATTGATTCTAGGTCAATTTATCGAAAATCAATTTATCGAATACAAATTTATCGAAAATTAATTTATCGAAAATCAATTTATCGAAAGCAAATTTATCGAAAGCAAGTTTATCGAAAGCAAATTTATCGAAAATCAATTTATCGAATGCTCAATTTATTGAATGGCACGTTTATCGAAAATGCTTAGTAATATTATGTTATTTCGTAAAAACAAATTTTCTTATTCATATAAATTTTCGGTATAACTAGGGAATAGATCATACCACTTGCGTCATACCACACATGATTTGTTCAATTTACGGTGATTCTAAACAGGTGGCATTATTATGTTAGTGTGAGTTTGTTTTGTCATTAAACTAGAAGATGGGTAGCTCGCTTCGCTCGACTTCTTCTAACCAAACCCTTACTAACCTAACCTAACCTAAGATAGTGTTTTGTCATTAAATTAGAAGATGGGTAGCTCGCTTCGCTCGGCTTCTTCTAACCAAACCCTTACTAACCTAACCTAACCTAAGATAGTGTTTTCTCATTAAACTAGAAGATGGGTAGCTCGCTTCGCTCGGCTTCTTCTAACCAAACCCTTACTAACCTAATCAAACCTAATTACCTTCTTTTTAGATGCATAGTACTTTATTTTCCCTCATATTAGCCCAATTAAAATGCGTATCATTGTGTATGAATTTATAAAAATTATTTGCGTGCAATTGCCCATAACCTGTCGTATTAAACCTTAAAAACAAAAAATTTATTTATTTTATTATATAAGGTTTCTTATTATATTTCTTTATTTATATTCAAACACTATGTCACTTTATTTACCTTTTTTTAAACCATATAAAAAATTTTATGCAATTATTTCTTAGTCTGTCTACTTTTATTGACCACTGTTTTTTTGACTTTCCGATCCCCTCGGCATTCCTCTCAAATATTTACAAAATATTTTTTTTAGATGAATTGACGGTTCGATGAATTGATCATTCGATGAATTGATTTTCGATGAATTGATTTTCGATGAGTTGATTTTCGATGAATTGATTTTCGATGAATTGATTTTCGATGAGTTGATTTTCGATGAATTGATTTTCGATGATTTGTTATTTGTATATTATTATATGGATTATATTAAATACTAACATCGAAACTTTCCTTCAATATTGTGTTTTATTACATAATATTGAAGTCAGTCATATTTAGTCCAACACTTCTTAAAAATTGCTTATTTACATTAGACGATATAGACGATTTTTTTACACAGATTACATATTTATTGACTTCTTCTAATTTTACTTGTGATATAATTAATTAGTTGTTTTCATACCTTTTTCAACTTATCAGATAATTTTGGGTGCTTATTCTGTCATGGAAGTTAGTTTACAAGTTCGCCCTACATTAATTAGATGGGGTTGAAAATGATATGTGTGAAGGCGTAAAATTGTAGTAAAAATTATTCTCAAATATCTTGGGATTTAACATATCTTAGATGCCAACGGAGTGGTCGAGCGCATTAAGTCGTACAGTTTGGACTGGTGAAAACAGTCTGGATTATGCGATCGGTAGTTCGATTCTCCGTTGGTGATATTATTCGGGCGAGAATAATATGTATACATTACTCTCATTTCACAATCATTCACCCCTCATCCAGGTGTAGGAGTTCGCCCCTGGCATCGGCGATTAGCCTGGTTGCAGAAATAGGCCGATGTAAAATAAATAAATAAAAAAATTAATATATCTTAGATAAATCTACCCCCATCTATAGAAAAATATAGTATTTCAATCACCATCTAACTTCATGCTTATTTTTTTGAATGCTCAATTTCTAAAAAACGGGTTGGGTGGATTCCAATTTTAATGAAGCACTAACAGGTACTAACGAGGCACTAACGGATGGCCGACGAATTTTCGTTAGTGCTTTCTATGTCCTGCTAACTTGCTTATTTTTTTGAATGCTCAATTTCTCAAAAACTCTTAGGGTGGATTCCGATTTTAATGAAGCACAAACAGGCACTACCAATGCACTAACGGTTGGCCGATGAATTTTCATTAGTGCTTTTCATGACCTGCAAATTACACCTTAATTTTTTTTAATGCTCAATTTCTCAAAAACGGTTAGGGTGGATTTCGATTTTAATGAAGCACAAACAGGCACTACCAAGGCACTAACGGTTGGCCGATGAATTTTCATTAGTGCTTTTCATGATCTGCAAACTGCACGTTAGTTTTTTTTAATGCTCAATTTCTCAAAAACGGTTAGGGTGGCTAAAAATTTTAATGAAGCACTAACAGGCACTAACGAGGCACTAACGGATGGCCGACGAATTTTCGTTAGTGCTTTCAGTGAACTGCTAACTTCACGCTTATTTTTTTGAATGCTCAATACCTCAAAAACGGTTAGGGTGGCTACAAATTTTAATGAAGCACTAACAGGCACTAACGAGGCACTAACGGATGGCCAACGAATTTTCGTTAGTGCTTTCAGTGGACTGCTAACTTCACGCTTATTTTTTTGAATGCTCAATATCTCAAAAACGGTTAGGGTGGCTAAAAATTTTAATGAAGCACTAACAGGCACTAACGGATGGCCGACGAATTTTCGTTAGTGCTTTCAGTGGACTGCTAACTTCACGGTCGATTTTTTGAAAGCTCAATTTCTCAAAAACGGTCAGGGTGGCTACAAATTTTAATGAAGCACTAACAGGCACTAACGAAGCACTAACGGATGGCCGACGAATTTTCGTTAGTGCTTTCAGTGGACTGCTAACTTCACGCTTATTTTTTTGAATGCTCAATATCTCAAAAACGGTTAGGGTGGCTACAAATTTTAATGAAGCACTAACAGGCACTAACGAGGCACTAACGAATGGCCGACGAATTTTCGTTAGTGCTTTCAGTGGACTGCTAACTTCACGGTCGATTTTTTGAAAGCTCAATTTCTCAAAAACGGTTAGGGTGGCTACAAATTTTAATGAAGCACTAACAGGCACTAACGAGGCACTAACGGATGGCCGACGAATTTTCGTTAGTGCTTTCAGTGGACTGCTAACTTCACGCTTATTTTTTTGAATGCTCAATATCTCAAAAACGGTTAGGGTGGCTACAAATTTTAATGAAGCACTAACAGGCACTAACGAGGCACTAACGGATGGCCGACGAATTTTCGTTAGTGCTTTCAGTGGACTGCTAACTTCACGGTCGATTTTTTGAAAGCTCAATTTCTCAAAAACGGTTAGGGTGGCTACAAATTTTATTGAAGCACTAACAGGCACTAACGAGGCACTAACGGATGGCCGACGAATTTTCGTTAGTGCTTTCAGTGGACTGCTAGCTTCACGGTCGATTTTTTGAAAGCTCAATTTCTCAAAAACGGTTAGGGTGGCTACAAATTTTAATGAAGCACTAACAGGCACTAACGAGGCACTAACGGATGGCCGACGAATTTTCGTTAGTGCTTTCAGTGGACTGCTAACTTCACGCTTATTTTTTTGAATGCTCAATATCTCAAAAACGGTTAGGGTGGCTACAAATTTTAATGAAGCACTAACAGGCACTAACGAGGCACTAACGGATGGCCGACGAATTTTCCTTAGTGCTTCCAACGAAGCGTGAAGTTAGCAGTCCATTTTGAATTGCTTTTTTTTCGAAAACGGTTAGGGTGGCTACGATTTTTTATGAAGCACTAACAGGCACTAACGAAGCACTAACGGATGGCCGACGAATTTTCGTTAGTGCTTTTAGTGGACTGCGGTTCCACATGCATTGAATGAGAGACAGATGGAAAAAATCAAAAATACTTGTGAAATTTTGCTTGCACGATACAAAAGAAAGTCTTTTTTGCATCGTATCATTACTGGCGATGAAAAATTGATTTATTTTGAAAATCCCAAACGCAAAAAATCATGGGTGAACCCAGGCTCAACATCCACATCAACTGCATGACCGAATCGCTTTGGCAAAAAGACAATGCTCTGTACTTGTTGGGACCAAAAGGGTGTGGTCTATTATGATTTGTTAAAACCTGATGAAACAGTTAATACCCAACGCTACCAACAACAGCTGATCGAATTGAACCATTCGCTGATCATAAAACGACCAGAATACGAAAGAAGACAGCACAAGGTAATCTTTCTTCACGATAACGCTCCACCACATAAGGCAAAAGCAGTTTGCAACACATTGGAGGCACTCAAGTGGGAAGTGCTACCCCATGCCGCTTGCTCAACAGACTTGGCCCCTTCAGATTAGCACTTGTTCGCATCGATGGGTCACGCACTAGCCGAGCAGCACTTTTGTTCATATGAAAATGTGAAAGAATGGCTAGATGAATGGTTTGCGGGGAAAGAAGAAGAGTTCTACTGGCGAGGTATTCACAAATTGCCTAAAATATGGGGAAAATTTATAACTTCTAATGGAGCATACTTTGAATAAATAAACTTTTACTGTTCTTTTGAGTTTAATGTGTTTTATTTAAAAAAAAAAATCCGCATTTCATACTTGTAGACCTGGTATATATATATTTTTATTATTTATAGTGCGTAGTTTTTCTTAAGATGAGGCCGGTCTTCAATAGATTTTCAGGGCCGAGTTAATTTGCCAGTCCACTACTGAATCATGCTATAAAATTAATATAACAATAATCGTTATTTCGTAAAATAATTATTTTCATTATAAATCTCCGAAAGAAGTTTCTCTGTAATTCTTTTTAACAAAGAAAGAGATATAAGAATATTTCTTGTCGTAACTTGTTCGTTACGTTGTATGAAAGTTAACGAGACAATTTTTAGATTTCTTTAAGCGCTTTTTGGCTTTTTAAGCAAATCTGTTCACTTGAGTATTGCTACAGTTATTCTGCTGAATAATCTCAAGAAAACGTCTACGCGGAATAAAAATTTGAACTGATTTGATGTAGTCTTTGAATGTTGGATTCTTTTTTTAATTATTGACACTTGGAGAGATTCTGATATATAAATTGTATAATAAAAATGTAAGATACGGAATTTTATTAATGTGTCTTGTATGAAGTTAAAAATTGTTAAGTGTGAATTCGAACACGTTTCAGGTTTTCGAAGATATATAGTTAGGGTGACCAGATTTCAGTGAAGGGAAACCGGGACACAGGGAAAAAAGGTCCACACCTCCCAAATCCAAGTGAAGAGCAAAAAAAGGTCCTCACCTCCCAAATCCAAGTGAAGAGCAAAAAAAAGGTCCTCACCTCTCAGATCCAAGTGAAGAGCAAAACAAAAAAAAAAGGACCTACCCTCTCAGATTGACTAGTTTTAATATTTCTTTTCTTACAAATGCAGAATTATGTAAAAATCGGGACAATCGACCGTCCCGAAAACATTTTTAAAACTGAGCTAAAACCGGGACAATCCCGGAAAACCGGGACGGATGGTCACCCTATATATAGTAAGTGAAGAAAACGCAAGCCATCAACTTGAGATACGGCTGTATAAATAAGCATAGCAAGTTTATTCTTGCATCATTAAATAGACCATTCAAAAAATAATAGATACATTGATAAATAAATGTTATGAAGTCAGTTTATTGTTTGCAGTGCACGTGCAAACTTATCAATATGAATAAATTAACGTAACGAGATCATCGTGCAATAATTTTGTACAATTTCAAACGTGGTTTGTCTGCGGAAGAGTGTATCTCCGAAATGTTTAATATTTTTTCTGAGAATTGTCCAAGTCGGGGCACAGTGTTTCGTTGGTATAAACAATTTCATAGAGACATTATTAACCTAGATAATGATCCTCATCCAGGAAGGCCCCGTGTTTAATGGTGTTGAAAAATGTTAAAAGAATGTTGAAAAATGTTGAAGTTGGACATTCGAAATACGTGAACTCCATTATGACAATGGAAGAAACATGACTTTATTATTATAATGTGCCATCAAAGTCTACTCAGTCACAGTACTAAACTCCACTAACTCAGTATCTTCCCTTGAGTTCAATCACTTGTTTAACTTTACGCTGATGTTGAATGTAAAATAACTGTCCAACGATTGGAATTGGCTGCGAGAAGTCTTCGATCTTCGTTCGGAGAGTCTTCTACACACGTTCTCTGCACTATGTTTTTGTGGCGAAATGTCTTTGTCAAAGTTCACGTTTTTATTGTTCGTATCACTTGTAAACCGTTAAAACAGACCGATATTATATTCGATAATACTGTTTAGTGATCCCACTCGACTGCGCCAAATAACTGTCCAAATTTTCAGAATCAGTTTTTAAAAAAAGTTTTATTATGTCATTAACAAAATTAAATCATTACAGTTCAAGATACTAATTAAGACTGAAAAAAATGACAAGCAAAACATGTTAATAATGGGTGTTTTTTTTAGAGGTATAGAACTTTAAATTGCAATAAAACAACGATGGATTATTCGATTGAAATGAATTTTTTTTTATTCGAAAGATAATCTTGTGGCATTATATTTTAAATATGATTTCTGGCATATGACCGCCACGGCTGGCTCCAATCTGGACGTCCAATTTTCGATGACTTTTTCCAACATTTGTGGCCGTATATCGGCAATAACACGGCGAATGTTGTCTTCCAAATGGTCAAGCGTTTGTGGCTTATCCGCATAGACCAATGACTTTACATAGCCCCACAGAAAGTAGTCCAGCGGTGTTAAATCACAAGATCTTGGAGGCCAATTCACAGGTCCAAAACGTGAAATTAGGCGGTCACCAAACGTGTCTTTCAATAAATCGATTGTGGCACGAGCTGTGTGACATGTTGCGCCGTCTTGTTGGAACCACAGCTCCTGGACATCATGGCTGTTCAATTCAGGAATGAAAAAGTTAGTAATCATGGCTCTATACCGATCACCATTGACTGTAACGTTCTGGCCATCATCGTTTTTGAAGAAGTACGGACCAATGATTCCACCAGCCGTACGGCGTCTCTGCGGATGCGAGTTATCAATAAGAGTAAACGTGGTGCGAAAACGTTCCATGGTTAATCGAATTAACTGCTCTGATGGACGGTTTTGTCGACGATAAAATGGACGTAGTGCGCGATACGTATTCCGCACAGAACCATTATTTTCGAAATAAAATTGCACTATTTGCAAGCGTTGTTCAGGCGTGAGTCTATTCATGATGAATTGCCAAACCAAACTGAGAATAAATCACTTGACAGCTGTTAAATCGGTCGCCATCTTGAACAGTAATGCCAACTTAAAGTTCTATACCTCTAAAAAAAACACCCGTTATAACTGAAAGAAAATGCTGATTATTAAAAAGTGTCAAGTACATCTTGGGAATATGTTATATAGTGTCTTATTTTGTGGAGTCAGCGGGAACTGTTGAGGTAACTTGTATGAAAATGACTTATTGACGACCTTGATTGTCCCGCTGATCTGCCTTAATAGCTTGAATAAGACTAAGACGATTAATTGTTCTTAATGACCCGCTGAGCTTCAAAGACTGAATAATAATATTCCTTAGGTGGCAGGTTGCGTGCCTTTCAGCGTTCCATGTATTTCTAGAACACTCAGGCAACTCAGTGTTCAAAGTTCGTTTCTAGGTTATTGTATTTTTTTGCAGGTATTCGTAACAATACCAAATTGTGTGTGACTGCAATTCCCAGCAGGGTATTGTTTATTTAAAATAAATATAAAATCTACAGAATAAATAAATGTTACTAAAATATATTTCCATAATAAAACAGTATTTTTATACAGGTTTTTGTTTGTTATGTTATTATCATAAAACACTTTTATGAAAAACATTTTCTTTCTTCTTAACTTTATATCAATTTTATAGCTGTTTGTCTCATTTATACTGTTCTTAGCACCCTCTTACTTCCAAAGTTACTGCTAATTTAATTTAAAGGTGACTCGTTTAATCCGGACCCTCTTGCAAAACTTCCTATTTTTTTAATTGCACCGTCTAACACTTAGTACCCACATCTTGATAATTATAAGCAGAGGGCGGATTTTACACTACCGCATTAGTCGAACTATGAGCAGATCATAAGGAGCTAGTGGCCCTAAATGTAGAAACTTACTAATGAAGGTTACTACCAATGGTGTGTTGGTAAATATTTAACAACCGGCTCGCTAACCCAGTGGTGCGCGAACTATGGGTCGCGATCCCCTAAGGGGTCGGGTGAAAATTCTTAGGGTACGTGGTTTTTTTGTCAAGTTTTTTTTTAAATTAATATGACATTCATTTCAGTGGGTATGAAATTATATATATTAAAATATATAAAAATATTAACTGTATTTATTAAACGATTATTTTTTTATTATTACTATCGTTACTATACACTAGCTGGAGCCTTTTGTAAGGTACATTTTTGCTTTAACGTAAATGATAAGTGAGATATTTCAGTTTCAAGTAGAACACAAAATAATCATTTTCTTGTTCTAAATCACTCTTTTGTATATATATTTAATGTTAAGTAAATAATAAGTAAGGTATTTCGTTTATAGGTAACCCTACCCATGGCTCCCCAAATAAATATCTTATTTAAAATAGTATTGAACAGAGTTTGTTATATAGTTTTTGCTGTTATCAATAATAAGTGAGAATTTGCTTTCGGGCAGCGGTTCTTAAACTGTGGTCCGCGGACCCCTGGGGGTCCGTGTAGCCATTACCGGGTGTTCGCGAAACAATTTTGATATTAACTTTACATCCCCCAACTTTACGCTTTTATTCAAATAACTTATTTAATAAAATTCCTACATGGCCAAGAATTTTTGTATTTGTTGTTATCTAATTAGTTATTGACATAACTAAACAATAATTAGTAAAAATTTAATTATTTTTATTCAACTGCAAATTATTACATATTATAATAAGATTTATTTTGACCAATATTTGACCAAGAAATGATGTATAAGTTTAAGGCTGCGTATAACCCCCGGAGGTTACTAGTTTCTTATACAAAACTAACAATCTGAAATAAAATTAGTATCAACCTATACATCAAATTTTGCACCGAATTTGTAGAATTGTAGAAACATTAATTGTAAAAATATTATCGCTCAATAACTTAAAAATAGACATCAGCGATATTGTTCTGTAATTTTTTAAATCTATTTGTGGGTTTCGAATAACTTTTATATTTATATAGTTTTGTGTAGAAATGTTCAAATAATACGTCAATTTTTTTTTCGACTTGATTACTTATAGTTTAGAGCCTTCGTCGAAAAATATTATACTTAAAGATACTAGAATGCCACTTGGTACAAGTATTCTTCACGAGAAATAAATCAATTTTACCCGTAACACCAATTTTGAAAACCGCGGCATACTCAAGAGGGCGGCAAAAATAGATTACCAAGTACAATAACTATAAGTAATTTTCACAATACAACAAAATAACTACTATCATATTTGTAGAATGAAGCTTTAGGTACAATTTCCCGCATCGTACGCAAATATGCGTCGATTGGTTTACAAGATGGCGTCTATAATGCAATTTGCTAATTTACAACTACCTAACAGTTTTTTCTACAATTAAAAATATCCTATTAGATAGATAAAAATTCGCTGGAAATTTTGATATATAGATTGTTATTAATTTTATTTCCGATTATTAGTTTTGTATAAAAAACTATTGAGGACTATAGGGTTGTGCGCCGCCTTAACGTATTATAATTTGTAACTTTTTTTATTCTTTTTACTACAATTTTTATTCTATATGCTAATAAAAATGTTCCTCTAAAAATGCACTAGACCATTTATTAAAATAGCCAGCGATACATTTTTACCAATATTTATTACAACGTAGTGCCTATGAGATTATTGAGCCAGAAATTAAGTCTCAAGAACAACGTAAAATGCCTAGGGTTGGGATGGGGTCCGCAAAAAAAATGTTGTTCAAGAGGGGGTCCTCGGAATACATAAGTTTAAGAACCGCTGCTTTAGGGTGTCCTCCGTAACTCTCCAAATAATGAAAAATTACAAATTGAAAAAATTCGTAGAAATAAAAGAATTGTTTTCTTATTATAAACTATTTTGTCATATATGATTTTGCTGTTGTCAATTAGAAGGGAGATACATGTAGATTTTAACTGCCCCGCCCCTAGTTAGCCAAAAATGTAACTAAAAAATCAAAAAATATGTTGAATAAAAAATATGGTTTTCTTATTATAAATAATTTTTATTATACATATTTTTCTGTTAAGTGCATAGATAATAAGGGAATTATTTTAAGGTTCTTTATAAATAGTTTTAACCCCGAAACACCCCTCTAGACTAAAAATTTTGCCTTATAGCCTATGTTTGAATTCTGGTTTAACTTTATTATCATTTCAAATTACCTGAAAATATGTCCAGCCCTTTTGTGTGAATATCAGACAGACAGACAAAAAAATTTTTTTTTTCGGATTTTGTCCAATAATCATCTGAAACGTACAGAAACCGTGACGATCGTAAATGATAAATTAGATCTTATAAGTAACACTCCCCTTGCCCCTTAATAATATTTTTATTAAAAACTGCGTCGAACAGAAGAAAAAAATGTGTTTCCTCATACAAATTTTTGATGTAAAATAAATAATAAGGAGATATTTCAAGATTTTAGTTTTAGGAGTTTCATGAACATTTAACAACTGCTAGTACGAGCTGGCGCGAGCCGGTTCCAACACACCACTGGTTACTATATTAGAAAGTTTCTTTAGGAGACGATTGCTGATATCGCAATACCTAAAATATTTACTAAGATTTCTCAAAAAGTCCAATACTCGCAATCTTTCAAACACTCTTGTAAATAACATATTATAATAAATCAAATTAATTAATTTTAAACCGTCTTACTTAACATGTGTAAACCTTCACCTTTAAGAACTTAAGTGAACAGCTAAGATCCAGTCTAATTACAAGATGCCTGATCAGTCGGTTGGTACGAATACATATCATTTAATTCACATATCGTAATAATGAACCCTGGATAAAACTCACACCTAGTACCCGAACTCCTTTAGTCAGGAATCTCATTTTGGTTTGAGATCAGACTTTATATTATATCACAGGCTTGCTACCAAGTTGATAATAAAAACGATACGATATTAAAGTAACGTATTAGGGCTCGCTACACAACCCTCGCCTGCGGTTCGGGTGGTAAACTTCATCCTCCGGTCATACATTATATGCTTGTTAAATAAAATATTATTTTCCATCTAAAAAAGTGCTGTCAACATAAAATTTTAAAATTTTCTTTGTGAAGTAATTTATGAATAATTCTGAATGCGGGTCTATATTTGGTGAAACTTATATCAAACCAATATTCCGTTGAATTTTGTGACCAAGCGTCTAGGTATACCTAAGTGGCAAAAGCATAATCATAAAAAATATAGTAAAAAAATCAATCCGTACACGTTTGCTGTGGTTATGGGGCTTTTGCTAGTTGGTTTTCTCACAGCGCCGTCAGCCAATTCACTTTTATTACCATCGCCAAATTGAAACATTTCAGTAAAGATATCTTTTCGTGTTTTGCGTTTAGGTTTCTCTTTCCTTTTGTTCCATTCACTGGGGATAATTAAATATTTTATATCAATGCCTTTTACTTTTACAAAATGTGAACATTTACCTATTAATAATATACATATACGATCAAAATTTTCTCGGACCATAAAACCGTAATATTGGTTTATTTTTTTAGGATTTCGTATTTGTGTCTTCATTATCAACCATTTGTCTGAATATGTATTTGAAGGAAGTAAAGAAATAACATTTACATAGTAATTAAATATTGCCAAAATATTTTTTTTGTCGAACAACAATACAAGAACTGGACGCAATCAGCGTACTGGTACTGTACATATCAGTTGCACCTATTGGGCTCAACAATGACCGATGGCCGCACTGCGGTCGCTGTAAATCAGCTGACCGAAACAAGTAATGTTTATATGCTCCATATGAAATTATTTATTTATTTGTAACACTAGACATTTCTATATGTAATTTTATCTGCAGTTTCTTAGAGCAGTGTTTCTCAACCTTTTCTGGCATGGGACCCCCCAAAATAACTTAAATATTGTCTACGGCCCTCCTATATATATATAAGCTTACCATAATTATGAAACTCTAAACCGGGACAAGAACAGGAACTAGGGCAAAGGAAAAAATTTAACCACAAAAAATTGTTTTATTATTAAGTCTTACAAAAGAAATATGTAGATGGTCTGCTGCAGCAGAAAGTTAATTATTTTATTTATTGTACCAGTACAACAAATATTTTTAAGAGCAGGTTCTAACTTATAAATTTTTGTTGCTATACCAATATAATTCAATATTCATTTAGTCAATAATCGGGATTTATGAAAATGATTTAAAAAATAGTTTTGTTTCTCTAGTTATAGTCGATAGTGTATGCATGTATGTGTTTATATATTGTCCATAGAAGCACATTCTACATAACAATGACTTACATTATAAAATTAACAAAAATTACTACAACTACCTTTCCAGTCGCTCCAATTTTGGTCTGCATGGAGTCCAAACACTAAAGTCCACACTATAACACACTATTTCAAGTATTTTCTGCACTTTTATCACCTAAAAATAACTAAAAACGTCAGAAAAAAATGATGACGCCACTTACAAAAATCACGTATCACTACATATTAAGACGGTTAATCCTGATAAAGCTCATTAAGGAATATAGTCATTAACAATTAATAAATAAGGAACAGAATTGCTTAAAATAATTCTTTATGAGAATAAACACTCAATATTTTATCAATAGTATACAGGTGGTTGAAATTGGACTATCGGGCCCAATATACTATTTTTTTATTATTGAAGATGAGGTATAACGTTAAATTTGGAAGTTACTTGGTACTACATGATCTAAAATAGTTTATATTTTGTTACTTTCTATCTTTATATAAATAGTTACACATTTTGATTGAGAATTTATTAAAATTTCGGAGTTATAGCGTTGGAGACACGGCCTATATGGTAAAATGGAAGGACAGAGGTGATAATAGTATGACTTTTGGGCTATCAATGATAATTCTGAGATCTCAGAAAGGGATGCAAATTACTATTGGAAGTATAATGGGGGGGCTAATGTGTCCCCCCGGGCATTATGACCTTAAGGCCCGGTCTTTCCACCTTCATTTAAACCACTAGGTAACTATCCGACAGATAATGTTATCTGGAACTTTATCTTCTGAATAAATGTCATTACCAAGCAGTGAATTCAACTGCAGTCTCATTATCCGTTAGATAACTATCCGATAGATACATTTGTATTGAAAGACGGGATGACATTTATTCAGCACAGAAAGTATCATATAACCTTATCTGTCAGACAGTTATCTGGAGCAGTGTTTCCCAACCGCCGGTCCTGTATATATATATATATATAGAGGGGGAGCGAGGGAGGGATCTTAAGGTGTAGCAAGATAGAGGAAACACGATTTTTCTCGAAAAGACGATGTGTGAGCAAGTTGGGAAAAAAATTTGGTGACCAGAGTTTACCCAAATAATTGGATGGTAGTATTTAAATTTTCGGAATAAACCGGAAGTACAGGATATCAAGGACAACTTCTATATAGGAACGATTTTTTATATAGGAACGTATGGCGTGTTGGGTATAATTGGATAAAACTTTTGAAAAAAAAAAACAACTTTTGCATAAACATTTTTTTAATATCTGTTACGATTGCCTATAATGGCTTGCAAGTATTTTTATTTACAAGTGTTCCATTGTTCCAAGTTGCTTTCCATTTTGAACACTTTCGCATCCTTACTCTTTAGCTAACAGTAGCTTGGAGCATAACAAAAAATATTGCAAGTTCAAGTCGTACCTACTTGAAAGTACTTTTAATTATTAAAGTACCGATTTAATTAGTTTAAATTAGTTGTCAAAATAAGTATAATTTATTTTATTTAAGTTTAAAAGGTATATTTTAATGAATATAAATATCATATATTTATGAATATATCTTGCAAAATTGAGCGTTTTTCTATTAAAATTTCATGCTTCGATTTTATATGACTTCGCGGCCCCCCGACGAAGCTTTCACGGTCCCCAGAAGGCAGCAGCTCCCTGTTGAGAAACACTGTCTTAGACAATAAATCTGCAAAATATTGTTCATATCGGTCAAAGCATATAGAGGTGTCTACAGTTTCTTGTTTATGCCTACGAAGCCTTCGACATTTCTATATGTAATTATATTCGTAGATTTTTAGAGAATAAATCTGCATAATATTGTTCATATCGGTCAAAGCATATAGGGATGTCTACAGTTTCTTTTTTATGCTTACGCAACACTCAACATTTCTATATGTAATTATATTCGTAGATTTTTAGAGAATAAATCTGCAAGATATTATTCATATCGGTCAAAGCATATAGGGGTGTTTAGGACGTTCGGACGTATCATCACGACCGGACGAACAGACACGATAAGCTCATTATAATATAGGGCTGGCAGAAGTCTTAAGTTTATAATGTTTAATTTAAAATTGATATATTTTAAAAATTCTTTTTGTACATTTTCAATGCGGGTAATGTATACAAGATACTATGGAGACCAACTAACTGAGCAAACTTCCAACTGACTTCTAACTAAAGAAAAATAGAGAGAAATCAGTATATTACATGATTTAAATTTTTTGAAATTCTGGTAAAGAATCACAACATTTTGTTCAAATAGCTAATTTATATTAAAATAAAACCCAGAACCGAACCCTTCAAAAAGTGTTCACCGAGTTTAACACCTAAATGCCTGTTCTGTTTCCAATCCGCCGTAGAAAAAATAATTAGTGTATATTACAATATTTAAAATACTTTAATAAATATTTAAAATCTCAGCACAATTCGTCCTAAGCTTTATTGTTATCATCTAAATATATTTCATCACAATTTTATCAAATAAGTTCGCTTATAATTTTTTAGAACTTTCGTTTGCTATTCTATCTATACCCTTGAGAAAAATCCATATTTTTTGTATGAACCAGTCACCACTGGTTTCAGTAAAAGTGATATGTAAGACCGAGAGGGTTGAAGAGTGAGTCCCTCTTGGCTCGTATTTGTTAAATGTCACTGCTCTCATATGTGGGCGAACTTCTGGTGAGATTGACTTTCGGTGAAATTTGGCATTTCACCGTTTTATAGCAAATATTGCGTTTCTGTATTATTGGCAAAAACATGTGCCTGCGTACCATAACTATAAAAAATAATACTTTATTAACAGTATTCACGAATTGACAAAAAGTTAAATAAAGGTAAATACGAGTATATCAGGGATGGGAAGTCGGAGTCGAGAGTTGGGAGTCAAGAAGTTTTTTGGAGGAGTCGAATCATTTTGGAGGAGTCGGGAGTAGGAGTTGGGTGTCGGAATTAGGAGTCGGAAAAAGCTATCTACTCCCGATTTTTTTATTCAATTTTAATCAAGGATGAGAACAAAGCGAAAACGAAAGCAAAATAACAATATTACCAGAATTTTTTAAAGCAAGGATACAAGAACGCTGTTTTGTTTTCTGTTCAAGAACTCACGATCCCACACTTACGAGGCGAGTGAGTTGAGCAGTACGGTACTGCAATCATACTAATTTGCTATTATTTATGTGGCTATTTTTTGCTTAACAAAAGTGGTAATAGAAAAACCTTTTTACCGACCACCAACATATATAAGGGAGGTATTGTGATCATACCGATTTTGACATTTCGAGATTTCGATGGATCTCCACGAATTGAGGTCTTATATAACGTTTTGACTATTTTTAGAATGATGTCTGTTGGTCTGTCTGTCCGTCTGTCCGTCCGTCCGTCTGTCTGTCTGTCTGTGTACACGTGCAGAGCAAATTCGGCTAAAAGGATTTTTGGATCAGAACGTTACTTCATAAATGTTCATATATGCCACATACACAGCGATGGATCCTGCAGTATCTCAAGTAATGGGCTGCAATAGATTTGAGGATATCAAGCGGAATTTGCACTTTAACGATAACTCTGAATTTATTGAGAAAGGACACCTAGAAGATACGATCTTTTCTTTCAAAAATTCAAAGGCGTCTGCTTTTAATCCCTAATGAAGAACACCTAGCAATTGACGAGCAAATAATACGGAATCATTTTCTTTTGTAACATAATGTAGAATCATAATGTTCCATGTATGGCACAAACCCTAAATTATTATTTTAATTATTATTTTTTCATAAAAATAATAATTAATATTTTAAATATATTTTTTTAATTATTTTTTCTATCAATAAGAACCAATTCCTAATGCCCATGAATTATTTCAGCCAAAAATAAAAATTCATGCAGTAAAGGGTTAACAAAAGTTGCTATAAAGGTAATAACTAACAACTTTTATTTGAGACATTTTTTGATAAAACGCAATTTTTTCTAAGTACCTATTTTTTCATACTTATATGTAACGTTTTCATGGATATGATAAATAATATCTCTGTTAGAAAATATCAGGCCAAGTTATTTCTACTCTGCTGCTAGAATGTATTTTATACAAGAACTTTGTGATGGCGGTCGGTCCTGTGGTGGCCACAGCTGATTTTTTGGTAATAAATACACTTGAAACTGATAAAACACAAAACTACATTTGCAACAGTGTCAAAAATAACCAATGTACGTTTTTAACTAAATACGTTATGTTAACTAGAGACAAGATTATTAAAGTATAAGGTTGTCTCATAACTTGCAGTGGTAGGGATATATAGAGAGGCTACGCGTCATCCGTATGCTAACGGGACGTCAGTCTTTGTTTATCGTATATATTATATACATGTGAAGTTTGATTTTTGGCTATAGACATAAAAATATCGTTTATTTTTTTTTCTACTTGTTATAATTTCTTTTTTAGGAATGTTTCTTCGTTCTAAATAAATTTTCTTACATTCATTTTTGATTTAAAGAGAATAATAAGTGAAATATTAGTTTTAGGGTGTCCCCCCGTAACTACCCAAATATTCATCAAAGTGAAAAAATGCATAGAATAAATAAGATTTATTTTCTTATAATCAATTTTTATTGTATAGTTTTTTCTGTTAAGATATTTCTGTTTATAAAGGAAATATTTCAAGTTTTTTAGTACCAGTTTTAACCCCGAAATAACCCCTAAGAAAGATAATTTTGAGATACCATGCCTATATTTCATCCTGGTTGTACACTATTGTACCAAATTTCATTAAAATACGTCCAGCCGTTTTTAAAAACAGATATAATCTCCAATTTTATTAATTAATATATATAGTAGTAATTTATTTTTCTATTTTTATTTAAATATACCTAAAATTATATTTGTATTCGATTTTATTGTTATTTATTAACTATAATACAAATACCCATCACCTTAAACTTTATATAAATCAGTACAAAATCTCCTTAGGTTTTTTTTATAATTTATTCAGTAGAACTGTCTTGAAATAAATATCTATTATGAAAATAGTCAATAAAAATATTTAAAAACGTGCAACATCTATATTAATTTCGTATGCTGGTTTGAACTATGCATACGTATTCCCTCTCACGCTCTAATTGGTCTGCAGTTACGAGACAATCTTTACATAAATAATCTTGAGCTAGAGACCCAATACTGTGAGGTGAAAAATACTAACACGAAAACGCGCTAAATTCAAACCCCTATCAATAATTATTGAACGATCTGTATATCTTTTTGTTCATCTTTCTCGCAAGAAATAAAAATCTTAAAATTAATAATATCAAATAAAAAATACATTTTTTCTTAGTAACAAAATAAAAAAAATTTGGAAAAGTGAAAGTAAATTTAAGACACTTTAATCAAAGTTTTGAGTGAAATTGAATGTTGAGAAATACTTTGTCGAGAAGAGGAGCATTATTTAAAAGACGATATACATGCGGATCGTTTTAAATCTCACTATTCGACTGTTGAATTAATGATTCACTCAGAGCACTACAGATTAAATCCTCATGAATACAGGACCAGGCGTATAAAGATTGCATGAGTGGGATTTAAGGGTTGAGCACCGTCTACTTGCAAATACAAAATAACAGAGTGAAGTAACATCACGATCCGACCTCGACTAGCGGCTCACGCTGGTTCGTAGCCCGGCACGTCTCCAACGTACGCATGCACTCGACAATCGCAGTATCGGGTACAGCGATAGATCATATTGTCATGTCTCGCATCAAACTCAAGGCTTCATTTTCACAGAAAAACATTTGCGAGAATGATGCAAAGTGCTTTTACCGATCTTAGAACACGAAAAGCTACTCAACACTTCAGATGCCATTGAAATTCATTAACGCCTTTAATAGCTTGTTACACCTGGAATTCCTTCAGAATCGTGCAAGATCATATGTAGTACGAACAAGTAGGAACATGCATGTAGCAAGCTGTAAAGTCGTTTATGGTTGCGGTTACACTGTATCCGTGCGCGCGTTACCCTGAATTTCTATTTTCTGGTCTGGGGATGAGTGATTTCAGTCTCGACCAGACATATCCGCACAAGAAGAATGCTCACGCGAAAATTCCCACAGAACAGTGCACAGTCATAAGTGCTCACACGGAATTATGCTCACATAGAAAATTCCCCACACCGAAAATAACGCATAGTGATAAATGCTCACACGAAAATTGCTGACACTGGAAAATGCTCGCACGGAAAATGACTCACTTTTATAAATCCTCGCATGGCCAATGTCCACAAAATATTTTTGCTATAGTTATTAGATTTCACATTAGTTGAAAAGCAACAATAGTGTTTTTGAAAGAATAAATATGTAATATATGAATTTGAATATTTTATTTATTAAATAGTGTTTATTTTTCATAAAATTAAATGACTTGGTATTAAATTACCTATGTTCAGAATAAATTATACTGGTAAACAAAAATTGATCTGAAGTGTGAATTTTCACACATTTCTGGGTTTTGCAGGTATTTAGTAAGTGAATGATGATTATTTGGGATGCCAAAACAAATTTTATATTAAAATTTTTGTTTTGTTAAGTTTAATTCGAACGCCTAATACCATTACTTAGGTTTCTAAATATGTGCAGTATTTTTTTTTTATATATATATATAGCAAGTTTCTTTAAGATTTTGAAAATTGCGCCTATGGCTTTCATTGGTTGTTATAAGCTCCGCCCCTCTGATTTAGTGTACATTGAAACAGAATTTAATTATAATTTCAACAATTTCCACTGGTTATTAAATTTACGCTTTTAAAAATTAAATGCAATATTTGCCAAAATATAACTAGAATTTTGAAAAAGTAATTTAAACATAAAAATGCAAAAAAAAGCAAAATAAATATTGTCTCTTCTCGTGGGGATCGAACTGACTTACTTGGGTGAAAAAGCTAGCGCAAGTACCACTACACTAGGAGTAAGCCTTCCATTGTAGCGTGTTACAAAGCTGTAACTTGTGTACATTATTAGCCAAAAAACACAAAAAATGCGTTTTTTCCCAAAAACATAATCTGATCAAAAATTCCTGTTGTACTATTCCGGTTCTCACCAATGTACATTACTTAGAATTTTTTCAGATTTTTAGTTTAAACCATCTAGGCTACAGGGTCTGGGACAAAAAATTTTTTTGCACAATTTTGGCAAAAATCCCTTCAAAATAATTTATTTTGCAAAAATAAAAATTTGATTGTTAATCCACGTACCAAGGGTTTTCATTTGATACCCTACTCAGAATTATAAAAAAATTTGTTTATATTTTTAGGGGGATATGTTTTTTAGATGTTTTAGTATTTTTCCTATGTGCGGGTCAAAGAGTTGTATAAGCATACCAAATTTCAACTCTCTAGGTTTAGCCGTTTGGCTACAATTTTTACTGAACAGACAGACAGACAGACAGACAGACAGACAGACAGACAGACAGACAGACAGACAGACAGACAGACGACAAAATGACGGTATAAGGGTTTTTTGGTCATACCTACAAAACCCTAAAAATGAACTTATTTTTGTGACATGCAAATCATGATGCATCCCACGTAAAATTTGACCTAAACGCCGAAAATGATCTCAGATTTTTCCTGTCACCCATCACTTTTTTGCTATGAGGTATTGTTGGTTTCTAAATAGGTTCATAAATATGGCGATGGACGTATTATTATTAATTTTAACTTACTCGAAATGTTGTTTTTGAAGTTTTACGTCGATATTTTGTTTCTTAGGCATCCTTTATTAATGTCCAGCAGTAATCAGCAAGCAAATTTGGACTCAATTTACCTTGATATCGCTTTTCCAAGGCGGAAATGTCTTGGTGGAACCATTCCCCATGTTCATTACTTACTGCATCCAGATCTGGGACAGTAAGTAAAATCTAGATGGGAGTCCAGAAAGTGAATTTTTAAAGACATCATAAATCCCATTACTTTGCAGGCATCAAGTATTTCATTCACGATATATCTGTAATTTTCAGCTCTCACATTTCCAAGAAAATTTGAAACAATTGTTTTAAAAGCTTTCCAAGCTCTTATTTCAGCTTCATTTAGCATACTGTCAGATACATCATTTTTCCTTAGTTCTCTTATCTGTAGACCCACAAATATACCCTCTTTAATTTTTGCTTCACTATTTCTCGGAAATGTTTGTTTTAGACATAAAACCCGTCTTCCGTTTCGATTCATTGCTTTAACGAAATTCTTCATTAAGACCGATGTAATATGTAAAGGTGGGATAAATACGTTTTTGGGATCGACCAGTGGTTCACTTCTATCGTTTTTTAGTCCTGGAGTTAGTTCTTGACGTAATGGCTACTCTTTCTGTATAGTAAATTACTTAAAACTCAAAAAAGTTACCAGTCACTAATCAGGACATAGAAAATGGTACAGATTCGGATACCTGTAGTTTACTAATAGGGGCAATCTATTTTGAAGCATACTTTTAGACCTGATAAACAATAATAAACTGTGTTTAACCAGTTGTATTAGTCACCGCAGATACACTTTGTGAATTGACGCAATATGAAAATGTTGCATATTGCAAAATATAAATTTGCGTGTTACAGAAAATGTATGGTCATATAGTCATAGAAAAATTCTGTTTTCAGATTTGTTTTCAGCGTATCAAAATACATTAGAAATACCTATAAAAATTGCCATGTCACAAATACGGGTCTATTCTGTATTTTTTGTGGTTAAAATTATTAGCTTAAAAATTGTGGTTAAAAAGTAACATTTTAACTAGGCGTTAAAATTTTAACTTTGTTTCTTATTCTGTATCTCAGGTTATAACCCAAGCGTTAAGTTCTAACTTTTTAACGTTATGGTTAAAATTTTGTTGTGAAATTATCTACAAGGGAAGGTATTTGGCTTGTGTAAGTGCGGATTTAATGTAAACATGTGTTATGGTTGAATCGTGAATCAACTACGATCAAATATAATAAATCTATATTGCGCAAATGTACAATATTTGCCCGTTTTTATTATTTTTTATACATAAATAATTATGGGTGCAGAAAGTAAATAATATAATATTACCATAACATGCTAATGTATCAATATTTTTTATCTCTTTTCTTTCTTCTGTATTAAGATACTTTTATTTTCAGGTTATGTTTACCTTATTTTTATTTTTAAACAAACAGAGAAATCAAAATTTATAAATGTATCACAATTTTAAAGTTTTAAATATTTACTTGCAATATATTGGGAAATCTTTTGGTTCTTCTCGGATTTTCAAACAACATTTGTAAAACGAGATATTCCGTAGAAGTTTTAGACAAATGAAAATATTTTAAAATGTTTCTTCAGGTAAATTAAAAGGGGCACTCATCTCACGCAGTTGCCTTTGTTTAATTCGAACTGATCTCCTAAAAAGCATTTTTTTTTTTTTATTCTCTTATATTAATTTTTTACTTATTAACCTCTTGATGTTCAATTTGTTCTAGTAATAATTGGTTTAAAATAAACAGACTTGCCATGATTAATTCTAAAAATGCATTTTTTCTGGCTATTTGACGTTTAGAGGTTAAAATTACAGCTGGTTAAAAGTTAATGCCATGTATTTGGTCGGAGTTAAAATTTCGATTATAACCTACTGAATTAACCACATCGAGGTTAAAATTTAAACGTCATAGAGTTACAGAATAACAAAATATTGTAAAGCTTGGTTAAAATTTTTTAAGTTCGACCTTGAGGTTAATTTTTAACTTTTTAAGATACAGAATAGACCCGATAGTGTGTTTATCAGTGTTATTAGTGGTTATAAAAAAGATTTTCACTGTACAATTAAAGGCCATAAAATATTTTCAACAGCTAGGTGACTCAACGTTAAAGACGAAGACCGGTAAACAGAAGTAATCTTTTGTTTAAGTTTTTTTTTTGTTGTAATTAAAAATAAAACGTGTAAATTAGAAACCAGTGGTCAACAAAAGTTGACAGACTTTCTCGCATTCAGTTTTGTCATCGTTAAGAATAAGGAAAATGAGAATAAATATATAAGAATAAGACAATTATTTATAACAATGTTTTCAAAATAATATTGAACACAGATATTATAAATAATATTTTAATTAAATAGTTTGACGTTATAAAAAAATAAATATAATTATTTGTTTTACATTGGTGTTATTTTAAAATACATTTTTTCACTAAATAAATATGTGAAAATAAATTAATTGTTTACTTCATTTAAATTACTTCCAGATATTTTATTTCTTGATTTTGTTTATATTTAATCGAACTTACTCGAATGTACAAAATATAATAAAAAAAGAGATATAAGATATGAATAATATAAGAAAACACATTTTTTGAGGTTTTTACAAAAAATACCTACAAAATTATTAGAATAATACATCTGAAAATTAAAAAAAAAAAAAAAAAAAACGGGCAAGAATGTAATAAATCATGTTGAAATCCAAGTATCTTAACAACTTTATTGGCCATATGAGGATTTATAAAAGTGGGTAATTTTTTGTGTGAACATTTTTCAGTGTGATTAATTTTCGTGTGAGCATTTATCACTGTGCGTTATTTTCGGTGTGGGAAATTTTCTTTGTGAGTATAATTCCGTGTGAGGATTTTTCGTGTGCGGATATGTCACCGAACCGGTTTCAGTACATACATGCGACTTGCGTGCGGTCTGGTTTAAATTAAACTCAAAATTTAAAAACACATATTTGCGGGAAAATATCAGTCCTGAGTGTGACTGCCATATACTTCTAAGCTGGTAGGTAAATAATGTTTACAGTACACTTGTTTGCTGGTCAGTGCAAGCTGCAAGTTCCGACAGGTAGAGACATGTTTTCGTCTGGGTACATTTGAAAATAAGGTGATATTTATTCCCGTTTGTTTAGCCGCTTATCAGCGCTGTCTCACCTGCGATTGTAGCCAGCTTTCTACGTGTGCGTACCTTAAATCATCAGGAACTCTTACGAGTTGACTTAAAAAGCAATGTGCAATCCGCGATATGCCGAACGCAGAACGACTCGAAAACATTTGTGACATTTAAGTGTGTCGGGTTAGCACAATATAAGTTCAAAGCCGTGAAACACATTGCTGATTTGTATGCTACGTCCTACAATACTTCGGGCATAGAAAGGTTATCTTGCGCGTTGTACAAAGGGTTGAAAATAAAACAATGCAGGTTTAAGAGCGACAGGATTAGAAGGGTGCGAGAGAGAGCGCTGCGAGTCAGATTAGTGGAGTATCGGGAGCGAAGCGAGAAAGAACATTTAATGTGACAGGCACGTCACATGTGTGAGACAGCGAGGGAACGAGTCATTATCGGATGACAAAATAAGGGAGCTTTCATCAGACAAAGAAAG
This sequence comes from Liopterus haemorrhoidalis, assembly GCA_963971575.1. NCBI lineage: Eukaryota > Metazoa > Arthropoda > Insecta > Coleoptera > Dytiscidae > Liopterus > Liopterus haemorrhoidalis. The sequence goes on from OZ020613.1 coordinate 57,627,547, forward strand.
ATAGATTGGATGATGACGTACGATAAATGAGGACGCAAAATTATATGCAATAAGTGACAAAATAAGTAAGCAAGCGACCGAACGAGCCAAGAAGAAAAAGACGTAGGAAGTACAAAGGAACAAAACAAAGAAAAGTGCGGGTGCGAGCGAGACAGAGAAGCGCGGCATCGGAGAAGGAAAAGCAGAAAATAAAGGGTTGAAGAAATATGATGTGCGGGGAAAGAGAGAGGCTACCGCGCGACCAAGAATGTGGCAGAGCAAGACGGCGTGCTCGGGTAAAAAAAACCTCGGGCGAACGTCTTGGAAGACGACGCTTGCGCGCAACGAATCTGGTAAACCTCACAGGCACAGCTCTGGTTAGTGGGGTAAAAATCCGGCGTCTTTCCTGGTTGGCGGCAAAGACGTCGACCGCGGCTTACCTCAACATGCTCCGCCCCACAGCTTACCCCCCGAGAACCCCTCTAGAAGCCACTTTTATGTCAGTTTCTTTCTTAATGTTAGCTCGCGAGGCGCCGAGAAAAGAAGTATCGCCGTCGCGCGTTCACCATCTCCGTCGCCGCCACCGCTCGCCGTGACCGCCAGACCGATCACCCGTTACGCGACAAACCCCCAGCTTCAGTGTGTGCGTGTGTCATAAGACGTGGTCTACCGAACGGTCAGCACCGGTAGGCCGGCAGTTCAGTGGAACCGGTTCGGATCACCGATATTATCGGTCATCGACATCACGCTGTGATTTATTAGCCAGGATATCGTATGCACACAGAGCAGCGAGAAATGTATTAAACGTTAAACGGGTAAAATTAAAAACATTGAGTAGCCACTAACTATTTGTCGCGCTGCGTTATAAAAACTAAACTCATTTCCCAATATTCGTCCCCACCAGTCGGTAACGGTGACCAGCAGAACAGCCGAGCTATACATAAAAACGACACATAGGTGGCGAGACGGCGGAAAGAATCCGTGCCGAGAGGCGGCTGTAATTGGCGGCAGCGGTACACCGGGGGCGGGACCGCACGCCACACTTTTATATCGTGGCGTGTGCGGGACAGCGCTGCTCGGCGCATCACGACCGCATTACCCAGAGTTCAAATTCAAATCACCACACCGCCGGTGATTTTTCACGGGTCGTGCGAACCTTTAACAACTCAACACTTATCTTATATCTGGGGGTATCACATCATCCCTAATTAAGCTTCGGCGATGCGGACAATCTGTGTTAAAAGAACGTGACAGTCAGGACAATCAAGGACGATATTATGATTTGATGGCGGAGAAGTGTGCGGTGAAAAGACTCGGGTTTACGGTCAGCGGTTGCAGGAATGCATCTGTCGAGTGAAGTGACTTCAACTACTGGTGGTGCGCACGGACTGGATACTAGAAGTTATGGGGGCGGTTTAACAGCCGAGATGCTTGCAGAGCGGACCGTTGACGGACTTCTCGCTGAACATCCCGGTGAATTGGTGCGGACTGGGAGTCCGCACGTGGTGTGCACCGTACTTCCGCCACACTGGCGTTCCAACAAGACACTTCCGGTGGCGTTCAAAGTCGTCGCGCTCGGGGAAGTTGGTGATGGGACACTAGTGACTGTGAGAGCCGGAAACGATGAGAACTATTGCGCTGAACTCCGCAACTGTACCGCAGTTATGAAGAACCAAGTCGCGAAATTTAACGATCTTCGATTCGTCGGCCGATCGGGGAGAGGTATGTGCTCTGTAATTAGTACAATAATAATGAGACTGATATGTGTTAGAGTGAGAGCGAGTGTTGAGTGTTTCATTTGAAAGATGAGATGATTGTTAGATGGATAAGGTACAAACCTCAACAGCCTTACCCCAACATAAATATTAAAGAAACTGAAAAACTCTCGAGTTAAAAAATGCGATTCCTATGAGAATACACACACAAATCTCCCCTCTTCCGATGCGCATTCAAAAGCGCTACAATGTTAAACGTTTCTTTTCATCAAAGAACAATATGCGTGCCAGCTAGCAGTCCTGTAAGACAAACAAGGACCAACTTGTATCCTCTATCCTTGTTCTATCTAAAAAACTGCTCCTCTCGGAGTGTGCATTATGAATATGATCCCCGCCATTAGCAGTAGTTAATAATAACAGCGAAGGGTAAAAAAACTTGGCTCATTTAAAAATACGTACTTGTTACGTAGTAACTAGGGGTTGAAACTAGGTGGTTGAATATTTTATAAAGTAAAATATTCTCTTAACACCTGCAAGAAATGAGACAGGTTATCATTAATCGATATTGGTATTTTCGGTACTATTATTTCTAATTTCAATATCGCTTAAAACTTTATCTAGTTTTTCAGACTTTACTAATATTATTTCAGCGTCTTAATATTATATTAAGACGCTGAAATAATATAAGTTTGAAAAACTAAATAAAGTTTAAGCCTGGTTTATAACAGATACATAACATATCGCATTGCATGGGTATACAGATGTATCAAAGGCGTATCATTGTTCTGTTTATAATACGAACATAAGTTTATAATAAAAAGAACAATCGTCCTTTTCTACATCTTTATGCTCATGTAATGCGTTATGTAATGGATCTATTATTAACGAGGCTTAAATGCTTATTCATTTTTATTAAATTTTTATTTACAGTCTGTTCCAAACGGTTAAGCGGAACTAGATTTTGCAATCTAGTTACTTTCATCGTTTAAATCGTGCCTTCCGACAGTTTTGATTAAGCTTTGTAAATCATACTTACAATAAACATTTTTTGGTTAAGGTTAATATCATTTTAAAATGTCATTTTCTTAATATTTTGATTTTCTGTGTCATTCTTAATACAAATTTCCCATTTATTTATTTTTTGTCATTAAAATATAAAAAAAATATTTAATTTTGACATATGTCATTCGTTTCCATGGTTTCATTGTTGGAATTTAAAATTTTGACATCCCAACGTGACAAAATGAAATAACCCAAGCAAGGTCCCTTCTCGTGACAACCTAAAAGAACTAAATTCCCATTTAGTTCCGCTTAACCGTTTGGAACAGACTGTATATACGGATAGCAGCACATGGAATTTTGAGTGTGGATTTATATTGACCTAAGAATTTTAAAGCAACTAACAATATAAAATACAAAATTCTGAACAAAAAGTATTTAAAATACCACACACAAATAGTATTTTAAATACTTTTATGATGCATTTAAGATAATAATAAATAGAATTATTTATCACATTTTTTTTTGTTGGATAGAAAAAATATAAAAAATTATAAATGTATAATCTGTCTCAATTTGTAATACGAAACTAGATATGGTTACTTTGGTGACTGTTGTGGTGTAAACAGACTTTGCCGTATCCGTGTGAACCAATACTATGACAATATTATAAATGTATTGTCAATATACAACATAAAAAATGAACTGTTACTGTTAGTTCCGTATTACAAAATGAGACAGATAATAACTTGTTATAAGCAGTTCATTTTTGTAAGAACAAACTAAGAGGGAATTTTGTTTTCAATAGTTTGCACCTTTGAAGCTGTATGTCATGTTGGTATTAAAAAATGTCACTTTTTTGAAAATGTCGATCCATTTGACAGATCTCATAATGAAAATGATATCTTAATTATAATGATCATAACCTTATCAACCTAAAGTCGGTTTTACAGCGTAAGGAATATTTTTAATTGACATTTAAAATCAGTAACACACTATAAAAGTAAACAAAATAACCAGATCTAGTGTGTTCTTACAAAAGTGAACAGCTTATAGTACTAAAATTTTTAGTATATTAAATATTAGGAAAGTATTTGAAATACAATTATAAATACTTATTCCTCATAATACAATTACAAAATACAAATAAAATAAAAGTATATTAATTAAAGTATTTAAAGTGGTATCTTAAAAACCTGGTATTTTATTTTAAGAAAAAAACTTTCTAATACATTATTTGCATATTTATTATTCATTTTTAAGTTTCGTGCAGAACTACAGTCTGTTCCAAACGGTTAAGCGGAACTAAATGGGAATTTAGTTCTTTTAGGTTGTCACGAGAAGGGACCTTGCTTGGGTTATTTCATTTTTCACGTTGGGATGTCAAAATTTAAAATTCTAACAATGAAACCATGGAAACGAATGACATATGTCAAAATTAAATATATTTTTTTTTTTTATATTTTAATGACAAAAAAATAAATAAATGGGAAATTTGTATTCAGAATGACACAAAAAATCAAAATATAAATAAAATGACATTTTAAAATGATATTAACCTTAACCAAAAAATGTTTATTGTAAGTATGATTTACAAAGCTTAAACTAAACGGCCGAAAGGCACGATTTAAACGATGAAAGTAACTAGATTGCAAAATCTAGTTCCGCTTAACCGTTTGGAACAGACTGTATATTTTAAAATCTAGTAGATTTTTAATGTTTGAATGGAACTTTGAGACCGATTGCTTTAACACAGTAAACCGGGCTTTATAAGACAATTTAGGTTAAAATGTTAGTTTTATTAGAATTTGATTTTTAAATAATAATTTTAACATTACCTTGGCAACTGTATAACATAACAATATGACTTAACAATTCATATAAAAATTTGACATTTACAACAAAAACTGATATATTTTCGGCATATTAGTCAACATAAAAAAAATCACTTAATATTTGTGATACAGATAAGCAACATTAATAAAAGAAATTACTATGTAGTTACGCACGAAGAAAAGAAATGAATTATGTCTCAATTTGTAATACGAAACTATGGTCTATTTCAAAGTAGAAAAAAGTAGATAGCGCTGCGAACCGAGTACGATTTACACTGATCAAATACAGTATAGCGGGAAATTTAAAATAAATTACAACTAGGGCATGGGCGTAGCAACTGGGTTAGCAAGTAATTTTTTTTTTAATATATAAAAGGTTAATAAGATATTGAAATAAACAAGGCAGATAATACACTTAAAATACGTTATTTATACGACATAAATTCAGTTTAATGGGAAATTTGAAAAAGTTAAAAAAATATTAATTTTAAAAATTATGTACTATATATAAAAAGAGAGATTTGGCTAAAAGAGTTTAAACAAAGTAATAAAACAAACAATATATCTTCAGAGCAAAAGCTTCTTATTTAAATAATTATTGTAAATAAAAATTAAAAATATATGTATATATGAAGGTCTAAAAATTATAACAATAACTTCTTCTTTGGGCACAATCAGCTGGGCTGTCTTTTAGCCTCACATTAGTCCTCTCTCTTGATATGTTAATTGTCAAGTGTCAAAAAATATTTATATGTCAGATAACCTAAAAAATATATAACTGCGTAAAAACAAATTACATGGAGAATTTTCTCCATAAAATCTACGCCAAGAATATAAATAAAAGTCTAAATATGTAAATAATAACAAAATATATGAGAAAAATTAAATAATATAAATAATATATATTTCCAATGTATGACACTGAACATCTGTCAACTTGGAATAAAAATAATATTTTAACAGTGTAATAGGGATGTCGATCTAAACCAATCCGAAGCAAGGACAAACAGCTCCTATCTTCTTACACACATTTTTCTACTTTGAAATAGATCATAGATATGGTTACTTTGGTGACTGTTGTGGTGTAAACAGACTTTGGCGTATCCGTGTGAACCAATACTATGACAATATTATAAATGTATTGTCAATATACAACATAAAAAATGAACTTCCACTGTTAGTTCCGTATTACAAAATGAGACAGATAATACAAAAATACATTTAAAAAGCAAAATATCAAATTTTGATTTTTTTTCTCCATATTTTACTCGTCTTTGGATTCATAATACATACTTATCGAAAAATTAAGTGCACTTTATATGATCTTATATACTTTATTTAATTTATAGTACAAAAAATAACAATACAATTTTGTCTAGATTAATAATTAGGTATCGTAAAAAGTATTAAGCGCTAAATGCCTTATCTCCAAGTGAGCATTAAATCTGAGACGCACAATCTATTGAACACATACTATTATTAAGAAACGTGCCGCTTAAATGTTCGATTACCAGTTGACATTTGTAGTATATGCTGTTTACTTTTGTAAGGACAAACTAGATTTAGTTATTTTGGTTGTTTTTATAGTGTATTACTGACTTTCAATGTCCATTACAAATATTCCTTACGCTGTAAAACTTTCTTTTCAGAAATAAGCAAAAGTCCTTTTTATAAATTTGCTAATTCTGTAGATCAAGTTTATGTAAATTATTTAAGTCGTCACGAACTCACTATTAAATGGGGCTTTATTTGCACAAAATTGTCAAAAGGTCCATATTTTGTACAATGTATTTTTTCGAAACTTTCTAATTTTCCTACTGCGGGTCAAAATCTGAATAGTATGCAAAATTTTAACTCACTAGGATCAGCCATTTGGCTACAATTTCTACCGACAGACAGACACTTAAATAATGATTTAAGAATCGTTAGATTATAGATAATAATCCTCAAAATTAAATTTCCGCAACTCACAGTACTCTGCCGTATTGTTGGTTGCCTAGACAAAAATAAAAATGTAATTATTCGGTATCACCAGCGTGTGTTCTTTTCTTAAAATGGGATGCTTAGTTTCTTATTGCCAATAAGATATGCAGTCAGCTCTGGGGTCGATTCAGCCTCAAGTATTTAATACAAATAATACAGGGATAATAGGACCAATCGAAACGTCACACTGACCACGTGGCTTTCATATCTATAGCTGGCGGTCAGGGGCGGATTTAGCTTGTACGCTGAAAAATTTGTCGGGGCCCTAGTATTAAACTTTCTTAGTTTTTTGCCCTAGATTTTTGTTTACAATTAAAAAAGGTTATGTTTACTAGTATAATCATATTCTTGTCATATATATGTACACACTTATATCGTTCAAATACAGACATTACAATTTTGAGACATTATAAGAACATAAGACAATGAAAAAGAAAAAATGCATTTTATAAATGTGATTTTACAAATTTTTTCTTCTTAAACTATTATTTTGCTTTAACAAAGCCTGAAATGTATAAAAATACATTATTTTTTTTTATTGTCTAACGTAAGCGCCCTGCCACTTTTTTTTACGACTACACCCTTGATTTTATTCTTATTATGAATCTACTCAAGTTAGTTAACGTATGTATTGTTTACAAGTATAAAGTTTATTTATTTAAGAAAAAATAATAATAATAATAATAATCATCTCTTAAAGTACATCCCTTTCAACTATTAACGAACTTTGAAGTTATTTGTCAGGTAAAAAAGCTAATTATATAAATTAACAAAAACTCAAATAAAGTAGTACTTATTCTTAAGACAATTTTTTTATAAGTCTGCAGCATACTACTACTGGCATAAAGTGACTGAAAAAAATGTCAAAAAAACGTAATTTTAAAAGTAAACAACTTAAAAAGACCCAAAACTGTTTTCTTTTACTACTGCACAAATTCTAGTAATATAAATCAAAAACTTACCTTTTTAGGTCGTCTAAATCCAAAACCACAAATTACCACCACATTAAGTGTAAATAAAACTGTAAAACTCAATTTTTTTTGTATTTGACGCACGATCAACAGCAATTTGTATATCAGTGACTAAATGTGCCGTTCGTATTTGTAACATTACAAATGTGACCTTGCAATCTACGGCCTAAGCGGCGCCCAGCGACGCAGTAAATGCAGTAGAGCCATTCCGAACAGGCTGATCGAACATCATCATAATTTCACAAATTCTGTTCTTCATTCAATTGCATATAAATTATTTTCAGCATTAACTATTCAATTGTAGTACCTATATTTTTTTATTACACTATTTGGGGGCCCCTAAATATCGGGGGCCCATGGCTGCAGCCCAGTCAGCCCCCCCCTAAATCCGCCACTGCTGGCGGTTTAGAAACGAAGAACTTACCTTCTCTGCCCCAATATGCCTATATAGGCGTTGGGAACGCACATCAGAGGTAAATTGTATTAAGTCGCAAATGATAAATAACTCAGAAAAGACGATTTAAGATTGCTTACCGCTATGCGTTGATCGACTTAATATAGTTTTAAAACAACGAATATCGAAATTGACTAGAGATTCAGCTCCAAATTATAATCCACTCGACAGACCATAAAGTATTAAGTCACTTGGCACTAAAATGTCATTTTTGATAAAAATGTGACTTGATACAGTTTACCTCTAAGGTGCTGATATATTTACAATATGAATAAATTTTCTAATTGCCAACAAAATTGCTTGATTTAGAAAAATCTAATTAGAAAATAGCGGGTGCAGGTGCGTAGTGATCAGCTCACTTGCTTTGTAATTGTGGGATCGTGAAATCAATTCCCAATACGGGCAAAAAGATTTTTCAAAAATAATCTTGGCCGTTGCAACCGTAGGCTATCAGGCTTCCCTACAAAGACTCTCTGTTTCTCTAAATTAATATTCGGGAATATGGGGAATGCTTCATTGGACACGTAAAGCCGGCACTCACGGCTACTGTAAAAATTAAACTTTTAGTAATGTCAGTGGGCGCTAATCACTATCTGAAAATCTCTAAAATCTATGCATCATTCCATACGAAATAATAGTTAATAATCGAACAGTCTTCTACAAGGCGTCTCAAAAGAAATTTTATATTTAGTAGATCGATTAAAAAAAAAGTAAGGCGTATATAGAAAAAATGTTTATTAATTATTAAAATACACTTTTTGGGGATTTATTTCTTAAAAATAATATCGTCTAAATGTAGACCCTCGCGTTCTCGGCACTCATTTAATCGAACAGTAAAATTACTTATGACGTCTCGGGGGTGGACTCAGGGATGGCTGCCATTTCGTAACGGATATTTTCTTTCAAATGCTCCAGTGAAGTCGGTTTATTGGCGTAAACTTTAGATTTAAGATAACCCCATAGGAAAAAGTCCATTGGGGTTAAATCTGGACTGCGTGGAGGCCAATTTATGTCACCTCTCCGGGAGATCAATTTTCCTGAGAAAATTTCACGAACACGTGGCAGAGACATATTGGACGTATGTGAAGTTACTCCGTCCTGTTGGAACCATGTTCTTTGGTTATAGCCAGGAAAGTTTTGCAGTTCAGGTACCAAGAAGTTGTCTAACATCTCCACATAACGCTCTGAATTCACTGTAACTGCACGCCCCCTTTCGTCTTCAAAAAAGTAAGGGCCGATAATTCCTCGCGCCGACATCGCAGCCCATACGGTCACTTTAGGCGAATGTAGGGGTTTCTGATGTTTGCGTTTCGGATTCGTTGCACTCCAGTAGCGGCAGTTCTGCTTATTTACGTGGCCATTAAGATGAAAATGAGCTTCATCCGAAAACAAAATGTTGGTAAACGTTGAAAATCGCTCAATCACCTAATTTACGAAATTAAGCCTCTGACTGGCATCTTGGGGCTTTAATTCTTGCACCAATTGAATTTTGTAGGGGTGCAGATTTAGGTCTTTGTGCATAATGCGATGTAATGATGATCTATGCACATTTAAAGCACTTGCGCGCTTCCGAATTGAAAGGTTCGGGTCGTCACGAACAGACTGATTAACATTCTCCACGTTTTCTACCGTTCTTGATGACCTAGGTCGTCCGGATTTTGATTTATCCAGCGTTGTACCAGTCTCTTCAAACTTTTTAACCCAATGTCGAATGAGAGGAATGCTTGGCGCATCATTTAAGTGGCGAAAACCTCGAATACTGCAGAATTTTCTACGCGCTACAGTCGCCGAATCACCGTTTTTGTAAAACTCTCGCACGCATAACGCGCGGTCTGCTCCCGAGAAACGCTCCATAGCGACTAAATTCCCAAGAGTCAGGCTACCGATTGACATAACTCCGCGCCCCTCGGATACGTTGCGTTCACGCAGTAAGCTATATAAATATAAAATTTCTTTTGAGACACCTTGTATTTACATATTTTTTAAAAGCGAAGCAAAGAACTGTAGCAGTCAATTGCTGCTGGAATGTGCTCTTAGTAATTTGAGCGCTCCGTATCTGATTGGCCAATGTCAGCTCTTCCACGCTATGTACACATAATGTCTGTTTTTGTATATGCACATCTGTGTATGGTTAAGCTTATTATGTGTGGTTTTCCTATTCGCGGCATGTTGGTGGAACGTATCCTTCGCAGATAACGGAATATTTTGGTATATTAGTATGAATAGAGAATGTGGGGCATGATTCAGAGGACACGGAAAGCCAGTGGTGTCGGCTACAGTAAAAGTATTCATCAGGTTAAGTCAGAGGGCGCTAGTCGTAATCTGAAAAAATATAGAAAATTATGTCGTAAGAAAAAAAAAAATCTGAAAAAGTGTCAAAATCATTGAATAAATATACTAAGTACGGAGGCTTTAAGAATGTTTCCATACAAATTTTTGGAAATATCGTCACTCCAGCGACCACAATGGCTGTTAGTATTTTGTTGTTTTCGTATTAAAAAGTGTTTATTAACCTTTATTTTGATAATTTAAAGTATATTCATAATTTATAAATCATAAGTAAAAGATAGGTCTAAAATAGTTTTTAGTTACTTTATAATTTAATATGAAAATACGTATTTAACCTGAAATTTGTTATCATGTCTGCGGACAACAAAGTGCCGAACGCGATCTGCCTCAAAACCTGTCAATACTCCATTCGTATTTCTCCAAATGGGGATTATGTCCAAACCCTACCAAAACTGAGGTTTCATGTTCCCATCTGCACAATAGTTAAGCAAATACTACATTGTCAGTCAATTTTAATGGAAACATACTATTCCACAACCAACATCCGAAATATCTAGGTGTCACTCTTGATAGGTCTTTGACATTTAAAACTCATTTGAAAAAAACAGCTGCTAAACTTCAGACTAGAAACAGCATTATCCAGAAACTAGCGGGCACAACGTGGGGCGCGTCTGCGGACACGCTGAGGACGGCCAGTATGGCATTAGTATATTCTACAGCTGAATACTGTGCACCTATATGGCTTAACAGTAGACATGTAAAAAAAGTGGATATACAACTAAACTCCACAATGAGAATGATAAGCGGGGTAGTTCGACCTACCTCCTTAGAATAGTTACCAGTACTACGCCATATAGGTCCACCAAATTTACGGAGAAATCAGGCTCTACAAAAAATCCAACATACTATAAACCAAAACATGAACCTTCCGATTCATGAAGATCTCTGCAACATACCCGCACCAAGGTTGAAATAGCGACGAGCGCCATATGCGTCCATGAATAGATGTTTTGATCTCTAACAGTCGTGGAATGAAGAATGGCAGAATTTCAATACCAACCGAAATCCCATAAACCTAAACATCAACGACAAGCCACCTGGTTTTGAGCTTCCCCGGCAACTATGGACCAGATTGAATCGTATTCGTACTGGCCATGGCAGATGCGCAAAACAGATGCATGATTGGGGATAAGCAGAAAATCCTAGATGCGATTGTGGTGCAGAAATGCAGACAATAGAGCATATCGTTTCAGAATGTCCAATACATCGGTATGACAGAGACCCCGACGACATAAACTTGCTAACGCCCTCAGCGATAGAGTGGTTAAAGAAATTGAAAATAAATTTATAATAATAGTTTATAAATTTATTTTCAATTTCCTTACATTGTGATCATTGTAATTTTATCGAAATGTAATTATTATTGTTACGTAAATTATGTAAATGTATTTGTCTCATACAAAATAATATTCAAGAAATATATATATATATATATATATATATCTTGAATAATGTGGTTTTTGCAGTACAGTTGTTGCATACATTGAACAGTGCTTAAGGAATCAGTCTGGATAGTATAATTTTTCGTTTATCGGTTATCTTGGTTTATAAATCGGCTTGCTTCAAGTATACTGTATTCTTCAACTGTGTAGACACTTTTTAAACTGGGCATATGGAATTTACCTATTTCGTCTCTGATGAGTAATACAGCTCCAGTTTTGCTGTCCATCTTGGATCCGTTAGTATAGATGTGCACAAATCTATTAAGTATATTTATTTGCTATTTCACTATAAAAACTTTTGTAAAACTCCGGGTTGGTGTCGCGTTTTTGAAGACTAGAAAGTGTTAGATTATAAATGGGCTGTTCAAAAATCCAGGGAGGAGAATAATTTTGTATTGAAAGTATTTTCCATTCATATTATGTAATTGAATAAATGAGATGTTGATAAATCTCAACATACACGTTACTTATAGATAATGCTGTCCTGTCATAATTTTATGCTATACGTTCTATATATTATTTACTTTTGCGTTATAAATTACAGATGTATAATAGTGTTTTATTGATTGTTTGTATCTCCTATCTTTAACTTATTTTGAAAATATCAAGATTGGTATATTTTCTTTTTTTACCGATAACAATTATTTTAAGAAATTGCCCTATTTCACTGTACAGCTGGAAACTATCGTCCGCCATTTTGAAAGACCACTTGGTCTTCCCAACTAGCATGTAATACTCCTTTCTTTAGTATTTATACTCAATGGCCACAATAGACAATAATACAACCCACAGAACAAATCAGTCATGTTGGTTGCATAAGCAATAAATTATACCCTGTTTTAACATACTGAAAAATAGTAGTATGTTTTTTTTTGCAGTGTTTACATTGTATATTATCAAAGATCGCCTTTTATGACACAAATAAACAACATAAAAACGTTTTTTATCAGTACTTATACAGAAAACATTGTATAAATATTTAACTATAGAGAATCACAATAGCTGGTAGTTCACACCACTGTAGCATACTTACAGTAATTACAGCGTAATACATCAGTCATAATCAAAAATAAAGCCCTAACAATCAACCATCAAAGTTTTAAAAATACATCATTCATTCATTCGTAATGAATATTGAACTGTTCGAATACAGAGATATATTTGATGAAGAGCGGTTTTGCGATGAGTGACTTTTTTCATTATGAACACAAAATTAAAACATTTTTATTGTTTGTGACTGGTTGAACCCAATCTATTGAACAATATGAAAACATAACCTTTTAAACTGGGGTTTTTAGTTTAAACAAAATGTTTAATTAAAAAATATTTGTTGGCTTTTTATGGAGGTAATTTTAAATTGAAATATAAATGAAGTTGTTTTTTATATTTCATATTATTTTGTTCACTTTATAACAGTCATTATTAATTATTATGTTCCTAATATCATTCTGTAGCTAATACATGATAATAAATAAAATAAGGATGTTTTATGACAAAGTATATTAGGGCTTAGTAGCCCTAAGATTTGTAAAATTCTATCTGTTTTGTAAATAAAAGCAAAAATACCTTTTTTGAACGACCTACATATAATGCTCTGCTTTACTCCCTCAAAAGTGGAAGTTAAATGGCACTTTTACTCCCCAGAGATAAAAAAATTCACTTTTTCCCTAGGGAGTAAATATGTTTTCATGGCAACAATAACAGCAAAACAGAACATGATTATTTTTATCGAAATTTACAATACAAAATGTTAAGAAATGTGAGGAAAAGAACTGCTTTTTTAAAGGCACCATTCAAAAAATTCTATTCTTAGACAGTCAAATCAATTCTGTAACTCAGTTACTAAGATTATAGTAACTAAATATGTCTCTATGAGCAAGGTCAGTTACTATCATGAATGAAAGCCATTATACTTTTTATTATATTTTATCTTGTAGTAACGTTACTACACAGTAATTTTTTACAGAATTGATCTGATTGTATCAAGTGATACTTGATGATTAGTAGTCAGTTTTGGAGTCCTGTTGATGAAAAAAAAGATCATTGTTCTTAAAATTTGGAGATGATGAAAGATATCTATGATACAAAATGCTAAATCATTATTATTATTATTTTTTAAAGAAATTAAACGTACATCAACGTCTTGGGTTATTAGTATCCGGTATTGTATTTTATAAGATATTGCTGATTATATTTCATATGTCTCTGCGGCCACTCGTCTATGTGATTGCGAAAGGTTTCTATAGGAAACCCCTCTGCTGCCTTCATCGAACCGCTCCAAACAACCGTTCTTAGGGTGTTTCTTCTGACAGGCCATGTTCTGATGCACGGATCACAATTTTTTGTCCAGGGAGTTAAGATCATACCTGCTGGACAGACAATCATCAGGAGAAACGAAGTCTGGTACATTGCTTTCAAGCCTTTGCTGCGTAGTCTTTGCCTTATGGGCTGAATCTTACTGGAAGGTCCAATAGTGACGAAGAGAAGGTTGTTCATTTTTTTAACTACCAACCTTAACCCGGTTTCCTATTAGAGACAGTAACTGACGTTTTTACCCTCTTTTCGTAAAAAATTAAGCTTAGTAGTACCATCACAGTTCCCGTCCCATCTGCACTTAGGCAGGCTAATGGCCACTCTGGATCGTTGGACGAGCTTCTTCTGAATCTATAGCATACTCCTTGTTTTGGCGGTTGTAATCCCCCTCAATATTAAAAACAAAATAAAAATGCATATTTTGAAAACCATGAAAAATTAAATTAATTTGTTTAATATAACCGTTAAATAATACAAATACAATTTTCGTCCTTCTTATTTATTTTTTTGGCCCTGGCGTAAAAGTTTAGAATAAAATAACAATTATTAAACAAAAAAAAAAAAAAAAAAAATTAACATAACTTTCTAAATATGAAACGTAACTTAGCTACTATTTTATTCTTTTATAAGCATTTTGCGTATATTTTTTCTGCAAATTCCTTTTTCTCCTTGTAAGACAAATTTTATACTTATATTTTTTTTACTTAAAGATTTTACTTATAATGTATTTTATTCATGGGCGCCAGGGCCCCTTTGAGTGCAGGCCCCCCAGGCAGTGTCTGGACAGTCCCTGATTTTCTCAAACTTGCAGCAGTATTTCTGTTGCACAAAAAAGGCAAAAAAGATGATTTAAAAAATTATCGACCAATATCTTTATTTGCAATATTGTCCAAAATTTTTGAAAAGATACTTTTTAACCAAATAATGGCATATTTTGAAACAAATTTACTTTTCAATAAATCTCAATTCGGATTTCGCTCTCAGAGATCTACTGTTGATGCTATTTTATCATATATAAATGAAGTTACAGAAAGTCTTGAAACTGGTGAATTTTGTCTTTCAACATTTTTAGACCTATGTAAAGCTTTTAATAGAAAAAACTAAAAGTATATAACTTTGATCCATGTAGCTGTTCACTTATTAAATCATATCGGAACAATCGGAAACAATTAGTTATTTTTAATAATAAATCTTCGAATTCGCTGAATATTGAACGAAGTATTCCAGAAGGATCCATTTTAGGACCATTTCTATTTCTAATCTACGTAAACGATTTCTCCAATTGCATTGAAAATGATTGTATTTTATATGCAGATGATACAACCATAATCTCTCACTCACTATCACTAAATGTAATAAATGAAAATAATATATACATTGAAAAAGCAAATGACTTGTTTCTTTCGAACGAATTATCTCTCAATAATTCGAAAACTCAAAACCTTTTAATTAGTTGTAAAAACCATAATTTTTTAAATCCTTCTTCTGTTGCTTTTCTGGCTGTTTATGTTGACCCTGCACTTAAGGCTGCGTATAACCCCCGGAGGTTACTAGTTTCTTATACAAAACTAACAATCTGAAATAAAATTAGTATCAACCTATACATCAAATTTTGCACCGAATTTGTATCTATCTAATATGATAGTTTTAATTGTAGAAACATTTGTGTAAAAATATTATCGGTCAATAACTTAAAACTAGACATCAGCGATATTGTTCTGTAATTTTTTAAATCTATTTGTGGCTTTCGAATAACTTTTATTTTTAAATAGTTTTGTGTAGAAATGTTCAAATAATACGTCATTTTTTTTTCGACTTGATTACTTATAGTTTAGAGCCTTCGTCGAAAAATATTATACTTAAAGATAATAGAATGCCACTTGGTACACGTATTCTTCACGAAAAATAAATCATTTTTACCCGTAACACCAATTTTGAAAATCGCGGCAGATTCAAGAGAACGGCAAAAATAGATTACCAAGTACAATAACTATAATTAATTTTCACAATACAACAAAATAGCTAAAATTATATTTGTAGAATGAAGCTTTAGGTACAATTTGCCGCATCGTACGCAAATATGCGTCGATTGGTTTACAAGATGGCGTCTATAATGAAAATTGCTTATTTACAACTACCTAACAGTTTTTTCTACAATTAAAAATATCCTATTAGATAGATAAACATTCGCTGCAAATTTTTATATATAGATTGTTATTAATTTTATTTCCGATTATTAGTTTTGTATAAGAAACTATTGAGGACTATAGGGTTGTGCGCCGCCTTAAGTGGGATCAGCACATAGAGATCTTGCCAAAAAAATCTGCAAAACTATATTTCTTTTTCGCAATCTGGTCAATAAATAATTACTAATACTCAAAAGAAATAATGTTAATATCATATTATGCCCTATTTCAGTCACATATTTCTTATGCTCTTCTAGCTTGGGGACATTCTACTTCAGGTAATCGAATTTTTTCTCTTCAACGACGTGCTATTCGAATTTTAGCAAAAATTAACTATAGAGCTGACTGTAAGAATGCATTTAAAGAATTAGAAATAATGACATTACCTACCCTCTATATTTATCAGTGTGTACTGTATGCCTATAAAAATAGAAATATATGGCCATCCAGCGACAGAATGCACTCGTATGGTACTAGAAATAAAGACCATATATATCCAAACGTTTTACGTTTAACTAAATCACGCAATGCCTCTAATTATTACAGCATAAAATTTTTCAATATTCCGCCAAGAAATTACATAAGGGTTGGCTGTGGAAAAATAAAATAATGTCTATTGCAAGCTTTATATAACAATTGACTAACGTTTAGGCACAGCATTTGTAATCGTTAAATTATTGTTTTATTGGCCATTAGACTATACAACCATATTATCCAGCTAAATACAAATTTATACATTATATACAATATATTTTTTGATTTTACTGGTACAGAAAAATAAACATAAAAAAATAAAGAAGCTGTTCAAAATGACCACAGTTTTCCTGCAGACACAAATTTACTCGTCTTTTCATACTATTAAAAACATTTATAAGAATTTGAGGAGTTATATTGGCACACTGTTCGGTAATTCTGTTTTGCAGTTCCTCGGTATTTTTAATAGGAGTCTTGTATACATTATTTTTCAGATAAGGGAATATAAAGTAATCTAAAATAGTCAAGTCTGCTGATCTATGTGGAAATTCTAGATTTAAACGTAAACTATTTATTCGATCGTCAAAAAATTCACGAAGGTAATTGATGGTCTTTTGAGCGGTGTGGGCAGTCGCGCCATCCTGTTGGAATTAGCTTTGCTGGAGCTCATTCTCATAAAGCTGATTAATAAATTCACCTACAATATTCCGGTATCTCTGAGCAGTAACAGTTTCGTGGAAAAATATGGGTCCGATAATATGTCTTCGAGACCCGGCAATTCAAACACCAACTTTTAACGGGTGAAGGGGAGTTTCACGAAAAGAATGAGGATTTTGAGCTCTTCATAATCTCATATTTAGTGAATTAATATACCCTGAAAGGATGAACCAGGCTTCGTCAGAAAAAAACTTTAAATTTAACAAATCATTATTAATTAAATTTTGTTGGAACCAGTGGCAATATACAATCCGCCTATTGTGATTTGCTGGCAGCCATTCATGTTTTTTAGCAAGAATTTTTTATGGGAATAGCTTAAATCTTTTTTGACAATAGTATGGCAAGTTCTTAATGATAAACCAATCAATTGCGACAGTGTACGTAGTGATGTAGTGGGTTGCTCGTTCATACGTTGACGAACATCTACAACTGTATTTTGAGTACGAACTCTTGGCCTTTCAGTTCTATATCTATGAGTAATGCTCCCTGTATCTTGGAATAAATTAACACATCTTCTAAGTGCGCTGTAAAAATCTCCTTCAAGGAAAGCAATATCTGGAAATTGTAGCCGAAATTCCTCTAAACATGACACCACACTGTAAATCCATTTGCCGTTCACTCGAACACCATTTCGAAAATATGATTCAATCATACATTTTTTGTGTTCTATTGTAAAAACCATTATAATTGTAGCTTAATTGTATTTTCAATAGAAACTTATGACAACAACAGAGATGACAGTTAATTAATTGACAGTTAAAGCTTGTAGTACACATTATTTTATTTTTCCACAGCCAACCCATATGTAATTTCTTTTTGAACACATGGTATAATGTATTATTTAATTATCTAGGCACTAGGCATTAAATTGTAGTGAAAATTAAAATGGTTATTTTTATTTAAAGGGAAAACCTCTAAACATTCCCCCTCCCTATGAAAACATATATATAAAATGAATAGATATAATAACATAATCGTTAAAACTTGTAAAATAATAAATTAATATTAATATCTGAGCTTAAATGACTCATATATCAAATAAAACCCTATATATCAACAAATTATGAAAATGCATGGAAATTTATATCGATATTTTCGTCATGTTTTGCAGATTAAAATAACAGCGGACGCGGCTTGGGTTTTTGATAATCGTTTGGCCAAATGAAAACTATCGGATGTAATTCCAGAAAATATGACCGTAGTTTGTATAAATCACCAGCGTACAGGATGGGATTAAGGGGTGGAAAGCGTTGCTATAATTTACAGATTAGTGTTCAGAGGTGCGGACATACGGGACTATAACTAAACGCTCTAAAGAAATATTGTTCTGTTTGTTCGGGAGAAGGTGGAACCCTTCAGCTTTCAGATAATTGGGAAATATATGTCGGCGTACGCGGCCAAAAGCAAAATTAAAATAAAACTTTGCCAGATTAACTGTACGAGAGAACGATTAATTCAAATTTATATCTTTGGCCAACGTGGAAAATAATAACACACTTATTTTACTTAGAGCTTTATTGGAGGAAACCCTAGAATTTCTTATGATATATATGTTTTGTTTTAGTAATAACATTACCCTCATAACACATTTTGTGGAATATTGAGGACAAAAATTAAACACCTTGAATTTAGTACAAGGAACAATGATTTTACAGAAAAATTGGTTATTTCGGAGTTTCGGGGTTTCTTAAGCACCAGATATTATGAATAATCTCCACATTATCCAAACTTTGGGGCATCCAAATAGACCAGAGAAGTTCTATGATACTTTGACCAGGGACGGTCCAAGGGTTTACATAAAAATAAATGCGGGGTCGAAAAAAAAAGGTGAATAATTCAAGTGAAGACCAAAGAAGAAAAGAGGAGAAAGGATCTAAATGATTACAAAAAAAAAACATCGCAGGCGCGGGTCCTGGCAATCCACGGGGCCGAGTGTGATAAACTGATCCCCCTGATTCCCTGCGTGTATGATCTTTGCTCTGTCTTTAACCTCCAGTATTGTATAAAAGCCACGTGGCTCAGCGTGACGTTTTAATAAATTACATCAAGTTATTGAAAAAAATAAAAAATAAAAAAATACGAGTAAGTCGTATTTGGCATGTTGATAATCAAAATAATGTCAAAAACAAAAACTGTCAATTAATGTAAGTTTAAAGAATTTTTGTTTAATAATTTAGATTAATTAACAAAGAATCCGAACCTGTATTACTGAAGGCGGTGGTCATATATCCTAAAAGTTAATTATTTTATTTATTTGAGGTTGTTTATTTAAGTGATTGTGATTTTTACTTGCTATTTTATAAATAAATAAACATGATTTATATTTAAGATTTTTTTTTTTAATTTCATGCAAAATTTAAATTTGTTTTTTAACTCTGTAGGGTGAAAGATAATCTGAGTAGTTCTCAAGATTATTAAAGTATAAGGTTGTCTCGTAACTTGCAGTGGTGGCGGTAAATGTTTAATTTTCAGAGGCTAACACGTCATCGGTATGCTAGCGCGATGTCAGTCTTTGTATACCGTACATGTTTTCTACACGTGAAGATTGAAATTTGGCTTCAAATAAAAAAATAACGTTATTTTTGTGGATTTGTTTTAATTTTTTGTTTCCATTCCCTCATTCTAAACCACTTTTCTTACTAAGTAAATAATAAGTGAGATATTTCAAGAGTATATGTAGCACTTCCCATGCTCCCCCCCCTCCATTATTCATCTTATTGAACATAAAAGGAATGTTTTTTCGTTCTAAACAAATTTTCTTATATTAATTTTTTATGTAAAGCGAATACATTTTTCATTATTTTAGTTTTAGGGTATCCCCCATAACTCCCCTAATATTCATCTAATTGGAAAAATGCATAGGACAAATAATATTTGTTTTTTTATCATAAACAATTTTTATTACATAGATTTTTTTGTTAAGATCTGTTTATAAAGGAGATATTATAAGTTTTTTTAGTAAACAATTTTAATCCCGAAGCACCCCCTAAGAATGAAAATTTTGAGACGTATGCCTATATTTGAATCCTGGTTCTAATCTATCATTATACCAAATTTCGTCAAAATACTTCCAGTCGTTTTTGTGTGAATCTCTTACAAATAGATAGACAGAAAATATTTTTTTTGCAGATATTGTTTTATAATCACCTGAAATTTGTAGAAACCAAATACGAGACCGAAAAAATAATGATCAGATGTAGCCTCCTTTATGGCCAACTTTGGTAATCAATTTTTTTCCCAACTTGCATATCGCGAGAAAAATCATGTTCCCTCTACCTTGATATCAATATATCAATTCTAAATATGTGTCACGGGCCAGATTATGTTGGATTGGGGGCCAGATATTTAAAAATCCTAGAGGATGGGTGGTAGAAATTCTGAAAATCAGTTAAGGACAGGGGGAATTTTTTGAGGATGGGAGAGGGAGAAATTTTGTGCAAGCTATTTGAAACTTGTTGTGCTGGATTCAATTCTCAATTTTTCCTTAAAATTTTAACTTAATAATATCAATTTTTACTTGCCCGACCTTAATATATAAGGGGCAAGTATTGTAATCGCGAAAATTTTCGATGTCGAGATTTTGACTGATGACCACGTTTCATGGTCCAGGGAATCCAAAAAACCTATTTTCGAAGTGCCGTCCGTATGTGTGTGCGTCTGTGTGTGTGTCTGTGTGTGTGTGTGTCTGTGTGTATACACGATAACTCAAAAACGGTTTAACTTAAAGAGCTAGTTCTGATACTAAAAAATTCTTCTAATAATTAGGAAGAACCCTATTGTTTTTTATTAAAATCCGAAACCGGAAACGGAAGTTATTAAACTTTAAAATTTAAAAAAATTCGTAACTAGTAAACCAAGCCTTGGACAAAAATTTGTATAGGACATAATTTGATGTATTTTTAAAGGTTTACCTAAATCTACTTTTAATTTTTTTTTTTAAATAATTTTTTTTTTATTATTATTTTTTTTATGGGAGGGCAAGTCTAGCGGAGGTCTCCCTTCGCCACTGGTTTACTTAAAATTTTAATTTAAAATGATATGTTTTTTATATTGTTTTAACTCGATTTAGGCATAACTTGAATTAAAACATTTTACCTGTTTTTTGGCAACCAGCGATTAATAAAATTTTATTTTATTTATTTTTTTTTGAAATGTCTTTGCAAATTAATATACAAATTCCGATTTCACATATATCTTATTTTTTGAAAAAATATGACTTAGTACCCTTTGCCCTGAGTGCTTCAATTGCCCATACCATTCCTGCATAACTTAGTACTTAGGCTACTGAAAGAGTTTTTATCATTATTAAAGAATTCATCTAGAGAGATTAAATTAACTCATTTTCTGGTGAAAATAATTTAGGAACAAAAAATCCAATTACTTTAACAGTTTTTAAAAGACAAATGATTATTTGGGGAGATTACGTCATTACGTAATCTGTTCGATAGCTGCAGTTTAGGGACTGGAACATCGAACTGGCAGCAAGGGTGAATTTTTACACGATAACACGACCGCCGGAATTTTCCGTCGAACAAAAAAATGTCACATTCATGTATAAGTGTGGGTAGAATCAAAACTTACATTTTACTTAATTTTCATTTCCTATTTTACAATTCTGTTCTTTCGAATTTTGTTTAATACGTGGGTTGCTACTTAAGTTTTGCGGATACCGGGGAAAACAAGAACATTTGTTTATTTACATATCTTTATTGATTTTCAAAATATTCACCTTGTTCAATGCACTTTTCCATCCAGTAAAGCCAATCCTGAAAGCACTGGGCCGATCGTTCGGGTGTCTCCTTAGAAACATAATTTTCGTAAGCCTCAATCGCCGCTTCAGAGCTATTAATTTTTTTTCCGCGTATTTTATCCTTTATAAAAGGGAAAAGGAAGAAGTCGGAACTGTAATGAGGATGTCATTTCTTCCACTCTTGAAGCGGTCAGAAATTCGGAAATCTTAGCTGCGATATGTGGACGTGCATTGCCAAGATGAAGAATGATACTTCCTTTTGGTCGTTTTTCGGTACTTTTTGGTACACATCCGGCAAATAAATTGTGGTGTGTCATTCAGTAGTGACTACACAAAAATATTCCAGTGGAACAGTGACAATATGACCCGCACGTCCGAAGAATGAAGCAACAATTTTCTTGCCAGTGCTCCGTGTACGTTCCATTTTGACTGATTTGTCTTCGTCTGGGAAGATTCACTAAGCTGACTACCGTTTACTTTCTGGTTTTCAGCAGTCAATCCATATTTCGGCACCTGTTACAATGTCGTACACAGATTTTGAATGGCTACCGTTACATTTAATGAGTAATTCTTGCTCCACTGCACTTGCGTCTTATTTTAAACATCAGTTAACTGGTGTGGTATCCATTGAGCACAAAGCTACCTAACGGCCAGATGTTCCTGTAGGATTATAATGATTTTAGTCTAAGATATGCCGCAATATCCCTGAAGTGGTTATCCACCTCCAATATATTTCAGACAGCGTCGATAGTTTGAGTCTGAGTGACAACACTAACAAGACGATCATCACGATGTTCGTCTTTGAGAGAACTCCTCCCATGTTGGAACTCATTGAACCACTGTTCTACAATAGTCAAGGATGATTTATCATCGCCAAACAATCACTTTAATTTTTGCGAACAATTTTGACCAGTTAGGCCATGTTTAAAATCATAAAAAATCATGGCTCGAAAATGTTACGTCTTAGTTTAATTTTTAATAGAAATGGTTATATTTTAAATGCGTGCTAAAAATCGTACATGTCTTATTTCTATTACTTGTTAACACAAAAATTTACATAAAAAAAAAAAACATGAACAACTCAAAAAACAATCTTTCTATTTTGCATTCCTTTTTTTTTAATTTAATGGCCTCTGCTGCTGTGGCAATTCGCCAGGACAATTTTTATTTGAGAAAATATCCATGCCTGAACGGGATTCGAACCCAAGACCTTCGCAACGCAGAGCACATGTGTTACCACTACGCTACGCCTGTCGGCATTTTGCATTCCTAAGAGAGTCTTTATGAAACTGAATTGAGTGTTATAGTGAGTTCTTTATGACACTAAACATTTTATGTCATAACATTGGTAAAATTAGTACGATAACCTGCAATTTTTCCTAAACGTAATTGATAGCTACCTTGACAAATATAAAACTGTTTAATCAGTCTGGCCAACCACTACATTCAGGTACTAAATTCTCCAATCGGGATGTTGATTTATTATATAATGCAAATTTATTATTTTAAAACGCATGAAATATAAAAATTTTAAAAAAATAGTATAAAAAACTTCTCACATAAGACTTTATCCTGCACTTGTCGATTAAACTAACTTAGACGCGTGCGGCTAAATTATGCCTTATTAAACTTTTATTTTCATATACTATTGACGAATCCAACACCTATCAAGCAACAGCTAAACCGCAAGACTTAACTATTAACACTTGCATATACAATTTTAGGTACATTACTAGGATTTTTTTATTCTTGCCTTATCAATAGCGAAAGCAGAAACTGCAGTCAGTACATAAATAAAAAATGCCTTGAAACAAAACGCAATGTTTTTATTTAAGAACTTCTTATCCACTATTATTACAAACGGAGTGGTCGATCTCGTTATATCAAGCAGTTCTGACTGGTAAAAACAGTCTGAATTGTGAGGTAGCTGGTCCCGGTTGATGATACTATTCGGGCGAAAATAATATGTTAACATTACTCCCATTTTCACAATCATTCACCTCTCAACCAGGTGCAGAAGACCTACGCCGAAAAATAGACCGATGTAAAATAAATAAAATTAAAAAAAACTATTGTTGCATTCATGTTTGATCTACTAGAGCAGTGGCGGATCTAGCTTTTTGGGGGCCCAGGGCTTAAAAATGCCAAGCGGCCTTACACATGCTCTTCACTTATGTTGAATATTTTTATAAGTGAAGAGCAAAAAAAAAAGTTCCTCACCTTCCAAATCTAAGTGAAGAGCAAACAAAAAAAAGGTCCTCACCTCCCAAATCTAAGTGAAGAGCAAAAAAAAAGTCCTCACCTCCCAAATCTAAGTGAAGAGCAAAAAAAAAGGACCTCACCTCCCAAATCTAAGTGAAGAGCAAACAAAAAAAAGGTCCTCACCTACCAAATCTAAGTGAAGAGTGAAGAGCAAAAAAAAAGGTCCTCACCTCCCAAATCTAAGTGAAGAGCAAAAAAAAGGTCCTCACCTCCCAAATCTAATTGAAGAGCAAAAAAAAGGTCCTCACCTCCCAAATCTAAGTGAAGAAAAAAAAAAGGTCCTCACCTCCCAAATCTAAGTGAAGAGCAAAAAAAAGGTCTTCACCTCCCAAATCTAAGTGAAGAGCAAAAAAAAAGGTCCTCACCTCCCAAATCTAAATGAAGAGCAAAAAAAGGTCCTCACCTACCAAATCTAAGTGAAGAGCAAAAAAAAAACAAAAAGGACCTCACCTTCCAAATCTAAGTGAAGAGCAAAAAAAAGGTCCTCACCTACCAAATCTAAGTGAAGAGCAAAAAAAGGTCCTCACCTACCAAATCTAAGTGAAGAGCAAAAAAAAAACAAAAAGGACCTCACCTTCCAAATCTAAGTGAAGAGCAAAAAAAAGGTCCTCACCTACCAAATCTAAGTGAAGAGCAAAAAAAGGTCCTCACCTACCAAATCTAAGTGAAGAGCAAAAAAAAAAAAAACAAAAAGGACCTCACCTTCCAAATCTAAGTGAAGAGCAAAAAAAAAGGACCTCACCTCCCAAATCTAAGTGAAGAGCAAACAAAAAAAAGGTCCTCACCTACCAAATCTAAGTGAAGAGTGAAGAGCAAAAAAAAAGGTCCTCACCTCCCAAATCTAAGTGAAGAGCAAAAAAAAGGTCCTCACCTCCCAAATCTAATTGAAGAGCAAAAAAAAGGTCCTCACCTCCCAAATCTAAGTGAAGAAAAAAAAAAGGTCCTCACCTCCCAAATCTAAGTGAAGAGCAAAAAAAAGGTCTTCACCTCCCAAATCTAAGTGAAGAGCAAAAAAAAAGGTCCTCACCTCCCAAATCTAAATGAAGAGCAAAAAAAGGTCCTCACCTACCAAATCTAAGTGAAGAGCAAAAAAAAAACAAAAAGGACCTCACCTTCCAAATCTAAGTGAAGAGCAAAAAAAAGGTCCTCACCTACCAAATCTAAGTGAAGAGCAAAAAAAGGTCCTCACCTACCAAATCTAAGTGAAGAGCAAAAAAAAAAAAAACAAAAAGGACCTCACCTTCCAAATCTAAGTGAAGAGCAAAAAAAAGGTCCTCACCTACCAAATCTAAGTGAAGAGCAAAAAAAGGTCCTCACCTACCAAATCTAAGTGAAGAGCAAAAAAAAAAAAACAAAAAGGACCTCACCTTCCAAATCTAAGTGAAGAGCAAAAAAAAGGTCCTCACCTACCAAATCTAAGTGAAGAGAAACAAGAAGGTATCTGCCCGAGAGGTTAGGGGCCCCTTGCGGATCCAGGGCCCAGGGCTTCAGCCCTATTAGCCCGTATGTAGATCCGCCTCTGTACTAGAGCATAATAACTTTCGTTGCCCAAGTGTCACCAATTAACCGCTCAGTTACCCGTCCCCCAATTGACTTTGTCAGTCTGATCACTGGTACCTATTATAAAATTAACGACAGCTTAATTTAATATTTAAGCAGTGTTAATATAGCGCAGACATGTTTTTAACAAAAAATCATGTCTGTAAAATGTTAAGAAGCATGTAAGAGGTATGTCAACGTCAAGTGATGTGTAAACAAGAGTAAACCGTGTAAATGCACGCTAGTCTCTGTGCACACAAATGTTAACACGACACATCTATCGTGCTCGCGCCCCCATCCTGTGGGGCACACACCAACATGGTGTTACACGACAGAATCACGCATCGCCATCCTATGATCGTGATCAGGACTCAACTGTTTTATCTATCAATGTTTGATACGATAATACAGTGTGACGTTAAGGATTGACAGCGTTCCTTCAAGGATGAACGTGTTAAATTGCTGTGTAATACTATAAAAGTATCTGATGTTTTAGATATTGATAAAGATGGAGGGCTTGGAAATTTGAGTTTTTCGAGAAATTAATTAAGAAGTAAATATTTAAAAATTGTGTGGTTTGATTACTCAGATATTTAACGATTTTGTAGGTAAATAAGTGGAACAGGATTTTGGGACTTAAAAAATAAAAATGCAATAAATAAAATAAAATGAATATTT